>LR990523.1:14800000-15475000 GCA_905147745.2 Phlogophora meticulosa
AATAAAGAAGAGGCTTCGCGAGCTACGCCGGGAGGAGAAATGTAGCGGACGCCGCAGCTTGTAGAAAGATTGTTAGATAATTTGTTATGTATAAGCGCATGCCGCAGCTTGTAAAGAGATCGTTAATTTATTATTGTAGCGCAGGCCGCAAAGATTATTAAAATATGACATATAAGCGTGTACCGCAGCCTGTAAAGTATTAAAAACAAATAAAGTTTATATATATAAGCACTCACCATAGCTTATAAGGAAACATTGTGTAAAAGCGAGCACAACGTAGTTTTGTATAGAGAAAAGTACTTACACCTAACCAAGTAAATAAAATAATTTCCCCAAGTATGACGTCAATCTCAGGGAATAGGGTCCGGCACCGACAGGTCGAAACACGTATGAACCTGTCGGGAGCCGAACTGGGATTTCGGGGATTTTATTAGTGGACCGCCCTAGGATTGTTTGGACGTGTCCACAACTTGTACACACGTAGCCGTGCACATATAAGGGCACGGCTCTCGGTTAGGGTGTAGTACGCCAACTAAGCCAAGAAATGTTAACTAGTCTAAAGGAAGATCAAATAAAACAAGAATTACGACCAAGAAGAGTTTTTATTTCACGAACAACCCCAACATACAGTCCACGCCATAATACAGATGATAAACACTATTCTATTTCTGACGCTTGCCAACCCCAACATAGTTGGGAAAAGGCTAGACAGATGTCTAGCCTTTTCCCAACTATAGTTGGGGTTGGCTTCCAGTCTAACCGGTTGCAAGCTGAATACCAGAAGTGTACATGGAGCGGCTGCCTATCTGACCTCCACAAGCCAGTTACTAGGCAACACAATACCCCATGGTAAGACTGGTTGTCAGACTTACGGGCTTCTGACTACCGGTAACGACTGTCAAAGATCTCCAAATGACAGCCGGAACCAACAGCTTAACGGAGGAGTCTCGATATGTAATGAACGGTCACCCATCCTCAGACTGACCTCGGCAAGCGTAGCTTAACCCTTGTGGCTGTTTTAATTTATCCACGAGCTAGTTATAGTATATAGATGGCTGAACTAAACATTAAAAATTCTTGTTGCTTAATTATTATTGCTTCCACGTTAGCTAATGAATACAAAATGAAAACATCGACTTCTCCTACAACGCTGTTCAAATTTTCCAACTCGCCAATTAATTTCATGTATCATACAGTATTTTTCGTAAAACATGGGCTACATGATATATTTTCCGAGCAACCATAAAAAAAACGGCCATGTGCGTGCCGGACTATCACAGTAAAGGGTTCCGTTGACGGTATGAATATTTACACATGCACAACGTTGATTTAAGCGACAACAAAATTAATTTTGTATTTCTCAAAGAAAGTGTAAGAAAACCAAGTGTTATTGTGTGTAACCGAAAATATCCCTTTTTAAACTATACAAACAACTATAGCAAAAAAATCAACTTAGAAACAACGTTTTTTTATAAGTAGAATTAGGATCCTACGATACCCTGGTCATAGTTATAAGAAGTGCCACCCCATCTTATTATTTTATTAGTAATTTGTCTTCATTTTCGTTTACCGGTACATACAATACACTTCTTCCAATTTAAATCGAAATGATGCCAAAGAGTCTTCAAGTAAAATGACTATGTAACCTCTGGACGGACAGACAAACGAACAGATCGGCCGAAATTTTACGTCTGTCCATTTTTATCATTTGTCTATGGAACCCTAAAAAACTAATATTGTTGATACACGCTGAAAAGAATACATAGCACATCGACATAGCAAATCCATTACCTACATTTATCGCTGAAGCTTTTACCGGCCCTGTCCGTGTCACCACACCCCAGTTCCTTCTTCGTTCACTCATTACCTATATTATTACAACACGGTTGCCACTATTCTATTTAAATACGTAGAAAAAGAAGTATTGTCTATGCTTTAGTGAACTTGACTGCCTCGTATATTAGGTCTTTACCTATGAAATTGCCGTTCTGCAGTACTGGCCATTTCAAATCAAAATATTTTTTGTTTGGCTAAGAATTCTAATTTCAAATTAATTTTATTTTAAAAACATGGATTTTTTTTTCCAAAAGTAGTCATTTGTTTATTGATTAGTGTTACATTTTCATCGCATTTAAATCTTTTTCGTCATCATGGATACGTTAAAAATTCGAGTAATTATGGAATATGAGTACCGTCGTGGCAGCAACGCGGCACAAGCGGCACGCAACATCAACGACGTTTACGGAGCTAACACTACAAACCAACGCACTACCTGTTATTGGTTTGCTCGCTTCCGTTCTGGAAATTTCGACCTGAAAAATGAACCTCGCGGTCGTCCGAAGACTTTGGTCGACAATGACGAATTAAAGGCGACTGTGGAAGCTGATGATACACAATCTACGGCTGAATTAGCAGCAGCTTTCGACGTTAGCGTCAAAACAATATTGGTCCATTTGCGTCAAATTGGCAAGGTAAAAAAGCTTGACAAATGGGTGCCCCACGAACTCAATGATCGCCAGCGCGAAGTACGCGTCGAGACGTGCCTTGCCAGTGCAAGGCACGTAAAACGTCAAACGTAAAACGTCAAAATTCCTTCA
The DNA here is from genome assembly GCA_905147745.2 of Phlogophora meticulosa. NCBI lineage: Eukaryota > Metazoa > Arthropoda > Insecta > Lepidoptera > Noctuidae > Phlogophora > Phlogophora meticulosa. The sequence goes on from LR990523.1 coordinate 14,802,598, forward strand.
TTTGTGTGTCTGTTGAGCAGTCTCAACAGACACACAAATGAAGGAATTTTGAACCGCATTGTTACCTGCGATGAAAAATGGATTCTGTTTGATAACCGCAAGCGCTCAGCAAGTTGGTTGGATCCTGGTTCAGCACCTAAACAATGCCCTAAACGAAAACTTACCCCAAGAAAAGTGATGGTCACTGTTTGGTGGTCTAGCGCCGGTGTGATTCAACACAGCTTCTTACCAAACGGGGTGAGCATTACTGCAGATGTGTACTGTGAAGAATTGAACACAATGATGGAGAAGCTGGCACATCTCCAACCAGCATTGGTCAATCGCTCGTCTCCGCTGCTCCTGCACGACAACGCGCGACCTCATACTGCACAGCAGACGGTCTCCAAGTTGCAAGAACTGGGGTTGGAAGCTCTCCGTCATCCGCCCTACTCACCAGACCTTGCGCCTACAGACTACTACTTTTTCCAGAATTTGGATAACTTCTTGGCGGGAAAAAAATTCAATACCCGAGAGGCAGTACAAAATGCCTTTGAAGAATTTGTTGCCTCCCGTCCAGCTGATTTCTTTAAGAAGGGCATCAATAAACTGCCACTGCGTTGGCAAAGATGCATTGATTGCATGGGAGATTACTTCGATTAATACAAATAAAAAAGACATGAAAAAAAATCATTTAAATTTTTTCATACAAAACGGCAATTTCATAGGTAAAGACCTATTATTTAGATTACCGCAAGCGTTGAACAGCTGCTAATCAGGAGGTCCTGGTTCGATTCCCGGATTGGATAAAGTATTATTGGGTTTTTCCACCAGGAATTTCTCAATAGCAGGCCGGAGTTTGGGTTTGTGCCCGGTTGATGGCAATAGGCTCGCCCCATATTACATGGGACTAAAACATAAATAGTGAAATGTTCCTCTGCTCAAAAGTTCATTTAAATAATATAAAATATCGTCAATGGCAAAGCCATTTTTCTTTCTTTTTTTCTAATATGGCAATATACAAGATTTATCTTATCGTGCTAGTCGTTAGAATCAAGTATTAAAAGTTATCGCTTTAAGTAGCTCTGCGTCTTTCAACGCTAGTCCTAAATTCTCTGGTACAACTAAATTTTTCATACAAAGCACTCATTTAGGAAAATATAACGTACAACATACGAGTATCTCTGTGATTCTTATAATTTATTTACTGTATTACTTGTTAGACTACAAAAAGCTACTTGGGCTACTCTGTGACTACGTTAAACATTAAACAAATCTATTTGTCACGTGTGGCGTTCGCTCTGTTGTTTGTTTATGTCTCAAAACTTGTTTAAATGATAAATTACAGTTATGTTCTGTAAATAGGTTTTTACTAACACTTTTTTTAAACGTCAACAAGTAAAATATTTTTTTAATTAGGTCTGTGTTACCCTATCTGACTACTCTGAGAAGGAGCACTGCAAGAAACTAAGACGTCTTATTCTCTTTTAAAGTCCAGAAATAATCTTGGTTAGATCATGTGAGGACTATGGAAACTAGCGTTTGAGATGGTCTTTTGAGAAAAGAATCACACAGATATGAATAGACCTGTCCATTCAGTACAAGCATTTGTCGTAAATTGTAGAGCTCGACTCAGAACTAAGAATTTAAACTTTAATAAAAAGTTTATTGTTTTCAAAATATGTCAGTGAACATCGATACATGCGGTGGACAAAATGTTGGAATAGTAATCCATATAAACATTTTTATGTTATTTCTTTATTTAATACTTTAAGCACACAAATGTACAGAGGCGGACTTAATGGGATTATTTTATCAGTCAACTTTTGGGTGATGCAGAAACAAACAGTGGTAGGTGCAATTTCTTTAAAGAAAAGGGAACAGAAAATAATAATGTGGCGTGTAATGTGATGTGTGTGTGTGTGTGATGTTAATATCTTTATTTAAAACACCACTTCCCATAGGTACGTGGCCATCATGAGTCCACTACAGCCAAGGCTGGGCAAGCGGGCCACCCTGGGCATCACGGCTGCCATCTGGTTTTGGAGTTCCATCCTCAGCGCACCGAACCTGATCTACTTCACCACTGATATGGACTTTCTGCCCGATGGAACGTTAAGGTGAAACAAATGACACATGTCTTATTCAAATAATTCTGCCTTTCATTTTGCCAACCAACTTTCGACTGAAATTTAAGAAAGAAAATCAATGTAACTCATAATAAACTCATATTTGTAGAGCAAGTTATTACAATAGACATTGAATTTCTCGAGCCCAGAATAAAGTACGTCTGGGAAAACTTTTAGAATTCGCAACAAAAGTCTGGAGTAACTGTACATGTACCTACTAACATCAATTTAGAAAACACGATTGCTACAAAACGAGCCAATTTCCAAAGAGCCCTTCGACATCTTGCCAATTATAAAATGTTTGACATAATCCAAAATAACAAGTTTCAATACAAGCAAAAAGTTTTGGGTGCTCAACCTGAAAGTACTGAAGAACTTCCTTGAAAGCTTTTAGTAAAATTTCACAATTAAACTCTCGGTCCCTAAATTCCGTCTAAAATCGTGGCACTCACAAAAACTATTATCTGGAAGACTGTAAAATGTCGGGCAGTAACTTCTTCAACTTTAATGCTCTGTGTATTACAGACGGGTGTGCTTCTCCGAATGGCCTGACGGTATTACCACGAGGTCTCAGCTTGAATATTGGTAAGTACCTCTTAAAACGCTGAATTGTTGCTTTGGTAATATTTTTTTGACAACATAAGGGTTTGGTACCGTTAGGATTATTTGAGGGCGAAGTTACCACACAACTTGATTCCTACCGGCTATACATTGAAACAACCACTCTACTATTGCCAAATAATATGGTGCTGTAATAACCTTACTAGTCCTAGAGATAAGCACTATAAAGCTTATTTACCTATTTATCAAATTTTGGATTGATTCGTTACTTTAACTTACTTTATCTTACATTCCGAACGCCTGTCAACCAACAGAATTGTATTAGCTTTTATCTAACTGATATATCTTATACTTTTGAAATATCCAAGAAGGTTCGAATGCACACAGTATATACACAGTCACATTATTGTTACAATACATGTTGCTGTTAACTAATAGTCTAACAGTACATGTATTGAAAAATATAAATATATGAAGAAGAATGAGCAATTTTTGCTTCGGCTGCCTTTTTACACAAATTCACTCTTCGCCCCTGATGTTCTATCCACCTGACCTATTAATACTTTTAACACAATCAAAATTCACAGGTACAACGTAACGTTCATGGTGCTGACCTACTTCCTGCCTATCATGTCTATGACGTACACGTACTCAAGAGTCGGCATAGAACTGTGGGGCTCACAGTCTATCGGAGAATGTACGCAGAGGCAGTTGGACAACGTCAAAAGTAAACGGAGGGTAAGAACGTCATTATGAAAATGCCTTAACATTTTTTTTTATTAGCCCATACTTTCCCACTGCTGGGCAAAGGCCACCCCCAAGTCCTTCCAACACAAATACTTACAGAAATAAAATACATTTAATGATGTGCTGGCCACTGTCGACCGATGTGGCGCGGTGGGCGAAGGTCCGCTTGCGACGAAAGAGGTTGCGGGTTCGATTCCCGCCTTGGGACAAATGTTTGTACGATCTACAAATATTTGTTCCAGGTGTTCTGGGTATTTACTATGTATAATAAAAATATCTATCTATGTAATGTATTGTATTAAGTATATCAGTCATCTAGTACCCATAACACAAGCTCTGCTTAACTTGGGGCTAGATGATGCTGTGTGGATTGTCCAGCAATATTTATTATTTATTTATTATTATTATTTACTGTATGTATATTGTCCAAATTGACACTACAACCGTTTGAACTGGTCCCGTACATAAAAGTTTCTGATTAGCTTTAAAAAGAAAATGTAGGTAACCACTGTGATTACACTGAAGCATCAATAATTCCAAACGTTATTGGATTTCGATGCTTTGATCAAGATTTTTACACGACATAGAGAACCAATTTACTCACGAATAAATTACCAGAATCTTGCTTCCATAACATCTAAGAAAATAGAACTCGGTTATGACGACATAAGATTCTAATTTTACAAACAGGTTAACTTTGTTGGAAATGCATGGGTATTTGATAAAAGCAATCTCGTTGAAGCTCACGATACAGACCCATATCCACCGCAATATTTCCATGTGTTTGACATGTAAATTAATAATTTGGTTGTACTTACCTACTCACGAAAATGTCACAAGCTTCAAAGAGGACGAAAAGGATTGGTTTGAGCATGAAATAACAGTTTTACGTCATCATCATGATAATGATCATCCTCCTGCTCTTATCCTATATCTATTAATTTGGGGTCAGCGCAGCATATCTTCTTTCTCCATACATGTCTATTTTTGAAAAGAACGGAACCCTTATAGCGAAATGTGTTTTATTTAAAACTCCTGAAAACCAGAATCAACGTTGACGACCACCAGAGAAGCGTCGAGACAATGAAGCCCGACGAGTGAGATCAAAGAGTCCTTTCTAGACAAATCATCTTTCACACAATCCATCCACTGTTTCTTCGGTCTTCCTCTACTAACCTTGTCAATCTTGAATCCCTTCACATTCATACTCAATACTTTTCTCATAACGAGATCCAATAGTTTAGTAACAAAATCGAAATCACTATAGTTACCTAAAATGTAAGCTTAACAAATCAATCTTTATTAAAAACTTTCTAAGTGAATAAATGCGTTTATAAATAAACCCCAAAATTTCAATAGTCATCAGCAGCTCTAGAAAATCCACAAAACTTTGAAAGCTTATTAAAATGTCTCGCAGCAATACATTTCAATCTCGTTTTAATAAAATCTCTTCTAAACTCCTAAGCGGTTTCGACGTCCGTATTTCGAGGGTCCGGCGTCAAAATAAAGCCGCATTGAAATATTATATCCGGAGTAAATTAAACATTCTTTGTCTATTGTCTTCCTTTCTTAATAATGGGTTCCGGATTCGTACGGGATCCTTTTTAAAGAAATTGATTTCCCCCGGGTTGGCTGACCTACCCTTGGCAATATGTGCCAGCCTTAACTTCTGATTCAAATGATTTGTTTGTGTTTTGTGCGAAGACAATCTTGGCACTTGGCAACATGTTGTAAGAATAAGCGCTGTATATCAAATGTGACTGAACTTATAATAACTAAGTATCTGAAGTAGTAGGTATATATGTGTTTTAGAATATTGTTACTCAAGTTGAAGCTTTATTAGCATTATTCAAATTATTCTGCTTGTAAAATAATTCGCGCAATCAGATCGGGAGCCCCCTTTAGGTACTGAGACACGAGGGGACCGTCCCCTAGTGGCAGCGTCTGCAAACTCACGTTAATGCTCGCGAGACAGTATGATGTGATGATTTTAACTTTTACACGGTAAGTTCTAAGTACTGAAGTAATGAGGATTATCATCTTATCATCATTTTTTACGGTAGATAAATACGCAAAATACCTTAAGATAACTGCATAATTCTACCGGAAAACGAATAATATTTAACTCTTAAGATTAAATCATCAAAAAGACAAAATGGGAACACATTTTTCTTCTTTGTTTCCAATATATAGATATTAGAGGTCTTTAGGTCAGCCCGACACACTATTTCCAACATCTGCAACTCCTGAAAGCTACAATCAACAGTAGCAACCACCAGAAAAGCGTGGAGTGAACAAAGCCAAACGTTCCAGGAGAAACGATTCAACTGTCTTAGATCCCGCAAAAAAATAATCAGAAAAGAAAAGCGGAGTACTTCGAAAAATACATAATTTTTATATCTTCTTCTCTCTGGTCTTTAGTTCGAGAGTAAATAGGTTACTTCTAGGCAAGCGTACGGCATCGACTGCTTCATCATCGCTCACTAGGTAACATTGTGATCATTCGCGAGCCTGAAACACAGGTTTAAATAAACCTAGATCGGGCAGGTCGCTAGCAATCATTTGTGAATTCCACATTATCGTTTCTTGCAACTGTTAAATATATTTTTAGTTATAGTTTACTATTATGCCATTGTTTTAGAAATAACACTACTGCACTTAAATGTACATTTTTGTAATACTTTTATAAATAAATTATTCTCTTATTCTCTATGATTAAAAAAAAAAATTGTCTCTTCTACAGGTCGTGAAAATGATGATAGTTGTGGTGGTGATATTCGCTGTCTGCTGGCTGCCGTTCCACGTGTACTTCCTGGTCACGTCCTACTACCCTGACGTGGTCAACTACCCTCACATCCAAGAAATATACCTGGGCATCTACTGGCTGGCCATGAGTAACTCCATGTACAATCCCATCATTTACTGTTGGATGAATTCGAAGTAAGATACCGGACCTTCATTACTTTTATTGCGAAAGAACTATTATACTTTCTTGACCGCGAATAAACGCCTTGTAAACTCTTGATGATATATCGTGAAACGTTTATTGATATTCCTTTATAAAGCTACTATCTACCCACTATTTATCGTCTATTCTTGTGTCAGCACAAAAGGTCTAGATATAAATCTATTTTTTTTTCTACGAAACTTTTGTAAAAAGGGTCCAATTGGCAAAGTTTGCCAATAAAGATGGCAGCAAACCAGATTATATTGGAGACTTTTGTTCCGCTAATTATCCCTCCGTAACAAGGATCCTTATAAGAGTTCTTTTTCCAATAAATTTTACTAAATGGCAGAATGTCATAAAAAGTTTCTTACGCAGATTTAGAAGAGGTTTCAAGCAGTTCTTCTGGTGTTGCGGCGCGTTTGGCGGTGGTGGTCTGGACCGACGCAGGGGCTTCGGAACAGAACGTCTGGACAGATCGGTTCGATCCTTATCACCTAGCAGGAAGAATGGTACCAGTAAGCTGATGAAATCCCTCTCTTAAGTCGTTTTAGAGAATAGCTTGCAATAGATGCTTCTCATATGAATTTTGGTTGTAATGAAGATTTTTTAACTATTCCAAATTTGAAAATAACTTATGTTCGTAAATTAATCCTCCAAACATCATCACCATGTACATAATTCATAATATCTGTTTAAATACACGATACAACAAAAAAAATATTTCGATAATAACTAATACCTCCATAGTCAATTCATTTATTTCTCTAGTCATCAAACTCAATATTTGATTGGTACAGTTTGTCACTCCCGTTCAACCTGAAAACCATAGACATGGCTCTGTTTCGCAGATCATGGTCTGTAGCATTATGCTGAGCGATGGTCGATTTGCACAGATGTGACGCATATTTTACTCAAATTTGATTTTGTGTTTTTTATTTTATTTTATGCGTCACATTGGGCGCGAAATAACTTTTTTCTTTCAACATTTGTTATCTCCATTACTTCTCCAGCTAGAATAATAAATATTAAATGAATATTTAGAACAATTCATCGATAAGAATTTCTCCTTCATAGGTTTATTCAAGACGACAAAATTCATCAAAAACCCACCTGGCTCTCCCCACTTGCTCCATGCAAATAAAATACACAAGTAAGAAATACTAAGGAGCCAAGTTCAGTTATTTAATATCTGACATTATCGATGTTATAATAGAACGATTTAACATGACATACTTGTGATAGCTTTGAAATCGTCAGTAGTTAAGCTCTTTCATTTTGTGGTCATACATACACTTTTTATCTTTATTGGCTTTCCCATAGCTTTCTTCCTAAGTTGTTTCACAAGTTCCAGCGGCTTCATCATCTACAACTTGACTGTCGTTTTTGTTATTAACACGTATCATAAATTCCGAGAATGGTCGACCGAAATCAATACTAAATATCAGAAATAAGTTACGTGTTTTTTCCAACAGGCACTATCCGAATTTCGATGCATAGCACTTACAACCAGACGCTGGTGAGCACCGCCTGACAGCGGCGGGGCGCGGGCGGTGCGCACGATGCCAACACTGACGCGCACCACGCCGCGCACCCCGCGCACCCCGCGCACCCCGCGCACCTAGCGCACCAAGCGCACCCCGCGCACCAAGCGCAGCACGCCACCGAGCGCACGTGGATATGACGCGAGTGCCGCGCAGCGCGAGCTCCACGCACACCCCACGACCTCTACGCCTGAACTAAATACGGCGCGTGAGGAATCTGTCATTTGAGACTTGAGCGTTATAAATGTTTTCAAGTTGGTACAATTATGTGTAAAACTTTATTTTAATGTTATCTATAAGTGGTAAACTAGTCAAAACTGAGTATTCGGAGGAAATATGGATAATGAATATGTAAATGTTTTGTACATTTATAAAGAATTTGACAGATGACTGTCAAACTTTCAGATAAATGGCGCAATCCATTAAACCTTCGGTTGAAATGCGTTCAATAGAATTTTAACGTCAAAATTTAAATCTGTTTGTTATCTCTGGTTCTTCTAATACTTATCATTGAAACATTCTGGGTGTTTCAATTTGTTCCAATTTTCCTTTTGCCCTATTAAATTTAATATCATTAAACGAACAGCATTAACTTCTTAACGATTTAGGTACTAATCTATATAACAAAGACGTTATTATACAATTTCCGAGTTAATATTGGAAAGAGCTTTTGTATGCTCTGTGCTATATTTGTTAGTTTAATAAGTATTTTATCAACGAGTATAATTTCTAATCACTCTCTAGAATAAGGCTTTTAATTTTATATCAAAAGGGCGTCAGATTTGATCATGAATAATTGCTTTACCAACTTCGTAGCTTGATTTATCTTGATTAAATAAAGATTAAGAAAGATAAATGGGATTGAGGGTGTTGTAAAAATAAGCGAAAGGGTAAGATTTTTTTATGAAATGTAAAGAAAGATTGTATATAAAATATGATATTACGTATAAGTAGAAATTTAATTGAATGTACAGTTTTTATTTCTAAATAATATAATGTAGACACAACAACGTATATATGTTTGTAATATCAATGGAATTTAATAATAAGACATCTCGACTATAGCCACTACGCCTATGTTGCAAAATTGATATCTTATGGATGGCTTTCTAGAGGCACGTGTAACAAAAGCCCAATACACAATTACAGTTTTCATTCAAACACGTAATAATAATACCCAATAAACTTTTGTTTTAAACCTGCTGCGTCCCAAAGCGATTTATACCATTCCGTATAAAGCAAATTGAACTAGTCCAGTTTTTTAACCCAATAGAATCTGCTATAAATCATCATCAGGCATCATGCAATTCAGCCTTGCAGTTTTCTACAGCTTAACCGGTAATTCCTGTGAGGGACTAGATAAATTAAGGCTTCCAGCCAGGGCATAAAACTTAAATACCATGCGACTGCACACTAAGGGCCCCTGAGGGGGTCGCAAATACACAGGCTTACACACAGGATCTAATCGATACTATTTAGGGGCGAATTACTATTGACTGGTTCAATCGATGGGGGGGAGGGGAGCATGTCCAAATAAATGGCTACTCCTTAAAAAAACAACATGTTCCATATTATTTAAAAGTAGTTTGAAATCGCTTGAGCAATCGAATCCAGCCAGTACTAAAATTATTTCAGCCTGCATGCTTTAAAGTCTCCTACGGCAAGATGCTTTTAGGCTAAGAGTAATACCACTATTAGGTACTCAGAGAGTCGTACTGCCATGCAACTGAACAATTTACCGGCAAAAAGTAGAAACTTTTACCCCGACGCTCCGTCACTTTTAAAATTAAATGTTGGTAGCAAAGAATCTCGAATTAAAGTCGACAGTTTTTAAAAATTTCTACATGGAATAGACTTTACTTCCAGTGCACTTAGCAAACTGAAAGGTTAATCATCTTGCTTGAAACTTTTACCAGCTCACGTACCATTGATATCTTTTTCTAAATGCAACCTTATTTTATTTTTTGTTGACACTTATCCCCTTAACCTGTCAAGTGCAGCAAAATGAAGTGCCGATGCGGAACGTACGACATTTTAGAGATTAAGGGGTCATTATTACGATTAACTTTTAATATAAGACCAACCCTGAAATCGTGCAATAAAATCTGTAGCTCCATACATATTGTCGATCTAAGAAACAGGAAGTTTATAAAACACTTGCTATTTTTTTGGGATTCAGCGTTTGTCCCTTAGTAAGTTATTTAAAATGATGATTACAATTATACCTTTTAAGGTTTAGTATCAACAAACAATAAATAAATAATGCTGGATAATCCACACAGCATCTTTTAGCCCCAAGCTGAGCTTGTGTTATGGGTACTAGATGACTGATATACTTAATACAATACATTACATAGATAGATATTTCTACTATACATAGCAAATACCCAGAACACCCGGAACAAATCTTTGTAGATCGTACAAACATTTGTCCCAAGGCGGGAATCGAACCCGCAACCTCCTGCGTCGCAGGCGGACCGCGCCACATCGGTCGTCACAATAAAATTGTACAGAGAATTTCCTCGTTGGTCGAATGGTTACAAGTGCTGCTCCTAGGAATTAGGTCTAGGTTTCAATTTCCGAGTGAGTCAAAGAGGTATTGGGTTTTCCATCTAGAATTTTCCAGTAGCAGCCCGGAGTAGGCTCACCCCCTATTACATGGGATTGACGAAACTATGGTGACACTCTACTATACAAAAAAATGCAAGCGTAACGAGCATGTTACGTAACAAAGAAACATATTCTCCAGGCTTAAAAACAATCTGTCCGCAGAATCTGCCCGTCAGAAAAAACTTTTATATCTATACGCGCATTCATGTAAAAAATATCACAACGATGCGCTGTTGGCGTTTCCTTTGTACAAATAATACACGCTTTTCAGATGTCAGTACAGCCATGCGTTTGACGATGTCGGTGCAGAGCTCCGTGTGCATACGACCTTAGGCAATATACGGAACCTGTCGGAGCCCGAGCTGTGTAGTACGAAGCGTCGGTATTGAAACCATCTAATATATGATCTCTATTAATAAATAAATAAATAAATAATAAATAAATAATGCTGGACAATCCACACAGCATCATCTAGCCCCAAGCTAAGCAGAGCTTGTGTTATGGGTACTAGATGACTGATATACTTAATACAATACATTACATAGATAGATATTTTTATTATACATAGGAAATACCCAGAACACCCGGAACAAATATTTGTAGATCGTACAAACATTTGTCCCAAGGCGGGAATCGAACCCGCAACCTCTTGCGTCGCAGGCGGACCTTCGCCCGCCGCGCCACAACGGTCGTATTCATTGTTTCCTGATACATTTTTGCGTCAATGTGAGCAAGAAACACTATCTATGCGCACAAATACACACTGTTTAACGCAGTGGTTTCATAGTAAATATAAGAAAATATATAGTTAACTGATTAAGTAGGTACCGCAAGCACTTGGTTAAAAAAACAGATCGAAGTTTCAGTTACGCTTGCCAAGGTCAGAATGTGGATAGGTCACCGTTCATTACATATTCAGACTCCTTCATGCCTCTGAAAGCCCGTTGCTCCCGGCTGTCATTTGTAGTAGTCATTACGGGTCCCGGTACGGTCCGGGGAAGCCCGGAGATCTTACAACCATTTTTACCAAAATGTATCGTGTTGCCCAGTAACTGGGTTGTGGAGGTCAGATAGGCAGTAGACTCCGGGTAAAAGGCTAGGCAGATGACGATTTAATAAACAGATTGTCGTAAACTACATTACGTTAAAAAATAGATCGGTAGTATAGTAGTATCACATAATAACAACGTACCCAGAAATTTCTCTCGGGACGCAAAAATAACTACGAGTACCAACTTGTAACGTTACACGCCCACATATCTTCACAATAAGCAAGCCTAAGGGCCTCACTGTAATTTCGGATGTTGGTAAGAGGAACGTTGCCCCACTCGACACATTTGGATATACATATGAAATTGAAACTGTACTCATGTTTTGGAACGAATAATCAAGCTGTGGTCGGAATAGGAATGCCTAATCCTGATGCAGTTTGAATGTAATTTTCTTATACCAGCGCGGCTACTCTTGATTTTAATTCCGATTGATCGACATTGGGATTTAGATGATTCGTATTCTTGAGTTCGACGATAGCGCCAAATTTGGGATCGGATGTGGTGCTAAACGCTATTCTGAGTTTATATTGACAGCTATTTGGCAAAAAAAAGTGACTGCAAACTTAACTTTGGAACCGTGGATCGGCTTTAGATCGGAATTAGAATTAGTTTGAATAGTAAGGATCCAAAGATTGCTAGCTTTAAATTTCACAAACTTGACAAACTATCGCTATCAAAACTTTACTGTTTATTAGAAAATCTTAAACCAAGACAAAATCTACGATCCTGATGCAATTTCGGCATTGACAGTAGTATTTTTATAATTGACTTGCTTGTGCCCTAGACTTTTACGCGTAGAATTTAGAATTATAAAATGGAGCCTGAACTGCATTCAATTCCATGGAGTATTTGCTTGATGCGTGCACAAACAAGCAGACAGACAGAGATACAAAAAATCTAAAAACTGTTGTTTTGGCTTCAATTGTTTTAATATAGACCCCTTATATTAGTGTTTCTTCAATATCCATAATATACAGATACCGGCCTGTTACAATTTTATAATATGTTTAGATAGACTCGCGTTTGACCAGTATCTCGCCTGATGTTAAGCAATGATGTGTGTGACGATGAAGCAAGCTTGAAATACAGTAATCTATTCACTCTCAATTGAAATACCCACAGGTTAAAGATTTTAGGAAATACGGACTCCGGCAGGGAAATCCACTCTTTAAATAAAATCGTTCCCAAAACGTTTTGTGCGTATTGTGGGGTATAAGTTAAGCTATTATGAATTAATGTAATATTTAATTAATGTTATCATAAGTTACTCGTATACGTACATTACTTACATAATTATGTAAATAATACAACTATGTGTAAATATATTTTTTATGTAAAATGTAACGACATCTTGTATTTATTGAACGTTTAGAAACTCTATGTGAAATTGGAAAATAAAATTAATGAATATTTTATATTTAGTTTTATTTCCTTTTTGAATTACATATGTACAATTACGCAAAATACGCGCTACGTCGTGGAGTTGCGGAAATCGGCCCGTATAACAATACAAATACATATGTACAATCGACATTTTCCAATCCCTATTTTCCAGTGGTCTTGTTGAAGGACTTCGAGAAGGGGCCTACTTAACCTCATTGAGGATACAAGTAGGTATTTTAAGTAAAGTACCGTGAGAAAGCTCGTATGGTAACAATACCCACTTATACTAAGAACAACCTCGAAGGAAAATTGTTAATGTTCTGAAAACGACAGAGGACTCCATTTGCCGCATTTGGTCCAGCAACTTCACGTTGCGCCGGGCGTCCAGTATCTCAGATATGAGGATAATTTGTATTGAATGTAAATACATATAAATATATAATTTAAAAAACCCTTACCTCACTCCACAAAGGTTAGCGTAATATTATTAACGCCTAAGGACTAGTAAAGAGGCCAGTACATCAAGCTACCCAATCCGTCAAATTTATTTCATTGTTTTTCTACTTTATTACAAAACAGTAAGGAAAAGGAGAAACATACCTACGCATTTTCTACTAGTCAACCTTTGGGTGATGCAGAGACAATCAGTGGGAGGTGCAATTTCTTAAAAGAAAAGGGATTGTTTCAGACAAGACGATCAATGTACTGGTGATATCTACGCTGGGTGATGGGCACGACAACTGATTTAAAATCAAGCAGTTACAAAGATCATAAGCAGATGTTGCAAATACAAGGACTTACATATGTACATGCATATATTATTAATTTATTTCAGACATTATCTATATGTACACAAAATTATAATCAAGCCAAATAAAACATCACAAAAATAGACATCAAAATTACATACACAATGTTACATACAATTAAATTAAATACACAATACATAATTACAATTTGATTGCCGATTGCCAATTAGAAAATTATAATAATTATAATTTTCTAATTGGCATTGGAGAAGCAACAAACTATAAATAATCTGAACACGACATGCGGTTCAAATATCCCAAATTATCAGCATCAACCGTATAGATAGACCTTAATAGGTACTTCCATTTATCTATCTATGATACTGAGGTGGGTAATCATAATCACAAGTGGCCCTGTTACCCGCACCAGCGGGTTATCTTGACGATGCTCTTGCCATATATCGCTCGTTAAGTCAGTAGGCCGCAGGGCGCACCGCAAGCAAATGAGTAACAGCTTCAGAGATACTTCAGTTGTCTCCCTCATAACAGCTGTAAATGTTAATGAGATCTGAAGATAGAGTTCTGAATATTGTAGGATTGCAGGTACTGAAGTTAAAGGTGCTTCTACTAAAATACCAAAAATGTATTATTTGCATTATATACACTCAGTTACAGGCTAGGATAAACATTTAAGGGTGACATGACAAGACATGACGCCAAAAAAGAAGAGACAGAGAGAGAGGGAGAGGGAGTGAAAGAGACAGAGAGAAAAAGAGAATGAGAGAGAGGTAGAGAGAGAGAGAGAGAGAGAGAGTGAGTGAGTCGATGAGATTTCATCTAAGCTTTTTGTTTTGTCATATAGAGGATTTATAATTTTGGATCCTTGCTTCGTCAATGAGGCAAGCTGTTGTCCAGTCTGTACAAGTAAATCCCCACACTTTTCATGAAGACGTTATGTTTATATCAATTTCGAGCCCTATCATAATAACAGAGCAGCGGCATTTTTTTAACATCGCTGCATTATGCTCAGATTGGAGCCCTTTTGTACTTTAATATCTGTTACTGTTAGTTTTTGTAGTCCATAAATGTTGCTAAATAAATATTTGTTTTGTTCTCTCCTTTTCTTTAATTTGTAAAACATTTTGTAACACGTTTTGTAGCACCTAGTACATGGGCGCGTAGCCGAGCATCGGTAACTTGTTAACAATGATAAATGGGACTGCTGGATGGCTGCGAAACATTTATATCTGTACTTGTTACGGTTCCTAACTCGAAGCCATCTAAATATTTTCAGGGAATAAAAGTTTATATTTCCACTATTTTTTTTTGTGCCTCATTTTTTATTGTTAGTTGGAGCTTTGACTACAAATCTACAACCTTTTGAAGTAAACGCTCTATGAGATACGAGTTTAGCTACGAGCATTGGCATGTAATGAGCGTGCTTGCTATGAGCGTACTACTACGAGCGTAATTGCTTCGAACATACTTACCACGGGCATCTTCGCTACGAGCATACTTGCTACGAGCATACTTGCTACGAGCGCATTTGCTACGACCACAACTGCTACGTGCGTGCTTGCTACTAACGCACTTGTTACGAGTATCTTACAGGAAAAAAAATAGTGTCAAATTTCCCTATTCAAAAAAGGAATAGGGTTTTGTTGTCGGTTAAAAATCGAACTATGGCGGTGATTCGATTATGAAATACCCAAGCTACGAGGTTACCTCATTACGACGTTTTCTGGTTTTCGCTTACACTAATCGACACTTAAATTAATGCCTAAATAAAAACGATCTGTAGGAGTTCCAATTGGAGTATCGACCTTTATTACTGGATTAGTACTACCTATTTTCTTCCGTATCTGTGTAACTGCTAACTAGGTGTAATAATTTTATCGTCTTAATGGCATCCACGCGAAGAAATAATACGGTGATAACGTGCCAGTAAGCTATTCAGAAAATAAAACAAGTAGGTTAATTGCTACGAGATGCTTAACCCAATTTTTGACGCTGATTTTTTACACAGATAAGTAAACTTTTGTACTTGGCTTACCGCAAGTCGGAAAGTTCAATATTCTTATCTTTAGCAGACAAAAGTTTACCGCGAGTTTGCTAGGTAAGGTAAATACTTCGGAACATCTCCCTAACTGATCCCGCTTTATTTATGATTTTGTATCTAGGCGTACTGTATATTTGAATACTTACAGAATTGTCGTACATCAACAGAAATTATTCAACGGAAGAATATATTTTGATTCTACAGGTACAAGACAGGTATAACAATAAATAATAATACCATCCTTTTACTGTCCCAATCCTGGGCAAATGTCTCTTCTCATCAATCAGAGAAGGCACGAGCATTAATCACCACACTTGCTCGAGAAGGTTGGGCGATTTCAAACTTATATTTATTATAAGTCAAGGTTTCCTCACGATGTTTTCTTTCACCGATGTCAGTGATGTCCAAGATAAACTTAGAAAGTACATATGAATTGGAAAAGTCACATTGGTACTTGCCCAGGTTTAAACCCATAACCTCGTGCCCAAGAGGCGAGGCCTAAACCACTGGGTCATCATGATATTATATGTATATATACATCATGACATCTACAGGTATATATAAATAAAATTTAATTGCCGCATGTTTATATGAAAGATCATCGCTGGAGAACGGGTCCTCCGATTTGGTAATTTTGTTTATAAAACATAACATCACAACTGTATTCTCAGAAGGGCTGAGCAGAGGTGCTAAAGTAACACCTACAGTTCGCTAGTTATGTTTTTAAGTCCCATTTAATAGAGGATGAGCCTATTGCCATCAACCGGGCATATAATATATTATACGGTAGCGTATTTTTTGTGTAGTTGTTGTGTATGTGATTTATACGTAATATTTTTGAAATCTGCAGGAAAAGTCGGAAAATTGGTTGAAATATTTGCATCAAAATCTGTCAGTTTGTGGATGGGCGACCATTCGTAACATATCGAGACTCCTCCGTGCCTCGGAAAGCACGCTAAGCCGTTGGTCCCGGCTGTCATTTGTAGATCTTTGACAGTCGTTATCGTGTTGCCCAGTAACTGGGTTGAGGAGGTCAGATAGGCAGTCGCTTCGTGTAAAATACTGGTATTCAGCTGCATCCAGTTAGACTGGAAGCCGACCCCAACATAGTTGGGGAAAGGCTAGGCAGACGATGATAATTGCATGAAAATCTGAATGTAAAAATTCAATTCTATTTTTGATGTTGCACGACTTGATATAGAAAGTAGTTAATTTTTGTAACCAGTTAATTAATTAGAGTCACCAACGACCAACGCAAATGGCTTGTTACTAAATGGACTTTTATATGTGGAAGCTTGTCATTAGCAATTGTCCTTATTTATAAAAGATATTTATAATTGTTATTAGTCTGTAAGCTTTCCTTAAAAATAAATAAATAAATAAATAAAAATGTATTTTTTGTTTTGTTTTTGGAGCGGGTTGCTAGTAAAATATCAGTATGCTTATAATTTTTCATTTAAAATTAAATTGTTGCCATAAACTCTTTTATTTTTATCAATAATTTCCAAAAACATTTTATGAATTTCAAAATACAATCTAGAAAAAGCAATGATATCACCCACAAATTACATGAATTATTAATTACGTCCCACTTTCTCTCCATTAACATCAACTTTACGAAAGAAAACACTAATACAACTAATTATTATTATGAAACATTTGGTACGTTACCTTATCGTACGTTTAGTGGTCCATGAAATTATCCCAAATGAATTGTCAGTCAATGTATGCTGGACTGAAGATGGTGTGTCCACATCACACAGAACTATTGCTTCTGCTCAATCGACCACCGATGGAAGACTAATGAACTATGTCCATTGAGTATCCTGTAATATTTAAGCTTCATTAGATACGAAGGAGACGTAGTAACGAGAATAACCTTATGGTTAGTAATGATGTAGTGTTTTGCTGATGAGCAGCTGGGCTTCCATTTCTTTTGTAACAGATATTTTTAGAACCTTTCCAATTATGTAGAACTTCACCATCGCCTGTTCAAAAATTTAATGGCATTTTTTTAAATAGTAGATATAGAATACAAAAACTAAATCCAATATAAATAAGTTACGTGTCACGTTGTTTGTCCGCTGTGGAATCCTAAACTACTGAACCGATTTTAATAAAATGTTGCACATAGTGTGTGTTTTGGTCAAACTTAAAAGATAGGATAGTTTTTATTTTGATTATTGACCTTAATATTTTTTTTATTGCAAATTAAATGTTTTCCTATAATAAGTTCCATACATTTCTAGCAGATGGCAGTGTAACTTAACTTTTGAGGCGGCACGAAGTTCGCAGGGACAGCTAGTAAGCTATAAAAAGGAGTAATACTAACAGGCGTCAAAGATATCCTCCGCGTCGCTGTCATCTGGAAACTTGCCTAACAAATTTAAAAAAAAACATGTTATGGTAAAACTGCCTCGTTGGTCTAATGGTCGGAAGCACTACTGTGTGCTTCTGACCATTCCAGGTCCTGGGCTTGATTTCCGGGTCGGGCGAAGTGTTATTGGGTATTTCCATCTGGAATTTGTCAGTAGCAGCCCGGTGTCTGGATTTGTAACCAGTTGATGGAAAAAGGCTCGCCCCAGTTACATTGGACTTAAGCATTTCGGTACGTTTAGATAGGTCTCTGCCTTATCCTTCGGGTGTTACAGGCGTGATGTTGATGGTAAAACTTTTATATTATTACTATCGTATGACTTTTAATTTGATGCAGTAAGTTGACTGAATGAATGTCATCTAAGACATTGATAAAACTGAATAATCTGCATGGTACTGAAAAAAAAAACCTACGAAGTAGATTCTAGTACAGTTTTACTAAACTGTACTAGAATCGTAGGTTATTTTTTTGCGGCACACCAGTTTTTTTCATGTTTTAGTGTCTCAGGTGACATTAGATCCTATCAAGTTGCTTCTCTAAATAAAAGTCGTACTCTAGTTGGTCCCCGCGCTTTCAGCCGCTAAGATTCGTAGCGTAATAAGAAATAGCCGATACTCATCATCATCCGGTTTATTAAAAAAGTAACCGGCTTGTAGTCCCAGAAATCAAAGTAACTTGTAGAACGTTACTTTCATTGCTGCTTCGTTGGTCTAGCGATGCAAGCGCTAGGTTCGATTCTCATATTGGGCAGAGTTGGGTATTTGCATCTAGATTTTTGTAGTTGCTACCAAGAAAATCGAGATGGAATTACCCAACACTTTGCACAAATCTAGACTCCTGACTTCTGCCCGGAGTTAAGATTTGTGCCCTATTGATGGCATTATTGCCTTATGCAATAGGGGCGAGTTTATACTCGCCCCTATTGCATAAGGCTTACTTCATACTTGACATAAGTGGGAAATATGTACTATTGGTACATCTCTGAAGAACCCTTCGGAGAATACAGATGTGATGTTATGGTAAGTCTTATATTCTTTTTTTTTTTTTCTTTTTTTTTTTTTTAAAACGTTGCCCCACACTAGGAATTTCTCCTGTATCGTGGGTGCGTTTACAAACATTTAAACTCACATACACAAACAGCCAGACCCGGAACAACTACCTGTAGGCCATACAAATATTTGTTCCGTGTGGGGATCGAACCCACAACACGCGGCGCAGCAGCCGATGGCTCAACCACCGCGCCAACCGTGTCGTCAATATATATAGTATATGGTTATTTCTATATGAACATACCTCGGTCTTGCTTTTTCCTTACTGTATTGAGGTTCCCAGTGTAATCATATACAGCTCAAAATGTATTTTGCTCGGAGCGTCTTCGACATGACCTCTTGTACCCGATGCCTGGGTTATATCGATACATATTCTAAGTTTAGATCGCTAATGGCTAAGCTCTCCATCCCTCTTAATAGATAATGATTGATAAGTACAGAAGCCCTTCTATATTTAGGCGTTGACCCCAAGTCCAGTCACGAATTTACCAAACGTAATTAATCATTGGATACTATTTTAGGTGACAGGGCTCTCTGAAAGATGGTAAGACGAAAGAATAAAGAAGGTCTTATTATTATTCAACAGATTCTGAATATCTGATATTGGTTTATTATGTTTAGTCATGCCTTTCAATTGGTATATGTAATAATAATATTCAAAACGTAATAACATTTGACTAGCGGAACTAGATCTATTTTTTTCTTTGGCTTTTTTCACATTTGTAGAACATAGACATACAAAATGTATAAGAGAGTATGGTAGCGAAACAATCGGAGGAGCTCGTGGCTTGCCGAGGTCAGTCTGTGGATGGGTGATCGTCCGTAACATATCAAGACTCCTGCGTGCCTCGGAAATCATGTTAAGCCGTTGGTCCCGGCTGTCATTTATAGATCTTTGACAGTCGTTACGGGGAGTCAGAAGTCCGAAAGTCTGACAACCAGTCTTTCCAAGGAGTATTGTGTTACCCAGTAACTCTGTTGTGGCGGTCAGAGAGGCAGTCGCTCCATGTTAAATATTGGTATTCAGCTGCAAACAAACACAAAACAAAAATCATTTATTCAAATTAGGATGAGAATCAGCACGTTTTGAACGTCAAAACGTTTACATAAGACAGTCCCCCAAAACGCGTACCCTTCACCACTTGTTAGTGTTTTTGCTGTGAAGAAGAAGTAGCGTATGGTCTTCCATACGCCACTTCTTCTTCACAGCATTATGTCTTCTTAGACATAATGCGGCTTCCCTAAATAAATCGGTATATGGACAGGAGGATGATGCGAAAAAAGTCAGTAGCATGCTGTAAATAGTTGTAAAGAGGAATTTATAAATAAAGTAAAAAAAATATATCTTCCGAACAAAAAACAAAAGTCAGAATAGTAAAAATAAAATCGACCACAAATATAAAATAAGGTGACTGACGATATTATAAACGAGTTCGGAAAACTTGCCAAAGTGCGCCTGAAACTCGAACCGGGAGCTAATAGAAAAATGTGGGAAACTTAATTTAAGCTAATGGAATATTTAATACTAGGTACTGCCGAAATAGAAAGCAAGAAGCCGAGATAGAAGTACTAGCCTATTACTGTCCTACTGCAGGGCAAAGGCCTCTTCTCATACAGAGAAGGCATGAGCATTAATCACCACGCTTGCTCAAGACGGGTTGGCGATTTCAGACTTATATTAATTATGTAAGCCCAGGTTTCCTCACGATGTTTTCCTTCACCGATGTCAGTAATGTCCAAGATAAACTTAGAAAGTACATATAAATTGAAAAACTCACATTGGTACTTGCCCAGGTTTGAACCCACAACCTCGTGTACAAGAGGCGAGGCCTAAACCACTGGGCCATCATGACATTAAGAAGATAGGTAAGATAGACAAACGGTGAAAAACTGTACAGATAGATAAATTTTAATCAGAAATAAAAAATTGAGGTCCTTTAAAAATGTGAGGTGCGTATCTACTCGCAACCGGCACGCGGGCTTCCTCCGATGTATATTTATTATTTGAACGTGGAAGAAGCAAATAATGTGTGTTTGACGACCTATGTGGCGCGGCGGGCGAAGGTCCGCCTGCGACGCAAGAGGTTGCGGGTTCGATTCCCGCCTTGGGACAAATGTTTGTACGATCTACAAATATTTTTTCCGGGTGTTCTGGGTATTTCCTATGTATAATAAAAAATATCTATATATGTAATGTATTGTATTAAGTATATCAGTCATTTAGTACCCATAACACAAGCTCTGCTTAGCTTGGGGCTAGATGATGCTGTGTGGATTGTATTTTGTATGCCATACAAATATTTGTTCCGCCCGGGAATCGAACCCACGACACGTAGCGCAGCAGCAAGTCGCTCAGTCACTGCCGTCAAACAAAGTTTGTGCGTAATAAAAGCGTTATTGAGTTTTTCCATCTAGAGTTATTTAATAGCAGTCCGGAATCTGGATTTGTGCCCGGTTGTGGCAATAATCTCGAATAAATTTCGAGGAATGTCTCCTGGGGCAATGCATGTATATATGTATATAATAGTACCTAAGTAATAAATATATTCTATTAACACGAAACGAGCAACGTATTTTGCGAATCATGCAGCGGTGAAAGCAAAAATAATTACTGGCATAACTTGCTGCATTGTTATATGGCTTTATTAGTTTCTGGAAAACGAGCAATTTGATTCTATTCATACATAAACTCATGCCTTTTTCCCATGGGGGTAGACAGAAACTACAGAACGTCGAACATCTACTACGATCCTTACATACTGCTTTCGCTTCGTCCACGTTCATACATCGACACTACGCACCTGACCTTTTTGAAGAACATCACCAATAAGGTCAGTGCAGGTCCTTCTAGGGTGTTCCTTCCTACCGTTTCTGTTTACATCTACCTTATTTAGTCTTACCTTTTGTTAGTCGTCTATCATTCATCCTCTCAACGTGACCAAATCATCTAAGCATACTCTTTTTTTACAATTTGTGTCACTACATCTTCTTTTAAACCTTTATTTGATTATGTATTTGTACAATTCAAACTTTAGATAAAATCTACCAATACTCAATACTTCTATTGCTTCCACAAGTTTACTTAGATGGTAGGTTTTACAAAGTTATGATAATTGTGGACCCTGTCGGGCACTGCAATAGTAGGAGGGAGAAAGAGGGCTTTTATTTAACTATATATTAGAATAATCCTAAGTTATATTGAAAAAGAAAGATGTCATCATTTACGTCTTTAGTCACCGAGTGACTAATTCGCCCACAAGTGTTGACACTGCGGCGTAGCAGGACCCTAAAGGTAAACTTCTGTATAGAAAATATTACTCGCTCCGAGAGCACGTGGAAATCCGATTCTTCAATGTCAAAGTAGATGTCGATTAAAGTCTCCAGCAGACTGATATTTATAGCTAAACATTTTTAAAGCTTGCGGTAGCGAACATTCTTTTTAATGACGTAAATAAATGAATGAACTTATCGACCAGTTTAATGGTACCTCTCCACTTAATTAACTCCTGAAAACCAGAAACTTAGAAACTACGGATAATCTTATATATAAAATTCTCGTGTCACATATTGGGGTAGCTTGATGTGCTGGCCTCTGTACCTCTTGGAAAATGCAGGCGTGAGGTTACGTAACGTGAGTAGAAGAAACTTCTTACGAATAAACGTTAGAACGTTATCGTACCTATACTTCTACTTACCCATAACTCAACTAAGTTCGTGAAGGACGGCTTTGCCCAGCCAGTTCCTGTAATTTCAGTCAGTTTAACATGCATACACTAATTTAACCAGAAACACAGTGTTGGGTAAACGTTACGGTTACATTATGTGTTAGTGACTGTTGATTTTCAGTTAAACTATGTTATGCTTCAGAATGTGGACCATAGAGGAGCTCGAGGCTTAATAAAAACAGCCGAACAAGTTAAGCTATGCTTGCCGAGGTCAGTTTGTGGATGGGTGTCCGTTTGTCACTCCTCCGTGACTCGGAAACCACGCTAAGCCGTTGGTCCCGGCTGTCACACTGTCTCACTCTCACTGTCACAACCAGTCCTGCCAGGAGGTATAGTGTTGCCCAGTAACTGGGTTGTGGCGGCCAGATAGGCAGTTGCTCCATGTAAAGCCGACGCCAACATTGTTGGGAAAAGGTTAGGTCTACGCAGATGATGATGATGATAGGTACGTGGAGCATGTTGTAAATGGATGGTGTTTGGTGGTGAATTACTACAGGTAGCAAGGGGTGCCAGAATATCATATACGAAAAACAAAATCATAATCCTGAAAGTCTTAACTAGTCTTACTAAAGAGTACCTTATCTAGTCTCATAAATGTTAAAAGGCTTGGCAGATCATGATTAAGAATTTAATTTAAAGCTGTAATTTTAAAATATACCTCCTTCTATTATTTATACAAGATATCAGCTGCTCCTTGCTCTTATGACCCATATAAAATGTAGAAAATAGCTGAAAACACACACATACCTACAAACACACACTATGTAATTTATTTCATCATCTCACCATCTGCCTAGCCTTTTCTCAACTATGTTGGGGTCAGCTTCCAGTCTAACCGGATGCAGCTGAATACCAGTATTTTACATGGAACGACTGCCTATCTGACCTCCATAACCCAGTTACTGGGTAACACGATACCCCTTGGTAAGACTGGTTGTCAGACTTTCGGGTTTCTGACTACCCGTAATGACTGTCAAAGATCTACAAATGAAAACCAGGACCAACGGCTTATCATGCTTTCCAAGGCACGAAGGAGTCTCGATATGTTACGAACGGTCACCTATCCACAGACTGACCTCGGCAAACGTAGCTTAACCTTCAATCAACCGTGCGGCTGTTTTTATTTAGCCACGAGCTGGAAGGAGCTCGTGGCTAAGGCTCCTTGCTCTTATGACCCTTATAAAATTTTGAGAATAGCTAAAACCACACACATAACTTCAAACACACACTGTGTAATGTATTTATTGAAACTACTCGTAAATACATACACAAGAAGTTTAAATAGGTAAATTAGGATGATTGCACAATGGCTGTGTATAATTCACTCCAAGTCTAAGTAACAAGTACAGTATTTCGCTGTCACTTGCAAACATTGCAGAGCATATGCAGTTGGAGAATAATTTCTCTCGCAAACATAGTCTGAAGAGTGGAATTTATACGGTAATAAAATCCAAGCAGGAACCCTTGAAATTAGAATTTGTAGCCGCTTTTACATTTGTAAAACGTGCAACGTGGGATAGAGTGTACATTGTCGGGCACGAAGCTTAGATTACTAGTCTATCTACAACCTACATCATTGGTTCCCAACCTGTGGTTCGCGGACTACGCGACCAGTGGGCCGAAAGAGCTTACCTAATATGTTACGCAAACGGATAAAATTATATCATCATCAGCCTATATTAGTCCACTGCTGGACATAGCCATCTCCTAATGAGCGCCATAGCGCCCTGTCTTCAGCTTGTCGCATCCAGCATTTGCCTGCAGTCTTTCGCAGATCGTCATCCCACCTAGTCAGAGGGCGTCCTACACTACGTTTGCAGAGTCGCGGTCTCAACTCAAGAACACGTTTACCCCAGCGGTTGTCGGTTCCTCGCCAGATATGACCAGCCCACTGCCACTTCAACTTGCTAATTCTTTGAGCTATGTCGTTAACTTTGGTTCTCTGTCGGATGTATTATTTCATACAAAATTATAAAGTTAAACTAAATGGAAACGGGTGTATTCGTAAAATTACATGTTGAACTCAAAATTAACATACGAGTAGATACAAAATGTAATTAGTAGTAGTTTGCCTAGTTCGTTCGCAGTGGCTACATCCATTTATTCGAAACTACTACCAACATTGACTTATATGGTTACAAATCTTAATACCTTCGTACTGTTGAATTAAACAAATATAATATCAGTTCGAATGATATTTATTTTGATATTGACACATTTTAGTTTCCTTAAACTTTCTGGTGCCTGTCAATAACAAAATAAATCAAAGTGGTCACAGGTCTAAAAAGGTTGGGAGCCACTGATCTACATTCATAAAAATTAATTGCCACATGACTGTATGAAAGATCAATCAGATCAGAAAAGAACTCGATTTGGCTTTTTTTTATGATCGTTATTGTCAGGAGTAGATGTGTATGACAGATTTAAAACGAGAAACAAACATTTTGGATGGTATTGTAGCGACATCTATCTCGTCACATACGAACTAAATCTGACGTATCCTGCATCGCGATATTAAAGTTATCCGCGCGATTGAACATATATTCGAGAATCCGACAGCAACCGCCAGACTCAACACCCATCTGGTTGGAGGAACCTCCCTTTTCCATGGTGGATGAGGAAGTTGACCTGGTTCCTCGTACCCCAAAAGTATTTTTGTGATTGAATATCCCAATACATAAAAGTTTACACCCGTGTGAAGCCGGGGTACCTATATCGCTAGTATTTAAATGAAATCAAGATAAAACTGTAGAAAAACTGCATAAATTCCTTTTAAACCTGGCTTAGAAGGACGTTAGCACGTGGAGTTCCACAATTTTTATGTGGAAACAAATACAATTCCGTCGTTTCCATAACAGTTTCTTTGTTTGAAAATACCTAGTTGTTCCAACGATCACATTGTAGCAAACTTTGCATGGTGTAACCCAAATATTATATGAATCGGAAGCCGAGACACGTGTAACGAATAAATATTGGGAACAAACACATGTACTTTTATCATGTTAAAATTTCTTGAATAAATTTCATCGGTTTACACAATTGAAAAGGAAATATTTAAGTAAAACCCTTTCCCGATTACTCACTCTTAACGAATTTCAATTGCTATTTTTATAATACATTCGCTTCAAATTGTTGTTGTTGTTATTGTTGTTGATATTACTCATAATATCACGCCTGTAATCCCCGAAAGGTTAGGTAGAGATGTAACTATTGGACATCCACATTTCTCTAGTTATGTTTCAGTCCCATATAACAGAGGGCGAGCCCATTTCCATCAACCGGGCACAAATTTGTACTTAAGGCTGCTACTAAGAAATTCCTAATGGAAAAACCCAATAACACTTTGCGCGACCCGGGAATCGAACCCAGGACCTCGGGCGCATCAATAGCGCTTCTGATCACTAGACCAAACAGCTGGTGTCGATATTGTTAACAATTAAACATGTGATTGTTATTATTGTGTCTTTAAAAGGGAGGAAAATAAATAAAAAAATACTAAATATAACCAAGGACACTTAGGAGTCTAAGCACTCCTCGAAATCTATACGTGGCCAGAGGTCTGGCAGCATTTCCACGTTGAATGGCTCTTTGGCCAAAGAATGAACTTTCTGGTCACGCGAAGCGCCGACCAGTCGGCGAGAAATCCCCTTGAGTAGGAGATGCGCAAGAACGAGATAACCGAGATATCGTAAAACCCCAGCGATGTACCGTGTGCGAAGATACACTATGCCTTTTTCTTCCATTCATCTCTGTCAGCCCTCATATGTTTACTTCGTTACTAGCCTTGTCATCTTTCACATTATTCATCCATCTTATATTTATATTATATATATATTTTCTTACTTTTCTCTGGGTAACTTTACCTAGGTACCTATTGACCCTTTCGTTATAGATCTATACCATCATGAATATTCCCATATTTTCTCTTACGTAAATTCAGCAGCAAAGTTTATATCTGATTACTTAGTGGCAGCAGCCTGGAATACGTAAAACAATTCCGAAATATATACAAAAATGTAACCGGCATGAAGTGAGTTGGACTCTTCCACCGAGGGTTCCGTGATCACCGTTTCGTATCTCCCAGATAGGTCTAACATAACCATGAAAAGAGATATATTATTATCCAGGGATAATAATATTTTCTCATTTGAAAAATTATTTTGGTTGTTTGTGCCCGCATGAAAATGTTAACGCCCCCCCCCCCCCCCATTTCGTTTTTTTTATTCTTTAACGTGCTATTTAAGTGTGGACAAGCATTGTTTATAACTGTTCCAAATTACAAGCTTCACAGGATTCTATAAATAAGCAGCTATCTGCGACAAGCGGACAAGCAGATGAAGTTGCTTCATAAGAGTTCCTTTATTACTATTTTGTTATGGAACCTTAAAAAGTGCTAAGTCTATTATTTTCATGCACGAGCATGGAGCCTACATTAAATAAATCTGATTGTGAAACCACCAAAGCACTTTGTTTCATTTACAATCCGGTATTAACATACGTATTAAATTCATGAGCTGTGTTAACCCTTGCTATCTCTCAGTACATGTTCGCTGATTAGGGTTCAACAAGGTAACATTTAGAAACAAAACCACTTTCACCAGAAATTAACTTGCAATATCCACAAAGTTAATCCAGATATGTGTAAGTGGGGCAAACATCATGAACATAAGTGGTATCCTGCACAAATATTGGCCCACTTGGGCGCCAATTGGCGGCCCGCATAGTAACTACTTCAGATAGATCTTTATTCATCAAATTGAGTCCAAGTCAGCCAATGCCAAATTAAGCCATGCGGGTCGATTATAAGAATCCAGCTAAATCCTTACAGTAGAAATAACAATTCCTGGCATTTTCATATCCTTATTATTTTATTGTACATATTTTTTCGCATATTTTAACAAAAAATAAATAAAAAATTACAAAAAGAAACCGTAAGCCATATAACCACCGCTAACTTGGATCTTACCACCTCGCTACGGGCGGAGCACTATTCTAATACATATTTTTTCAATAAATAGACATTCCTAGCACTCATTATTACTTTTTCTATTTAGGTACATACTTAATTACGCACGTTACGTATGTCCTCTGCGTTACTTTTGTTTTCTAGAACAAACATGAATAAATTACATAAGTAGATTAGACCTCATTATTTTAGTCTGATTGAATAAAGTTTATCATCATTATTTTTATAATGTCCTTTACATGACATGTAAGCACACTAATAAGGTCAGTCCGGCCAACAAGGTAGGTACCTTGTTGGCCGGACTGACCGTATTGGTGATGTTCTTCAGAAAGGTCAGGTGCGCAGTAAACGCAACCGGCGTGCTTGTTTGACCAAATGTATGACCGTAAACGAATCAAAGGGAGTATATAAGGATACTAGCATCATATACATAGGTATGTACCTATGTATACGATGACCACAGCACTTCATGCTTGAGGAGCGGAGAGGTATTCCACGGCTATCAGGAAGTACGATCAAGATTCCCAACCAACATCTCACTAAAATACTCTCAGCCAATAAAAGCAAGAAAAGAATCTGGAGCTCAGATTCTCGTCAGTGCTCACTCCGGCCAGTGATAAAGGCAAGCTAGTGAT
The DNA here is from genome assembly GCA_905147745.2 of Phlogophora meticulosa. NCBI lineage: Eukaryota > Metazoa > Arthropoda > Insecta > Lepidoptera > Noctuidae > Phlogophora > Phlogophora meticulosa. The sequence goes on from LR990523.1 coordinate 14,831,104, forward strand.
GAAGAACGAGACTTCTCATAGTGTCACTACTGCTCAACGGCTCGCCACATGCTGACCTGCGGGCTTATCGTTGTTATTATTATTATATTATGCATAACTGACTCGCTGGTCTAGTACTTAGCATGAGGTTTGGGTGCGATCCGGATTTTTGTTTTTTTTTTTTTTTAAACGTTGCCCCACACTAGGAATTTCTCCTGTATCGTGGGTGCGTTTACAAACATTTAAACTCACATACACAAACAGCCAGACCCGGAACAACTACCTGTAGGTCATACAAATATAAGTTCCGTGCGGGGAAATTATTAATTATTATTGGGTTTTTCCATTTGTATGATGTCTCAGTAACATCCCGCGGCGGAGTCTGAATTTGAACACGATAGATGTCAACAGGTTCGCCACACATTACATGGGACTTAAATATAACTTGCGAAATGGGAGTGTACTATATACCTCTGCCTTATCCCTCAGAGACTATATTCGTGACGTGATAACATTATGTTATGTATAAGTAGAAGGAGCAGCAATCTTTTTAAAATAAAATAATACCTAAGCCTGTTACTGCAATGAGATACTGTTAGGTATATACCTCTTCTCTTGCAGAGAAGGCATGAGCATTAATCAATGTTAATACAACTTTACAAGCTATCATCGCCAGTGATTCGCATAGCAAAATTCAATAAGCATGCAACACATTTTATTTCTAACAATACCTACAACCCTTAGGTCCAATCTCATTACAAAAACAATGCCCTCTCTAAAATGGCGTCGGTATTACGTACGAAGCGGTCCTAACATTACGCTTAGTGCTTAGTAACGGGATACGTAGGGGCGGTCCACTTCCTGTTCAATATTGACACGGGCGCAATTGACGCTGCCAGCAATTTGCATTTGTATTATTGGACCGACCCACTCGGCACCGATCACTGAATAAATGTTTATTAACAGAATTACAAAACAGTACAGATTGCGTTCTGTTGGGTGCGAAGTTAAGTGAAATTTATACTTTAGAACACTCTCGTTATTAGAATGAAAGGTATTGAAAACACACGCTGTGTTACAATCTTACAATAGCCGAATGCTTCGAGATTTTAATAAGGTTATTTGCCTACCCTTTTACCAACTATGTTGCGGTCGGCTTCCAATCTGACCGGATTCAACTGTAATTTACATAGAGCGACTACTCGTACCTATCTGACCTCCACGGTAAGATAGGTTCTCAGACTTTCGGGCTAACGCAGGCGACTAACCGTTACGACTGTCAAAGATCTACAAATGGCGGCCCGGACCAAAGGCAAAACGTGCTTTCCGAGGCACGGAGGAATCTCGATATGTAATGAACTGTACTGAGGTACGGTTCACTACATATCGAGATTCCTCCGTGCCTTCACAGTCTGTGAGTGTGCTTGAACATGTTTTTTTTTTATGTTGTAAGGAAAGTTTTGAGTTTGAATGTGGAAGGTTACAAGAGTACAGGGACACCTAAGAAAAGATGGATGGACTGTGTGACAATGATATGGCTAGAAAGGAGGTAAGTTTTGAGGTGACGGCAAATAGAGATGTATGGAAGAAAAAGACATGCTGCGCCGCCACCAAATAAATTGGGATAAGGGCAGGAGGATGATGATGGATAGAAATACTTAATAGTTAACTAAATGAAATTTGAATTTGAATTTGAAAATATTCACGTTGTTGTATCTAAGTAACAGAAACAACACCAGTAGTATGTGAATGACTTTATAATCATCATCCTCATCATCCTCCTGCCCTTATCAATACCTACAATACAATACAATACACTCCTCCCTGCCGTCCCTCCGTTCAACACGAGGTAAGCTGCGCACATTCCTCGCACATTACTTCCAGAGTTGCGCTGTGCGAGGCTTGGAAAATTAAATACTTAATCCTATCAATAGATATCGCACACATCCCTCGCCGCTCTTGATGGAAACACACCTTTAAATTTAGACGTATGTAAGTTAATTCCCTATAATCTCGTATTCGTGTCTTCCAACACGTACCGGAATTGCCAATGGTCTTTCCCATCATCCTCCTGCCCTTATCCCAATTTATTTGGGGTCGGCGCAACATGTTTATTTGCCGTCATCTCAAGAGTCACCTCTTTTATAGTCATATCATCTTTCACACAATCCATCCATCTTTTCTTTGGTCTTCCTCTACTCATGTAACCCTGCACATTCATACTCAAAACTTTCCTCACAACATGGTCCTCATTCCTTCGCATCACATGCCCATACCATGACAACCGATTTCCACACAACTTCTCGGTCACAGGCGCCACTTTCAGACTTCCTCTTACATACTCATTTCTTATTCTATCCATTCGCGTAACACCACACATCCCCCTCAGCATTCTCATCTCAGCTGCATGTAACTGCCTTTCATTCATGCCTTTTGCGGCCCAACATTCTGATCCATACAAGACAGCAGGTCTTACCATAGTTTTGTAAATCTTCCCCTTAAGTTTAAGGGGAATATGGGGGTCACAGGTTGTTCCCGTTACCTGCCGCCATTTCATCCACCCTATGTTAATTCGGTGCTTAACAGCCCGATCTATTTCTCCGTCACTTTGCACGAGTGAACCGAGATACCGAAAGTTGGAACAGACCGGGAGAAGCACGCTGTTAGGCGACATTGCTTCAGGACTGGAGAGACCGCCGAAATCGCAGAACATGTATTCAGTTTTTGTTCTGCTGATTTTCAAGCCTACACTCTCCAGCCTCTGTTGCCATTTCTCCAGTCTGCTCTGGATCTCAGGTCCATCTTCACCGACAAGAACAATGTCGTCGGCAAATAGCATGCACCAGGGTGCCTCTTCCTGTATGTCCGACGTCAGAGCGTCCATTATCAACAGGAAGAGGTAAGGGCTTAATGCCGACCCTTGGTGCAGTCCTACAGCCACACTGAACTTGTCGGTGTTGCCAGTAGACGACCGGACATACGTCCTAGACCGGCTGTACATTGCACGAATCAACTCCACATACTTCCCAGGCACACCTTTCTCTTTCACGGCCCACCACAACACCTCCCGGGGCACCCTATCATACGCTTTCTCCAGATCAATGAACACCATATGCAAGTTTTTATGTGCACATCTATACTTCTCGCACAACTGGCGGAGTGCAAAGGTGGCGTCCATTGTTCCTCTACCTGGCATAAACCCGAACTGATTTTGGGAAATCTCACTCTCTTCTCGTAATCTTTTCTCTATCACCTTCTCCCATACTTTCATACTATGTGACAGGAGCTTTATCCCTCGATAGTTGTTGCAGTCCTGTACATCCCCTTTATTCTTGAAGATGGGCACTAGTGAACTATTGCACCAATCTTGTGGGATCACTTCCTCGTGTAACAACTTATTGAGGAATAATGTCAGCCACGTACATCCATCTTCTTTTAATACCTTCCATACTTCTACTGGTATATCATCTGGGCCCATAGCTTTTCCATTTTTCATACTTCTAACTGCATTCCTAACTTCATCCATGCTAATTTCTCTCACCAAACTCATATTTACCTGTGTCTCTTGAAGCATACCATTCCATTAATTCTCCTCGTTCATTAACCTATCAAAGTAAACCTTCCATCGCAGTTTTATTTCATCATCTTCACACAGAACCTTACCAGCATCATCTTTAATACATTTAATATGCGTTATATCTTTTGCCCTTTTTTCCCTTGCTTTCGTAATCCGATAGAGTTCCTTCTGGCCCCCAGGGCTATCCAGTGAGTTATACAACTTCTCCTGTGCCTTAGCCCTAGCAACTGCTACCGCCTGTTTTGCTTTCCTCTTCCATTCTTTGTATATTATATTCTTTTCTTCTTTCAAACTATCGTTCCCGTTTTCTACACCCTGCCATTCTTTGAACGCAACTTTTTTCTGTTTAATTAACTTTTGCACTTCTTCATTCCACCACCATGTATCCTTATCTATTATACCCTTCCCTTTCGATTCTCCGAATACGTCTTTTGCTACTCTTCTTATACAATCTGCCATCTCATTCCAACATTCGTTCACAGATTTTCCCTCCATATCCTTCATATCAATCATTTTATCCACAACTTGATTTTTAAACAAACCTGCACACTCCTCATTTTCTAACATACACCATCTAGTTTTTGGTGGGGGCCGTTCTTTGTTATTTCTGGCGGACACACTCACTTTAACCTGCATAACTACCAACCTATGCTGTGAGACTAATGCTTCGCCTGGCAGCACTTTACAGTTTTTGACACAAATCAGACTATTCCTTTTTACCAGGAAGTAGTCGATTTGTGTCGCGTGGTGGCCACTTTTATATGTGATCAGGTGCTCGTCTTTCTTCTCAAACCACGTGTTGGTTATTGCCAGGTCGAATGCAGTAGCAGCTTGCAGTAGTGCCTCACCGTCATTGTTACGGTTTCCGTACCCCCAACCACCATGCACTCTCTCATACCCAACATTCAGTTTTCCAACATGACCGTTAAAATCACCCCCTACATACACTTCTTCACTCTCTTGCACATCTCTCATCACACAATCAAAGTCCTCCCAAAATTTATCTTTTATACTATCCTCACATCCTGACTGGGGTGCATATACGCTCACTACCTTTAATACCAGACCCTTCACAATTACTTTGACAGCAATTACTCCATCACTCATTCTATTTACATCTACCAAACATTCTTTTAGCTCGCTATCCAGAACTATACCCACGCCATTTCGCTTGCCATCGCTTCCACAGTAGTAAAACTTATATCCTTCTCCTATCTCTCTAGCTTTCGCCCCCTTCCACTTTGTTTCTTGCAGACACGCTATATTTATCCGTCGCCTTTTAAGAACATCTGCTAACTCTCTTCCTCTTCCTGTCATCGTACCTACATTCCAACTTGCATACCTCAGCCTTACTTCTCTTTCTCTCCGAGCTTGCATCTTACGTCGCACCCGCCCGTTTTGGTGCGACAACCCTTGTCCATTTCCCGCAGGGGCCGGGTGCTGCTCCTGCGCGTCGCCTGTGGGGTACGCCCTAGCCCTATCGTGCAACATATCTCTTGTACTATTCATGCTGCTTAATGTTTTGGCATAGTTTTTATAGTTGGCCGCCTGCCTGACACCAACCCTCCTTGGGAATGCTATCGTTGGTGGTATACCCGCCACCATGCGGGTGACCTAGAGTGCTTAATATTTTGCACCAGGTCTGAAAAACTCCCTTAGTCGCCTCACACGACACCCACGGGATGAAATGGGGTAGTCATATTCTTAGTCCGTGACCACACAGAACCTTTATAATAAAGTAATAATATTCCAATGAGACAAAATTTCAGTATTTTCTAGAAGTCTGCGTACCTAAAATAGGGTGGTTTTCAGTGGTAACAAACCCGTTGAGGCTGACCTCTAATTCTATTGAAACTTCATGCTACGCTAGGTCAGTTCAAGATAAAAGCTTACCTACTATTGTAACCGATGTCCAGTGTAGGTGCAGTCTACAAAGGTATATAGTAATATAGAGTTTTTTTCTAATCTACTTGGAACTTCTGTAGGTAACAAGAATAAAATGAGAAACGCAATAATGTCGCTGCTCCCTTCGAGCCAGATTGAGTGACTCAAACGGATTCAACGGTACAGTCGTACAGATTGCCTGTTCGTAGCTACGAATGTAAATCCGCGAGTTTGTATCTGACTGACAAACGTCAGACTGAAAAAGACCATGTTTTGAACAAAAGTTGCCAATTTGAAAAAATATGTATGAAAGGTTTTTTTTTAAGGACTCGTAATGGGGTATGTACAGAGGCCTGCACAACAACCTATCCCAAACTGTCGAATATTCGCAATTGCACATGAACCTTATCCTTTTTTTCTAATCATGAAAAACGAGTAAAGCAATTTTATAGATTCGGGTGGCTTGATGTGGTCTGTATCATCAATTTACCATCCAGCCTACAGCCCCAACATCCACCATAGCACCAATTTCTTGCGAGAAATTTGACAGCCGAAAACACCAACCATTTGTACTAAGATTGAAACAGCGCCTCTACATTACGTACGTGAAATTGATTCGACCAAAAGTACGTTTTCGGTTGGTAAACTTCTGGAAAGAAATTGTTGCTAGGGCTACTTATATGTGGTTGAAGTCTCGGGCCCACCTGTAAAACCTATCAATTACGGATTAGTAGTCCCTTAGTGGTTGAAACTCAAAAAAACATGTTTATCCTTTTACATTCCTTCTCCATATAAACGTTAAAGATGCCAAATCTCACGCTCGTCCGTGCGCGCAATATCCTTAAAAAGGGACCCGATTTTTTTGCTTTTCACGTTTTCATAATATACAAATATATACCTACACTAACAAACTTAGTACTCGCAACCGGCGTGCGTGTATGTCCAGAGGTATGAACGTAGATTGACTACCTACTCCTATGGGGAAAAGGCGTGAGTCTATGTACATATTTCTGCTGGTTAATGTATGTATGTATATATCCGGATAAAATGACAACCTATGTGGCACAGCGGGCGAAGGTCCGCCTGCGACGCAGGAGGTTGCGGGTTCGATTCTCGACTTGGGACAAATGTTTGTCCAATCTACAAAGATTTGTCCCAGGTGTTCTGGGTATTTGCTATGTATAATAAAAAATATCTATCTATGTAATGTATTGTATTGAGTATATCAGTCATCTAGTACCCATAACACAAGCTCTGCTTAGCTTGGGGCTAAATGATGCTGTGTGGATTGTCCAGCAATATTTATTATTTATTTATTAAAATGATTAATTTATCACATTGTCTTGACAATATAGTCATTATATATAATAACCTGTCATTATGTATAATAAGTAGCTATTTAATCACCGTGACTGTATTTATACCTAATAGGTATCTACCTATCTAGTTATACAAAACAAGTGTGTGCCACCAAATGCTGAAAATATTATTTCGTAAGAGAAACCGCACGATCATATGATAAATTACGCTTTCAGGAAAACTACTGAAAATAATTAATCAAGTAGGTGCTCGGGATATGATTGTACCTACACACATTTATTGCACACATTTTTTTACCAACCTCACTGTTCTCATCCGTCTAGTGGTTGCAAGCGATGTTGGGCTAAATAAATAAATAAATAATGCTGGACAGTCCACACAGCATCATCTAGCCCCAAGCTAAGCAGAGCTTGTGTTATTGGTACTAGATGACTGATATACTTAATACAATACATTACATAGATAGATATTTTATTATTATACATATAAAATACATAGAACACCCGGAACAAATATTTGTAGGATGTACAAACATTTGTCCCAAGGCGGGAATGAAGCCCGCAACCTCCTGCGTCGTCTGCAGGCGGACCTTCGCCCGCCGCGCCTCATCGGTCGTCAAAGTGTTCGCAGGTTTATCCATCTGTGATTTCGAAGTAGCAGCCTGGAGTCTAGAGCTCTACTGATTGCAATGACAGACGACTAAAACATAACTGGCAAAATGTGAGCGTAGGTACCAACTATGGATACACCTTTAGCTATTAATAGTTTTTTTTTCTATTAATTACTTTTAGCTATTCATTTGTTATTTTGATTTTTGGGCATCCAGAAATTAAATTTTAATTCTACCAGGATTTGGAATACTTTCACATATTATTTTCCAAAAAAGAGGTATAAAAGAAACATTCGGTTGTTTAGGAATAATTTATGATTATTAGGATTTATTGTTTGAGCACATCATATGTGTAACACCTTCAGAGATTACAGCCGTTATGATGTGTTATGTTTTCTTTACCTTCACAGGGTAGTTTGAGTATAAAAATCTTTGCTTTGGAATTCAAACATTTACGTTTACCCACGCTTGGATAAGTTACGTATATGCTACAACCAGTGACCCCTAGGGAATATTACCCTAATCACTACGCTAACTTGACAGACAGATGGGTTATCGCAATACCTACAGTTTAGCAACATTTAGGGTGCGCTTCTACCAGAGATGTACGAGGAAGCTGATCGGTGCGAGGAGGCGTAACGGACTCTGTGTGGCGAGGAAGCAGTCTTGTGCGTACCGGTAAAAAAGGGCGAATCGAAACGACAATTGACGACCTATGTGGCGCAGCGGGCGAAGGTCCGCCTGCGACGCAGGAGTTGCGGGTTCGATTCCCGCCCTTGGACATATGTTTGAACGATCTACAAAGATTTGTTCCGGGTGTTCTGGGTATTTGCTATGTATAATAAAAAAATATCTATATATGTATAATTTTAAAACGTTAAAATCTTTTTTATCGTTTTACTCCGCCCTGGCAAAAGCAAATAAGCGCAGAGTCATGGCATTGCGGAAATGAGCCCGTTTATTCAATACAATACAATACACTCCTCCCTGCCGTCCCTCCGTTTAACACGAGGTAAGCTGCGCACATTCCTCGCACATTACTTCCAGAGTTGCGCTGTGCGAGGCTTGGAAAATTAAATACTTAATCCTATCAATAGATATCGCACACATCCCTCGCCGCTCTTGATGGAAACACACCTTTAAATTTAGACGTATGTAAGTTAATTCCCTATAATCTCGTATTCGTGTCTTCCAACACGTACTGGAATTGCCAATGGTCTTTCCCATCATCCTCCTGCCCTTATCCCAATTTATTTGGGGTCGGCGCAACATGTTTATTTGCCGTCATCTCAAGAGTCACCTCTTTTATAGTCATATCATCTTTCACACAATCCATCCATCTTTTCTTTGGTCTTCCTCTACTCATGTAACCCTGCACATTCATACTCAAAACTTTCCTCACAACATGGTCCTCATTCCTTCGCATCACATGCCTATACCATGACAACCAATTTCCACACAATTTCTCGGTGACAGGCGCCACTTTCAGACTTCCTCTTACATACTCATTTCTTATTCTATCCATTCGCGTAACACCACACATCCTTCTCAGCATTATCATCTCAGCTGCATGTAACTGCCTTTCAATCATCCCTTTTACGGCCCAACATTCTGATCCATACAAGACAAGCCAATGGTCTTTCCCATAGAATTTTTAATGTGCAGTTAATAATTAATTCTAAGTCCTGTTAATGCAATACAGAGGATACCACGCATGCATTTTTAATTAGGCCGGTGGCATTATCATGTAGGTGTGCACTGTGCACCTACCTACTACATACATTTGAATTTCTAATCTAGTTAACACAAGATAATGGAAATTAATGACCCGGCTAACTGAACTAGTTGCCAAGGATATAACTAAATCTATAGGATTTACTTTGGCTCGGTAGTATTTAAATCAAGCCTGAAAAAAATACGTGTTCTAAGCTGTTAAGTAGTTCCCAGCGGAAACGGCTTTTTCAGGAAGTTTGTGATTCTCGACTAGCACAAAGTACTTGTGACTGTTTAATAGAACTGTCAGACGGCAAGTTTGTCAAGTTTATTTCATGAAAATGTATTTTCTGCTTTATTTAGCAGCACCTGTCGCGAAGCTTTATACAGGGTGAAAAGAACATCGGCGCACAAACTGGATCCATGAATTTAGTACAAGATTCAAATATGCGTTGAAATTTATTGTTTTTTTTTTTTTTAATACGGTTGTTCTTTTAAATAGAAACATTTAAAAATCATGATTTCTACCGAACCCAATAAGATTTTTTAATGATAAACGTAAAGTATGAACCTCTTAATTATAAATACAATGGGTTAGATAGAAATGACGATCTGCTCATTACTTTTTACTGTTTTAAGTAAAATAGACATAAGAAAAAAACGTAAAAATGTCCAGAAACATTTACTGAACTCATTGTATCAGTTCCGGCGTCGATGTCCCTTTCAGCCTGTTTTCAGTATTTGAATACCTTTAAAAAAAAACTCTCTTTCCAGTGGGTCGGTTTATAATTTATCTAAGATACAATAGTCAACTGCGTCACCTTTTACAAAATGTAGTAGATGAAAAATCAATTACCCCCATTTCCTACACTTTGGGGCGGGGTGAGTTTTTTTTCGTTGGTTAAAAGTTCAGCTTCCGTGTGAAAACTTCGCGCAAGAAAGCTCGGAAAGTAGTCGATGGTCTGACTTAATTTCTTTACACAAAGTTGTATTATTTTAATAGAAGAGTGCTTTTATAATGGTACCTACTTTGAAACACACTTTCCCACGGAAACAGGAAATTTTAAGCGTTTTGCGAGTTTAGATTACCTAAATAATTTCAAAAAACAAAAGACTGAGCCACAGCAAAGTTTGTCTGAGTTTAGCAAAACTATCACTGACCCAGTAAACTTCGTACTATCTAAGATATTTTTTTCGTGATTTTTTTCCTATGTTTTAATAGATATTCTGCTATTCGGATCGGACACAAATACAACAAATCAAAGATTATAAAAATAGGTCTAGCCGTTCTTTAGCTATAAATGGACTAGAAATAAAGAAAGAAGAAAGAAAAAGCATTTATTTGGGACTCGAACAGGCAATAAAAATCACAAAAGAAAAAAGGAACTAAAATCTAAACAATAAAAGTAAAATAAAATATAAAGTAAAAGGACCTATAGTACTTAAATATAAATAAATAAAAGGACCTGTGCGAGGCCAAAAAGGCTCCTATCTCAGCATATTATGCTACGATATTTTAACAACTAACCAGACTTTAAATAATAAACAACAAATCAACGATACTCTCCGAGAGATCGCCAGCAAAATCAGATCGCTGCTGGCCTTTATTGAAGAGCTGGGGTGGATCGAATAAGTAATTGTCCCACCCTTACGCAAAATACGCGCATAGTCGCGGAGTTCCGGCTCGATGCCCGTCAACCAATACAATACAAAGTACAATACAACAAACATATAGTTACATCCTTCTTCTTCCATCATGTCTTACATAACAATACAAACCTACATGACTTTCAATTTAATTTTATCTATTTATCAATGTTCTTATTGCCAAAAATTAATCAATTTAAGTTTTTACCAATTTATATCGCTCAGTTTTTCACTATTATCAATTTTAGTTTTATTTAATTTAATATTGGCGTTTAGTACATAGTAAGTTAGCTTATTTTTCTAATTTATTGTTTTGTGCATTGGTGTTTACCTATAAATAATTGTTGCGCTAGAATTAAATTTAAAAAAAAAACAATAAACAAAATTAAATGAATAAAAACAATTCGTCAAGGATTTACAACCTCAATTTTATTTGGGTTTTGAAAATCTCTTTTTAATTGTGTACCAGCCATCCCAAGGGGCTGTCGTGAATTTGGAAGATGCTTGCGTCGCTTTGTTCTACATTCAAGAGAACAATCCCAATAATGATCCCTTACAAATGGGGTTGAAGCAATTAAGGCCCGCGAAAAATTATAAAGGAGGCTGTCATGATTTTTATTCTTCGCCTCAGTTCACTAACCGACTGCTTCTTTTGTTATCTATCTCAAATCATCCATTAAATCTGAGGAAGATAGCTATAGACATTACCTAAGGACTCAAGGCAGAGGAGTTCGTGACTAAATAGAAACAGCCGCACGGGTTGATCGAAGGTGTTAAGCTACGGTTGCCGAGATCAGTTTGTGGATAGGTATCCGTAACATATCGAGACTCCTCCGTGCCTCGGAACGCACGTTAAGCTGTTGGTCCCGGCTGTCATTTGTCGATCTTCGACAGTCGTTACCGGTAGTCAGAAGCCCGTAAGTCAGACAACCATTCTTACCATGGGGTATCGTGTTGCCCACTATCTGGCTTGTGGAGGTCAGATAGGCACCCGCTCCATGTACACTACTGGTATTCAGCTAAATCTGGTTAGACTGGAAGCCGACCCCAACATAGTAGGAAAAAGGCTATGCAGATGATGACAATGACATTAGCTAAGAATTTACCATTCATCATCATCATTTAAACAAAAGACGTTCACTGTTGGACGTCTCAATCTCCACCAGATCCAGGTTGGGGGACGGTCACAGTTAAATAAATTAAAATGTATACTTCACAAAACTTTAAGAAATATTTTTTGTGCTATTAATTTAAAAAGTAAGTATACTGGATATATAATATTTAATATTAAAATTAATTAGAAATTCAGAATCAGTTAAAAGAAAACAGAAATCGCAAATCGGGTTATAATTTGAGACGTCTGGGGTTATCTTCGGATGAATGCGATTGGGGGTCATGATTTCATGACCCCTACGTTTTTCGGAAACCATCTTACTCTCGATTGAATAAGCATTGTAACCATTTTCCACAAGAAACATTAACCTCCATAATTCGCCGGAGTCGGATAAATACACATATTGGATAGTGAACCAAGGCTAAATTGTTTGCCAATGTCTCCCTCTTTCTTGAGTTTTCCTACTATGTAAACGTAGATCATACTAAAGTCAACTTCTATCTCCAACCTCAGTACAATATGCAGCAAAGCAAGTAGGTAGGTACGTACCGGTTATTATTAATACTCACGTTTATCAATATTCATTTATTTTATTTTTTACGGCCAAAACCCATTCTATTTGGTTTTTTATAAGGGTGGTAACCATTTGTCAAATTTAACTCAATTACGAACGCATCCTTAATTTATGTCACACACAATATTCATAGACAACGAAGCGCAATCGAGAAAAAACCATTTATGCATTTTCTAGAAAAGCATTACCTACGTTTAGATTTTAGTAAGAATTATAATTAAATATTCTCATATTGTTCCGGTAACTTAAATTATCTTCAAAAAGATGAACTGTCAAGTCCATAAACAAACAAAATAGAACTAGGAAATCGAAGGACAGACGGACGTCGATCATCAATCAAAATTCATAAAAAATAAACCAATATGGCCGACTGTTTCCAATGGAGCTGTTCGCGGTTAAATTTTACAAATTAGCAGTTTTAGTTAAATAGTTTCTAAAGAGAATACATTGTCTTACAGTATAATGTAAGTCAATGTACCTTATGAAGACTTTTACGTAAGTAAAGCAAATGAAAAAGTGAGATTTTAGACGTTATCCTTGACATGCCATGGGAAAGTTGCGAAGTGGCCTCCGTATTTTACGTATAATTGCTACTTACAATCTAAATTTCCAGGTATGCTGAAGATGCCAGTTAACTCTGTGACTGAAACGAAAAAAGGAGTCGACAAATCTAGATTTTCCCTGTCATTAAATAAGAATAATGCAACATATTTGAGCAACGAAAATAAGAAACCGACAGAGATCTCGAAGAGCACTGATCCTGTTAGGCAGTCTACTAATAGTAATAAAGAGAATAAGCCCTTAAAAAGGCCTCTGAAGAGTGTATATTCAAATACTTTATCGGCTGCTAAAAGATTGAAGCCCCTTTCTGATTCAGGAAAGCCAGCAGGTATTGTGTAACTTACCGGTACTTGATGCCGCCGATGTGCAATACTCCGGTGATTAATTTACAGTTGTGCTCAGTGCTATCGAAGAAAATCTTGTGTCATGTAGTGTTTGTGCCTTAAAATTATCTTTTGAATTGTTTTCTGTCAGTGTGGTGAGAAAAGATTTTGATTTTATTCGTAATGATTGTATGGAAAAGCTAGGTTCTACTAGTTGACCTACAAACTTGCTCAAAATATGAAACTGTACATACCTTATGTAGAAAGTGCAAGCTGTGACATACATCAAACCATACATCCAAAATGTTCTGTTATGGCTATGAAAAGATTGTAAATCTACCATCACTGTACCTCACTGCTTAGATGATATCTTCTGTGGCACTAACCACACAGTATTCACCAATTCTTTAAGCTTCAATCTGTCATCCTGTTGCTTATATCACATAAATATTCCAGTAAAATCATCTGAGCTAGAGCTAATACTCTTGAAGTCTCCCTCAGTCAGCGCTGCCATGTTGAATGGCCACCATACATCGGACACTCAATATGCAGGGAGCACACAACAGCGGAAGACTCCCATTGCCACCTTATCTAACTTGGGGAACACTTGCTTCCTCAACAGTGTGCTCTATACTTTACGGTAATTATTTTTATTTCTTTTTAATTTAGTTGTATACTCTTGTGAGAATATTCAGTTATGTTAAATCAAAATCGCACTTGTTCATGTAAATGCAATGCAAATTATATAAGGAGAAACTGACTTTAAACTGCTTTTCAACAGTCAAAGCTAATGGATGCATTAATTCAATGATAGATTATAACAGGGAAGTAAAGAAGAAGACATTTTATGCTGACCCTTAACACGTTCCCTGTCCCAGTACAATGTTATAAAATGTATTTGTATGTCCACCTACAATCTCGCCCTAACTTAACCTATCTCGGTAGCCTTGATATTTAACCATACGTCCATGAAAATCTTTTTCATCTTATTCATATGTCCAGTCAAATACAAAACATCAATTTTACTCTTGGATTATGACTTTAATTAGAGTCATGGACATGAGTTTGGTACAAATGTGACTCCTTTGGAGTCCTTGGATAGCGAATGTGTTAATAAACTGGCAGGCAAGGATGACTATAAGGTTGTAATAGTCAAAATCAGTCTAATAGATTGCCAATTTATTTGCAATTTTATGTATTGCCATTGAAATGCCCTTATAACTAAGCGAACATGACATTATTAGTTAGTTTTATTTTTGTTACAGATATGCACCACGCTTTCTCCACAACCTGCATCACCTTGTATCAGACCTAGCAAGTGTAGAACAAAAGTTAGGAAGCATCAGGCTAAAGAGTTCTTCTCTGGGCCGCAGTGCAGCTGGGTTGGCTTCATCGGGTACCAGGTCCTGGAGCAGTAAAGATCTACTGTCTTTGGGACAGTCTGATAGCAGTGCGGGGAAGAGTAAAATACAAGTATGTAATAATATTATATTGTAGGTTTTTAAAATTCTTTCTATTGTAAATTTTAGTCTTTAGTTCTTACATGAGTTTAGATCTATGAGGCTTATGTTCCAGAAGGAAACAAATAAGATTATTCAAGTTTTATCAAAATTATATTATTTTTTCATTATTTAATCTTGACATTGGGGATTTCTATCCTATCATTTATTTCTAAGCGGATGTCGGAAAGATAAGCAGGAGTACAAATATTTCAGCAGTTTTAAATATTGCCATAAATATGACAATGTTTACTGATTCATTAGGCACAGTCTGACATGTGAGTAATATAATATGCCTATCATTTTCCTCTACTTGTAATAAGAACTGGTTTCTTAATCATATACCTACTTGTTTCCTTTATCATAAGCAAGATGAGGGTTACAATTTATCTGATAAGAGCATAATATTGATAATGATAATACAATCACGCAGATCCAATTTGTGAATACAGAATTTTTAGGTCAATATTGATTATATGATTACATTGCATAGATAACGTCTTCTACAGCATAAATCATCATACTAATTTGTAATAGAATTGAAAACCTATTTAATAAAAGTGGCTTAACACTTTCCAGCACAGAAGATGAGAACAGATGAACATATTTGTTATTGTGTTGAGATAAATAGGTTTTATTGTTGTTTCCATGGTTATCAGTCATGCATTTCTTAGTGAGATATTTATAGATCTTTGACAGTCATTACGGGTAGTCAGACACCCAAAAGTCTGACAACCTGTCTTACCAAGGGGGGTCAGATAGGCAGTCGCTCCATGTAAAATTGTGGTATTCAGCTACATCCATTTAGACTGGAATCAGACCCAAAGGATTTTTATCTTTTTCACATAGGGGAATATGGAAACCTAACCGAAACTACACCGTATGTGTACCTAAGTTGAACAAAACTGCTACTTTAAAGTCGGAATGAATAATGGCACTGAACACAAGTTCAGCTTTTACCAAAACACTAATAAGTTTACAAAGCAATAATCAGCCTGTAACGTTACCACTACTGGGCCATTGTGCACCACATGGGCCCAGTATGGGTTGATGTTGTTGGATGAAACACACACATGTCGTAGTTCTAGGGCAATGCCTAGGACTAAACAGTTTCTTCTTTCACCGCTATGAGAGTGGCTGTATACACAAGCCTGGATTTGGGGGCTAAAGCCCCCAAATCCAGGCTTGTGTAGTGGTAAACCACTAGCCCAGCCCATTCCACTTGCATCTTGTTACCAAGATACTAATTCCTCAGTGTCTAACTTAGTGTCAATTTATATTCATTAAACCATTAAAAAGGTACTTTTATACCCTATATTAGCATTAAATACTAGATATTAATAAAGATAATGTTATATCATTCCCTCCTATTCCTTTCAGATAGCAACAGAGAAGCTTCATGAAACATACTTCAACCTTCGGGCAGCAGAAAGCAAGTGCCTGAACAGCAGCTCTGCAGATGCCAGCCCGGAGCCATATGCCGCCGACGCCTTCTTAGCTGCACTAAGAGATGTTAACTCCACTTTTGAAGGTATAGTGTCATTACATGAGCCTATTCTTCCATCATTTATAGGCATATTATATTGTAACTTTTATGATTCAAATCCAGTGGGTTTCTGTAATATTTTTTCCTAGGCGTCTAGTAAACTGCAATTCGTGAATAATGTAAAGATTGGACGTGAAACGTGACGTTATCTCTTTTCATCCCATTGATATCTTATAAATCTGATAACACCAAAGTATTGAAACACTGCAGAAGTGCTCAATTCTATGACGTACTGTAATATAATATTTATGCATGTATTGATTACTTTAAAAATAGTATGCGGCACTTTGCCTAGAATGAGTCATGCAGTCGTTACCCGCTCAGTACCCACCCACAACAAAATTGTTTAGAAAGTGGTGCATGACGAACTTTATTTTGCATTTGCATTTGTCTTGTGCTAGATAACTTTTTCGATAGAATTTTGACAAATAATGAAACCAGAACCCAAAAGTTTATTTTTATTGAAACACCATGGGTCTAAAAATAAGCAATTATGTGGGGCCTGATTCGACAGATAATGCTAATGATACTTGGCTGTAGTAATTTAGATTATGATGGTATGGTAGGCCGTATGTTAGCGGTAACAAAACCAGTATAATCTGGCCTCTTATTCTATGGAGACGCAGTACTACGCTTGGCCAGCTCATGTTCAAACTTTTACCATCGAGGAGCAGCCTAATGGACAACAAATAACCACCCCTTTTGAGAAAAAAAGCCGCTTGTGGAAGGGATTAAATCAACAAATTCAATTTATTATATTAAAACATTCAATCAGCAAATACCTCTTGGGTATGTTACCTTTCATAGTATGATATCATAACAGCTTATAATATTTTAACACCTTAACTGCCAGAAAACGAGACACAGTGGAAAATGTATTATGTATTTGTCAGTCACTTGGGGTTTATGGTAATGAAGATCACATGATATGCAATTTCAGAAAATAAACAAACAACATTTGTGAAATATCTTTATTAAAATGACTTAAAATCTATGTAGGTAACAGACAACAGGATGCTCATGAGCTGCTCGTCTGCATATTGGACAACATTCGGGAAACGTGTAGAGCGCTTAGTGCGCGAGCCAACAGGTTGCAGATACATGAGAATGGTGACAGGTAATATAACTCCTCTAATATTAATCTACTAGCTGTGATCTGCTTCTAAAAGAATTCCCTAATGGGATAAAGAATTGTTCTTGATTAGCCATCCCCCTGCCCCGTGATGAAATAGGGATGAAGCCTGGGTAAAAAAAAGGAATTATATTTAGTCCGTCAGTCAGATAATAAAAAAAATATTGGACACGTATTTTTTGCTTTATTATATAAATAAAATATGAATTAGATAAAACGCATTAAAGATGGGGATGTGGGTATAAAATCTACTTACCTGTGACGTCACACTACATTTTAACTCAATGTATTGACGTAATCCTTTGATTACGTAAAAGAATAAAAAATATATGTCCAAAGTTTTTAAATAATCTACCGGATGGACAAAAATCTATTTTTTGTCCGCATCTCTATTGCTGCTGTCAATCTATTGTGTATACATTCCGGACAGTTACTCATGTCAGCAAGTGTTAATACACCACTTGATTTCTAGTTATAATGAAACAATGAAGTTAGAAGTTCTGGTGAACATTATAATAATTGGACGAATTTGATTGATTGGTACCCCCAAAGTAAATCTTCAGACATATGGAAAAAATAATAAATACTTATACAAAACAAACTTAACTCAAAAGAAATCTATTTTCCATTATTCTAGCAATGGCATAGGCCGCCAGCCTAGCTTAGAAGGAGATGCCGGCAAAGCGACCCTGGGTAACCTACGCAAGTCGTGGAAGAAGCGCAAAGAGGTGAAAGCCAGTGACAAGAGTCGAGCGTCGCCCACTGATGAACGTCCTCCTTCG
Organism: Phlogophora meticulosa; assembly: GCA_905147745.2. Taxonomy (NCBI): domain Eukaryota; kingdom Metazoa; phylum Arthropoda; class Insecta; order Lepidoptera; family Noctuidae; genus Phlogophora; species Phlogophora meticulosa. Next base: position 14,849,365 of record LR990523.1, read on the forward strand.
CCGACCGACCCTGAGAGAGATGAGAGATCTAGGCCCGGGTGGGACTTTGTTGCTGATGATTTTGAAGGTAATGTAACTGGTTTCTAGGAGCTTCTAGAGCTTTAAATAATTTTTAAAGTGTCTCGGTGAAATACAAAAAAAAAAACATTTTAATTTCGTCTGTGATTAAACTATTTCATTAGGAAAAACGTGTTAGCTTTGCATATAATCCTTACCATTCGTCAAGAAAGTACTGGATTCTTAGTGTGTATTGCCACAATTACGTTTGACAAGCAGATTGATCATTGTATTTGATTTATGTACCGTGAAGTAAAAGCAGCCCATAATATATTAGTAAATCACTTTTCATGATCAGTTTTTACAACTAAATGTTCTCTTATGTTCTACATGTATGATTGGTATTGTTAGCCTGCATCATCTCACTGCTGGACAAAGGCCTCTCCCAATGACTTCCAGTTTTTGCGATCCAGGGCTAAGGGGCACTGGTCGATGTCAAAACAATAAACTTTCTTTGTAATTTACAGGTACAATGGTGGTCCGCACGATGTGCCTAGAGTGCGAGGCGGTGACGGAGAAGGCGCAAGCGGTCTGCGAGCTGTGTGTGCCTGTCACTGACGATGACGCGGACGACGAGCCATTCCGCGCCGCCTGCCTCTCTACCGAGTACCTGCGCGATCAGAACAAGGTATGTAACTTGCTATTTCAACAGAGATAGGAAGTACAGGGTATAAAGTCCCGCCACCCGTGAAAAAGGGAGGATCTTTGGACCAGACGGGTGTCGGGTGTGGTTTTACATAAATGTTAATCTCACCAGTATCTATTGACACGGTTGGCACAGTGGCTGAGCGATTGGCTGCTGAGATGGATGTCGCGGGTTAATTCATTTAAAAAAATACAAATTTTCTGTTATGCTCATGTGATTGTAAAACGATTGTTGGCTGAATGATTACCCAGTTGAAATGAAATGAACATTTCCAGTACTGGTGCGAGCGTTGCTTGCGCTACAATGAAGCGCGTCGCTCCGTGGCGTACTCGCGCCTGCCGCGCCTGCTCGTGCTGCAGCTCAAGCGCTTCAGCGGCGGCATGGAGAAGATCACCAAGCATGCACCCACGCCGCTCCTCATGCCGTGCTTCTGCGAGCCTTGTGCCAAGAGACCGCCCGAGCAACCGCCCACTCACAGGTAACTGAGAGCGACAAATAATATTTGTAGAAGGATCAATAAACTGCAGATCCAAGTGGAAAGGACCAAGTTGATTCGATTTGGTAATATCGCCATCATCTTTAGCTTGTCATATCCAGCTGCAACCGGCCACGCGGGGCGAAGATCATGACTCCACCTAGCTAGATTATGAGCATTTTACCTTACGTCTGCTCATACAAGGATTCTTTACTTAGAATACTTACATAATTGCAGATACATCCTGTGGGGCGTGATAATGCACCTGGGCCAGACGCTGACGGGCGGGCACTACGTGGCGTACGCGCGCGACAGTGCGGGGGCGGGGGCGGCGGGGGGCTGCGCGCGCGGCGCGGGCGGCGGCGCGGCGGGCGGCTTCATGCGCGCGCTGTTCAGCCGGGCGCGCGCGCCCGCCGCCTGCGCCGCGCGCGACTGCTGCGTGTCGCGCCCGCGCGCCGCGCCCGCCTGGCTGGCGTGCGACGACGAGCTGGTCAAGCCCATCTCCAACGAGGAGTTCGAGGACCTGCTGTCGGCGGAGCCCGAGATGCGCTCGGCCGCCACGCCGTACCTGCTGTTCTACGTCAAGAGCGAGGTCGGCTAGTGCCGCCGGCCGGCCGCCCTAGGCGTCAGTAGTACTCGATGTGAGCTCCGTGTCTACCGTTACGGGTTTACCCACCTTCCGATCTCATTGAAATTTTTGGATAAAGTGACTTCCTTAAATCGGATACTTAGTGTAGGACGGTCCTCCAGTATTGGAAGGTGTGTAGAGCCATTTTAATTTGCCCGTTCCGCTTCAGTCGCCGGACGCCCGGAGCTCGTCCGACGCGTCTTGACTGAATGTGTCGCGGTGTCTGACTGTTCTTTCAGCGATCGTCCCGTGAGCCGTATCTTTTGTTCGTTTAGATGCTTAAAAAGACATATAGGATGTAGGCGCGGACCGTGTGTGTCGGCCTGACGTGATATTATGAGTGTAGCTAAAATATTATATTAGAATGTTATAGAGATCGATCAAATATATTGTAAAGTAAACATAAAAATACGTTCACAATATTTTCACTTGTTACAATCTGACAATATGGACTCGAGTAAGGATAAAATAGATCGAATGTACCTTCTAATGTATACATACTGATTATATATCGACGTTGATGCTGTATTATCTGTATTTACATATTATATAACTGCGCTGACTGCAAAATTATTTATTGGCCTAAAAGTATAGTTGTTCCAGAATTTAATGCCCAGAAGTTGCTATATTCTCTTTTGAAATCATATAATAAAACTATTCATGGTCCAAACTCACCGCGTGCCCGTCAATTATATCGTTACATATTTATTTAAAATCCATTTTACAAACTATTTATACTACTAATACTAAGATTAAGTTCAGAATACGCGTCTTTTGATCGCAGCTTAGCTACAGACCCGACTAGGGGGCGTGATCAGACCAATGTGATTCTCTCGTTTTCATATCAATGAATATTTAGTGTGTATTTCAATCGAATCATCATTGATAGTAGAACAGTAAAGCATGTTAATGAAAGTAGAAAATATATTTTTTTATGGCACTTTTTGTTAGTAGTTCACGAAGTACATATAAGAACGAGTGCAAAAATGTCCTAACATAACAAAGTCATACCGTCAATAATACAATTTTGTTAATAATTATCATCCAATCTAGTTCAAATGGACACTACAATAATAACTGTGACTAAGATATTAGTTCCAGTACCTACATTCATAAGAGTGCCTATAAAGTAGGCGTCAATTGTGGTAGTAAAATGGTCATTAGTTTATAGTAAAGCATAGTGTACAAGTGAGGCATCAACAACTTCATTAGTCTAGTATATTCCAGAACCTTCTGGATCATTCGATCAGACAACTTGTTCAAACTGTCTGCTTGCTTGTACCATCTAACTTACGCACAGAGTAGTCACCTTAATTTAGGATAACAGTAACTTCGAGACTACAACGATCAATACTGCTTGCTACGAAACGTGACTGCTTTCTTTTTACAAACTTTTAAATACTGTGCTATTGTGTTAAGGCTAGCTCTTGCTACCATGATAATACTGTGTATTTTTGTATGGCGGCTATAAATAAAATGTATCTAGTTTTATTTCTGTGTATATTCAAATATGTATAGTCTGTTCTCGACTCGATATTGCAGTCGTTTTTGCATCATTTTCGGAGATAGAAGTGTTTGATATAGAAAATCGATGAATATAATGCAATAATAATATGGTTATGAATTGTAATAATGTTTTTTTGTAAAAATAATGCAAATACTACTGCAGTAAATAATTACTTAGCTATGATTGTCTTGTGACTAAATGTATGGCTGCAATTTAATACAAATTATACATAACTATATAAATATTATTTTGATTTAGTCATAATCGAGAGAGTTGACTATTGTAGTGGTGGAAAATTAACTTATAACTAAGTGTATGTTTCAATGTATTTTTATAAAGCAGTTCGAATGTTTGTAATTATAACTTATAATAATTCATTGCTGCAGTCATCGACTTATCTACCTATGCTCGACTTTTAAGTACTCAACCGAAGCTAAATTACTTAATTTTTATGTGTTAATGTGGATGCCATTCCAAAAACCTTTGTAAAAGGTAAAATTCTTGTCAGTAGCTATACGACTTTGTTTTTATTATCGAACAAAATGTTATTATTATCGTTCATTTTCATTGTAAATTCGATTTGGATAATAAAAATAAGTTCAATGACCTTTGTTATTTTTTTTTTGGGTTGTGAAGTGCAGTTATTCCATTTCAGGCAGTTAACTAGCTTGGCGGCTTACTTTGTATAAGAGCGAAAATACGACTCAGTGAGAGGCTGAGACCAAGAAGTAAGCATCAGGTTCAGACCCTGAAACTCCACAAATGCTGTCATCTTCAAGCTTTTCTCGGAGACGGTTGAGGAGTCAAATGAAACAGCATTTGTACTGCCTAAGTAAGAAGCAAAGAAAATATAACTGGAATTGTTAAGTTATATAATTAATACCTTTGAGCACAACAGCTTGCCCATTATTGCAGACGATAATGTAATTCCCAAGTTAAAAATAATATTCGATTTTGTTGCTTACATGAAGATCCTCTTGGGATTAGTTGTTATCTCTGTAATGTAGGTTCCTAAGAAGATAGGGACGACGATCATAAATAGTATAGCAAATAGGTTTAATTTATTGACAGCTGATGAAGATAATTGTAGATATCACTTCCAAGATAAACCGGCGGGTCACCGGGAACAGTTCAGTGACAGATTTCAGTGCGTTTTAACGTGTCTGCTTTATAAGTTATTTTATTTAAATTAACAAAATGAAGGCCGTTGAAACAAGGAGCAGGTTCGCAAAGGTAAGTTTTTATTTAAGTATTACTTACCTGTTCTTTTTTCTATTTCTATAATTAGTTGGATATGGTATAAAAATGAGTGCCTCTTTCTGAATATTAGGTTCTAATCTCAGTTCTAATATTATAATTTTAAATAATTCAGATTTAACAACAAAAAAATTAATTTTGTGTTTTAGAAAGAAATAGGAAGATAACTTTTTGTTAAGCATCCTTATTTGCAGCTTTCCTAAATTGAAAGAAAAAGTACGTTTTGATTGGTTCCGATGTTTTTTTTTCTGTTGGCTTTGTGGCACAGGTTGTAAACATTTTGGTGCCACATAACTTTTCAGTTGACTTTTCTTTTTTAATCAAAGCAAATATTTTAATTATTACTTTTCCTGCATGAGTAATCAATTTGGACTGTAAATAAACAGTATACAATTAGTGTTTAGATTTTAAAAAGACATTGGCTACATTTGCCGGTAGGTCAGATATGAAATGACGTTTACTGGCTACCTGATTACCTACTTGTCATTGAGTTGACCTCTAAAAGTCCTTGCATAGTCGCTGTCAAACTACAGAAACTTGACACTTTTGTGATAGTGATTGCAGAAGTACAAGTTACATTAAATAACAGAATTAAAAATCATCAAAACAATGGCATTTGTAAGTATACATATTTCTCATTACATTAAACTCTAAAAAAGTAAAGTTAGGTTAGTTTTCAAAGTTTTAAACATTTTTTATTACCATTTAGGTGCATTTACTCAGAGTGACTAATAGGTGAAAAATTTAATAGCGAAGTGTATGAATTTAAAAGAATATAACCACTGCACAGTTGCACACTGGTACAATTAATTTACAATACAATCAACACTAACCTCAGGTCAAATAAATTAAAACGGATTTTCTCCTTCCATGACACCGGCATTTTTGTTGGTAACATAAAATGTCATTGACGTGTTAAAATTTATTAAAATCTTTGTCTATTATTTATGTTACGAGGGGGTTTTCTATTAAATACTTAATTTATACATTTTCCATAGTTTTTATAACCTAAAAAATATTACATTCTTTGGTATTTTAGTTTCCATTTCATGAAGTTAATACCTAGTTACATAGAAATGGTAAGCCTGCAACTTCTTTATCATTTTGGTTTAATAAGTTAGTTACTACAAACATTTTTTGAAGTGCCGAACCGTGCTATTAATAGAATTAGCAATATTTGATACAATCATTTATATTTTTGAATATTGTATCAAGTAGGTACCTATATAGTTATAAATTTTACTCTCCAAGTAATTATATAAGATGGGTAAATGTACACGAGCAAAATTAAGTACCACAAGACTATTTAGTTTTGAAGACATTTATTTTTGAGAAAAAATGCTTTATATATGAAAAAAAAAATGTTTCTTCTGGTTTATAAAACATAACTCTCCGGATATTACTCGTTGCCCGTTATTTTATATTATCTCCGTAACAATACGCCATGTTACAGTAGCCGGCATTTAACTTGAGCTTTCGACGGAGTGGTGGGTGTTTGTATGCGCGTCGTTTTGTTTCAGGATTAAGGCCTGACTGTATGAGGGTTACATTTTTTGGCATGGATAGCTAATTTATTGCAGATTAAAGGAATATGCATTATAGGCCTTGGGATACCTTTTCATGTCGAGACACAATACATATAAATATAAGTACAGTGATGGTATTGATAGGTGGAGCTATTTCCAAATTCAATCATTCAATATATATTTCCCCATTGCGCTAACATTTAACTTTAAAAAGATTTAAAACAAAACTCTAAAAGTAAAATAGTGTAACTAGTTTATTACAATTCATATTTATGTCTACTTAGCTAAGATAAATACCTTACATCTTTAAATATGACACGTGATGAAATCATTAAACGGCATTATTTTACCATAAAACCTTTTCTTATGTATTGTTTTTAAGTCTGACTATTGTTAAAGATGTAATATTTGATTAATATATTCCATTGTCAAAATAAGACCGTTTAGAAATTGGCCTTTAAGGTCAAGTTATTATGAAGTTAGTACCGTACTCATATAATCAGTCAATTTTAATTTATAGAGTTGTATTAATGATTTAATTATTAATTCTTTGGTACATACCTGCTACATTTGTAGAAGTCGCGAAAAATGTAAAAAAAATTGAACGACAGGCTGCCCTGGCGCATACCCCGTTAGGTGGTCGACCTTTCCTTTCTTTGACTGTACATAAATGTACACTAAAAGAGGTAAAAGTAGTTGTTTACTAAAAAAAAGTGTAGGGTAATTTTCGACTAATTGGAGAATCGTGCCGTGGATGTAGGTAGGTACTATTGTATAGATAATACACAAACATGACAGGTGACTCGTTCAAAGTTAACATTACTTGTTTTATCATTTATTGGTAATATGCAAATATTATTTGTGCTATACTATTATGTATTTTGTGCTACTAGCGAAATATCGGTCAGTACAGTTTACCTGTTTCGTAAGACTGTGTTTTTGATTTACTAATGGAGACTAATAACCGATTATCTAAGAATATTTTATTTACGTTAAAAGATAATAAAACCGAATTTATAAATAGTCTTGGAGTATTTGGAATTAAAATATGTGAAGTTATCATTTTCTTACCTTTTCTTGCTTATACTTGTATATTCCACTTGTGTGTTGTTGCATCATTTAACCTATGCTACTAGAGCAACTAAGGACACAGAATTCATCTTGTATTATTAAATGTAGTTTACTCTAAAGAGTTTTTGACCCTTATTAGAAACAGGGTCGAAGAATAACATGATAAAAGTTACTAGTAACCTAATCTCTTTCCAAAATCTATGATTGCAAGTCAAAGTGTCTCAAAAAGTCAAGGACTGTCTCGTGTTCTGTAGCCAAGGTTTAGGTACTACCTGTCCTTACTGACCCGTAAAATATAAACTAATAAAGTTGTATATTGGTTTTCTCTTGAATACACGCTTTATAAATATTTATAACTTTGAAAGACAAGTTCAATGAATCGGAAAAATTGGAATCTTACGTTATTTGTAAACCATAGCGCTGTTTCTTCTGTCTGTTGATCGAATTCAATACACAGCATTTTTTAATAAAACATATCCTAAATTAAAATAATTTTAAACTAAATTAATATAATGAATTTTTCGTGCTTGTTGAATTTGATCAAGAAATAGCGCAAAACAGCTCTGTAATTTGCAGAAAACGTAAGAAATTTTAATTTGCACGAGTTACATTAAAGACTAAATGTTATTTGCCCCTGCAAATATCGATTTACGGAAATAAAAGTGCCAGTTGCTAACCGGAAATCGGGGTTGTCAAGTTTGACAATAGACGTCAAAAATAATGCGGTAAAAATAAAATCAAACAAGCACAAGACTTGGAAATTTTACAATGAATTATATTCATTTTAGATAAAACATTCAAAATATAATTGACAATCTAACTACTAGTTCTAACTATTTTAACCAAGAGACCATATTGGCAAACTTTCAAATGTCTAAATATAGAAGAAAACCGATCGCGTTCTTCGACACTGCACTGAAAGGGTTTATAGCAGTTAGTTGCAGCCTGCGCTAACTAATTCAATTTATAGAACGAATTATGATGTAAATCAAGTAATAATAGGTGGTCTAGTTGGTTTCGGTGGTTTTACTCACCCCTCGGTTGTCGCGTCGTTGTTCTGCGCGCGCCGCTCGCGTCTCACAAAGTACGCAACTCAGATCGTACGGCGCTGCGGGAATCCGATTTTCATTCGGAAGGGCAGTTCAAGATCACGAAAGCCGGCAGTCCGACCTCCCGCGTTGTTCAGTGAAAGATTTCTGCATAAAAACACTATCGTTATGGTTTTTACTACAGTCTACGATGGCAAAGTCGAGGTAATGTCCCTTTGTATGCTATTATTCTATTTTCGTCCCGTATTACTATTACGTGAGCCCACGATTTGTTACGGCTGTTACAGTTACCTTGGCGATCATTTTTCACACCGGCATTGTCGTTCTAATTAAAATATCACTAGTTTCGATGTAGGTGTGATGAATATGTATTTTCTGTGAAAATTGCAGTAATGAAATCGCTTTAACACTGAAAATTGATTGCCTAAGCCTACCATATGATTTGTAAAATCTTCCGTATATATAGGTAGGTAGCTATTTATGTCGTAGATATAGAATCAACATAGTGTGCAGTTCAAAACCATTCAAGATTAACTGGTATCAGCTGTAATCACAATAGCAAGTAATCAACACTATCAGGGCTGTGCATGTTTAATTACAGTTGCAATATTATTTTATTGATTTCCTTTAACTAATCGGGTACTTACACCATGCATATTTACTATTTAATCTATAAATAAAAATATTAAGTAAAATCTATTAATAAGTATACCTTCTTACCTTATATCTATTTAAATAGTATCACACAAAATTCTAGGTAACTTTGATTTTTAATTTATTGTAAAATAAACTGAATTCTTGAATAGTAAATTAATTTAAAAGTTTATTTTGAATATTCAATATAGGAACTAAGTCACTTAATTCAAGAAGTCCTACTTCAGTCTAGAAAGCACTCATCTTTTTTAAATAATACATTCTCAAGTTCCAATACACAATATTTTAATGGCCATATTGTTGAGTTTGTAACAAGAACCATGCTCGCTCTATGGTGACATGATCTCATAAACAACACAATAGTTTGATGCGCATGACCACACCTGAATAGATTACACTTTATGACTAAAACAAACATATTGGAACCATTTCCTGTTGTTTTGTATGGAAAAGTACCTACCTACTTAAAGTCACAGATCTAAATAAAGTGTTATGAAGTATAGTGGTGGCAAGTATAAGGTTGAATTTTGTAACCAATGATTAGGGCCCTTAGAATGAACTCCGTGTTCATTGCGATTAAAAAAACTTTTTTTTAATTTAAATAAACAATTTTAGTTAGTAAGCATGTTGTGGTGGTCAGATAGGCAGTTGCTCCATGTAAAATACTGGTATTTAGCTGCATCTAGTTGGACTGGTAGCTGACCCCAACATAGTTAAGAAAAGGATAGGCAGATGATGAATAACTCAATTTTAAACTCTAGTTTACGCAGCATGGAAGAACTATAAAAATAACCCTGTCTAATGTACAGAAGTATTAGTATCTCATTACAATATGTTTGTGATAAATCTTGTAATAAGATCTTAAGCTACTTACTTGTTTTTATTAAAAGCTATTTAAATATAAATTTAGGACATTCTATAACTTAAAACTGCTGCTTTTTAATAAAGCCTCTTTATAAATAAAATGATTATATGTCATGAGTAATTTTTTTTTTGCTGCTGATATGTTGTTCAGCCAACAGGTAGTCAGAAGCCCGGAAGTCTGACAACCAGTCTTACCAAGGGGTATTGCCCAGATGTGTTGCCCAGTTATTTGGTTGTGGAGGTCAGATAGGCAGTTGCTCCATGTAAAATACTAGTACTTTTCAGCATGTGGTTAGACTGGAAGCCAACCTAAATATAGTTGGGAAAAGGCTAGGCAGATGATGATGATGATTGTTCAGCCAATCACAAAGGTCAGTGATTGATATCTGCTGATAACATTCAGTTTAATGAAAATGAAATGAGGTTTCCACATTCAAAATAAACGAAACTGAACGATTTTAAAGATATTTTTCATTTAACAATACTGACAAGGTTATTCTCAGCCTAATCTCCACTAGGTAAATTCTTAATACATAATTCATGATACCATAATGTATTCACCCTTCAAGTAAATTATACCCGTCACAGACATGACAAAAAAAATCTATTCTGTCCACTCGGACATCAAAATAGTTTTTGGTTGATTTGTAGAGTTTAATACTTATAATATACTCTATCAATTATTCAGGGTAGCCATATATGAATACCTTTATTCTCTTCATACATAATGATTGAGTACAACATGAGCTATGTACCAGCTCATTGTCGTTACCGATGTGATCTGTGCATCAATGTCAATGCTATTAGAGCTAGTTAGTGCAAGAGTGGCTGTTTGCATCACTACTTTTGAATTGCATGTTTTATTGTACGTACTTGTTTGTCAATTACATGTCTTACTAGGCTTTATACTTACTCTTACATAAGATCATATCTTTATTACTCTCCTAAGTAAACCTAAATAACAATTAACTACTTACCAAAATTGCCATTGAATGGCAATTTTGGTAAGTAGTTAATTGTTATTTACATGGTTAAAGTTATATATTGTAATTAGGTACCCACACAATATAATTATTTAAATTTAACCATGCAAGAAAATATGCACAAATCCTTTTACTTTATCACAAATAAGTACTCCACAAAAATGCGAACCGAACTCACCCATAGCTTTATAATTGGTCCTTAGTCCCGAACTTGAAGATGGCTCATGGTTAAGTGTTAACGGCCTCACGGTCGATCGAAGGTTGGTACGTGGATGGGTCACCGTCCTGCATTACTTGCCGAGTACCCTCGGAATTAAGTCTGACAGTCGGTTAGTCAGAAGCCCGTGTGTCTGACAACCAGCCAAAGGGTATCGTGTTACCCCGTAACTGTGCTGTGTAGTTCAGATAGGCAGTCGCTACCTCACTACATGTAAAATACTGGCATTCAGTTGCATCTGGTTAGACTGGAAGCCGATCCCAACATAGTAGTTGGTAGACAGATTCCTAAAAGAACTTATTGATTTTTAACAGCGCATGTCAACGCCCACGACCTTTCGATCGCTACTCCTTATTTCATTACATGAGATAGGCAAGACGTTCATTTATTTAATGGCATACACCGTATATTACCAAGGAATCTGTACATGGAAGTTTAGAACACTTAAAATTATCTGGCAATACCAGCCGCCAACATTAAAAATATCCTCCTAATTAGAAGATAAACATGGCAACTTAATCTAAAGCTTACGTTAATTTCAATGCGGTATTATGGCTGCAACCTGCGATACTTTACCCACATAATTATTTCGTGGAAAGTAGGCAGGTTAACGTACCTACACATCGATCGTGTTTCCTGACATACTTAGGTCATACCTACACTTGCATTTTAACGTCGCTGCTAGCGACTTTCAGTCTGATAGGGACCTGCGTATATAGTAGCCATTTGCATGACAGATAAATGACAATCGTGATTTTTCTGTTTGTACCTATTATATAAACAGCGTCACTACGATTGTATTGTATTTTCTGTAATCCGCACGTTATTGATGACGAATCCGGTCTTAATCCAGTATAAGTTGGCCTCTTATTCTCTTAAAAATCAGTTGACCGGGAACTACGCTAGGCTAGCTCAACGTCTAAGTGATACCACCTACCCGAAATGCGGTCGACTGTACTTACCTAGATTTATAGATGGGTAAATATTTCACTTAGTATTTATTGAAGCACGCGTAAGGTATTGACGGATAGTAAAAATGAAGAGGTTTTTAACAAAACCCTGTAGATTTATACAAACTATAAACCAGGTAAGTGGCTAGGGCGCAACAATGGGTAGGTTTTGTAAGCGATAGGTCTATAGTCAATTCAGATATTGAAGTGACTCATCGCAATTATACAGTAGGTATTAGCGGAGTTTATAAGTATCAAGAAATACAACCCCGACATAATTGGGAATAGGCTAGGCAGATATGTTTTTGGAAAAAAATAAGGTTAACACCCACACAAAAAGTCCAGTTCAGCATCACTACTACTTTCTTATTACAGCATTTATTTTTCTGTTTTATGAATTTTCTGATAGGACTGGTTATTGTGAAAGTGACTTAATTGAACTCAATCTAAAGTCGATATTTGTATAATGGAATAGGTGCCTGCCCTGCTTACCAGTTTAGTGCCCCTTTTCAGGGAAGAAAGAACTTATTACCTTACCTTATTACAAAAAATCACAAATTAATGTGTTGTGTTTTGTACAGGCGGGTTCCAACGACAAGCCTGCGATGCAGATGGGGGCAGCCAATGCAGCCTCTCACCTGCAGAACATGTGTACCCTGGACATCGACTCCAAGTCGTCATATGTCCGTCTGTCAGGCATCATCTGTACCATCGGTAAGTAAACCTACTAACAGTCTACTAGGAGTTGAATACCACTTCGTCTTGACCACAAAATTCCGTGGTCCTGGGCCTTTTTTTTTGGTTAAGAAGGCGTCCAATGACTTCTCCCGTTCTGGCAGGAACGGGAGGGCTTGTCAGATTTTAAATGACAAAAACCCATCCGTGTTCCGTCCTTGCCCTTTACTCACCAGGATTACGGTAACTCTTTCGAACATCTCACAACCCCTGCAGGTGGTCCTGCGCTCCGGCATCATGTTCCTAGTACCATGCCTAGCAATATGTACATGAAGTGGTATATTTAAACCACGTCACGATTATAGCTTTCATCAACGATTCTTTTATCGTGCGTTGGATCCTGTAGGAATACTTTTTTTTTGCGCTATCAGCCTTCTGTTCCGTAATGAAAATGCCAGTCGCCCACTATAATAAATCGTCTTAACAATGTGACAGCTGACTCTGAAGATAATAAATATAGGTGCACGGAATGTCGTGGTGGCGCTAAAACAGGAAACATTGGCAGATAGCCCTGCCAGATACACCATGTGGTATCGCCAAGGCGACTAGAAAATAAGAAACAAAACAATAGTTCAATCTTGTTCTCCTGCCATACTTTAGTTACGTAGGCACAAAGTGTGTATGTAAACGATAGCAGGATGAGAATGTGGAGCTGTGTCGCATCTAGCCTTCTGTGCCCCAAAACATGTAGCCAAAGGGACCTCTGCACTGCCACCGATAACGACGTGGAAGTGGCGAAGTTTTGGTTTAAAGTAATCTGATTCACTGTCTTACCAGCAACAAGAAAATGTCTCCTTAGTCTTAGTCCATGTATTATTAAACTGCCACTACAATAAACAAGACAATAAGCAACGGCACCGATCTTGTAGTACTGCGTAACTCAAGGTCAGCGCTGAAGATCCTTGCCGGTAGGCGGTCGTTGGAATCGTCAAACGTAGGATAGGACAAGCACCGTAGGCCGCTCTCTATTGTTAGAGCGACTGGGGTAAACTTGATGTAAGGCTGCCTCGCGTACGTCTGGAGTGGCATGTGTCCAACAATGGGCTCTTTTAAGGTGATAATGATAATGGGCATTCGTGTATATTCAATACCGAAAGTAGATGGTGCAAAACTAAAGACTTCGTAATAGACCCGAGTAGAGCTTTTGATTCGTAATGCCAACATAATCCAATCCTATTCTCTATACCAGGGCCCGTGTCACGCGACCCGGCCATGCTAGAACGCATGATGGAGACCGGCATGAACGTGGCGCGCATGAACTTCTCCCACGGCTCGCACGAGTACCATGCCGAGACCATCAAGAACTGTCGCATTGCTGAGAAGAGCTACAGCGCCAAGCTCGGCACTCCCTTCTCCCTGGCCATCGCTCTTGATACTAAGGGGCCAGAGATCAGGACTGGACTGTTGGAGGGTGTAAGTAGCTTGTGTTTATATTAATTGGATAACCAAAACTGTGTCTTTCAGAATTAATTGAAGAACATGTTTTGAATTTGGAATTTCTTGTTCTTTGATTGTCATTTGTCCATGATCCCTCAAGCCTTGCCGAATATAATATTCTGACCGTAATAGTATAAACATCAAAATATGTTGTAAATGTTAGACAAATAGCTATTAGTAGTCTTCAAAAAATCGTAGATAGGTAATCGAGGTCGGTCTTTTCTAGCCCAATTCGCTGAGAAGAAACAGTGAAAGAAACACAGAGGTCACAGTCTCTTATGAATTCCAAACTTCATCTTGGGTCAGATTAATCATATGATGACCATGCAGAATTGCAGATTAGTATCTGAGATGGTCTTTAGAGGAAACAGCCAAACACATACGAAAGGACCTGTCCAGTCATTTACACAGTACAGACAATCATCGTGTTACTTCACTCAGTACACCAATTTACCATATTATTTTCCTTTAATACTCATTCGATTCTAATCACACACTAAATTTCATATCAAGCTCCTCACTAAATACTTATTATTACCAGGGTGGCTCCGCGGAAGTGGAACTTAAGAAGGGTGACACCATCAAGCTGACCACTGACCCAGCTTACGCAGAGCGTGGAACCGCCGCCGTCATCTACGTGGACTATAAGAACATCACCGGCGTCGTGAAGCCTGGCAACAGGATCTTCATTGATGATGGTCTCATCTCCATCATCTGTTCGTCCTCCAGTGTCGATACTCTGGTTTGCACCATTGAGAATGGAGGTTAGTTCATATAATGTTGTGTTCTACTGACCATTATTACTAGTATTGTCTAGCTACGACGATGCTACGATCTGTAGGTTCTCGACCATCAAAGAGAACAAAGTGCTTGCATTTGTGTTTTAAATATCGCATTGTGCGATAAGTGATAAGTCTAGTTTTTTTTTATTGTAAACTTGTTAGGTTTGTTTTATTTTTAGTTTTTATTTCCTTTGCGTGTCCCAAAGAAATGTTTCTTTTTCTTTCTTTCTAAGTGTCTTCGCTTTTTTTAATAGGAGTCTGCAAAGCTTTTGCTTGACAAAAAGGGGCAGACTCTTTTGAAAACTGACGATGAAAAAGAAAAAAAATATTAATACAATCTAGATTATTCTGAATGGATAAGTTCGTGTTTTTATCGTAGGTAATGTATTAAATAGTTATCGAGATCTTTATAGCGGGCTTTAAACTCGTTCCTGCATTCTTGTAACCTGTCGTACGTTTCGCTGATTTTGTGATATTATTTCTCACTGTTATTGTTATCGCCTGTTGATAATGCATCCAAATCATTCTAGAAGGTTTAATTGAACACGGAAAATAAGTGGTTTACTATGAAACCAATCCAAAAATAAAAATTAACTACATTTTGTCCAGCGAACGGCTAATTTATAACGATGGGTAAGATGTGAGATGTGACCCTTGAGTTTTCAATTATTTATTTAAACGTCGTCTACTTTGTACTGGCGGCAAAAGAAAAAAAACATGATACTTTACGCTGAACAGCTGTTGGATCGTGAATAAAGGCTGGAGAAACAAGTTTGAAAAAAAACCGGCTTTGAATGGTCCCCCAATCTGTACACGTGAATGAAGCCATTCAATATACAAATATTTTCACTTCAGTGCACCATAATGAACTGATTTCTTTTATGTAGGTAGCGAGATTATCCACGTGTTGGTTTTATAAAGGAGAGCACATCTGCTTGACTACTGTATCGGTGTCCTGGTATGTTTGAAGTAATAAAACCGTTCACGGTATATTTTAACAAGTCTTACCGACTCTGATCAGTATACACTCTGTTAAATATCATCAGCAGTGATGAACTTTTCGTGATAACTTGGGTAAAATGAGCTGTCATAAATGATGATATTTAATATTATATTTCTTTAAAAGGGGGTTTAAAAACACGTTTACATTTGTATTTTTTTAAACTAAGTCTGTGTTTCCTTATCTGTTTTCTCTGAGAAGATACTCAGAGGTCACAGTCTCTTTTAAATACCAGATGTTACAGTTAGTACAGTCGGTTTCTTACTTAAACTGAATGACACTGTCATCTCACTTCATCGCTCACTTTTTTACCATATCGACAGGCTCTTTAAATTTTAGAAAACGTACAAACCGATCACTACTTCGGAACATAAATCACTTTTACCAGCTTCTTCTTAGTGTATCAATGACAAATATCTTCAAATATGTTTGCCCGTAAATTCAACTGCGCGATTTTCGCTTACGGACCCAGTCATGAATCATCAAGTGCTCAGGAGACTGCGTATGCGGCGCGAGATGGAAGGAGGACCATGGCCATGTCTACCAATCTACGTCACCACTTGCCACCCACCATTTCTTTGTATGACCAATGACATCTGTCCACCAGGTATGCTGGGCTCCCGCAAGGGTGTGAACCTGCCCGGTCTGCCCGTGGACCTGCCCGCCGTGTCCGAGAAAGACAAGTCTGACTTGCTCTTCGGTGTTGAACAGGGCGTAAGTATCTAAAATACAGTTACATTTTATTAGTTACCTAAACTTCACAGGCGTGGAACTTGGTGTGAATAAGCTTAAGGTTTCACCTGCTCCCCAGGGTCGTAGGGTGATGTTAAATCCCTTATAACCTCCTTAAAGAACTGGGCAATCAAATGCAAGAAGAAATTCAGACCCTACTGGACAGCAAAACTTCTTCAGTTCTATTAATATTATATTGGCGTAGATAAACAAGAAAAACATGTAGTAGGCACAAGTAACGCCATGCAGTTCATCATGTGACCCGCGGGCATTGACCCCGTGATCAGCTGTAGGTGAATGGGAATATGACCGTAGATTTTTTGTCAGGATTACTTTAATTAATCACGCACGCCTGCAAGTTTCGTTATTCAATCATACACAATATTTTTTTATGTATCATTACCAGCTGGGATTTTTTTATTATGTACCGGGATTTCTGCTTAAATAGCTTGGTATCAAAAGTATGTGCTATGTACATTAGATTCTTTGAAAAGATATGCTCTAGCATTATTTCCGCATTTATATCCATTTATGCTCGTCATCACCATTTGAAGTGATTCCTTTTACGTAATCCGCGTAAACCAAAATTTCTTTGTACTTAAATATTTTATTTTATACTGTTTAGTGAAAAAAACTTAAGAAAATTTTGAATTACGCGAGTTACAATGAGTAGGTATATTTAAGCTACGATTAGAATACTGGTAAACCCACAGTAGGTTCTTACAATAACTTCGGATTATTAGTTAGTGGTTCCTTATGTCCGGTAACACCTTGAAACGCACAACAACACATTGAAACAAATTCGCATAGTTATTGTGTTACAATACATGTTGCATAACATAAGTTTGGACGGCTCATTTGTGTGACATTGCATGTTACGTTTCGCCAATCTGTAACGGCTATTATATAGGCATTTAGCCCCACTGATCTTTTCACCACGACATGAAGAGATGAACTTAGTAAGTAGGTATAAACACCCTTTGCGTAGCAACGCATCGTATGATTGTGGAGAGCACTCTGTCATGTCGTGTTAACAGCGTGCTAGTGCGCACATCCGATAGTTATAATTTATTGATGTCAACATCTACCTAGTATCGAGTGTAGGTACGAGTTACGATAGGTCATAAATGTTATTGATATCACCTATGTAAGTCTGAAACTACAGTCGCGTGAGATATTGTACGTTTGTCTTTGGGATGGTATGGCAAAACCGGGTTTTGTAGATATTTCAGTGGGCCAACTGTTTACCGCCCAAATGGAGATTTTATATTATAACTAGCGATGCCCGCCATTTCATCAGTGAAAGCGGTGTCAAAATTTCGCAGATAACCTCAAATAAACAGACATAACAAAAAAATAAAGCGTTCTGCAGTCACGTGAACAAAGACCAGAAACTAATTTTATAGAAAATCAATGTGCCTCACACGAACGCTTGACGTAAACGTTACTGCAATTCAAATGATGTTTCAGTCGAAAATACAACTATCCTAAGTATAGCATTTTGGTTTATTTTATGAGGCAAGCGCAAAAAGTATCACCCATAGACATGAATACAGGCATAAAAAAAATGTTGTATTCGACACGAATATTTTGAATTTTAAAATCATTATTTTACACGCCAGTGAAGTTGAATACTGGCTTGTAAAATAATGAATATTTTTAAATAAAAAAAAATATCAGCACAATCCATATTTTTTTAATAGTCAAATAGGTACCCTATTATCTATAAGGTAGGTACTAAAAACTGTCTACAAATATTTGGAGACACAAAACATAAGCTTATGAATAATTAAACAGTCAACAATTTATTCATAAATACATTTATTCATAGTCTGAATCACGCGCCGGTTTGCTGATTAACTTTCTGTTGCCATGCCGTCCTCCCTAATAAAGAGATCATTCAAATTAATCCAGTTTTATAACGTGATATATGCTATCTGTAAATAAAAGTTATTAGGTATCAAAAAAGTTTCTAGAAACTAGGCTCTTGCATTCACGTGTACTTTACAAGACGATTAATAACAGTAAAATAACATTCACATATCATCCAAAAATCGTCACCTAACACGAGACTCAAGCGTGTAAATGACGTCATGTCTCCCCAAAGCTGTTCATTGCACCGAAATCGGAAAACACTCATGAAAACGACTCATTGATAAAAAACCAGACAGTATAACGTGACGTCACAAGTCAGTGATCGATGAGTGGTCTTGAAAAATAAAAATATAGAAACACGTGCGAATGTTGTGATAATATTATCAAAAACGTCGATAACGCGACGTAAAAAATAAATAATGTGTATATTGATAAGCATCCCCGCAAACAATTATATCAGTTTAATAGTGGATACTTCTGTAAACTACGGACGACAACACATCAAGCTATCCCAAACAGAGTATCTTGTCGATTTTTCCCAATTGAACACGAACCTTATAATTTTAAAATAAAGTTGAAAATCTATCCTAGAAATTTGAAAGAATTGGAAAGGTGTCTTAGTATGCTGGCCTCTGTACCTAAACTCATTGGCCTGTCGACTTCTTACTAGGTATAAAGTACTTAATTTATATTATAATAACAGTTACTTAATGTATAATAACAGTTCGCTTATAAATAAATAGTTTAGTAATTATAACTATCTAGGGTGTCGGAGACATTATGTATTAGCATATCTTGTTTTATTTCACTCTAATGCGAGTTCTGATTTTAAATATTATTCTCTATCTACAGATTTACACACCTATGTGCCCTATTCGGTTAAAATGGTTTAAGAACAGGCCGAGGCACACTCTCCTTAAGTTCTAAGCTTGGAAATTAAAGGGACACCAATCGCAATCGACTTGTTTTTTTAATATACTATTTAGTAAATAGTAGCATTTTACTAATGATAATGAATTGGACATAAATTCAGGAACCAACTTCCCATAATATTTTTTTCAATTTTCCTCAAATGTATATTACATATCTATACACTTCAGAAATTATTTCTTATGTGGAAGTGTAGGTATCAGTTAACTTGAAGTTTACAAGTAGATAGATAAGACATACATACAAGTTAAAGATAGTAATTTGTTTGTATGTATGTGTTCATTTTATCACGACGTTATGGCAATGACCATGAAACAGGACTATTATTACCATTATCACTTAACGCAAATGTCTTAATAAATAACACAACACATGCATGCCTGTAATGTCAACAATTTTATTATGTAAGCGGTGTTTATACTGTATAATTAATTTATTATTGGAGAAAGTTGAAAACTATAAATCTGTAGCAATACATTCAAAAGATATATGTAGATTTCTTTCAGTTGAAACGGTATTGAAAAAATACATCCAAGTTCGTTGATATAAATAAATAAACTGGCGTCGGTTTTTTCAGGCTGTCAGTTCTGCATCATAAGCATGAGAGAATGTCACACTTTATTCATTCAAAGACGGTTTGCATGACTCATGGAAAAATAACTTTGCACGATGTGTACAAACTTAATATTAAATTAATATTTATGTAAAATATGGGCGTAATATGTGTGAAGTTAGGTTTCTTGTGAAGAGTTTTCATAAATTTGAATAAGCAACACTTTTATCAGAATCCATTATAAAAAAATAAGATCTATTTAAAATTGTTAAGAGACTTCCACAATAAACTACACACGTCTATATATTTTGCATAAATATGGGTATATTATTGATTTTGTGTCATTTTGGCACGAGTCTTGCAAACCGTCCTAGTGCGAATATTCTGTTTTCATAATAGGGGGGTGTATACAATGATAGGGATGTATAAATTTTATACTGTTATTTAACTAAACATATTTCATATATATTTTTTTTATATTTAAATAAGGATCTATTAACGAAGTCACTTATACATATAATATGTGCGTCCGGCAGACTCTGCGTCACTGCCGATTATTAGAAATAATGTGTAACAACTGAACCATAATTTTTGTACAATCCAGGTGGATATGATCTTCGCCTCCTTCATCCGTAACGGCGCAGCGCTGACGGAGATCCGCGGCATCCTCGGAGACAAGGGCAAAAACATCAAGATCATCTCCAAGATCGAGAACCACCAGGGCATGGTCAACCTGGATGAGATTATTACCGTGAGTCGACTTTTATTTACTTATTAATCTATTTTTTACAGCAATGGTACTGGAAACAAGAGCTACGATGGGCTGACTCCATCGCTCACAGCATTTTCTTAAATTTACTAATAATGTAACTTAAAAATGGATAATAGGTGACAATTCTTTTTAGTTAAAATCTGTTTATTTTGATACTATTTTAATAGTTTGTGAGCACTTAAAGAACATGGCTCACGCTCAAAATTAACCCACATCCTACAGCAAAGAGAAGTATCTAACAAAAATGATAAAAATGAATATAAAAAGATGGCATGCTTCCGATCGCCATCTGTATAGTCTAACATATAAAAAATCTGCTAGGAAAATTCTTTCGGGGGCAGTAATATGTACAAGAATATAGCTAAAATATTGACAAATACTCGGCTATTTTGACATGACTGCAATTATATAGTTTCATCGTCGAACAACTGAGGTTTTTTTTTTCTCACTTGTTCGAACAAAAAAAAACATTATTGAGAATCTTGATATTTATATTGTAAAAATAGAATGGTCAGAGATCTGAAGTAAGAGTATGCCATCTTTTTATACACATTTTTATATTTTTTTTAGATACTTCTCTTAACTGTAGGACATGGGTGAATTTTGAGCCTTCTTTACGGCGGACTTAGTGTCATAGGAGTTCAAATTTTCGTTAGGTGCAATTTATAAAATAAATGGACCATAAACCAATTATTAAAATGTAACTAAACTGCATTGAATATGTTCTATGCATTAAGCAAATATGTACTTCATGTAAATTATCTATGAGTGTTTATAGAAAAACACTTAATGATACAGTTCTTGCAGATAATTAGGTACATGTAATTATCGACATGTTTACTTACTAGCTTCATTGCTATTTCAATTTAAAAGGTAATCATTTGGGTATCATAATCAATACAGGACAATCCCACCTAAAAACTTCTTGATATCCCTTTTTAGCTCTCTTTTACATGGACTTAAAAATAACTGGCGAAATGTTACTGTACTAAAAAAAGGAACACCTCGTCAAACCCTTAGGGAAATACCAACTGGATGTTATGTGATATTAGAATCCTAGTTTAGTGAATAAAGCATAGTTCCCGATAGTTTTTTACCAGACTTATGATACTCGGAAAGTCTTTACTTGTACAAGTACGACGACCTGACACAACCCATACGTTATCCTTGATTATTACATAATACAATTGCTGGAGACTATCAGGTCAGATTTACAACTCGATGAAATTGGCGGATGACTGCAATTTGCGTGTCATGCGAATCATACTCCCACTTGTGCTATGTAGGCCAGAGGTAATAGTATGCAGTTACCACTGGATATGCACTACTGGATGGCTGAATGGGTTATGTAATGATAGGATGACTTTCAAGATGTTTGAGGTCAATTCAATGTAGTTATAACCTTACTGTCTTTTAAATAAAGCGTATTTGAAAAATATTTGAATGCTACGTGTGGCTAAGAATCAGTTCTTGGGATACTGTAGCGGTGCTTTGTTGTTCACACCATCTTTGCCAGTCTGTTTATTATAAGTGAAGACTTGTAATTGGCTGTCAGTTTCGCTCACTATTTTTTATTCTGATTTGTTTAGCTGTAAGTCTTCCACAGTTCATAAATAAATACTCACTTGGAGAAATTATTTTATAAAAATTAATAGAATGATTGCAACCACAAAGCGTGGTGTCTTTCAAATTTCGATTTTTTTTCAAACTCCGCTGTTCTTTTTTTATTTATCTTTTCGGGATCCAAGACAGTTCAATCATATCTCTGGGGCTCGTTGAGCTTAATTTCCTCGACTGTTGATTCTGGCATGGCGGGTCCTAGAGAAAAATGTCTTCTGGAGTCGTAAATACCCAAATCTGCCGTACATAGAAGTCACGTGATCCTTGTAAAACTTTTTAAGAATACAAATTTTAAAATTAAATAATATTTGTTTGGTTTCCAGGCTTCGGACGGTATCATGGTCGCCCGTGGTGATCTCGGTATTGAGATCCCACCAGAGAAAGTGTTCCTTGCACAGAAGACCATGATCGCTCGCTGCAACAGGGTAAGCTATTAATGATCTCTATTTATTTTTCAAAGGATATGTAGCGACATCTATATCGTCACGTACGAACTAAACTCACCACACACACACACACACACACACACACACACACACCATTGTCACTCACGAACCCTCCCTTTTCAATGGAGAAAGAGGAACTTCTCAACTTGTTCCTCATACCCCTTAAGATCGTGTAAAGGGGCGAATTGAAACTCGGGGGTCAATCGAAACAAAACTTTGAAGGGAATTATCGAGTTAGTTGAAGATTTTTGTTTTTTGCATATTTAATTATGGATTTTACTGAATTAAAGCCCACAATGTTGATACCTTGTTAGAGTATTAGACTAGAATAGAAAACTCTTTATTATAGATACACCATTACAAATTACAAATAATGACTTTAGGAGCTAAATAGGGTGGTTACAATGCTCGGCCTCATCAGCTGGTTAGCCTAGTTCACTTTCTCATTACGGCATGAGCTGCCTTCGTGCCCGTTTTCCTGAACAACAGGGAACACCTAAATGCATGTCTTAATAAAGTCCAACAGTGCAATACTATTTAGTGCTTTCATTTTGGTGTCTTTGGGGGCGTCCATTAATTACCTTATTACGTTAGGCGTTTTTGGTGATTTTTCGACCTCTTCCTTCCAAGCAGCGCAAGTACAGCTACTGTGAAATGGCTTAAGTCACATATTTTATCAAAGTTTGGGCGATCGAACCGCAGCATACCACCGTAATCATTCCTTGTCATAAACGTCATGTACGGCCATGATCGCTTCGCTGGTGAGATGTCGTAAGATTCGGCTCGGACCCCTTTTCTATTGTCAGTGAAAACGGACTATCAATATCCATTCATTAATTCATTCATTTTAATTTATGTTAGCCATATTTATTTCTCATCAAATACTATTATTATATCGGTGGAATGTACCCCATCATACCATATCATAAACAGTTTCCTTATACCTTTTTTCACCCATACAGGTCGGCAAACCAGTCATCTGCGCCACCCAGATGTTGGAGTCCATGGTGAAGAAGCCCAGGCCGACGCGCGCGGAGATCTCCGACGTTGCTAACGCCATCCTGGACGGCGCAGACTGCGTCATGTTGTCCGGAGAGACGGCCAAGGGAGACTACCCGCTGGAGTGCGTGCTGACCATGGCCAACATCTGTAAGGAGGCTGAGGCTGCTATCTGGCATAGACAGCTGTTCAATGATCTGATTGTTGAGGTAAGTTATATGGGGCTTTCTTTAGGATTCTTTTGAGATCAATTAGTCTATTCTGGTCTATATATTATTCTTCTTCTGCTTATAAAAAAGGTTTTAGCTTAGAATATACATTTTTTGTTGCATATCTACTAAAAAAAATCATCACCCACACTAAATATATTTATTGTGCGTATTTATTGTGGGCTTTTTCAGAATTTGACAAAAAACGCAATAATGTTCCCCTCTTGATCTCATTCCAGTAAAAACCCGATATAACACAAAAATCCATTCCCAGGTGAGGCCCCCAATCGAGCCCGCGCACTCCACGGCCATCGCTGCCGTGGAGGCTTCCACCAAGTGCCTCGCCGCCGCCATCGTCGTCATCACCACCAGCGGCAAGTCGGCGCACCTGCTCAGCAAGTACCGGCCGCGCTGTCCCATCATCGCCGTCACCAGGCACGCGCAGACCGCGCGACAGGCGCATCTGTACCGCGGCGTGCTGCCTATCGTGTACCAAGGTAGGCCGCCACCAGGCACGCGCAGACCGCGCGACAGGCGCATCTGTACCGCGGCGTGCTGCCTATCGTGTACCAAGGTAGGCCGCCACCAGGCACGCGCAGACCGCGCGACAGGCGCATCTGTACCGCGGCGTGCTGCCTATCGTGTACCAAGGTAGGCCGCCACCAGGCACGCGCAGACCGCGCGACAGGCGCATCTGTACCGCGGCGTGCTGCCTATCGTGTACCAAGGTAGGCCGCCACCAGGCACGCGCAGACCGCGCGACAGGCGCATCTGTACCGCGGCGTGCTGCCTATCGTGTACCAAGGTAGGCCGCCACCAGGCACGCGCAGACCGCGCGACAGGCGCATCTGTACCGCGGCGTGCTGCCTATCGTGTACCAAGGTAGGCCGCCACCAGGCACGCGCAGACCGCGCGACAGGCGCATCTGTACCGCGGCGTGCTGCCTATCGTGTACCAAGGTAGGCCGGCACCAGGCACGCGCAGACCGCGCGACAGGCGCATCTGTACCGCGGCGTGTATATCTACGATTGACAACTGGGATTAAGGGCTTGACGTGCTTTCCGAAGCACGGCAGGCTCTCAATATAAAATTGATGGTCCCCATCCACGGATTCGGATTCGGATCGCGGGTAGCGTAGTTAAACCTTCCATTCAATTGACCCGTGCGGCTGTTACTAATCCACGAATCCGTATATTCCCATGTGTAACCAAGTGTTTCCGTACAGAGAACGCGGCCGGCGACTGGCTGAAGGACGTGGACAACCGCGTGCAGTCCGGCCTGCAGTTCGGCCGCGCGCGCGGGTTCATCAAGACCGGCGACAGCGTGGTGGTCGTCACCGGCTGGAAGCAAGGCTCCGGCTTCACCAACACCATGCGTGTCATGTCAGTATTCTCTACAATACTTCACAGGGTTTTTTTGAAGTGAAACATCTGATGGCGCGCCTGATGCCATTATGCCCCCCCTACACCACCGTTCTCACCTCCCTTGTGTGTGAGCGCGTGCATAATTATACACCCCGTTGCTTCTCTGTATGGGCTGCTTACTATATACCCTCTCTCCACCGACCTACCGACCGATCGTCTGACTGACTACTACTACTAAGAACAACTTATAATTTTACTCCATATTTATTTATTGGTTTTCTTTAATTGAAAATTCTTTCAATATACATCACATCTGCCGGGCGTCTCTTGACGGCCACCTTTTCTTAACATTAGATAACAAAGAATTTTCTCTTTATTGCTTGCCATTAAGCACCGACACACAGGTTTGTGAAGTTTCTCCAAATAATTACATATAAAGAATTACTTCTACGCATAATAACACTAGTCACAACAAAACGCCACGAAAATCCAGATATTCGGGGCGTCTTGTGACGACTTGTGCGTATGATGGAGGACAGAATATATTGGCTACTACTATTACAGCTACTTGTGTAACTGTAATAGGTACCCTAGGTACACCTATATTAATGCCTAAATGAAAGCGACCTGTTGGGTTTTCAACGTTCGGCTCCATAGATTTAAAATCCGAAAGTACCCTTTTTGAAAACGGACTTCAACTCTGTAAATGCGCATAGACTCCCCCTAGGATTGCTATACCGCAGCCTAGCGCTGCCCCGTAATTAGTATTCTAATATTAAATTATATAACTCATTCGATTATGATTGGTCCAGAAATAAAGACCTGATATGCTTGGTAACTGTGTTTTTATCAGTTTTTATTATTATTCCGGGTAAAGCTTAACTTTTACTTTTCATTACATGATACGGAAATTCTTTATCTGCTCACGCTTTTCTGTATTTTTACCTTTGAGACCATTTATTTAAGTTTTATGTACTAACAATGTATCTTTTCATTTTACAGCCAAGTGGAATAGAGTTGCAGCACAAAGCTACAGGCGTAACAAAATAAAATAAAATATGTTTAAGTATTAGCTGAAAAGTGACATTATAACGTGCAATATGGAGTTTCCCATCATAAAAATACCACGCCTCCTTCATTTAATACTGCCATAGAGTAAAATCGAACAAAGAGGCAAAGAGGTAGATTCTCATTCCAGGGCACCCCGCCCAGGTTTTTGTGATATAAAGGAGACTCCATATACGTTAAGTGATATATACATAATTATGTATAAAATAATGTATCTCGAAATTTATACATTAGAGTTAGGCGTACATATTTATTATATGATAATTTATATGTTGCATGTTTGTGTAATGAAAATAAAGATTTGAACGTATTTGTAGATTTTTACTATTTAAACCCGACACAAACAGCGGGACGCTATAAATTTAACGTGTGTATCTGCCTGTGTCATCGTAGCTACCAAACGGATGTACCGATTTTTATTGAGAGGTTATTTATTTATTATCTATCGAGAATGTTCTTGGCTATGATTCAAGAAAAATACGTTTAATCCGCCGTTAGAAGATCTTCAGCTGTCTTATTGATGTAGTGATGTGAACAATATCCTCAGATGTTGCTTTTACCTCAATGAAGTATGCAATTCTATCATGTAGGTAAGTATGTAAGTCATGCAAGTACATGGTAAACTTGACCTAATGCTACACCGCGCAGTTCGCCACCACGGCTATTAAAATGGGGATAAAAACTGCCATTTTTTGAGTTCAGGCTTCTGCTATGACTAGTCCATAAATTTGACTGTAACCAGTCAATCTTATTAACCTTATTCATATTTATTTTGTAAACAATTTCTATTTTTTTTTAAGTTCAGTACCATGAGTTCTTGGATTTTTTGTTTGTTTTTCCTAATTTCTACGTTTTTTTTATGTTTTAAAAACAAAACATAAAAAAAACGTAGAAATTAGGAATTACTGTTATATTATACATTGCCAGACCATTATATTATACATTGCCAGACCATTATATTATACATTGCCATTGTTGAAATTTCGTTATAGGTACTTAAACCCTAATCCTACGATGCAAGGTCAGCTTATATTGAAAAATATATACTGTTATATGTCGTCATGTACCTAAAATATAGCTTGGACTATTAAGGAAAATATTTATCGTATTAAGCATAATATAGGTAACAATATAACGTTTTCCTTGTTAAATTAGGTTCCGTCACCCATCTAAAAATCAATGAAACAAATTCTTGTTGGCTTTTAGTTAAAAGGTGGTAATCGCCCAGTAGATACTAAATCGAAATTCCACTCCTCCAAATAAACTTAACTTCACACTCCTCCGTGCCCGTTGTATGGTGAAGAGGTATCTACCTAAATTGTCTCTTCGTGGAATTATGTATCGATGAGTAATTAACTATTAATAGTGCAAATTTATTAATTTACTCATTATACTACAGCAGTCGAGGGTGAACGTATTATTGCGGCATACCTAAGTATTTACAAAATGAAGTTGTTAAACATAATGTTGATACTATTTGTATTTTGTTCATTCCTGTATTCAGGTAAGTTTATAATCTTTATAAGTACATTTATTTTTATCTGTTCCCTTTTTTTTTAAGAAATTGTACCTATCACTGTTTGTCTCTGCATCACCCAAAGGTTGACTGGTAGAAAATTACTATGGCATTAAGTCCGCCTCTGTACATTTGTGTGTTTAAAGTATTAAATAAATAAATAAGTTCTAACTTGGTTCTAATCTCTTGTTAATAGGTATAACCTAGAAATTATTTTCTATATTAGGTACTATTTTGAAAACTGACTGGCTTGTTATTCTAGTGGCAGCAAATCGTACTGCTACTGCTAAACATGAGGCCCTGGGTTCAATTCCCGGGTCGAGCAAAGTTTTATTGTGATTTTGCATCCTGTATTTCTCAGTGCTCTAAGGGGGATGTGTGGTGTTACGCGAATGGATAGAATAATAAATGAGTATATTAGAGGAAAGTGGCGCCTGTGACAGAGAAGTTGTGTGGAAATCGGCTGTCATGGTATGGACACGTTATGCGAAGGAATGAGGATCATGTTGTGAGGAAAGTTTTGAGTATGAATGTAGAGGGTTACAAGAGTAGAGGGAGACCCAGGAAATCTAGGATGGATTGTGTGAAAGTTGATATGGCTGAGAAGGAGGTGACTTCTGAGATGACGGGAAATAGAGATGTATGGAAGAAGAAGACATGCTGCGCCGACCCCAAATGAAATTGGGATAAGGGCAAGAGGATGATGATGATGTATTTCTCAGTGTCAACCCAGAGTCTGGATGTGTGTCCGGTTGATGGCGATTCGCTCTCCCCCACATAGGGACTGAAACATAATTATTGAAATACGGGTGTGATTTTAAGTTGTACTATTAAGGAGCTCGTGGCTAAATAAAAACAGCCACACGGGTTGATCGAAGGTTAAGCTACGCTTGACGAGGTCAGTCTGTGGATGGGTGACCGTCATAACATATCGAGACTCCTCCGTGCCTCGGAAAGCACGTTAAGCCGTTGGTCCCGGCTGTCATTTGTAGATCTTTGACAGTCGTTACGGGTAGTCTTACCAAGTCTTACCAAGGGGTATCGTGTTGCCCAGTAACTGGGTTGTGGAGGTCAGATAGGCAGTCGCTCCATGTAAAATACTGGTATTCAGCTGTATCCGGTTAGACTGGTAGCCGACCCCAACATAGTTGGGAAAAGGCTAGGCAGATGATGATGATGATGATGATATTAAAAATAATACTTTACTTAATCCTGGGCTTAACCCAGTTGTAAACGTCCCTTTGTGCCTATTGGCCAAGCTCTGTTCTGTCTCCTGCTTGATATGGAGGGAAGTGGAAATTATGTGTTTTGGTGCAATGGTGTATTTACGGTTCCGTACCCAAAGGGTGCCAACGGGACCCTATTACGACACCTCCGCTGGCCGTTTGTCTGTCTGTTAGCGGACTGTATCTCATGAACCGTAGTAGGTAGAAAGTTGAAATTGTCTACAGTGTGTATTTCTCTTCAACAGTACAACATACAAGTAATGTGTTCTTTTTGGCTTTTTTGCTAGACTTCAACATTAGCTGTAGATATCTCTAGTCTTGGACGATAGTACGGGACCCGTCGTGTACAACTCCGACTCGAGTTATAAGTGTAATGTCTATTTTATGATCGTACCTATAAGTAGGTTGATTATTTTATTGTTGTAAGTTTTCATGGTGTACAGACACCAGCACATCAAGCTACCCCAAATTGTCAAATTTTCCCAATTGAACATGAACCTTATTTCTTTCGAGATAAAGTTGAAAAACTATCAAAGAAATTTGACACATTGGGGTAGCTTGATGTGCTGGCCTCTGTACAATAAATATTCAATTCTATAAGTAGATACTTTTACTTTCCAGCAGCTGCATGGAAGAGAAAAACAGGATGCAGCTCAATAACCCACAACTACTACAAAAACGAAGTCATTAAAATTCTGGATGATCCTTACCCGACTAAAGAAAGTCGAAAACATCTTAGAATATATATAAAACAAATTTTTAAATGCAAGCGTATGCGCTTGGATGTTCGATAAATTTGTTTTGTGTCGTGAAGGCGTTTGTTGTAAAGGTATACCTTGACATAGCTCATTTCAGCATAAGCCCACTGCTGGTGAACACGGGCATCCTCTCCGGAACGCTTGTAAATCACTAACATCTACACACACACCCACAACGCTTAGGCTGCGTTTCCATTGAGGCGGAGCTGTGCGGAGCTGAGTTTATGGTGCGTGGATTAACCAATCGCATTTCTAGAAATCTCCGCTCCGCTTCAGTGTAGACATTGTGGTTGGTTAACTCATGCACCGCTAAGCTCCGCTCCGCACAGCTCCGCCTCAGTGGATACGCAGCCTTACAATAGCAACAAAGAAACACACCACATTAGATAGAATCATTTAATTTTGCTCGATTTTTCTTGGTAGTTCACTGCACTTTTTGTATTTCAGTATTCGTCATTATTCTGATTAATTTTGCAAATTCACATACACATAAGTAAACTCACGCCTTTTTCCCAGGGGGGTAGGCAGACACTACAGAATGCCACCGGCTACGATCCTTATATACTCCTTTTGCTCCGTTGACTTTCATACATCTGGTCATACACGCATGCCGGTTGCGAGAACTACGCACCTGACCTTTATGAAGAAAATCACCAATAAGGTCAGTGTGTGCCCACCAAGGGTGTCCCCTCCCGGCTTTTCCGCTTACATCTACCTTAGTCGTGTTTCATTCATCCTCTCAACGTGACCAAACCATCTGAGCATACTCTTATAATTATTATGTAAATATCTTGATATTTAAACTTTAAACGCTACTTCTACTTGTCAAGATACATAACCTCGCCTAGGTTGTAGAACACTGTTCAAATAAATGGTTAGATATTTATGGTTACTGTAACTTGTGTGTTCATCATACAAGTTACAATTCAAATAAAATAAAAAGTGTACCGAAAGTATTTTATTGTTTTTTATTTAACGTAACATGATAGAGGCAACTTACACCATGAGTCGGGGCCCTGGGAGAAACTCGTAAGTAGATACACCCGCACCACACGCACTCCCGACTGGTATCAACCCACGCCCATGCCTTGCGGGCTTCTTCATCTCCTGTTCGTTACGGCTACGTCAAATAGGTTCTGTACAGCAAAAATGCAAGCGTAGCACGCTGATTTTTAACTGGACCTGAGGTACCGAGGACCCGCAGACGCAAATCGCTTGTACAGTGTGGTAATGTGCGTAGAGGGGCGTGTAGAACACTGCACACTGCAACTTTGGATCTGGCTGGTCGAGCTATGACTCCTTATGTTGGCGGAGCATTATTAAGCGCCCTTCGACGCCCTGATGCTCTTCAGGTGCGGTACATACAACACCTCTTCGCAACAAGAAGCGACGGGATCGCACGTAGGTACTCTCACAGCTCATGCGTTTGTGGCCACTACCTGCCTACCTAAAAAAAGAGTGATGAAAAAATTGGAGGGTAGTAGGTACAGAGGTCAGCACATCAAGCTACCCCAATGTGTCAGATTTATTTGATAGTTTTTCAATTTTATAGCAATAGAAATAAGGTTCATGTTCTATTGGAAAAATCTGACACATTGGGGTTGCTTGATGTGCTGGCCTCTGTACATATGTCATAGGATTACTTAAACATCATAGTGTCAAAATACCAAGATTTAAAAGCAGGAAATAAGTTTACACATTTTTGATACAAATCAATAGATTAGCTAACATACTAGTATTACCTAATACTGAGCTGCAAATAGCAAAAAACCTACGGAAATTTGAATTTCGTGGGCTACCGCTATACTCATTATTTTATTGCCGCTGGTTCCGACTGTCATATCTTGTAGATATTTTACAGTCGTTAGGTACAAGTAGGTAGATAGACTTAAAGCCGAAAGTTTGACAAACGTTTATTATCAATATAAGGGGAAACGTGTTACCCAGTAATTGGGCCGGTCAGATAACTTTTACTTTATTTAATTCGAGAAGAAACCTGAATATTTTGTTCTTAATAACTTTGACTAAAATAAACGGATTTTAGAACATCTTTGACATTAATAACTACATTAATTACCTATAGATACGTTCAGGATTCTTCATAATGTTTTCCATCACCACATAGAAAGTAGGTACATTTGAATAGAAAAAGTGATTAAATGGTGACAATGGTGCGCATTCATGTTCTGTGACCAGCTACTTCTTTTAGGAGCACGCAGCGGTCAATAAATTTATTGAACAAGTATGATATAGTAGAATGGTTGACATTATTATTTTCCTTAACGCATCCTTTAATGGGTCAAGCGCGGACAAGTACCTAACACAAGTAAATGCAATAATGACACGACACATAACATTTCAACAGTGCTGCCATCCTACGGACGAGCTGTCAGTTTACTTTTCAACCTCTTTTTTTTTTTCGTGTTGGGATTCACGTACTTCCCAATTATTTATAATCCCAAACTTTTCGTTTCACGAATGAATTTCCGTTGCGTAACAAAATCATGAATGTTTACAAAACAAATTCGCAAAATGAATAAGTACATTATTATCGTGCTGCATTAGAGCTCTGCTTCCCGGTTACTCTATAAATCGATTCGCATGGAAATCTACAAACCATAATGTATACACATCCTGTTTACGCATCGATCTAATGATTTGTTTATTACCTACCTACAAGCTGAGTCAAACCAACGCAATACACCATGTCGTGTTCACTTCTGTATTTAACGCCATCTAGTGGTAAGATTATTGGTTTTACGTCCAAAGTTTAGATGGCACTAGCAGTTTCATATTTATGTGGACTTGTTTGTTGGAGGGTAGTTTCGTTTGTTTTTCCAGTGGAATATTTTTTAAACTGATCCAGCAATAGTGCAACATTGATTGATATTGACAACAACTAGGTTAATGGGACAGTGCTTAGTAAATTAGTGTCGGGAATAATAAACAGTTTTTTTGCCTTCAGAATCGGGTATTTGGCGACGTTTGTACCCACACCCACTTTAAAAACAGCTGACTTTGGATAAAGTGAAACATCTTATTTTAAACTGTTATCAAAAGAAATATTCTTTTTCTTCGACAATCTGGCTATTCGCCGGCAGACACCGCGCTGGTTAATGGGAACTTGTGAGTGGATCATCAGCGAACCAAATGATTTCAGTGGAAAAGTGTAATGAAGTGGTTTTAATGAGACAATAACACTGTGCGTAGCGTCACCGAGGCTCTTTGTCTGGATGTCTTAGTGTCTGCAGCGTCACAACAGATGTGCGGGACTGCGCCGCGTCAGTGGCGGCGCCCCTAACCGCCACCGCTTGCCGAAGGCCGTGATTCCGTGCAGTATCGCTCAGCCCGCCATCGGCATCGCCACCCCGATTCCCGAGTGCCAGTTACACCACTGTGAGGCGGCCGAACCACGCCGCTGACTAAAAATAACCGCGCGCCGCTCAGTACCGGCGCAACTACCGCGCGCGTCGCCCGCTGCGCCCGCGACTCCCAACCATGGCGGAGACTATCGAGGAGACATACGAGAGCGCGGTCACCCGCAAGGTGGTCCGCACCAGCCTCAAGATAGAGGAGGTGAGGATCGACACACGACAGTTTTATGTAACGACGCCCGCGCGACACAAATATAGCCGGCGCGCGCGCACGCCGCGACGCCAGCGCCACGCACCTGCTCACATAACAGATAACACGTTTGACAGTGAACACAACGTAAACACCAGATCCTGCCGCGGCGCGCACTCCGCCCGCCGCGGCGCCTGCCGTCGGGACGTCGCCTGTCATTCTCGAACCACCAAACACCTCTGTCATAGCGCTCTTTCTCTCTTTGTACGGCCGATGACAGCCAGCCGGATGTCCAAAAGTATTCCGGGAACACATTAGAACAGGAGGCCCTGCCGGCTCATAAACCTTAGTATCTGTTATGGTTCGAGTGTATGGCACGCGAAGGTCCGATGTTACCTACGTCAGTGTGGAGGAAGTGCGCGCGCGATGCGCCACTTACAATATTTGTGGCAATCGGCGATGTAAATAGAACAGGCGGTTGA
Organism: Phlogophora meticulosa; assembly: GCA_905147745.2. Lineage (NCBI taxonomy): Eukaryota > Metazoa > Arthropoda > Insecta > Lepidoptera > Noctuidae > Phlogophora > Phlogophora meticulosa. Next base: position 14,883,317 of record LR990523.1, read on the forward strand.
ATGAAAATTTCCGTGCCCACCTTGACGCGTGTGCATCGACCTGTCTCGTACATGACCACTCCACGTGTGACCTTGCAAGACAAACACAAACATGGGACACTGTACACAATGAACACACAACACATACAGATAGGTACATAAGCTTTCTATAACTCATTACACACCACACCCTCGGACGACATCGTCCAACACAAAGTAGAACTTAGAACAGCAACAAGGCGACGAGTGTGCAGCGTTCTCTTTTAGAAGAAAGTGTCGTCATTAGAGATGTATTCTGGTACATGTAATGAATCTCAAGCGTGACTAATATATTATTCTATGTACGTGCAGCATCCGACACCAGCATAAGCGATAGCAGTCGCTCGCTGTTATCACATTCCATCTGGGTAACAATGAATGTCTGTCGGTTCTGTCGCGACTACTGTTCGTTTCCAAAGCGCAAAATCCAATGGAAAAACGCGTCGTGGCATATTTTCGTCTTGGCTCCCATCCTAGTTTATCTGCTACATTACGATGTTTATTCACAATACAAATGCGCGAGCATTAATGTGTGCGTCGGAACCACTTGTGTTTAGGTCTTTACAGTTGCTTTGGGTGAAAAACCCATGTACCTACATTACCTAGGTACCTGCAAACACTCGTTAAAGTATTAATGGAACACTTCTAGAAACGGACTTTGGTATGCAAAGGTTGGGAATCGCATCCTTGATGTCCCACATTTTAAAGTGTGAAACAAATTTTATATTAGCGGTTGTTAAACAGTGTTCTGGCAGTATCGCGAGTGTTTATTTGACATCACTGTCCTTGCATACCTGACTCAAGACATCGAAAATATTTGGATGAATCTTTTTGGCAAATCGTTTTGTTTTTTTCTTGAAGATCGATTATGTTAAGCGCATCAAAGGGACGCGGTATTAAACTGTAATGATGAATGACGAGCAGCTGGTGGCGTTGTCCAAAACCATCTCGCAAGTCACTCGCTGGGCAAGTTAAGACCTGCGAATGTTTCAGTTTATTTTGAGAGTTCTGTGCACCAGGAGAATAGAGTAGAATGCTTTTTATAGTCCATGATTAAACTTTATAAATTACTAGCAGTGCCCGTGGTTACAGCCGCTTCTCAGGATTGTAGTGTAATATTAAATAGCCTTTTTTGAGAATTAGGCTATCAAATGCGTAAGAGCTTTGTTAAATCCGACTGGTAGATTCAGAGATTAACACGTTCAAATAAACGAACTTTGCAGCTTTATTATATTACCTATAGATTATAGGAGAGTGGTAGCGATTCTTCAGATAAGTCTTAATACATAGTTGTCTTAACTTCGCATCTTCACCCTACGTTTGTTGTTGGGAATGTCTAAAAAAGTTTGAGTATCTCGTAGAACACATACATAATGCACTTTCCATGCCAAACTGCTGTGTTTTCTCAGTAGGTAGTATAAAGAACGCAAAACATGCGCCTGCGTCACAAAACATGTAGCTCCAAATATCCAATACAAAACTGTTGAAAATCCTACTTAGTTATCTATCAAAATATTTACTGGAAAAGCTATTTTACACATAATTTCAATGCTTGCATTTCCTACACTTTAGAAATTCTAAGAAATCTATTCGCTTGAATGAAATCTATTTTCCTTTGAAATATTGAATTGAAATATTGCTTCTCTTACTAGACTATCCTAGCTGTGTCTAGAATATTCCACACATTATAGGACTCGAGACTAGGATGGAAATAACCACCCACAAAAACATTTTAACGAATAACATCTGCGATGTAAAACAACATCGAGACCGTCCAACGTGGCTTTTGGCTAAAAAAATGGTGATCCGTAACAAATTTTACAAAACATTTGCGTTACATATTGGGTGGCGGGAGGGCTGCCTCAAGGGTCAATATTAGGTCCGGTTAAGATATAATTATGACAGGAATAAACTGTGACTTTTTTATCTCTTGGTCTTAAATTTGAATATAAAAGAATAGAATATTCTTTACTGTACACCATAAAAACTTAGAAATAATAACTTTAAGAGCTACGCAGGGTGTAGGTAACTGTTACAATGGGCATCCTGATCGTTTTCAGACAAGCGAAGCGAACTTTTACAGACAACCTTTCAGATGGACTTTGATGGACAAAGAGAAAAGAAATGCAGGTATTTCTTGGTGCACTATGTACATATATTATTACATATAATATACAGTACATAACTCCTTGAATAGTTTTAATAGAAAACATAAAGCAACAGTCAATAAATCATTAAATCGATTAAAATATTAAGTTCAAACTAAAAGTTCAGCCACTCGCGACACGCGAATCGAGTATTTTGAATTTGTAACGTTTAATTAGTGTTGCACGGTCGAATTGCGTTTCTGAGAACACGGTGGGCGTTTATGAAAACATGTGGGTAATTATTTGGGGCCCGGCCGCCTGTGTTTTGGTACTAGACGTATAAAACCACAAGGCCTTAGCTGTTACTACAATGCTAAACGCGTCCGTTACGTATTGGAAATATTCGCGTTAAAAATGTTGATTTCTACGTCCTCAGATACAAAACCTTTTTGGAAAAGTTAGTGGAAAATATTTAGGTTTGATAAAGCAATCAATTTATTACAATAAATAGAAGAATTCCATTTGAAGGGCGTTTCTGAGGCCGTTGTCACCACGGATAGTTAAAAAAATCATTTGTCATTTTATTTTTGCTGTCAATTGGCGGCCAGATGTCATGCCGAGTAGTGAGTAGACTTTTAACGAACTTGTCTATGGGTGTTAAAGTCGAAATAATATTAACCTTCTAACCGGCCGAGTTTATATCAGTTTCCGTGTCCCCCAGCATATCGTCAGTACATTTATCATCTTGCCCGAAATTAACTATTTTTGGGTAGGCTTTAAAGTAAAACCTAACAAACAAATTGGACAAACTAAGGTTTTTGTTTTTATATGAATACGACTCAAGCGGAATGGACACGTAAATATTTGTCGGATAAATCAGACTTGACGGTTAATAAATAAATAAATATTGCTAGACAATCCACACAGCATCATCTAGCCCCAAGCTAAGCAGAGCCTGTGTTATGGGTACTAGATGACTGATATACTTAATACAATACATTACATAGATAGATATTTTTTATTATACATAGCAAACACCAATGGGTTAAAGACTAAATTTCTAGGGATTAGGTACCTTCCAGTGCTACAAAGCGTCAATCATTCACCCGACCGTCATGCCCCATTACATGTTAAGTCGCTACCATATCACCTAGTTATCCACTTGTCACGGTAAATGATGCCGATGACTTGATTGTTACCCTCTAATGGACAAATGAGTAAATAAGTGTGCTACATTAACAGCAAAACACACTCATGAAATCTGTTTCTAATTGAAGTTATAGTATGATAGCAGTAAGCGAATTGGAAAGATGCGATACTTATCCATTTACGGGTAGTCAGAAGTCTGACAGCCGGACTTACCGAGGGGTATCGTTTTGCCCAGTAACTGGGTTGTGGAGGTCATATAGGCAGTCGCTCCATGTGAAATACTGGTATTCAGCTGCGTCAGGTTAGTCTGGAAGCCGACCCCAACATAGTTGGGAAGAGGCTAGGCAGATGGTGATGAGAGACTGGATAAGGTAACACATGTCAGAGAGCTATCCTATAATAAATAGGCGTTAATGTAGTACATTGGTTCCCACCCCGTGGTCCCCAAAAGCTTGAGCTTAGAATAAGGTCTGCGAAAATATAAAATTACAAAATTTTTGACTCGAAATTCACACAGATGCACACAAAGTTTAATTTACTGTGAGAAATGATGTCCTTTCTGTTACAATAGCATCTACAGACTTTTAAAGCATATAACTGTCAAATTAAACAAGTAGCCCTTTTTTAACCTTTTGGTTCCCGCCAACATAGAAATCAAAGTGGTCCCTGATCTAAAAAGTAAAATTAAGATATATACATTTTTACAATCTTTCGCTATAGTACGGGAGATACTTAAGGAGTGACAAATTGTACCGTCATTTGTTGCAATATGGCGATCCTTGAGGGGTCGAATTACTATTGTCAAAGTCAAATCATTTATATCAATTAGAGCATTAAAAAAGCTATCGTCGCGTCGTCGCAAATAAATATTAATTAAGAGTTTCAGTAGTATGACACAATATTGTTGGCAATCCCTAAAATTATATGCAATAAGATACCTCAAGTAAAAATAAAGGAGAAGTTTAGAGTGAGAGCCGAAAAATAATAACAAAAATGCTCTTTCAAATAAACGTCCGAACAAACTCATGCACTGTAGAAGCACAGTTTCTTACAGAAGACATCATATGCGTGGGATTTAATCCAGGATAGTATAAAAACAATTCTAGGAAGTATTGATCGGGACGTGTGTTTTTCCTGGCGTTTTCCACAAAAGAATAGCACAGTGTAAACAAAAATATGCGTGATACAGATAACATTTATCGGAACCAAGACAGTTGAATCGTTTCGCCAGGCTGACTCGACGAGCTTTAGTGGCTCGACGCTTTTTTGGTGGTGGCCACTGTTGATTCTGGCTTTCAGGATTTGCAATGTTACAGTTTACATGTTAGTAGGTACTGTAGAAGCTGGACTTCTACAGCACCTACTGGAGATTATTGCTAGGGTACAAAAAATAGGGCTCCACTGACTTAATCACGTTTATAAAGAGAAGGTCATTCCATCCAAGAATCTTTCTACCCTTCACCAGTGACTCGTTCTATCTTCTAAAGAATTCTAATACATCTTGACTGAGAACCAGCCTGTGTGCAATAAGTTCCACTATTGCATGAGCAGCCACCCCAATCATATTACGTCAACACTCAAAGCCCTCTGAGCTTCTGCAAATTCAATTCAGTGTCATGTTCATGCAAGCAATGGAATCGGGCCTCCCCTCTAAAGGGCAGGAAATACCCGGCGGTGAGTCACCATGCAGGGGACGCAGTCTGAACGATGTCATAATATATTGATCGCGAGCGCAGGGCCAGTCAACTCGCAAAAGCGAGGTTTCAGGATGTATAGCGTTATTATTCCCCTTTGCAAGAATTATTTGAAAATGCTGGATGTTTTGCTGCCCGTTGGTAGCTTAACTTTTTTAAATATGAAGTAATACCTAAACTACGATTAAATATTGTTCCTTTATTTTTGGACGGTATTTATGCTATGAACTGTAACATATTGTCATAGTATTGTTTGTTTGGAGATTTTGGGTAAGCTTCACAGCTTACCCAAAATCTAATTGACGATACATCAAATCACTTTGATGTAACGTCAATAATAATACAATCATCAAAGTAATAATTATTTTCAAAAGTAAAAAGAAGCTAATGCGAAAAATTTACCGTACGAAGTGTATTTAAAAGTGTATGAAAGGATCTAGTTATTTTCAAAACCATAATTTAATTTGATTTCATTATTTAAAATAATTGAAACTTCGTTTAGTCAATATTGAAAACCTGTAAAACATGGCCACTGCGCACTGAAGCTTGCGTATAGAGTTAAATATGTCTTTTACGCTAGGGAGTACTAGCCTTAAAAGGAACCATACAGCTGTATGGTTCCTTTAGCTTCTCGTATGTAGAGCAGCTACATACGAGTATTTCATAGTACCTACATAGCGTGAAGTCCTTGGTCCGATTTCTAGGTCGGCTAAGTGCTATTGAGTGTTTCCATATCAAGTATTGTCTCAGTAGTAACCCGGAGGCTGGATTTGTGCCCGTTTGATGGCAATAGACTCGCCCCTATTACATGGAACTAAAAATTTAACATAACTGGCGAAATTTGGGTTGGTTTTAGGCGTGACTGATGTAAATATTTGAACAATTCGTTGAGTTTAAATTAAAGGCACGAGCTTCCGACGATATCCACACTAACTTTTATCAAGGCGTTTATTTATTTTATTTCTGAGATCAAGTTATCGGTGTCTACAAACAAATGGAAATCCTCTAAAGATTTCCGGAGTTTTGTCTAAATATTTCCTTTTCCACGTCTCTTAACGACGTCATTTATTGATTCTATTTCGATTCCAGAACTGAGTATGTTATTCGAGTTGCCTGGCAGAACATGCGTGCATTAGGAACAGAGTTATGTATTTCTTTAAAAGGATCATAGATTAGAAGGAAGTTTTATTTTGTTTATGAAAGAGTGAACGTAGCAAAGATTATGTATTAGTAAACGTAATAATATATTGGCAGACTTGTCTTGGCCTGTCGTATTACACAAGGACAGACGCACATCAAGCAATCCTAAACACACAAATTTCCCAATTGAACGTGAGACTTATTTTTTTATTATATATTTAATGGTTCGGCTATTCATAGTTAATGGTTCCTTAGTCGAAGACCACGAATTAACATTACCAGGTAACTAAAGATCAGTGCAATATTTAAATTATTATGATTTTAGTAAATGTCTTCATCAACAGACCACTTTGTACGGTATAAGTACCACTTCAACCTCGCTAGGTCAAATACACCTGTATTCCTCGAAGGGTTAGGCAGAAGAGTACCTTTAGCAAAGACAAATTCTGCTGGGTATGTTTGACTCCCATGTTATAGGCGGCGACTTTGGGCTGCCACTGAGTATTCAGAAAGAAAAACTCTTTTTCAGACCTGGAAATCAAATCCAGGCCCTCATACTCAGCTATAGGGCTTGGGATCACTAGACCAAGGAGACAGGTCGGAGAATATAGCCAAAATGGATCATATAAATTCTTTTCACAGTTACTTTTCCTTGTCAAAGCATACTCGTAGATAACGAAAGTAGTAGGAATGAAGATTTGCACTACCAGCGCAGGCGCATGCGCTGTCGCAATGTAAACGATTTTAATGAGGATTTTTATTTAGAATGACGACTGTCAATCATTTATGAGGCACCTTTGTTCGTAGTATGTGTATTTGTTCTCTTAAACAAAGTGATACTTGCAGTAGCTACGCAGTTACAAATGACGTTCGTTGGAAAGTGCACTGACTTGATTATAAAAACAGCCATATAATTTAGTGCTCCTTCATTTGTTAGAGAACACGTCAAAGTCAATCTGCTTGTAGTAGGTACGTCGTTACTAATTAAAAATAAACAGTTCTTTTGACAAAAGCAATAAATACCGTTTCGTTACGCCTAGCGTGATCTGTAACATCGCCGTTCTGCTACTTCACAAGAATATATTTTTTCTGTGTGTTCTTTTAACAAACAACACAATCTCCTAAAAAAAAATCTGAGCAAATGATCCAAATAAAATCTACGAGATTTACAACTCTCGTGACACAGATTCCTTGCGGCTAGTTTTTGCGCGGTGCTGGTTTTAGGCCGCTCGACACGGAAACTGTGCAAGTTTGCAATACAACCATAAATGGACATGGGCGCTACTCGGTTCACGAATCAAACGCTAAAATCTCGAGAGTGGAACAACTGTTCGGGAACATTGCCAAATGTGCGATTTTGCTTAATTGACGAGCACGGAACATCCCGTTCGTTTGATCGCGCTCCAGCGCACGCTTGTCCGCCATTACACCGGCTACGAAACATGCTTTACTGCGCAAACAAAATGTATGGCTTATTGGCTTGTCATTGTGCGTTAAAGGATGCTCTAGAAGATTTTGATCGCAAGTTAGGGTTGTTGAACGTAAATTGGCGTGGTGAGTTTAAATTTATCCATGCGTCCATCATGCATTCGACGGGCGATCGTCGATCGGGTCAACGTCAAGTCGCGGAAGCCGTTGCGGCACGGTTGGGGCGCGAAGCGCGAAAATGGAACGCAGCGGATATAATTAAAACTGTACGGACAAACCGTTGGCGGGGGATTAACGCGCGAATTCGGTCAGCCAGAGCCACTGCTCGCTCAGCGATGTTCTCAACGCTTGTTGTTGTTCAAGTGACATTAAATACTGTTCAATGGAGGTATAGGCATGTGATGCTGTATAGTGACGATCATGTTGTGAGGAAAGTATTGACTATGAATGTGAATGGTTACAAGAGAATACCAAAAAAAGATGAGTGAAATGTGTGAAAGGTGAAATAGGGATGTATGGAAGAAAAGACATGCTGCACCGACCCCAAATAAATTGTATAAGGGCGGCAGAATAATGATGATGTTGTGGTTCAAGTAACACTAAATACTGTTGACAGGACGAGCTACAAACCCACTGTTAGGTAGCACAGTAAACTTATATCGAAAACTAGAGTAGGTAGGTACTATACAATATAAACACATACACACTAACTAAACTTACCTAAAAACATGAATTCTAACAGCATTTCAACGTGTGCTGACATGTGTGGTAAAACAAAAGCAACACGAAATGTAGATATATTTCGAATTCTTTCGAAAAATTGCATATTTAACATTGCCATATACACATATCAGACGGTGCGTGCACAGCACTATTTTTTACTCACGCACGCCCGTATCTTGGCATATCACCTTGCGACAACATGATATTACCAAATTACAAGTTAATATACACACTTTTACTAATCTTGCGATCTATTAAGGCGTCAACTACACGAGAATATTAAGAGAGAACTGTGTATAATTTGTCAAATTATTTTGCTCTAATAAACCGCTCTGAGCTACTTTCGTTAAGGTCGGTGCGGCTGTTAATATTCTGTGCACACGATTTATTAGAAAAACTCCCGAAAGAGCTGACATTTAAGTATTTGATGTTAAAGAAAAGATCATGAGCATCTTGACACATTTATGGAAACACGTTTTTCCCATGGTCGTTGGGGACTCTGAATAGTATGTACAGACACTATTATTTTATACACCTACATACACTTAGCTACTTTTATCAGTATCCAAATTTTCTCAGGGTGTTCTACCCACGAATATGAACAACTTTCACTCTGGGACCAAGTCGAAAATCATGATGAAAGATAATAAAAAATTGCCCTATTTATAATCAGGAAAAGGTTAGGCATATGGTGACATCTATCTAAATTAAATTATATTTAAGGAACCTGATGTTGTCTCTAATTTACCAGCATTAAAAGTTTTGTAAACTCCTATTGAAGTAACCACAGTTTCTACATTTCCGAGTAATGGTCGTTAAACTCTATGGACCTCATTAAAACCACGTCTCTGAGGCATTTCGTTACCAGCCACATCCTAAACGTTATTTTCATTGCAGCAACATGATACAGCATCCCAATTCGTGTTTTCTTTACCAAAAACACAGTTATCAACATCATCGTCTCTTTGACCTAAATATAATAGAATTTATAGATAAAAAGCTAAAAGATACGCAATTTTCGCTAAAATGTTAATAGGTTCTTTGACACCGATAAAACTTAATTCAATGTCATCATACTGTCGGGCGAAGCCAGGACGTTTCTATTTAGAATTTTCATAGACGCTATTTTTAAATACAATGCGTTATCTATATTTGCGATGGACGATAGACGTGTGCAATTTCAATTGAATATCGACTTAAACTATTGACGTCGGGACCTTTCAAGTCGTGCATGTGTTGCCAACTCGGGGTCAATGATATTCTATACATAGATACAATTATTATTCCCTTTGAACGAGTACATAATGAAGCCTCGTTCACTGAGGGATCCTTAGGTACCTTGTCAGAATCAATATTTCTTACAAGAACTTCTTTTTTATTTACAGCAAAACTAAGAGGATTTTTAGCTGATCACTAAATAACTGTGCTAATTAGAGACGCTGTATTATTTTTCTGCAATGAATATTGTCATCAACCTCTATCCAGATTTATTTCATATTAATCGCTTCGCAAATTTAAGGAATGGTGGTGTTTTTATTGACATTAAAAAACAAAAAAGGATCAGTCACGTAAAATTCGTGCCTGATTTAAACCCCTATCAACTCTTATTGCATTGAAAATTACAATATTTTTAGTACAAATATTTCACTTGAGATGTCAGTGGACAAGTGTAATTAATAACTACTTATTCTAAAGTTTCTAGTCGATAGCTTCTGTACTCGTAGTTCCTGATATATGAAGCTGTTAGTACTGTGTCAGACATTTTTGTGGTGGGAACCCAAAATGTTTAAATCAATCAAGTTGGTCTTTGAATTAGGTGTTTCTTTATTTACTAGCTACCTAAAAGTTTTGTATGGAGGTTGTAATGAGGGATGATTAGGTCATCGCTCAGTCACTCACTAGAACTAACTGAAATAAAGTGAGTTTCATGATGCAGAATTGAGTCATAAACCCAAATCATTCTTGCGTGGGCTACATACAATACTTTGGTCTTTCGTTTTTAGAGTGAATAGACGATCGACATACAAAAATGAAATGAAAAGTGTTTGTAAACAACAAAGCTTCACTTTCTATCATAAATTACTTTTCGTTTTTCATTTTCTATTGTGTTTTTTTCCATAAAAATTCACAAAATAAACGATTTTTTGCGTGTTTTATTTTCAAAGAGGCATGATCTACATTTTGGATAAATAAATAGCCCTGATACGTCTCGCGTAAATAGAGCAAACAACATCGACCCACCTATATTCTTGTCAACGGTTTATTTTAAATCTGAATTTTACATCACAATCATACTGAACCGTCAGACAGAAACTTGATGGAGATAGTTTGAGACATTGGGAAGGAGATGGGATTGTTTTTAATCCGCGACTATGTCTGGATCCGCGATAATCAAGATCCACGCGGACAGAATTGCGGGCAAAGCTTGTGTCTACGGTATAAACTTGAAAATCCCCGTCTAAGATTTATTACTATTCACCACATTCTAGCAGTGCCTTTATTTTGAGCCGATGATGCGATTAGCCATGATAAGACAACAGGAAACTTGAACATATTTAACATTAGATAAAAACTTTTTGCTGTCAAAAGCGAATTCCTAACGAAATTGGTTGGAATAGTTTCCGTTCATCCGTTTATTTTTCACGCGGTCAACACATGCTATTATGGCGTGGTAAGATATTTATCTAATACATTTTTTTTATATTCTGAGTTTTTTTATTATTGCTTTGGACTAAGAAACTGATTTCTCTGAAGAAAAGTACTTTTCCGTTAGGGTTTTTTCTGGCGGGAAATGTTGGATGGTAAATCACTTACAAAAATATCACAGACTGCAATATTCACTATTAGTTAGAAGCCTATATATTCCACATTCAAATCCATTTATGTTATTGATGTTTTAGACAAATATCAACTTTAAACTAGTGTAAATTAAGTCTACTTCACAATGAAGGATGACTAGTATCTTTTATTGAAAAAGTCATCAAAAAAATTGAAGTTGTTACGCAAACTGAACTTTGTGTGAGGGTGTTAAAGATATTGTTTCGTAAAGTACACAAACATGTGTTATTACACATGTTTGTGTACTTTTTTGGAAACTAAATTACGTACTTTGGAAAGGGTTCTATAACATTGAATATGATTGTTTATTTCCTATTTACCTACTATTAATATTTCACTTCAATGATGATAGATTGCGTTCGGTCTATTGGTCTTAAACGAATGTCGAGCGTCTTCTTCACGCTTCGTTCATTTCAAGCGATTAGTTAGTTAAAATTAGAAAAGGTACATTGACTTGTTTTATTTTAAAAACTTAACCTATTTTTATTATTTCTCGCTATAAATCCTCTGTTCAGTGCCCAATCCAAGTGCCTACTCTAAAATCATAAGACCTGCCCATTTTCAGACACAATCAGAGAAACATAACAGATGTTTATCTACTTCGTGTATTGCAATACGTTCACAATGTTCCTACGAAGATGAAAAACGAGCTCAGAGACGTACCGAAATAGCCGCGCGTCGTCGTCGGTGCTCCAATGTCGAGGTGATATGCATTGTGCGTACGATTCCGAATCACGAGTATTTCGTACACTAAAATATTCTTTCTGAACGACCTTAGAAAGTTCATTTCTTCGTTTTCACAAGATTTTCAGCTTCTAGGTTAGAAGTTCAGGGTGTTTTCCAGCGTTTCGGTGGTTTTGCTGGTCGGAGAAAAAAATTGTTATGTAATTTTATGAGATGGACTGTCAAGTGTTATTTCGTATTTAGGCACCACTGACGATGTCCATTTTGTTTCTAATGTTAGAAAAAGCTGCAATAGTTTGACAAAGACGGTATACCTGTCTAAAAGTAGTCACCATAGGCATTATCAACATTTAATCGTGTTCTATCAATTGAAAACTATTTTATACGAAGTTGCGCACGTATTTGAAATAAGAATTGATGCCGAAAAATGTCATTCAGGCCATAGAGAATTTTTCCGAGTGTCATAAATTTTCTTTGCGTATTTGTAGGTTACCTTTTTGGTACAGTTTTGTAAACATTACGACACCGTTAACTAAGGAACTCTTTCTACTTATCAACTTTGCCACTTATGTTGGGACACGCCCGAACGCTTTCAATCTTTATTTATTACAAAATTTCTGTGCACACGGTAAGGTCATTGGCACGTGTGTTATATGCAGCCATCCATACAAAGGTATATAGCGGCTTTTGAATATTTATTGCTCATTTCCCTAAAAAATACCTAAATCTAATCGTGAAATATGTGGATCTTCCATCATTGGTGAAGCGATGTCATCCAATAAAGCAAGTATTTGGACTTTAGTAGCAAATAAATACCAACAAAAACAGTTAATATAATATATCATCCATAATGGAAGTTATTGTAGGTCATCGTTTGGGGCTGAACCACAAAAACCAGACTTTATTATAGAAAAACCTATAAGAACAAAAATATCATCATCCTTTTGCCCTTATTCCATAAGAACAAAAATATATAAAGATGTGTTATCTAGCATTTAGGTTTTAAAATAACGTGGTAAATCTCTCAATAATGTGCGTACAAACTTACATTTGCAGTTGAAATGTATGGGAGAACATGGTTTTCAACTGCAATGTAAAGTTTTTCTTGTTTTAAATCTTGTACGATGGTACGGATCCCTTCGTGTTCTAGTCCAACAGGCACTTGGCTGGTTTTATTTTACATGTAAGTACATCTTACCATTATTGTAGATCACAAACTGATTTCAAAAACAAATGAATGTGATATAGATTATAACCAGGAGTTTTAGTATGTCAATAAACATTAATTACAAATCACCCATAAGGTCATTGGCACGTGAGCAACGCCATCCCAAATACTTTCCCCGCTTCCTTTAAAAGTGATCTAAACCGTTCACATAATATATAAATAGTTCGGAAATTTCGTTCTGAAATAGTCTTAAACATTAGTAACGCTAGTGTTGGTGATAAACAGTATTTTTTTCTTTTGTTTTGCTCCAGAACTGGGACGTTGACTTTACTATATTTACGTTGAACCAGTCGTTGGTTCGATACTCGATTGATGACATCGGTTTCGGGGAATACTTAAGATATGTAGGTCGTAACTGCGTCGTGGGTCTAGTGGTCCATAGCGAGCGAGCGTGAGGTCCTGGGTTCGATTACCAGGCCGGGTAAAGTGTTCAACCATTTAGTTTTTATTTGTGTATTGTTGTAACTGTTTATTGTATTTTACTAAGGTAGAGCTCGTGGCCAAATAAAAACAGCCGCACGGGTTTATAGAAGGTTAAGCTGCGCTTGCCGAGGTCAGTCTGTGGATGGGTGACCGTTCGTGACATATCGAGACTCCTCCGTGCCTCGGAAAGCACGTTAAACCGTTGATCCCGGTTGTCATTTGTAGATCTTTGCCCGAAAGTCTGACAAGCAGTCTTACCAAGGAGTATCGTGTTGCCCAGTAACTGGGTTGTGGAGGTCAGATAGGCAGTCGCTCCATGTAAAACACTGGTATTCAGTTGTATCCGGTTAGACTGGAAGCCGACCCCAACATAGTTGAGAAAAGGCTAGGCAGATGATGATGATTGCATTTTACTACAGTGCCATTTAGAAATATAGCTTATTGTTAATATTCTACCTTTTAATGTCACTGTTACGATAAAACCTTTACTTAAATGTTTATCGCTTAGCTATTTGTGCAAAATGGCTTCCTATTAAGAATCTTGCACTAAGGTACCAGACTGACCAGACATGTATTTAGAGTAAAAAAATGGGCTGTTTTAATTTAGCAGATAGATAAAGAATAGTTCCGTTAATTCCCTTTTTGAGTCCAATGTGAAACTTACACACTAGCATCAAAATACTATAAAGTACTTTTTACAATCTCTTATTTAACATACTCGTATTAGTCAGTATCGTCGTCATCATCTGCATAGTCTTTTCCCAACTATGTTGAGGTCGGCTTACAGTCTAACCGAATGCAGCAGATTACCAGTGTTTTACATGGATCGACTGCCTGTCTGACCTCCACAACCCAGTTACTTGGTTCCATGTTAGTTAGTATGTGTGGGTTGAATATTGCAACAAAATTTTCAAACAGTTATCCCCGATTGCGCCGATATTAATGTTATTTAAAAGAATATAAATGTTTAAGTACCTCTCTTGGGCACAAACCAATAAAGAAAGCAATAAGTATCCCTTTGTTTCCTAAAAAACAGCCGCAAATGAAAGATTTTTAACTATCGTGTGAACACTACTTTCCGTTTCTCAGTAAAACGGAGAAAGGACCACAGACCACAGAACAACTTGTCTTAACGTCGTTTATTCTCACATCATCCATTGTTTGTGGTTTGAAACAATAATAAAACATGACGACTCTTTTACGGTTTCCGTTTATTCGATAGAGGAGATAAATCTTTAGCTTTCCTTAATAAATGGGTGTACTTTATTTTTCTATGGCATTACCCATTAAAAATACATATGGGTTTTAATAGGTGTAGGAAAGACATACAATTTTAGAAATTACTAAACACAACGGGTAACACAGATAGATTAAAATAATAAGCCTATTATGGTCACACTGCAGGGCAAATGTTCTTAATCTTCTTGTATAGAGAAGGCGTGCAATCAATAGCCACGCTTGCTCAAGCTTGATGTTATCCTTCATCGATGTCAACAATGTCTCAGATTATTAGAATTTCCTACTTAGAATTAAAAAAGTCACATTGATTTGAATAAACCACCTTAAGACAAAGGCATGGAAGACAAAGCCTTAAGGTTACATTAGTCAATATTTTGTCCATACAAATTTAGGGGAGGTACTACTCCACAGTTTGACATTGTGCATCCAAAAAGTTAAACATAATATCGATTTGTCTCATTATTAATTTTGTCTGTGCGGAAACAGAAAATTAAAATAAAAAGCCATTAAAACTTACCTATGAGTCAATAAACATTCGTTTTTCTTGCCAATTCTAACGCAAATGTGGGCGTAAATAACTATTAAAAGTAGCGTAAAATCTGAAAAACAAAATCCCCACTGACAAAGCTCAATATCGAACAGTCCAAAAAATTTATTTGTAATTGATTAATGCTGTGGGTTTTTCAAAGGTCTCTTTTTGTAATTTTTCAGTTTTGTCATGTGTCAGTTCGGAACGGTGTTTATGTGCGTGCGAACAAGACTTTTGCATGTAGACAGCGCTCATATCTCTCTGACACGATGCTAGATGAGACAGCTTGCTTTTTGGCCATGCCCACCAGTGAGCTCGAGCCCGAGACTAGATAAACCTTAACTAACTGTACTACCTACTTTTAAATCTTGAGACTAATAAATCACGTGAAAGTAATTTTTTGCGCGATGAAATTTTCAAGAATTGAAAATAAATAATTGCGGCCCACTAGCGTTTTTATTTTGTGTCCGAGGAAACTTACGAAACGCTCCAATTGAATCGCATTTATATTATAAATGTAAAACACATTTAAAATATAAATGCGATTCAATTTAAGTATTTTTATTTATAGTTATTTTTTTTTATCAACCTCGTTTATTTATGTTCATTTTTATTTTAAAACTGACTTGTTTTTCTAGTGGTCGTAAGTGCTACTGCGCAAGACGGTTCGATTCCCTAGTCGAGCAAAGTCTTAAATTGGGTTTATCTGTCTGGAATTTCTCATTCGCAGCCCGGAGTCTGGATATTGGGCCTGATTTGTGGTACAATTATTATTTTATTTTATGTTGGTATAATGGTTGCGAGCACCACTGCTGAGTTTGGTCGGACAAAGTGTTATACAAAGTATTACACAAATCCAGACTCTAGACTGCTACTTAGAATTTCTAGATGGATAAACCTACATCTAGAATTTCTAAGTAGCAGTCTAGAGTCTGGATTTGTGTTCGATTGATGGCAATAAGCTCGCCCCCTATCCCATGGGACTTAAACATAACTGACGTAATGTTAGTCTACTGAAGATACATCTCTGCATAACCCTTCGGGGAATACAGGCGTGGTGTTATGTATAATTATTTGTAAATGCGTCCGACGTTGCATTGCAATGTCTGTTAATAAGCTGTTGATGTCATTTTCCCTTTTGTTCACAATGCGTATCTGTTGTTTAACATCCTGTGTGCAACCTGACAATCCTTATTAGGTACTAGGTAATGAATGCATAGTGCATACTACTAATGAATAGAATAATTATTTGACTGCCTTAGTGGTCGTACCCGCTACTGCTGGGCATGAGGGTTCGATTCCTTTGTCGGACAGTGTCATTAGATTTGTTTATCTCTAATTTCTTCGTACCAGACTGGAGTCGAGTTGAGCGATTGAAATCCTAGACGGAAAAACTTAATAAAAGTTTGATCGACCTGGACATCAGACCCAGGACCCCTTGCTCAGCAGTAGCGCTTACGACCACTAGACAATCGAGGCAACAAAAGATAACATAAGATCACGTCTATATTCCTCGATGGGTTAGGCAGAGGTGTACCTACCTAATAGTAAACCCACATTTCGCCAGTTATGTTTAAGTCCCATGTCATGGGGGGCTAGCCTATAGCCACTGCACTCCGGTCTGTTACAGAAAAATTCCAAATGAAGAACCCAATAACACTTTATTCTACCCGGTAATCGAACTCAGGACGTCATGCTCAGCAGTAGCACGTGCAGCTACTAGACAAGCGAGGCAGCAAAACATAATGCTTAGATATTATTACTTAAGTACGACACCTTCACGCGTGGATTTAGGCCCGCCCTAATGAACACTTAAAAGTGTCTGACGCATAAAGTTTACGTGCGACCTAATTGTGACAAGTGTGGCGTGTGAGGTGACGTGACTCACCCAGGTCGTTGGACTAGTCGTAAACGTATTAGGGGAAAGTGGGGAGACGCCGTAAAACCATTAAAGGTACCCAGTTAAGCGATTTGCACACTGCACCGCATCACGCAGCGTAGCGTTCTTACGATGTTCGCAAGTATCTGTGTTTGTATAGAAAACGCAACACGCAGACACTAGACTAAAAACTATCAAAGAAATAATACAGATTAGGGTAGCTTGATATGCTGGCCTCTGTACAAGAAATAATTTTCCATTACTTTAAATAAAATAGTAACACGTTTAGGTGCACGTTTTATAACCCAAAAACAAGAAGATTTTGTTTATGTAATATACTGGGTATGAGCTACACTTAGGTGTACGAAGTATTTCTGGCAGTGTTGTCTAGATTGGCGAACATTTCATAACGTTATTAATCACAGTGCGACAGACGACACTCGTTTCTTAATGATCCGACAACAGTATTATGTGTGTTACTTCAAAATATGAATAATTCTTTGAAATATTTCGTCTTCAGGACAAAAATCGAGTTTGGTTTTATTTAAAACTATAGTGTGCTATGTGTCCGCATATTTCTAAATATTGAGATGGTAAATCTTAATATATATCAATTACGTGTCACGTTGTTTGTCCGCTATAGACTCCTTAACTACTGAACCGATGTTAATAAAATTTTGCACACAGTGTGTGTTTTGGTCAAACTTAAAAGATAGGACAGTTTTTATTTCGATTGTTGACCTCAATATTTTTTTATTGCAAATAAAATGTTTTCCTATAGTAAGTTCCATTCATGTTAGATGGCAGTGTAACTTAACTTTAGAGGTGGTACGAAGTTCGCCGGGACAGCTAGTATATTATAAAATCACGCCTTTATTCCGATAAGAGTTAGGCAGAGGTATTTCTGTAGTAAACCCACATTTCGCCAGTTAAATTTACGTCTCATGTGATAGGGTATGAGCCAAGGCAATAAGCCCCCAATCTTACACAAATCCAGACAACAGGCTGCTACTTAGAAATCCTAGATGGATAAACCCAATAACACTTTGTACGACCTGGTAATCAAACCGAGTACCTGGTAATCAACACGCGCAACCATTAAACTAACGTAACATAAAACAATATCTGTAACGATGACGTCACGTTTTAATAAAGAAAACAATAAAGCATCATTTAATAACAACAATTTTTTTAATCTAACATAACTGTTAGATTTTAATATTCATCGCTTTTTTATAGACTTTTAAAGTAAAACAAAATTCATTTCAAAGCAACAAAAATTAATTCAGAACAATAATTATGTCATAATAATATATCTTGTACAAGTATGGGCAGTGGGCAAACTTAAACGGGCTACGAAATAAAGTGCATTCGTGTAAAGTCGGTCACCACACACACGCGACTTTAACGGTATAAATGCAAGCTTATGAACATTAGCTTACGAACATTATATTATTTAAATTTATTATCTTGTTACATTTTAACAATTCTACTTAAATCTCTACCGTTATTTTTTTTATATCTTTGTTCGGATGACAAACTATTTAATTAAGTAGTAACACCGACTAGGGCTTAGTATTAGGGTATAGTCCCCGGCAAGTAACTTGGCAAGAGTCGTTAGATGCGCACAAGTCGTTTTTTAGGTCTCTTTGGTAGTCAAGCGGGACGCGGGGTATGAGGTAGCGTCAATCCGAACGCGCGATTGATAATTAAGATTTCTGTGGGTGCAACAGTCGACTGTTGCCTCCCGAACTCCCGATTACACTTGCGTGCACGAAAGATGTACCCTTTGTTTTGGTTGAGTGTATGTTATTGTTATTGTTTTTAAATTTAGTTTTTGTTACGAGTTGATATTATTGTTGTTGTTTTAAATTAAAAAATTGAGGCGAAAAATGGTATGCCTTTTTTCGCATACTTTCCTCGTATGCATATTATTTATAACTCCCAACAAACTTTACGAATTCCACTCCCTTATTCAACTTTCTTCTAATCATATATTATTAAATATTATTTCTTTACCTATGAAATTGCCGTTCTGCAGTACTGGCCATTTCAAATCAAAATATTTTTTGTTTGGCTAAGAATTCTAATTTCAAATTAATTTTATTTTAAAAACATGGATTTTTTTTTCCAAAAGTAGTCATTTGTTTATTGATTAGTGTTACATTTTCATCGCATTTAAATCTTTTTCGTCATCATGGATACGTTAAAAATTCGAGTAATTATGGAATATGAGTACCGTCGTGGCAGCAACGCGGCACAAGCGGCACGCAACATCAACGACGTTTACGGAGCTAACACTACAAACCAACGCACTACCTGTTATTGGTTTGCTCGCTTCCGTTCTGGAAATTTCGACCTGAAAAATGAACCTCGCGGTCGTCCGAAGACTTTGGTCGACAATGACGAATTAAAGGCGATTGTGGAAGCTGATGATACGCAATCTACGGCTGAATTAGCAGCAGCTTTCGACGTTAGCGTCAAAACAATATTGGTCCATTTGCGTCAAATTGGCAAGGTAAAAAAGCTTGACAAATGGGTGCCCCACGAACTCAATGATCGCCAGCGCGAAGTACGCGTCGAGACGTGCCTTGCACTGCTCAACAGACACACAAATGAAGGAATTTTGAACCGCATTGTTACCTGCGATGAAAAATGGATTCTGTTTGATAACCGCAAGCGCTCAGCAAGTTGGTTGGATCCTGGTTCAGCACCTAAACAATGCCCTAAACGAAAACTTACCCCAAGAAAAGTGATGGTCACTGTTTGGTGGTCTAGCGCCGGTGTGATTCAACACAGCTTCTTACCAAACGGGGTGAGCATTACTGCAGATGTGTACTGTGAAGAATTGAACACAATGATGGAGAAGCTGGCACATCTCCAACCAGCATTGGTCAATCGCTCGTCTCCGCTGCTCCTGCACGACAACGCGCGACCTCATACTGCACAGCAGACGGTCTCCAAGTTGCAAGAACTGGGGTTGGAAGCTCTCCGTCATCCGCCCTACTCACCAGACCTTGCGCCTACAGACTACTACTTTTTCCAGAATTTGGATAACTTCTTGGCGGGAAAAAAATTCAATACCCGAGAGGCAGTACAAAATGCCTTTGAAGAATTTGTTGCCTCCCGTCCAGCTGATTTCTTTAAGAAGGGCATCAATAAACTGCCACTGCGTTGGCAAAGATGCATTGATTGCATGGGTGATTACTTCGATTAATACAAATAAAAAATACATGAAAAAAATCATTTAAATTTTTTCATACAAAACGGCAATTTCATAGGTAAAGACCTATTATAAATGATGGCAATAACCATAAAATAATGACGATCAATAAAAGTCACAACTTTTTTGTTCCACTAAGTGCACGATGCGCGAACTTACCCCTACTACGCCAAAACCTTGCCAACTTACGTGCCGGAGACTATACTACTCGTATTATCGATACTTTGGGGGTGAGGAACAGGGTGTAAAGTTCCTCATCCACCATAGAAAAGGGAAAATCTTCTGACCCGACGGGTGTTGTGTCTGGTGGGCTACTGCCCGACGGTTGCTGTCCGGTTTTTGTATATACATATGTTCAATCGCGCGGATAACTCTTATATCGCGATGTAGGATACGTAGGATTTAGTTCGTATGTGGAGTGATAGATGTCGCTAAAATACTTTTGCCAGTATGATTCCAGAAGTGGTGATTGTAGTGGGGATTGTATTTGTGGTGCTTTACTTCTTATGATAAATAATAAATTTAAACGCTCTTTTACACGTCAATATTTATTCTTAAACTAGTTGAGGTCGATGTTTCCTAGACCACTACAATCTGAAAAGAAACACCTCAACAAACTCAGAAGTTGTAGTCTAGTCTGGACATTATCTTGGTCAGATCGGTCATATGAGAACCATACAGATAAGTAGCCCCTTAATAGTACTACAGTTTCAACAAAATCTTATTCGTAAATATTGAAATGTCTTTCCTATTTGAGTCTCCCTGATACGTTACCACGATTAATCTCGTAGGCGGGCCCTAAAACCTTATAAATAAATACAGCCATCGTCGCCTCTGTTTTCTCAGTCTATTTTGATCCAGCTATCACTTGCATAATGTGGCAACGAGACCAATTAACGATTAAATATGAGACGCCGCCCACTGGCCGTCCGTCACAGGGCCCAGTGTTGCGAAACGGGCGGAGACGGGCGCAATACTATATCAAAATGACTTTAGGAGATTACTTTTATTAGCTCGCCGTGCTAGCGTGACGAAAGTTAAGTCTAGATCAATATATTAGGTCTTTACCTATGAAGTTGCCGTTCTGCAGTACTGGCCATTTCAAATCAAAATATTTTTTGTTTGGCTAAGAATTCTAATTTCAAATTAATTTTATTTTAAAAACATGGATATTTTTTTCCAAAAGTAGTCATTTGTTTATTGATTAGTGTTACATTTTCATCGCATTTAAATCTTTTTCGTCATCATGGATACGTTAAAAATTCGAGTAATTATGGAATATGAGTACCGTCGTGGCAGCAACGCGGCACAAGCGGCACGCAACATCAACGACGTTTACGGAGCTAACACTACAAACCAACGCACTACCTGTTATTGGTTTGCTCGCTTCCGTTCTGGAAATTTCGACCTGAAAAATGAACCTCGGGTCGTCCGAAGACTTTGGTCGACAATGACGAATTAAAGGCGATTGTGGAAGCTGATGATACACAATCTACGGCTGAATTAGCAGCAGCTTTCGACGTTAGCGTCAAAACAATATTGGTCCATTTGCGTCAAATTGGCAAGGTAAAAAAGCTTGACAAATGGGTGCCCCACGAACTCAATGATCGCCAGCGCGAAGTACGCGTCGAGACGTGCCTTGCACTGCTCAACAGACATACAAATGAAGGAATTTTGAACCGCATTGTTACCTGCGATGAAAAATGGATTCTGTTTGATAACCGCAAGCGCTCAGCAAGTTGGTTGGATCCTGGTTCAGCACCTAAACAATGCCCTAAACGAAAACTTACCCCAAGAAAAGTGATGGTCACTGTTTGGTGGTCTAGCACCGGTGTGATTCAACACAGCTTCTTACCAAACGGGGTGAGCATTACTGCAGATGTGTACTGTGAAGAATTGAACACAATGATGGAGAATCTGGCACATCTCCAACCAGCATTGGTCAATCGCTCGTCTCCGCTGCTCCTGCACGACAACGCGCGACCTCATACTGCACAGCAGACGGTCTCCAAGTTGCAAGAACTGGGGTTGGAAGCTCTCCGTCATCCGCCCTACTCACCAGACCTTGCGCCTACAGACTACTACTTTTTCCAGAATTTGGATAACTTCTTGGCGGGAAAAAAATTCAATACCCGAGAGGCAGTACAAAATGCCTTTGAAGAATTTGTTGCCTCCCGTCCAGCTGATTTCTTTAAGAAGGGCATCAATAAACTGCCACTGCGTTGGCAAAGATGCATTGATTGCATGGGTGATTACTTCGATTAATACAAATAAAAAATACATGAAAAAAATTCATTTAAATTTTTTCATACAAAACGGCAATTTCATAGGTAAAGACCTATTATTAATTCGTTTATTGTGATCCTTTTAGTCGTGGTCAATCTATTATTTATTTATTATTTACTGATAGGTTTTGGGCTATGAGCTTTATTACATGCTACCTACGCGCCACGGTTTCATCCGCTTCTTAGGAGCATAGTGTAATGTTTAATAGCCTTCCTAACGAATTAGACTATCAAATGCAAAAAAAAAAACTGAATAACGAATGATAGTTCTAGACATTAGCGCGTTCAAACAAACTCTTCTTTTGCTTGCTTTATTATAATAATAATACTAGCTGTGCCCGCGACTTGGTCCGCTAGGAATTAAACAAAAACTGGGCTTTTTTTCAAAGTTAAATATTTCTTAAGTTACGCAAGTTAAGTTAAAGTCCCGTCAAAATCGGTTCAGCGGTTTTGGAGATAAGCCCAAACGAATAGACAGAGAGAGAGACTTAAATTAAAAAAAATGTTTATTCTTTAGTATGCATTAACATAACAAATGGATACTATAATTTTAATTGTTTTGTATAGATATAGGGTGCACTTCAGTGGTAACAAAAGTTAATTATATCTATCATAGTAAGTCCATCAGTTAGTGAATCATCACGTGAGAGTGTTACCAGTGTGTGTAGTGTTACCAATTTTATGGTACCTAAAAGACAGTCTAGATCAAGCCCAGTAACAATAGAAATAGCAATACTGGAGGGATGTCTGTAAACCATAGTCCAACCAAAATATTATGTTGTATGCTATATTGCCTAAAGCCCGATGGTGGATAGAGGAGCAGGTAGCGCACCACGCAGCTTCTAGTCCAGACAGACCGCGATCAGCACGTACTTTGAGGTTGTTATCAGTACCAACGTTACTGAATGTCAATGAACAATCTAACGTCGCCTACGTTGTTAACATACCAACAGTGTCGGATTAACCCTTAATCTAATTTAGAAATTGCTTAGGGCACCACGTTTGGGGGGGGGGGGGGGGGGGGCAACAGCAGAAGCACAAAAAAAACCGTCTTTAGGGCATCACGTCTTACTATCACGTCACCAAAAAGGTTCCTAGGACTAATTAGAAAATTCGCGCGTTTTGCACAACTAGACCTAAGGTTTAGAGTCTAGTTGACATACGGATAGGGGGGCCCAAAGGCGTAGATTGCTTAGGGCATCAAGTAGTCTTTATCTTTATTATAGGAGTTCCCATTATATAAATAAATAAATAATGCTGGATAATCCTCACAACACCAACTAGCCCCAAGCTAAGCAGAGCTTGTGTTATGGGTACTAGATGACTGATATACTTAATGCAATACATTACATAGAAATATATTTTTGTATTAAACATAGCAAATACCCAGAACACCCGGAACCAATTTTTGTAGATCGTACAAATATTTTTCCCAAGGCGGGAATTGGACCCGCAACCTCCTGCGTTGCAGGCGGACCTTCGCCAGCCGCGCCACATCGGTCGTTATGTATATGTATTTCGGATGAAAGGGAGACACATTACCTAATCATACCATGAGGTCAGTAGGTTCGTTAAATGATCGGTTCTGTATTTAAATTTTTAGTTAGTCTGTCATCATCATCTGCCTAGCCTTTTCCAAAATATTTTGTGGTCGGCTTCCAGTCTAACTGGATGCTGCTGAATACCAGTAGTTTACATGGAGCAACTGCCTATCTGACCCCCACAACCCAGTAACTGCGCAACACGTACCCCTTGGTAAGACTGGTTCAGACTTTCGGGCTTCTGAATACTCGTATCCACTGAAAAAGATGTACAAATTTCAGCCGGGACCAACGGCTTATCGCGCTTTCCGAGGCATGGCGGAGTCTCCATATGTTACGAACGGTCACCCATCCACACACTGACCTCGGCAAGCGTAGCTTAACCTTCGATCAACCCGTGCGGCTGTTTTTATTTAGCCACCAGCTCCTAATTTTTGGTTAGTCTGTACTGTTAGTTATTATTAAATAAGTAAACTTACCTTCTACGTCAGGTGGCGCACGCAAATGAAACGTTAATACAAGAAAATTTTCGTCAATGTCCGGAATACATGTAATTTACAAAATAGTCAGACGTTTGCTATAGTTAATAGACAAGCTACGAAACGAATGCTTCTTGGATAGTCACAAAATGTCTTGCAAGCCATTCAAGCATTCCGTTCCCACAGGGCCGAGGTTGCATACCTGCAACACTCCAATTTAAAGATGTACATACATATAAATAAACACTTGGCTAGAACTATTTCCTAGAACCTTGGCACAGTGAACTTGTACAGAATTATTAAGATGGCCAAAGAAAACATTTTGTTTTGGTCAGCCATTTTAACCATATTCTATTCAGTAATAATACTGAATGGTTCAATTGTTTCATGGTAATGTTTAGCATATTGAGATAAATAACTAGGTCAACACTGTCTTCTGGACGCAGGTTGATAAAGATTTGTTATTTTCTATGCTCAATTGGTAAAAGTAAAGTAAAGTACCAGCCTATTAATGTCTCACTTCAGGGCAAAGGCCTCTTCTCATACAGAGAAGGCAATCACCGCGCTCAATTGGTTAAAAGCCCTAATTTTTATACCTAATTTGTTGTAGTGACCTCAATATTAATTTACTAATGTTATGCCCATATTCAGTACCTAACACTATAGGCGATACCAAAGCGCTAAATGTACTTTTTCCAAAGAAATATCTTGTTCCATCGTTTCAAGCAGTTGAAAGAATTATGTTTAATAACATTTAATAGTTAATTCAACAATCCTCAAGTTCAGTTTTCACTTTTCAACGTATCGTAGAAGGAAAATAGCAACACACCTTATTTTTAAAATGGATGTCAATCTTTTTGCTAGCCCGCGCATGAAATCGATTTGAATCGGTTAAATGTATCGATTTTCCGTGTCTGTACACCGTAATCGATATAAACAAGAGTGAAACTGTTGACGCGCAAAAAATGACAGCTGCCATCGATTTGTTGTGTCGACACAGTGGTCTTATTGTAATGCCTTGTTAGAAAACTTACGGTTTTTTGGTGGATTTTGCTTACTTTCTCTTCACTTTATAGGGTTATTTCTTGCATCGGACGATTACCGCGACGTTGTTTTTTTGTAGAAAAGTTATTTATGTTCATTTATTATTTACAATTTTTAGTCATTGTTCCTAAAAAGCAGAATTTCCTCAGATCGCGAGTTAACTTGGGTTTTTAATTGAATGAGGAGGGATTAACTGAAATAAAGCAGTAGGTTTTCTTCTCGATATATTTCTCTTTTCACAGCTTTATAAAACCGAGAACCAGAAAATATATTGTTATATTCCGATATTCATATCGATCTGAATGGTGTACACATTGGCGTGCAAAATTAAATTGAGTGCACACACAATGATTTATTTTCGAAGCCGACAGTCGATCAAACTCATTGACAGTCAGTTGTCAGTCACAGCCAGTTGTATTGACAAATCAGATTAGATTCTAGCTGATTGATATAGAAGATCAATATCATGGTCGGTCTATTTGTGTGCAGAGGGTCAATGGTTGAATAAATAGAATAATGTACATAGATGATTTTACTTTTGCTTTTTGAAATTATTTAACTGCCAGTGTTTTTATTAAGTACGAAGCGGTAACGCTTATAAAACCTTCATATTAATTGGACTTGACGCGATATACTTTTGTTGTCTGTGGCCCACTGTGGACACAACTCTAACCACTGTTGGAAAAATAATAGAGATTCAGGAATAAGAAACTCACCCTGCACTTCATCTTTCCAGTGAGTAAAGATGTTTAGTAAGTCATATTAATATAATAGCAGACTGTCATGTCATGATGACGAACTCCAAAGAAAGGTTGATGATGCATTTTGCATTTTGCATTCCTCAACAGTATGAGTCAATAAAGAAAGAACTGAGACTAAGTCCACTTAAAACTTTATGCCAGCAGCTAATAAAACACAAGGAGAGTTTCTTAGGAAACATTAAAACTACACAAATTCAGAATCAGGTCATTGCACATTGGGAAGAATTCAACTCGATCGATGAATGTCTATTAACTCTATCATAAAAACGCGGTGACGGTGGCTTCTAAAAATATCTAGACAACTAAATATTTTGTATGTCTCAAGTATTTATTTATAATCATGCTCTTCTTATCCAGACAGTTTCCTGACTTTGGAACTCTATGATCGTTTGTGAATATACGTCTCCTTAGAATTAAGCTTTCGCTGTTAGTTATAATTAGGAATTATTCTGGCCTAACTGATAAGTAATCATGATAATGACATACAATATGTAAGTACTGTATATCTATTATGGAATTATGATTTTGTGATCGAATCGAATGAAACCAACAGAGCATATTAATATTATTAATTTAATTACATTATCAGCAACAGATGCTCACACGGCCCTGAAAACTTCTAGTAAGCCAAAAGCCAATATCATATGAATCGTGTTTCTCAAGGAAGTTACGAAGTTCTGCAGAACATAAGCTGGGCTTCCTCTTGTACTGCCCCACGATTTGCCATCAGCACCAAGATTCCTTTTCTTTCTCTGTCTCTTTTAGAGCCTTTATTCATTCTCTTCCCAATATTACGTCCTAACGACGTAAAACGTTACGTCATATATTTCTTCCAAACTGCCGACGTTTAGTTGACGTCTATCATCGCCGTCTTTGTTGGAACAGCACATGGCTTTTAACGATTATACATGGATCTATATGTGGTGTCTGTCGATACTTTTAGCTGTTTGCGCACTGCATCGGAAGTTTTTGAAGGTCTAAATAGATATTTTGTATAGAGTTTTAAACCACTTGGTGATGGTGACAGTAGATTTACACTGTTGAATTTATAATATCTTTCTCAATTGTTGGGAAATTAACGTGTTTGTAAGTTCATTCATTGTGTTGAGAAGGTTTTATTTGGAAACTTATTTAGTCATATTTACTTAACTCTTTTATTCCAAAAAAAGAAAAAGAAAAGAAAAGTGAGTGAATAAACTAAAAACTGACTAAATTCAAATCTGCTTGGTCCTTTGAGTCTGTACTGGAATAACCATAAGGACCAAAAACAAATGAGAACTTAATGATTATATTTTATGCTTTGTAATTTTATTAGCAAATGAAAACTTTCAGTTGTAAAATACATGTTACATATCAGAATTTCTTCCAGTAGACGTAGACGCTGAAACTGGCAAACGCCACGCTTTGTTACGTAGGCCGCCGGCCGCGGCCGTCGGAAACGCTAGTTCATTCCTCGTCGGAGAGATGTCGCTGCTTGCATTAACCTACATCGATGAGTAGACACGCGTCACTTGCAGCTGTCCGAATATAATTTACCGGACAACAGCACAGTGAGGCGACGCGTGGACAAAAATATCTTTAGGTTTATATTCCCTTTAGGGCAAACAAAGATTTTACAGTGTTAGTCATTTGGTTGAAAATGAGCCAAAGCGGCGCTTTGTCTTTTTTTGACAAATGCCTGCCGAGCCAAAATTATCCAAATACGGAGTGTGTCCCTAAAGTAATATGCTAAAAGTTGTAGATACATACCGACTTTGTTTTATTACCTTACCTACAACAAATAAACCCAGAAATATGGACAAGGTTCCTTTACGTTCATTAATCCGAAATATTTTAGTATTCTAATGAAAGTGTGAACTTCGTGAATGTTTGAAAAAAGTTATTGACGTGGAAGATGATGCGTCTCATTTTGGCAGAGTGTGGGTGTGCTCGAGCATTCCCCTTTGCAACATATTTTGTACAGTTCGACAATTTTATTAACATGTTAATACATTCAAAAGATGTTATTTGCCTAAACTCTGTGTCACTGACTAGACAGGTCCGCTCATTTCTGTCTGGTTCTTTGCT
This sequence comes from Phlogophora meticulosa, assembly GCA_905147745.2. Lineage (NCBI taxonomy): Eukaryota > Metazoa > Arthropoda > Insecta > Lepidoptera > Noctuidae > Phlogophora > Phlogophora meticulosa. The sequence goes on from LR990523.1 coordinate 14,911,776, forward strand.
CAAAAGATCACCCTAATCTGCATGTTCGTCACTGACCAAGATAATGTCTGAACTTTAAAAGAGAGTGTGACCTCTGAGTTTCTTTCGGTGTTTCTTATCAGAATAGTTGGAGAGGGAAACACCGAACTAGTTAAAAAAATAATACTTGTAGACGTCTAAAAGTGTTTGTATAAACCAATTTACAGAAATAAATATAATTTGTCATTAAAAGAATTTGCCCCACACAATGGCGCTATGTTCAATTGTTTTTCCCTTATTTAACCATAAATGGATTTGGACTGAAATAATAAATAATATTAAAAAAAAAACGCATAATGAATCAACGTTTTGTTTTTTATTTTGGTTATTTTGATTGGTTGCCAAAAATGCAAATACTATGACACTAATGCACTTGCATTGTACGCAATACATTATCGATGTTAGCTGAATATTTTCGTTTATACGCTCTGAATAGTATAGCGTAAATAATTACCATGAAAATAACTCAAGAGTCGAGTTCGTGACCGCAAAACAAAAAAAAAAAATTGACGTGAAAACGCTGAAAGCTATTTCAGTAATGACGCCATTATTTTTAATTTCGGACGTCAGATTGTACTTGCTTTGGAGTTATGATGAATATAATGTAGTTTATTAAGTAAATAAAGCGATAAACGATGTGCTGTGAAGTGACATATCACTCGTATCAGAAGCATAAGGAGCCAAGGGCAATTTGTGAGTCATTCATTTTAATAATTTATGGTTTTGTTTACTTTTACGCTTAGTTTAGCCAAGGGTTTTCCTGGGTCAGTATTTCTGAAGGACTTTGTTTATAAAGCCCGATGTTGCCTTAGTTCTAAAACCTTCTGATGCTCAATTGTTTTCATATTTCTATACAATACATGTTAAAGTGTTCTTTTTTAAATCTCGCCAGTGACATTAATACATATTATTATTTCACTCGCCTTAATAATAACATTTTATACGAATACACCTACTACATTATTTGAACGCCACTGGATACTTATCTTAACATTTTATTATCTCTTAAATTTTTAAACAAAACAATATCGCTACGTTTTATCTTTTATACGATAAAATTTAAGGAGAACTAAAATAAAAAACATATTATTTGGTCTACATCATGCTTGTGTGAGCCCACTATGCGACCAGTGATTCATTCACGCCTACGATTGCCAAAACAGCTCCAGTGTTGCCTGTAAACACAATTATGAGATAAGTACAAGGAAACATTAATTATTTCATTTCGATGATAAGTAACTAATTTACTTCCCATTCGTCGTATTTTCCATGACATAAGTAAGAAAATGCAGTTTATAATCTCTGATTAAGTACTAATATTACGCTCCGCATTGGATTTATAGACTTAGGTATAAACTGCTTCTTTGGTCTTGTGGTCGCAAGCACTACTGCTGAGCATGAGGGAGACCAGATAAAACTGTGTTATTGGGTTTTTCCATCTGGAATTTCTCAGTAGCAGCCGGAAATCTGCATTTTTGAACTGTTGGTGTCTTATACGTAGATGGGTAGGTACAGGTCTGCCTAAGCCATAGGCGTGATGTTATGTTTTATGGAGAGAAAAATGAAATAACTTCGTATTACGAAACATTACATGCGTAAAGCTAAAGGAAATAGAAATCAGAAACCGATTTTCATTTTAGGTAAAGATGGCCGCAGCATCAAGTCGTCCTTTTCTTTAGAATCATTATTCCATTTTCAAAAATAAAGTTATTAACTATGTAAGTACGTCCGTAATGCAAGTCCGTTGAAATAAATATGGCAGTTGCCTACATTAAATTTTAATAACGAATTAACTGTAAACTTCTCCATGATGGATTTACGTGTTACATAATCAAATGCATAACTGTTAATAAAACTAAACGTTCTTCGCGATATCTAATAATGCATTCATTAGAATTTATTAACATTGTTAAATTGTCGACAAGAGAAAAGAATATTAAGTATCTAACGGCATACAGAGGCCAGCACATCAAGCTACCCCAATGTGTTAATTTATATGATAGTTTATCAACTTTATAACAAGAGGATAAGGTTCAAGTTCAATTGGGAAAATTTGACAGTTTGATATAGCTTGATTTGATGTGCGTCTGCATTTCACAATTAATTTGCGGACGTTGAAAAGGGCGCGAAAAAAGTAATAAAACGACCATTTTATTCGCTCATTTCTCAAATATTTATTGTAGTAATAAATTGCTTAATTACTACTAAAACAAGAACATTAAAACTATAAGTTAAAAATACATAAATCTTCTGTAATGTTGTGTTAAAAGTTGTACAACTCTGCGAATTTGTCGTCGAGTGTTGACCTGGATCCGATGACATGTCTTGGGCTTCCTGGTAACTAGGCTAAAAATGAGGAAATTATTATTATGAGTTACTTTTAGTTTAGTCTGGAGTTGATTGAAAGAGCATGAAAAGATATCGCAACTTTTCAACATCAATATACTCAAGTATTTTTAAGCTACATGCCAATGACTAACAGATTAGATCTTTCAGTACAAAAAGTATGCAAAAAAAAGTTAACATTACATTTCAATTTTCTCAATCCTAGCTTGAATTTGATTATCAAGCGTAGTCCTTGTAGGAGATTGTGTTTCTCGTTTATCCGCTTGGTGTCGCCACTAGCGCAGCGGCCGTTCAACGACTAAACTCTTTACAATCAAAACCTTTTCGCTCCACTTCCTTTCAAACTCGTACCCTTTTTATACACGTGGGTATATAGTAAACGCCTTTATAAGTTGTCTTGCATCACTCTGCACCGTTGTTGCCTACAAACCCGTTCTGAATCCATTGATGAAACTGTTGAATATGTAGGAGCCATTCGCGCAGACGCAGCCACGCACGACGAGAAATGTTGATAAATATTCATTGAAATATCATTATTGTAAACAGGAGGTCAGCAGAGTGGCTGAAGGGAGCTGTCAGTATCACCTCATCCTAGGAAATGACAAAGAATTACATAATCGAGCATTGACATTACCTAATAGATGATATTTTTATAGTAATGCTATTGTTAATTTTTATATTATTTCAAGGCTACATTTTCCTGTTTAAACTTTACCATATTACCTACGTCTTAAGTTGGTTGACACTGATAACTCACTTCACGGGGATATTTGTACAGAATCGACCGTCTGAACTTGATTATATGCATATGCGTCTATTGGTTGATTAATCCTTATTCCAAAATTACTCTTAGATATCTTACGATTACTAAATGTAAAAGCAGTAACAGTTCGTAAACATACTGATCAATCGTATAGACAGAAGAACTCGACCCAATTCGCAGTCCTCGATTTATGCAGACTAAACACACAGTGAATTGCTTGTTCACAAATGGAGCTTTCAGTATTGAGCGACGTCGAAGAACGTCACTTCATTGTTTACTGGCCGCAGTAACACTGACGCTCGATTTGAGTTAGGAATCATAAAATCAAATGTATTCATCCAGCAGTAAGGAGGTACTGTAGAGACTTTCGACCTCCACGGATATTTAAGTTAATATAAGATTAAAGTTAGGTTACTGGCATGTTATGAGACAAACACTTATTCATATTTAGAATAAGAAGAGATTAGAAAGATAGTCAAGATAGTCGTGAGCTGACAGGCGCTTAGCATAAAGTAATAAGTAATTAAATATACAGACTTACCTACATACAAAGTTAATACAAAGTTTTTATTACATATAAAAATGATTACAGAACCCGTACCTCAGGAACGTTAGGTTCTTGTAGTAACTAGGTGTGACTAAAATCTACATTGATAGTTTAGCGTCAGTGTATTTTGACTTACCCGCAGTAAATGAAAAATAAATTCTCTATAGAAAAATCTTATGTGTAATTCCGTAGCACGCTCCGTAGATCCTTCTACGGCGTTGTGTAGTCGTATAGCCTACGGCGTAGCGTAGGTCGCAAACTACGCGAAAACCACACAATAATTACAAGGTTTGATAACTTTGTGAATCGTTAAAAGTAAATATCAACACACAATCTTAGTTATATGTGTAGTAACCACACAATAATTACAAGGTTTGATAACTTTGTGAATCGTTAAAAGCAAATATCAACACACAATCTTAGTTATATGTGTAGTAAGTAATTGATATTCATTTCTTAAGATGTATATTTTAGTACCGGCTTTCACAACTCCCATTCATTAGGTGTGCGGAAACAAACATGCAAGAAATTAATGTTTACAGTTCTTAATTTACCTGTAGGTTTGTACAATCGTGACAGCTGACGAAAGCTTAGAAATTGTGACGTCAGGCTATAAAGAGACGCGGAATCTGCAAGTAGCCTTGAGTGACGCAAATGTCATTATATAATGGGTTTTAAACGGATGTGTCCCGGTATTTATAGTGCGCGGGTCACGGGCAACGCCAGGTGAGGCGCTAGTGTCCTCGTCCAATGACAGGGACGTTTTCCGCGCTTTCTTTATCACCTGTCACTTTTATTTGTAGCAAACGTCGACTTGCCGGTGTCTATGATTACGTTTTTATTTTCATTTGAAAAGCGAATATAAAGAGGTTTGAGGCAATGTGGCAAATACTTCTTTTGTTTTTGTCGAGATAACATAACTGAAATGAAAACTATGAATAAATAACTGGTTGCCAAGTTTTCTACGACGATTGAAGCTACAAAAGCTTTGACAGCACCTACCTATCTTTCATTGTTAGTCACAGTGAATAAAGCCAAGGGTTCTAATGTGTCCGAAATGGACAATAAAAATCTTCAAAAAACATTAATTTGTCGTAGAAGTCGTGAAGTATTTTCAATTTATGAGGAAGTTAATATCCTGGACACTTACAGGCTGATTATGATGAAATGATAAATGTACCAACCAAACAACGCCCGCCCCAACATTGGTCCAATATTTGAGCCAAAATTATACATGTCATCTCACGAGAATTTAATTACCCCTTTTGACAATCCTTGTCATTCATTATATTTAATTTGAACTGTAATTGCAGGTAAGTGACCTTGGCTGGCGTCGCCATGATGGAGCGAGCAACGACACGTGAGTATATACTTCCTCTTGGAAATGAAAATGGAAGTCATCATTTTATGATTATCACCTTCAGTATAATCATAGCGAGGGCCAAAGTAGCGTATTCATGAAAAACAAAAGTTGTGCAACATTGTTTTTGTGTTACTGAAAACATGTTTTTTGGCAACACTGTCTGCAGTGTTTGTGCAACATTTTTTAGGCAACATAAAACATCTTGTACTTTTACAAATCAAATTTTGTTTAAACTTTTAAAAATGATGATGATTTTTCATTTGTTTTCATTTTCAATTTGTTCAAGTATCGGAATTATTCATAATACTGCATGCTTCAATGCGTCTTACGAATAATTATAGAAAATTATAATAATTACATTTTGATGCAAGAATGCAGTGTCAAATGGCCACGCTTTAGAAACGATGTTTTTCAACACACTTACAAAATAAAAACAGCATACAATATGGAGGAGAGAGTGCAATGATTTTGCACACTTCTATCAAAATGTACTATTATATCGAGATAACAAACAGTAGTAGATAGTTTTCTGTAATTATTAGTTCCTATCGGTAACCCACCCATCACAACGACTTAAAATTACTTTTACTGGGATCGGTAAGTATATTATAGTGGTATATATATTTATAGTATAAATACGTGACGCGAAAAATTCGAATATCTTTTTTGAAGGAGTATGGGATTGGTCATAGTTAGTTTACAGTTCATATGGAGAGTGCAGAAAACTGAATCAATCGACCGCTAATAAATAGGTTAACGCGTATAAACATTAAAATCAGGGGCGTAGCTACCGCCGTATCTGCCGTATCAATTATACGGGGCCCCTGGGCCACGGGGCCCCCGACGTGCGTAAGCAAACATTAATTAAACTTCCCAAATTATGAAAATAAAGCAAAAAATTTGAATAGTTTGTAAAATTTTTGGAAAAAGTGGCGGTTAATAATGACGATTCGAAATTTCTTTTAATTTTATGCAAACATTTTTTTTCTTTTGTGAGAAATCTTTATTCTTTATAAGGGCCCGCAAACAAATTTTTATACGGGGCCCCGCCAAGGCACGCTACGCCACAGATTAAAATCACACTGCAGTTTTCCAATAAATTACGTCACACAACATTTACGATTTTTTGACGTGTTATTGGGAGTCTGAATTTCACACTGTTGATGGCAGTAGGCTCGCCCCTATTACATGGTTCTTGCACACAACAAATGAGGGTAAACTCTAGGTTCACTTCTGCTGACTAGGCCTTCGGAAAACGCAAGGGTAATGATGTTGTGTTAGAAAAGCATAGGGTGGGCGTTTTGGAGGAATGACTTATGTAATTTTTGACGTCTAAAAAGTGCCGATCCTCAGCCTTATAAATGAATTTTGTTTTTGATTTTTTTGAAAAACTGTAACCAGTGTAGAGTATTTACGCCTCGTAGTTTTCAGGAGAACATACAAACAAGCCAATGTTCCTGAAATTCCGTATTGGCATGCTGTCAAAATAATATGTTGGTCAATGGGAAGTACTTTTGTGGTTGGAAACATACGCAACAATGTAACCTTTTGTCCCTTTTTAATTGTTGTACATTTTGTCAACAAAACGCACGAAGAGTACTGACAGAAAAAAAAAGAACGATGAAAAACTAAGTTACAATTTCAAAAGAAGAAGAACATAGAAAAGTATAAATAAAAAAAAACAATGAATCATCTGTTTGCTTAGCGCCAAAATCCTGCGCAGTAGGATCTAGTCACTGGCACGATAGGTAGGTATTGAAAAATCATAGACTTGGTATAAAATTATGTAGGTATATATGGGCGATAACTAAAGAACTATTCAGTAGGCATGTTCTTATTGTTTTTTTTACACTCTGCCCCCACACTCTCATGTGTCGTCGGTGCGTTTACAAACATTAAACTCACACACACAATCAGCCAGACCCGGAACTACTACCTGTAGGCCTTACAAATATTTGTTCTGTGCGGGAATCGAACCTCACGACACGTGGCGCAGCTGTCCTTCGCTCAGCCACTGTATGTAGATGCAAAATCAAGTTCGAACCTATTCCAAATGCATATTTCCGATCATGATTATATTATTTTTACTTTACAAATATCAAATTTAACGCAGTGTTAATTAAGTTGTTTTAACGCTGACTGAAAACGTCACAAAAAATATTTTGGTTTTAAATGTTTATGTGTTGGTTTTATACTTATTTTTCTAAAAACACATATTTGTTTACACTTTTGGAAGCTGAATAGCAAACGATTAAATCGAAATGTTGGGTTAGTTTTGTACATTCGGACGCGGTAGACTTTTTTTTCCAACTGTACTGATGTAATTAATGTTCCCAGTAGTATGTAGATCATGTTTATTGTTCTAAATACTGTGTTTCGGATGTATCCTATTATTCTATCGACACAGAACCGTGTGTGTCACAACATACACCCATTGTAGGATCCTTTAGATACCTGTTCAAAGGCCAAAAGGGATTCGTTATGAAGAGTTATGGTTATTACGCCACGCGTATGTCAGAGGTCTTAAATGAACTAGTCAACAATAGAGATGTACGCTATTTGTGTTACAAGACCATCCCAGTACATGAACGTGTAGACACGACGTAAAACGTAGATAGGGACCTATTGATGGTTATATGTTTTTACAACGACCTATATCTGAGAGTGGGGAAAAATGGGCCGAAAAACAAGTAAATCACAAGTTGATGGGTGTAAATGTAAACATGTGTGCATTGTTTTTCTCAAAGAAAACCAAATTAAACAAAGAAGGTAACTTGTAGACTTTAATTTAGGTACACAACCTTTCAGTATTTGAAATCCTTGTGAAAACTTCCACACCACGAATAAATACAGCATACAATTTACATGTTCGTAGTGTGAAAATTCCAAAAAGTTATTAACCACAGTTCTACACGCCACAATATATTTTTTTTTTTAATATTTCGCCTTCAGGACAAAAATCGAGCTTGGTTTTTAACACAAGTGTGTAAGAACTACGTAAATTTTAAAATATTCACCATGTTTTCAAGCAAGATCAAGAGCCTGTATTCCTTGAAAGGTTAGGCAGAGGTATAACTATAGTATACACACTTCATCATCATCATCATCAGGCTATCCTAGTCCACTGCTGGACATAGCCCTCTCCTAATGAGCGCCATTGCGCCCTGTCTTCAGCTTGCCGCATCCAGCATCTGCCTGCAGTCTTTCGCAGATCGTCATCCCACCTTATATGCACACTTAAGACAGTTATATTTAAGTCCCGTGTAATAGACGGGCGGGCCTATTGCCATCAACCGGTCCACAAATCCAGACTCGGGGCTGCTACTGAGAAATTACAGATGGAAAAACTTACCAAACTATGCCCTACCCGGGAATCAGATCCACGACCTCATGCTCAGCAGTGTTTTAAAGACCATCGAGGCAATGAAAAAAAACGAGCGAGCCTAACAGTAGTCGCATATGGTGTGTAACACCTGACATCCCGCCTTGGTAATAAAAACAACATTAACATTATACCCTGAGATAATTACTCAGGTATTATTTGAATGTTTTTTTGCGCGCGCTCATTGGTCAAATCAAATAGCGTGCGCTTTCCTGGCTTCCTGTTTCTTCCGTCCGTTTTCCCGAAATCACTCCCTCAGATTGCAGGAAAGCGAGAGGAAAGATGCTACACATCACAAACGATATAGAAACATGAATTGCCATGCCTTGGATGCAAAATTCACCATGACTTCTTTTTGTGTAAATTGAGAAACATCGTAAAAAAAAACAAGTATTCAAGGAATTCGCAATAAAACTGTTTTGTGTAATAATTCATTTTATAACTGCACGCATAAGCTTAGTTATAAAAACTTCAGTTCTAGTCATGATCCATCTGTGAGAGATTTTTAATTAATTCGACGGCACAGTTGACGCAATGACTGAGCGATTGTGAGCTGTGATTGTGCGTGTCGCGGGTTCTAATCCCGCATGGAACAAATATGTATATTTGTTCCGTTTTCTTTACGGGTCTGGCTGTGTTGAATACGTGCGTTAAAATGTTTGCAAACGCACTGTTGCGTGACAACGTAAAAAAAAGTAAAGTGTCTTTATAATTTTACAGTGATTTATTAAAGTTAGCATTTCATACGAATATGAACTTCCTTTATCAAGACCACAAGGTTTATATTCGTATCTATACAAAAAAATAAAATAAGAGTGTCTGTTTGTAATGTTTAAATAACAGCTTTTTACTGAATCCATATGAAAGTGTATACATACGGTGGTCATACCAAAAACTGATTTTTGGGACTTGCACTGGCAATAGCTATTGTGATAAGGAGTAACTTACTACATTTATTTTAGAAACATAATTAGGGTTCCCCGCAAAAAATGAAAAACCCTGTTTCGTTAAATTCTACGCGGACATAGTCGCGGGCACAGCTAGTTCCCTATAAATTAGAAACATGAAAATTATTTCAGGTTTCGCTAATAAGATTCGATCGAATTTTTCCCCCAGACATGTAAACTAGAACCAATAAATTCTGAAAACAAGAAATGGTATACTTCACAATGGATTCTATTCGCCAACTCTTTATGCGAATTTAATTTATGGTGACAGCGCTGTTCAGTCCTTAGACCTTGGCCACGGGATTTAATTTCTTTACACGTTCCCAGTGACAAGCAATGCTTCTTGGCACAAAAATCCACAGTACGATTAATTCTTCACATTTTCTCATTAACTTCTTAAGTTCCCGAACTGCTACCATCTGTTACAAACTTACAACGAATTACCAAATCACCGAGTGATCACTCCACATGAAAGAGATTTCGATCCAATTACCAGTTCATGCATAAAAACCTGGAATATTTGTGGGATGACCCATAATTTGTCGCTACATTCGATTCTGAGCCATATTCTAATTTGTGTACGGTCTACATTGTTGTATCACGCTGAGTCTAGTGATGCGACTACATTGGATAAAAGACTTTATCGATAACGATATAGCTGCTAAAGTATCGTGTGGGGCGTTAATCCCCGAAGCATGCTACAGATTTATCGCGCGCTGTTAGGAGAACCGCGTATTTATATTAAGTGGAGGAGCTGTCAGCGCCTACGCCGACGCCGCTGCTCTGGATGGCTACATACAATAATGTATCCCACCACCAAACACTAGATTTTATGAACTTTTCGGTAATTAAATGAAAGTAAATATTTACTGGAAAAAGCAGAATTCTGAATTACATTTCCAGACGGCAATTTCAACGTAAGCTCCTTTTCTACATAGGTACATTACATTTAACAGACACAAATTTACAAAAAAATATAAAAGAATCTACGCTACGCTTCAATGGTTTACAACTTAAAATATCTAGGGGTTTAAAAAAAGCTGAATATAACGAACTGCAGACATTTGGTTTGATATAAATACTTCTTTTTAATTTAGATATCATAAAAACTCTGATGTTGAGCCAATTCTCGTAATGTGTCGGAATCGCGATCGGAATTCTGCCATATAACACAAATACGACAAATAAGATAAAACCAACATGTCTGATATTTGTTGCGAAAATTAACCAGTTAGCGAGCTTAACAAAGCGTTTAAAAGTGACATTACGAGGCAGTTTATGTCAAAGTAAATTCTGTGAAGCGTGCGGAGGCCTACCGCGGCACATTAAATTGATGGTATTTCGCGTTGCAAAATAACAAATGCGGAAAATACCAATATCAATCTGGAATAATTATTGTTGCAAAAGGCCACCGCGACACTTAACTCTTTCGGCTAGATCGTCCAACTAATAATACGCCCGCACGTGAAATGTTTTGGCTGGTGCTTTTTGTTCGCGCCGGTTATTTCAGTTTTCCAGTAGGATTTTATACAGCATCAACTCTGGCCGTCTCCGCAGTGCAGCGCCAGAAAACGCTCCTGTCGACACTCCCGAATATTGATCCGCGATTAAAGTTTAGCACAGAAATGGGCACACCACCCATCGAACCTGAATCATACGACTAAATCTAAGTATAAAACGGTCCTCATAAGATAAATCATTAAAAGATTCATGTGTGATATCGACCACTTATTTGTGAACGTTCTGTGAAGTGCAGTGAATGTGTGTCAAAGGTCTTTCGGAGTTCAGTGTAGTGGGTGACCAAGAATATAACGGCAAACATGTCGGAGTTCTTTGGACCATGGACCGACAAGGAAGAGGGCGACCACGAAACGACTATGGTAGAGGAGACTATGGAGACGATTACCACGACCACCACGAGGAAACAGATACCTTCAGTAAGTGGATACGATCCTCCATTAATCGGCCTTGATCGAGACCCGCGCCGCAGTTATATTTTTGCCACAAAGACGTATTTAGCAGCAAACGACAGTAATTGCATTCCGGATCAGGTGAAACATATAATTTCACTGGAGCATGACGTCTTTTTAATTCCAATATCACCTTGTTAACAAATGAGGGAGACGGCCAATGGCGACACATATATTTTTATTGCGTCTCGCCTGTATCATTGTTAGAGGTGTTTATTTTGGACAAGTCTGGAGCGCGGGTGTCACGGGCGCTGTCAATGTAGAATCCCCTTGATATAAACCAGCTCTCGCACCAAGGTGAAGGCGAGTTCCACCGTCAACTGTCACCGCTCTTATAAATCAACTGACGCACTAGTCTAAAATTACATAATTTTCGCTTCACGACCTGTTAAAAAGAAATTTGGACTCACACTTGATTTCGCATCGCTAAGTGCAAATTAATAATTTCTTGGAAAACTGAAAAACAACGTTATACAGCGAAGACCTATTAGTCTACGTCAGTAGGACGTCAGTCCAAAAAATTAAGGTGAACATAAAATGAAGAAGCTTTTGATGTCTACAGGTTTATGACAAGTTGTGTCAGTATTTATATTTTACTTAGTTCATAAACTGTCATGCAGGTCAGCTCTAGCTATCAATAAGAAACCGCATTATTTTTTATATTACTTACCCAAAAATATGATTTTATTTCACACAGTAAGTTAGTACTTGTTTTTGGCGCAGGCCTCTAACAAAATTATTGCTGTATTTTAATGTTTTCTTGTTTACGGCCCATGTAACGCCAGTGTTTCGTGAACAGCTAATTAGGATGGCCGGAGCCGACCTTTTGTGTTGACACTAATTTATATATGCGTTACGCAAACGTCTTTTTATCTAAAGTCTGGTGACTAAGGACTCTGTTCTCGTCTATTTTCCCTATGTTAAATGGGTCGTATGAGCTGCGGCAATTTCAGTTTGTATTCCTCTATTTTAAAAGAAATGCAAAATTTTGTTCGACAACATTTTTCGTGGGATATCTAGTAATGCCTCATTGTCAACAGAACAACGAAAACATATTTCGACCGCATATTCATAGACGTAGTGATGTACACTTCTGAACCAACAAAACAACGACAAAGTAGTTAGTTGCAATGGCGACTTATCCACAACAAAATTCATAAGTTCAGGATGTCGTAACATGAATTTCATTTTACTATAAAGTCGAAGCGTGGAACCAGAGTCGTGTGTCGAGACAATGTGATACACGCCAACATAATGCCCCTGCGCAGTGAATGGCCTTTTGTTTGGGAACAATGGAGCATTCTGTAATTGGAAATGCTCGTGTCTTCACTGAAATGAAGAAATTATGATGCTCCGTGCCTTTTTGTAGCGACAATGTAAAAATTATGAGGAATTGATGTGCATATAATTGTCCTGGGTAGACAATACATACATAGGTACATAATATAATATTTGGTATGTACACTCCTTCGATGAAGACTGGTCTCAAATAGCTCTGGACCACATTCATGAGTAGTTTGTGCCTGGACAGAGAAAAGTAGAGAGTTGGGACGCCTTTGCCTTGCCGAGGGTAAATCCTGGCAATAATAATTTTAATCCCAAAATATAGAAATGCACATTCTATATTTTAGGATTCAAATTATTGCATATTTGCAATGTAGCTACACTTCAAAATCTGCCTCCTATACGCACTCAAAATTATTTTACATTTTCTAATTTTGGTCGGCATACTAACAATGTTTAATTTAGAAAACACAGTGTAAACAATTGGCATGATTCATTGCATCCATTGCTCCACATACTGAAATATTAGTTTCCTTGAGACAATGTTGTGGCCTGCAGCTAACCAGGTAGGCTGTAACACGTAAATTGTTGCATTACGACAAACGTAAGTGCCTATGTTATTAGAATAATTATATCTGCTCTAGTTTAAAAACAAGACAAATCACTACAATCTTTCTTACTTTCTTACGTCTCATTAATTGTAGGGCTTCAGAGCCCAGCGCTTTATAACTTACTTCAGAAAAGGAGAAAGATGTCCGACTGTAGATTTTTTTTTGTATGTTCACCGAGATCTACGTAAATTGCGATAAATGTTTGAAAAGGTATACCCTCGAGGTGCTGCCATTGTCACCTATGGTGGGATCCTAGAGAAAGAAAGGGAACTCTTCAAATATTACAGGCACACCTTTAGTGGTTTGGGTTTTTGTGATAGTAATTCGTACATTTTGTTTCAATCATGTTTATCGGTCACTCAATTCATCTCGATCCGTTTTAGATCGGTACTCTGTAGATACTTATTACTAATATATTTTTAAACGCTGAAGTAGAAAAATAAACAGCTGTCTGAAGCCTGCAGTGAACGCACGACCCAATTCCCAATTGCATGGGTTCCTTTAGATGGCAAGTGGCATCGTGGTAGGCCCTTGAATAAGACCGGTCTTAAAAACCCCTAGATAGAAAGTAAGTGGAAAGAAAGTAGGGAGACCTTTTGCCCTGCAATGGGATATTCCAGTCTAGTAATAATACAACAGTAACTGTGCTGATAGTTGTTACGGACAATGGCATACAAGAACCTCGATCATCATCTATGGAGGCACTTGTTGGTTAGTTGGATCAAGGGTTTGATAAAGAAAGAGGTACTCTTAGACACAGCGCGTATACTCAGGCGGTTCCTCTCTCAAGAGCCCTGATCACTGGTAGCTGGGACCCTGCTCCTGATTCCTATGATTTTATATTTTTGCATATTTTTTAATGTTCATATTCAAATATTTAAAAATATAATTTATATATATGAATAAGTAATGAAGGACAGAATGAGCCTAGAGTATGGGTACATAAATAATATGAGTTTCTCATGTGTCTGTATTGAATGCTATTTGATAACAATGAAAGTGTATGAGATGAGAAAGCACATTGTGTAATTTAATTAATAATTACGACAGCGGATTCCCATCAGAGGCTCTATAGCTCGCAGTCCTACTGTTCAACGATGCCAATTCTCTATGGTTACAGAGATAAGCTTTCCCAGACTTTATTGAGGTTGATCCGCTTGTAAATGTTTAGTTAACCTACTAAAAAGTAAACAAACGATTAATAAGTTGAATTTAATTTGAACAAATACTCGATACAAAACGGGACGTTGAAACATTTTGTACTCGAAACGTCAACAATGACCCGGATAGATTTTTCCACGTCCAAGAAAAGTTGTTTGAATCTGCAAACTGCCGATAGAACAATATCAAAACGGCGAAGTTGTTCGTAATGAAAATCTGGGAAGTGTCCGTGAGGTCATTGAACTCGACCGGGTGAGTTGTGTTTATATTCGTGTTTAGGGGTGACGTGACTCAGAAACACACGGCTTATACTGAAGCTTAGGAGATGAGTTCAGAGCTGAATATATGGTATGTTGTTAGTCTTGGATGTATCTTTGTACCTATTCGTGGACGACTTTGTTTGTGGTTTCGTCAGACTAGTCTCGTTCTAGGATTGTCTTTGATTTGGAATGATCAAACATGAATCTCGATTTGACACTGACAGATAGAAAAATCTCTTCTTATTCTAGAGGGAGTCTATGGGGGCTTTGAACTTTAAACGAACTTTTCGCGTGGTATAGGCTCTTTAAAACTCAATGATTAAACATTATAATAACTCAAGTTTTAATGTCGTTAATAAAATTTCATGTTTTATAATTACGTTGTTTTCAGAGAGCTCTTTCGTACCAGTTTAGCGAAATTACGTAGCATTGCGTAGTATTTATAGAATCAGTTGCTATGCTGATTTTGAAAGCATCATTAAAAATGGCATAAAAGTATCATTTACAATGTCCTATAAGTATGTACATAACACAACACCACGCCTGTATTCTTCGAGGGATTGGGCAGAGGTGCACCGAAAGTACCTAACTCCCACATTTCGACAGTTATTTAATTCCCAGCGTGTAATAGGGACGAGCTTATTCCCATCAACCGGGTACAAATCTAGACTCCACATAGTTCCTATGTCTGGCTAATATATCGTCAGTTATAATAATTGAGTTCATTAATGTTTACGGTGATGTCTTGGTGGTTAGAAAAAGCCAAATCAGAATGAATGCGTTGTCTTTGAATTAGTGCGGCGAGTGTGGTTTTGTATTTGAAAAGAAGCCACATCCGAGCAGTGGAATCTGACAGGATTTAGACTGGAAACAAAATAAAAAAATATTTTATCATATCAGGCTGAGAATCAGCACTTATTGAACGTCAAAGTTGACATAAGACAGTCCCCAAAACGCCCTCCCTACACTTACCTTGCTTTAATTACCGTGAAAAGTATCTTGCAATATAAAGAAGCTCTAGTAGGTACCTAAGAATGTTTTACGACAATGTTAGGTACGTAAATAGGAACGATTTTTAAATCTTAAATACAACCAAATAAAAATTAGGCGAAGTGAGAACTGTCACTCCTAGCATTGTTATGGGACATTGTTATTGGTATTGGATGCTAGCTTACTTCGCTTTCACTTAATCTACATTTTCGCCGGAGAAATTTTAACATTATTCTGTCACTGCTGTAGCATTTTGTTTAAAATATATGGGACAAGCACAATATACTTATATCACTCTTCGCTACATAGTATAAAACCAAATGCAATTAAGTCCCCCGCCTATAAACTCAAAAACCGATCACCAATAGAAAGAGTACGAAACGAGAAAGATTTTTGTTTATAATTTGTCACGGGCGAAGTTGTGGCGGATCGTATTATAATAAATGAATAAAGGTTTTCAAAATAAATACCAAAAGAGTATTTTCAATTTAAAAATCGTTCCTTCGTTTAGTGCATTTGCGCCAAGCATTCTAGGCACACAGGTCTATCGATTAACAAAACGCGGCAAATGACTAGCAATTTCAACGTAAATGTGGACATTGTACAAATAAATCAAGTTAATGGCTCAATAAACTACTAGTCGAAATAAATGCGCATTAACATCCGTACTATGTCCTTTGTCTGCATCAATTGCTATGCTCAATTGTTATTGCAGAGGGCTTCGAGCGTGTTTCAAGGGTATTTCTGTGGATAACGAACGACGCGACGATGAGAACACCAAAATGTGTTCTAAATTGGAATTAATCAATATCGGTTCATAGACTCGTTTTAGGTTTCTAGAAACCTTCTTAATACAAGGTTTCTAGAAACTTTTCTGGTTCAGGTTGTAAACTTTTCTGATATTGAGAATTTAATGTTGATATATATCACCAATCAAAAGAGCTTAACACTTTTGTAAAATAAAGAAAATACCTGATACAATGAGTTCAGTATACTCGTATGATTCTTGACCGACATGCTTTGAACTCTTGGTATCAGGTAGTGCGTCGTATATTTAGCATAACTAGTTATACTGGAACTGCTTGAACTTAATTCTAAAACAAATATTATCATATAATAAAAGTATTCAATAACCTAATAAAGAAATAAACTAGCTTTCCTTCATCCTTAATGACTTGATCTCCATTTAATTGTGGTAAGGATAACAGCGGCGTAGCCGTAGCGTGACAATGGTGTAGTAGTGGCGTAGCAGTGGCGTAGCAGGAGCGTATTAGTTGTGCAGCATTCTTACGTTGAACTCAAACCATTTATAGGCACTTTTAATTTGACTGGTTCTCTGTCTGTTAGACAGAAACTCTACGTCTCTTATCCTCCCGTATCCCTTACAGCCGTTATCTCAGAGTTACCTTCCTTCTTAGATATATGTGTAATATTATTATGATCTTTCAGAAAATTGACAATTTTCTTATATATTATTTTTATTGCCATCTCTGTTTGTGTTAGTAAAGTCCTTATTTGCTTCCTGCTTACGAACAATTTCGTAACAAAATGCACGTCGCGTAGGTTTGTCGGTCTGTTTCATCAGCCATCACGCGGGTTCGATGACAGCCGCCGAAAAGTGCTAATTGCCCGACAGAGCAAACTGAAGTATCGCTATATGAGCCAAATACTTAACGCGAACAATACCACATTACGAACTGCCTACGTATTGTCGATCTGCGCGAACATGAGGAAAATCTTTTACAATATTTTCCAGAATAATGTCTTGAAAGAATGGATGCTGAAAAAGCTGAAGAGAAAGGTTTGATTAAGATTTCTACGCGCCTTGGTTTAGAACAATTAATTTATGAATATATAAAACCATTTTATAGCTCATTTTTGTCACATAAACAAGGGTACAGTGAAATGTAAAATTAAAAGTACAACTTTTTTGTTTACATCCAACTAAAAACAAACAAAAGAGCGTCGTAACCGTATCAAAATAAAGATGAAATTCGTTTGACGGAAACATTTTAGCATACGATGTTGTTGAGTTGCGTACAGACGAATCTAAAATAGATCCAACTGCCTCGCCTCGCCGAGATACGTACATTTTTGGAAATCAAATAAAAGCAATGCGTTTAAAAATAAAATTAAAGCAAGGTTGTGTGTAAATAGAAAGCGCGGATGCGAAACGTATGAATCATAAAGGTCAACTTTACGTTTGTTTTGTGATAGAGCGGTGCAAGGGTTAATAATCTCGTCTGACCGAGTCAAACGTGTCGAGCTTACATTGAAAGATCGAAATAGACGCGTGAACGGAGCGCTTCCAGACCACGCCGATATACAGCGAACTAAACAAAATCCACGGACTGATGACAACATGATATCACACAAAAATCACAACAACACATAGAAAAATCTCGTAGTCACACGTAATCTATTTGTAATGTTACGTCACAAAGAAATGTCACAGAATTTTCGAAATATTCTCTTGGTAACGAACGTAGGCAGATTTGTTGTCAGTTCAAGGAGAACAGACTTGTATGAATCAGTCATGGAGTTGTAGGGAGTACAGTAAGAACAAAGATTGCTAATGAAATTGCGCATACTGTTAGTGGATGAGTAAGCACACGTCACGGCCACTAATCCTGGGCTAATTTTGCATTTCGAACAGCGTTCATAATGTATATGCAGACCATAAACAATTTTGCTGCAGGGTTGTTACGACATCTGTATTACAATTATTTTTAACTACATTTTTAATTCCCGTTGGTTTGAAAAATGGCCGATCAGGCACATACTGTCTCTGTTACTGTCTCAAAGTCCGTGTCAATTCCATACCGGTTTTAATGAGATGTCACTCACAGATAACGAAAGTTGATGAGAAATGTAGCTTTACTATCGTCTTTATTAGCTTTGGCGTAAATAATAGCTCGTCAGTTTGAATTTGATTAAGTAAAGAGGTTTATAGCACTAGTATTTTTTTGTGAAAAAGCGAAATCTCCTTAGAGTCAGCCATCTTTTAAATAATATAACTTTAGGAACACCGCAGCAGTCTCCCGTTAACACCAAAAACAATTTTAACCCAGCGTTAACCCAAGAATTACCCAGACAATCTTTGGTCCCGGAAAATGAATTACTTAATACGAACAGCCGTGGGAATAAAAAATATGATTGAGTATAAAGATGCACCCACGACATGTCATGACTTCCAACTTCGCATGACATTTCCTATTCCTATTATAGTAAATCAAAACAATGAAGGTAAACCAAAGGAGTTCACATGGAAATAATAGATTCTGAGCGTGTCCTGGGAACGGTGACAGATAGTGTACCTTTCGCCACGTCACGTGTGACGCGTCTGCACGACTCACGACATCTCTGTCGAGACCTTTACGATGTGCACTACATATTCAATATCACGATGTACCCAATAAAGCATGTTTGGTACGTCGATTTACCATAAAAAAACTATTAGAAAAATGTTATCATGAAATTCGTAAGTTGTTTGCAATGGATTTTGTTTTCGATCGCAAGCTTTACTACGGTAGTTCGATAATATCTGTAGCAAGTGTCTGACTTGCCTTACGAGTAGGTATCGTTTTTTATTCAGGGCACAACAGCTAAGTTCACTTTCTATGGACCAGTATATTCTGCTTACTCTTCATCACTGCTAATAGTTGTTGTCTTGTAGCCTGTAATAATGTTTCTTGTTTCCAAAGTAGTCCAGTACCTACATATAAATGATTACAATGACGAGTTCTTCCCGTCGTAGTGATCACTTTTGTACATTATTTTTAAACCCGTTACATATTGTGGATTGGATAAGATAGGTAAGCTAAATAGAAAGCACTTTCTTTGTACATTTTTCTAACACTTTTCCGGCTGTTTCTCGCGACCATAGACCAGATACAGATTGTTCATATAAAACAAACCAAATGTAAATTATTCATAATTAATTACTAGTAAATTATAGAAGTACAAGTTTGCCAAACTGTCTACTAATGGGAGTGTGTGAGCAAAGCACTGGAGTAACAAGGCTAGAATATAAATCATTTGCAGGAAGGAGATATGAATTAGTAGTAAATTGTCACGCGCCCCGGCTTTTATTAGAAATTATGATTATGAATATCAGGAAATGCCAAGTACGTGCGACTTATCCGGATTATATACGTGTCTTGGTGCACTTTTCCGGTGTATTGCCAGAAAGGAACGGAAAAGAAACAGCTCATGCTTTCGTTAGTGGGTAGGTATAAAAACTAACGTCCCTCGCTTCCGTTTGCGCGCTGTCATATTTGTATATGTCAACGTCAAATCTCTGGGTGTCATAGAGAAATGGGCTGGACAGCTATTACTTTTTACAGAATACCTAGAACTGCAATTATCTTTTGAGACGTCTGTCACATGAACTGTTTGTGTCTTTGTTCACACAAAGTCCAGTCTGACTTCCGCACCAAACAGTAGCCAAGTTTCGCAGTAGATTACATTATTAGCGCAGATATGCGTATTTTTCATAGAAGTAATTAATTTAAATTAACATTGTACGGTGCTTTAGTTTACAAATAAACAATGCGGACAATTTAATGTAGTAAATTATTCGAGATTAGATTTATCGTTGAGGAGGACCAGTGCCAAGGAAAACGAATTAGAAACGATGACTTCCTGCATACTTACAGAACACAGATGATAGGTAATATAGTAGGTACCTATAGCTTCTATGGAAATAAGGAGAAGAAACGCCTTCATCTTTTTGACATCTATGAAACGCGTTTCGGTGGAGTAATCTTCATTTTGTTTTCAAAACTATAATATTCAAAATAGGATTCCATAAAAAACCTTGGGATTCGTTTACATAAATGTTTACGTTTCTGCACTAGGTAATAAAGCCAGGGCTTTTCAGGCTTCCCAGTACTCCCATCAACTGCTTAATGATTCAAATGATCACTAAATGTTGGCAGCAAATAAGTAGGTGTCTATGACTCAAGTTATGTCATATTTTCACACTTTTCTTTGGCATCGTTAACAGAGAGTTGGAGTCCTGTCATTTGAGTGAAATTACACTAACGTGTAATTATACGAAATGCATAGACATTAATTTTCTATTGCACTTATCTTTAAATTATGTTCTTATAGTAAAGCACAGTATTTGTAGTTTATTTAGGGCATGTACAATATCCATTTCAAACTTACTTTTTGCGAAACGTTTTAAAAATAAACAACTCCCATTCAGCTCCTTCCGTATTCAAACAACGAACGCAGAAAGTCGCTTAAAAAGTTCAAAATTCCAACTTTCTGTCGTCTGATTTTCTTATAACTTTTTGGATCAAAATGCCTGATGATTGTCGTAAAAATAGTAAAATACTGCATCGGTCAAACGCCACCCAAGGGCGATGCGATGGCACGATTGCGTCAATCGTAATATATGGGCCAACCAAACCTACGTCTATGCTGCCATTGCCGCCAGATATCCAATACTTCGTAATTTGAATTTCGTATGTTCGGTGCGTTCTATTAGTTTTACGAAATTTGAGTTTAAATGCGTTCAAACTGTTTGTGTTTATGAATTCTAAAATAAATGTGCAGTGGTTGGATACGATACGCACTTATGATTTTCACACTATTTTATTCAGATCATTGAGATTGCAAAATCAGATCCTTACTAAAAAGTAAGAAGGAGTTCGTTTGGTTAAGTAATTGTGATATGATTATGAAAATATATTAAATTCGATATCTTTATATAATCGTCGCGTTTTGCACTAAGTACAATCTTACACAATTTAAATAAATATTGGAACATTAATCTGCACCACCTGCACGCATTCTTTCATACATTTAAAAACCAAACACAAACTCTGCATGTGGTTTGTTTGACTAAATTGTACCTATCTACTTATAGAATTTTCGCACTTATGTAGGTAGGTATTTACGTGTTTTGTGCTAGGTGTATATTTACCGAAGTACCTAAGTCTATTCTTGTAATAATCCCAAGTGATGATATGATACACAAAATTATATGTTTCCGACATAAAAGTTATAATCCCATCTAGACCCAGTTGTGACTAGGAAATGAGTCAAAATATTATTGTTCAGGTGTGGGCGTATCATGCGACCTTCGCCAGTAACGCGACCAAGGCAAGGAATGTCCACAGTCCAGTTCATCCTATTTATTATATCCCAGATAGAAATATCCAAGTATCTTGAAATAGATTCTACTTGGAATCCGTTATAAAGGATGATTTATTTATTGTTTGGATTCACGAATTCACGATATTTTTAGACAACCGGGAAAAGAAAGGAAAAGCAATAAAACCAGGAAATGGAAATAAAACTGTAGTAAAATGTTCGATAAATTCCAGTTCACTTTATTGACTCTTTTATCTGTTTTAACGATTTTTACTCAAATTGTTTAATTCTGTTTTCATTGTTTTCTTGTTGCCAAATTCATTTCAGAAATCACAAACAAAAACATACTAAGTTTACGTCACGCCACGTGCGTATGACGTCTTGGCGTGCGCTTCTGTTATTGGTACCTACCTTGTAGGATATTTGGATTCGTACAATATGTCACGACGGCAATATTAATGCATAACCATTATAGTGCCATAATAACTATGTCATATATTCACCACACAATATGCAGCCAAGCATATTATGACACGTCCACGGGAATAAGTATTTCTTAAAATATGTGTTGTAAGTATTAGCCATTAGCACAGCTTTGCTAGAATTAAAATAACTATCTGAGTGAGAGTAGTAGAAAGGTATGTATGCATTTGTGAGTTGCATTATAATGCAGTAGGTAATGTTGCTAAGTAGTAAGTATCAGAATCAACTGCGAGATCTGCCTAAACCTTTTCCTAACAACGTTGGGGTCTGCTTCTAATCTAACTGGATTTAGCCTCATGCAGGTGATTATCAGTTTTTTTTTATATGGAGCGAAGGCCTATCAGACCTCCAGAACCCGGTAACTGGGTAATACGATATCTCTGGGTTAGTCAGATGGTCAGACTTACGGGTTTCTTGTGTTGTCTCTGCTGAAACCAACGGCTTTACGTGTTTTCCGAGACACGGAGCTGTCAAAATATGCCGCGTTACTTGCTTTGTTTTTATTGTTGCTTGAAGTATTTAGGTTTAAAGAAACTTTATTCTCAATAAAGACAAATGTCACTCATTTTTCTCGCAATTAGTTAATAAACAGACACCCATCCACTGTAAGACCTAGACGAGCGTAGCTTAACTTGCGGTGAACCGGTGCGGCTGTTGTTATTGCGCCATAAGCCGTCGCAATGTAGGTTTTATAACTGAAGTAAATAAGGCTAAAACTGTGCCACTCGTTACGATAAGCGTGTTTGATGTACTTTGTAGTTAGAAGATTTAGCTCAGATTGTACGCTCTTCTACAGACTTAACAAGCATTACTTCACCTACATCTGTAAGTGCACCTAATTATTGGTTAAGTAATTTCCGAGGAAGGATACCCTGTTACAACCAAAACACTTCATTACGATAAGTACGAGTACTTTTATTAGGTAGAGGTACTATTAATGAATAAAAAATACTCTAAAAGATAAGAATATAAAATCGTACGAGTATATGATTTACTAAAACTAACTGAATTGTCTCTTCAAACGACGCGCATCATTCAAGAATGGTATATTCACTGAAATATAATATGCCATGACCCCGTGAATTATTTGACATGATAAATGTCTTCGCGTGTAATTCGGATATCGCTCATGGAATTATAGGGTCAGTGTTGCCGACATCAAATAAATGCGATACAATGTCATCTGTACACGCACAGTGTTATGCAAATCCAAAAAAAAAGGAGAGCGGAGCTTAAGCTAATACTCCCGTTGCGGTAATTAAACCTATTTTTACCAAAAAAGCCTGGTGAATTCAAATTTAATTACAGTAATTCGGAACGCAACAGTAAAATAAGGAAACAGTAACAAAATATTGGCGGGTCGAAAATTTCATTCACCTACTTCTAAATATAGGAGTCTCTCACGCGATTGTTCACGGCGCTAAGCCGATAAAACTTTTCATTTCTACTAATAATGTTCGGTTATAGCAGCAAAATGAACCGTGAGAGCGTATCGTGAAATGTATCGAATCAACTCGACACATTTGATCGATTTACGATAGCCACTTGTTCTAACTGAGGCCATTGTTGTCGATTTTAAAACTCCGTTGATGTAGTTTACGGAGATTCAAAAATATTTAGCTGTTCGTTATTCGTTTATTATTCTAGTTATTTGTGCTTTTAACTTCCTTAGTCTGATAAACCGGTAAAATGTTTGTAGTAAATTCATAGTAGTAGTAAGTATAATATAGTAAGCATAGTAAGAAAATAAAATACCAGATATTATTTTCTGTAATTTTATTGTTTGGGTACTGATAATCAAGTGATTATGGAAAAATAACATTAAAATCTTTATGACCGTCAGAGTTGAATGGCTTTTAAATTTATAACCTCTGGGTAAGCGCGGAGGTTGGACGCCAAACTCTAGAATAATGTTGTTAAACGTTTATAAATAGAAACTGGGAATATTTAAGTATCAGGAAACGCCCGTAAATCATATGATTTGTTAGTGTAGATTGAGATTTTCAGGTAAATATGTTTATAACATGATACTCGTAGGCAGAGGTCATTCATACTGCTCTGGATGTAGAAGGAAGCTTTCGAAGGTCTTGAAGACGCTCACAAAGTCCTAGACACATTATGTTATGGGCTCAATAGTTCACAACTAGCTGCCTGATCTTCAAATATAACAAGTGCCCGAAGTACAAAATCTTCTAATTTCGCTCAATAAATGCTTATTGGGCAAGCATTCTATTCATTTGACGCATAATATTTATGAATTTTAACACTGTTATTGTTTTTTTTTACTTTCATATGTTTCAAATACAATGCTATAAATGAATGTGATGTGACTTGTAATAATTCCTTAACAATAAATAACTATGGCTAGTAAATATGACTATGAGTCGTGCTCCTAGGGTCGAAATACATATTACACAGCCTGCATTAGTGACTATCTATGTACGCTAGCTGTACAGATCTTCGTAAATGAGGGAAGTGGTTTATATCGGCTTCATTGAAATAGCAGCAGCCTGCCGTTTATATTTATGCATAGTTTACTGTGATCACGAGTATATACGACCACGAGCCAAAAGATTACAGCTAGCTGAAACTATCAGTGATTCGATTTAGATTTTGGGAGGCACATCATAGTTGCGTAAAATTATATAAGAAGCCTGTATTTATTCTTAAACATTGTCTATAAATATATACTTGGTAAACACAAGAAATTTCTTAACTACAGTCGATTTAAGTAACATTGAATTTCATATGAACATTGCATAACAAATATATTTTTTTTCATGCCTAAAAAAAGTATCACCTAATTGTATGTAGCTAATTTAAAAAAATAAGTTTACGGCGAACTTTCGTAGGTACATTGAGATTATATAATAATAACAATAGTTATTGCGAAATATACATCTTGTTATTATCACGAAACTAGCACACCATGCCAACTACATCATATTTACTTGAGACGGAACAGTGCGTTGTTTAATATTTGTTAAGTTATAAATATAACAGGTGATTATAAGTCTCTATGTTATAATAGCTTTTGTTTAGAACAGTAGTGTTACCTACTATCTTATATACTCAAACCAGTAGTCTTAATTGATGTTCTTAAAATATTTGAAAGCTTACAATGTAATAAAAATCTTATTCCCCAAAGGTTAATGTGTTCCTGAACTCTAAAAGCTAGTTCGAGTAATATCTACTAATATTCATAAAAGAACACAGTATGTTTATAAGACTCACACTATGTACAATACACTTGAAAAAGAAACGATTTTGCGAAAATCAATCTTTAAACGAAAAGAAGGAAGGAATTCGCTTATATGAATGAAACATATTATTACTTGACAAATACGTAGCCTGATCAATCAAAATAAAAAATGAAAATAAATTAAAATCTAAATTAAAATTATAAGAAGAAGATTTTTATGACGTTTTACTCGAAAATTATTAAAAATAATCTGAAATTCATTTTTTTGTTTATTATCTTTTGGGGTAAGAAAAGATTAATCGTAGTGAACACACGACGAACATGCGCGGACGAACTTACTTTCAATATTGATGTCTATTATTGTACCTCTGTTCTAAACTCTATTATTATCATTTCCGTTATATTCTTCCCGTCCAAGACATAAATGTTCTGCGCACGCAATATCAGTAACACATTGAGTTACATTTTATTCGAAAACAACTAACTGTTGCAACCAGTGGCCTCGATATCCACTCCAACTGACATTCTGTATTATCTGATGTCATAAAATTGTGACGTTTGTTGCAACTGGCGTTCAGCGAAGGTACTTAGGGAAACGTATTTTGAAACATTATATAATGGCGGAGCGTAAGCTAAGTATATTTTGATCGTACTACGCGTGTTTATTATTTTACGATGAATAAAGTATCCATTGGATTTAATTTTAAATAACCGAATCAATATTTTGATATGTCAAATTCAATTTATTTTAATTGTCCCTCACATTTGAAGTATTTTAAATCTATTTAATTTAATTGCGGTCATTTAGCGCCTTCGCATGACTCATAATCGCGAGTCAATATATTGTACCTACAACTTAAAACAATATGAACATTGATTTATTTATTTAAAGTAAATAAGCCCCTTTTAACTTAATTTAGACATAAGCAATAAAGTAAGTAGATATTATATCTAAACGTTCCTTTGACAGTTTGAAGGATTGCAATCGAATTAACACAATCTTCGGTCACTGGCACGTTTCCGTTAAACTAATTTCTTTTTGCGACACGTTTTTCCGATGTGCAAAAAGCTGTAAATAATGGCACACAGTGGAACAAAACCAGTTGCAAGTAACGGGACACCAAGTTTGTCATGCAAAAAATTGCAGGTTTGTGGGCAGATAGCAGATTAAAGATGTCGCCGCTCGAGCTAATAACGGTTGCATTACAAAACGGTATGCAACGAAAGAACATGATTAAGAAAAACAAATTCTGACTTGCTCCCATCCACCCCGCTGGCTCTGTGCCGTCAACGGGGCAGACGGGAAAAATAGTTTCATCGTCTCTGGTGGCGTCGACGTCGGCGTTCAGCGGAAAGGATGGCACAGATCTAGTATTATTTACCCCGTTGTCAAGTTGCAATTAGGGGCAATATCTACTTAGTTGGGGTACAATAGTTGCGCTTTGAGGAATACTTACCCCAACTAAGTAGATAGTGCTGAACGCCGGCGAGGTGGGTGGGAGTAAACGAAATTGTTTTATTGAAAGGAAGTGGGAACCTAACTTGCTGTCAATAAATTTTATTTCACAACCCAGTCATGCCATCTTGATACTATCTACTATAAAGCTGGGCGCTGGTAAAAAATATTATATTCCAGAATTTGGTAACAAAATCAAGCACAATAATTTGGAACAAAGATTAGAGACTTAATATGTATTAATATCTCCTGGTTCCCAAACTAGACAATGTGATCCCAACTTATAATTTATACTCAACATAAGTACATAAAGATCATCGATGCACCAATAGGCAACTATGCTGGGGTCGGCTTCCAGTCTAACCGGATGCAGCTGAATACCAGTGTTTCACATGGAGCGACTGCCTATCTGACCTCCACAACCCAGTTATTGGGCAACACGATACCCCTTGGTAAGACTGGTTGTCAATCTTTCGGGTTTCAGGCTACCCGTAACGACTGTCAAAGATCTACAAATGACAACCGGGACCAACGGCTTAACGTGCTCTCCGAAGCACGGAAGAGTCTCGATATGTTACGAACTGTAACACCCATCCACAGACTGACCTCGGCAAGCGTAGCTTAATCTTCGATCAACCCGTGCGGTTGTTTTTATTTAACCACGAGCTCCTCGTTACAAAACCAACAAAACACAAATTATATTTTGCCCCCAAAGCTTTCCCAAACAACACCGAGCTCAGGAACTTTCGCGTGTGGGAAAAAAGATAGAAAACGAACTAAAGTGAACTGGTCGAGCGGGTTGCACACAAATATGGCAGCGGTGTTCCATATCGAGAGGCATCCTTAACGGGAATTATGAATAACTGGAGCCTGCTCCAGACATGCGAAAATGCTGCTTGCTTACGTACAAGATCGGCAAGATCACTGGAAATTAAATTCAACTCTCTTAGTTTCATTTAGCTGGAGGGCATATCTTAATAATATAGCAACTAACACTGCGCCTGCGACTCCTTCCGCGTGGATTTCGTACTACCTATTCCCTTCGAACTTAAAAATCCCCTACACCCCAAAATATAGCCTATATTACTAGCTGATCATGTAGCTTTCTTTGGTGAAAGGTTTTTAAAATCGGTCAAGCAAATTTAGAGTTATTCCATTACAAATGAACATACAAACAAACAATCATATCTTTCCTCTTTACCATAATACTAGCTGTGCCCGCGACTTCATATGCGTGCAATCTAACAAAACATGAGTTTTCACTTTTTGCACGGAGCGCTTACAAAAAAAAAAAAAGTGTTTATTTCTCTCCACAAGCCAAAAAATACAAACTATATTTACCACAATCAGTAGGCAACTATTTTTGGTTGTGGATCGCTGGTGCCTGTGGTAGGTAGTAACACCTGTAATACAAGATTTATTTATATATTATAAATTTATTTATTCTTTTTCTAAGTAGCCTAAGTTACCTACTCCATGACACATCAGCTATCTGCCAATGAAATCCCGTCAAAATTGGTCAAGCCGTTTCAGAGATAACCGAAAACAAACAGATAGACTGAATAGCTAATATCATAAGGAGTGATTACTAATTACTTACAATAATTTTAGAAATATAAATTGGGGTTCTGTGCAAAAAAAAATATACTTAACCCATGAAATTTTCATGTGGACGAAGTCAGCTAGTACAAAATATATAAATGATCTTTAATACCTACTAACATAATGCGACTATGATTGATATAGATATGATAATCGACGTAAATAAATGGACGATAATGATAAACATTTATGAACAGGGCTCCCCTCGTATTAAGTATTTATTTTTGGAGCAGTTCAGTTCAGTATTTTTTTTCTTAATTCTTTATTATGATTGACCGCAAACTATTCGTTATTATTTGAAAAACGAAACTGTGTCACAATGCTGATGCTTGAGTCTCTGTTCTATGCATGAGGAAAAATAGAAATAAGTAAACTGAAATAACTCATTGTTTTATAAATAAGTATAACATCTATATTTACATAGGGCATGGAATGTTTGATACCTACCTGCATAGGTACCTACTATAATATGCAGGTCATTTTATTTACAATCAGTTAGGTATAAACAGTATTTTTAGGTACAGAGGCCAGCACATCAAATAACCCCAATCTGTCAATGTTTTTGATAGTTTTTCAACTTCATTTCAAAAGCATAAAATATTACTTCATATTTAATTGGAAATAAATTCATTTTGGGATAGCTTGACGTGCTGGCGTCTGTACATGTCTAGCCTAGCCTGAACCTGGAAATCCGTTGATTTCTCTTTTCCAAAATGTGTTAGCCCGTAAAACGCCAGTTCTAATGCAAACTGCAGTGTATCATACATATCCCTAACATCTAACTATGAGGTCTAACACTCTGTAAAGAACGTACATACTGCGTTTAAATTTAGCTTACAAAAGCGTAATAAAATATGTGTTTTTGAAAAAATAATTTTAACTCCTACACATAAAGTCAATTTGTAGTACAACTTCAGCAATGTTTATGTATTTTTCAACAGTTACTAGTCATTGTGAAATTGATTTAATTGACACAGAAATAAAGTCAATATTTGTTTAAGCGGAAATGCCATAAAAAATAGGAATTTGAATACACTTACCACATTAAATTAACAACCCGTATATCTTACTAGACTAATATAATATTGAAATGAAATGCTATGCAAGTCAGTCGTTCACCTGACATATCAATAAAATTCTAGTCGCTTGTTGATAATCTCGTTTCAAACAACCCTGTCTCGGTTCATAAACAAATGCAATTAACATACTTATGTAATTATTAAGAAATACAGTTAAATAGACCTGGTATAACTACTTACCCAAGTAATTCCTTGTTCTGTTTCCTGCTACTCAACGATGTGGAAACAAGAGGGGGAAAAATTTACGGTAGGTTACTCTAACGTATTCCAACTTTAAATCTCAACGATATACGTTTAAAAATAACCACAGGCAGTCCATTTATGATAACTAGACAAATAACCGTTATAACCCTTTCGTTATTTAGATGTAGGTTTCTGTATAATAACTACTGCTCTGTTATTTCTCGATGAATAAAAGGAAATGTACCTAATCCATTTAGCGTAGGCGGACTATAAATAGGCATCTTAAATTACCGATTGCTAACCCAGAATTATTGTTTAACATGGAAAACGTAGATAGAGATAGAGATAAGGGCATCGGATATGTAGGTATTAGTAGTAATGAGACCTCATTATTTTGGTGCTCTGACCACTAGAACCACAAAGTGGAAATATTAAGGCATAAATACTCTGATTCAACCGTTTGTTGAATATTGTTCTTAAATATGTTGACAGATGTTATAGACGTAGTGTGAATATCTAGTCATATTAAAATACACATATTTTGTTCGATTGCTCATTTCTTAAAGATTCTCTACGCAGCCCGCAACCATTGAATTGTTTGCAGAGATCATTAAATAATTAGAAAAGGTCATTAGTGGTTTCAATAAAAGCATAGGCGTATAACTACATAAAAGCGCCTAAAAAAAATACCTTCTGCGTAAAAACTGCATGCACGAATTGCTGTGGTTAGGTAATAAGAAAAAATAATGCAATAGCGTGTCCATGTGGGTTCAGCCTATCGATCGACAACTAGTACGTATGTATTGCAATATAAAAGTAATGAGCTCGACCGGTTGAATTTCCATCGAACGAACGCGATGTTATGAACGCAGACTGTCCGTCAGGCAGACTCAATATCTAGTGGCGGGAAAATAAAAAAATCCGCCTTTTTCTTTTTTCTGTAATAAGAAACGAGGTTTGCAACGCAATGGAAATAGTCAAAGCATGACGATTATTGTTAGGCAATATTAATGAGAAGACATTTGCGTTTCACTGACCCTTATTTCAATATCGTCCTAGTTTTAAATGTTGAACGACTAATTCCTAAATCAACTACTCTTTTACCTTTTTTTTACTTACTACAATCGTCAATACGTCAACGTCGTAAATACGTAGGTAAACAAGCAAGCTCCTTTTGTGTTTATAAAAGGTGAGAAACAAGAAAATAAATAAAGAATTAACTTTGACAAGCTTGTTTCTAAGTCCGACAGCGTTCGCATTTCGAATGCTCATAGACCACAGACACTCTATCTTGTAAATCAGTTACCCCAACGTATACAGAATACATAAAGGCATTTCGTCCTTTCACCAGCATATAAAATACAGAGGATCATCACAGTAATTTGTATGACATGGTGCACTTCGCGATAGGAAGATGGTGTGCATGACCGCTGCATGTAGAATCACAAATCAATTAGTAATTCCGCGAGCATAATTTCCGACTGAGATGCTGTGAGACAGGATATCGAATTCTATATTTGAATTGAACATTAATTTATAATCAAAACAAGCTGCGTTCGCATTTGAGCACTTTATGTTCATACTCGTACATGTAAGCTTAAAAAATCGACGGAAATGGGTTAAATGTGGTGAAGATATTAAGTACCCGAATTTGCAACAGTCATTTTTACCGCCTCCTGGCACCATCCAGGTAGATTAACCTGGACATCTCTATAGATGTCCAGGTTAATCTACCTGGATGGTACCTATGTTTTATTATTTTACCTTCATAGATATAGATCTATGAAGGTAAAATAATAAAACATAGGTATATCTTCATATTGTGTATGTATAAATGATAATATGTAGACAGTAGTAGAAAGTGCGAATATTTAGTGCTAAGAGCCAAAGATGTGACGGAACTTTGGGAAGAAGGTAGATTCTTTAAATCCTCAATTAAAAACCAAATAACTAGTAAAAACTAAATGCTTTTATAGCCAATACATACCAATAAAGAAAATCATCCAAAAGAATGTAATCATATTTTTCAGGCTTAATCTTGCGTTCCATTTATATTATAGGTATTTATTTATTAAGTAAGTAAGTATTTATTTATAGGTATGTCTAGTACAGACGCAGCACATCAAGCTACCCCTGTCAGATTTTTCCAATTGAACATTGAAATCTATCAAATGCTAGCTCAGCATCAAAATCTATGATCAAAATACCCCAATATGTAAAATTTCTTTGACACATTGGGGTAGCTTGATGTGCTAGCCCCTTTGTACCTACACACACTGTAAAATAGATAATTTTAAGACGCAAGACAGAAAAATAGGTTTTTCTTGAGAAGTGTGCACTTCTAGTCGTCATTTGAAATACCGACTATTTTTTATTCTGTAGTGCTCAGCACATATTAATATAATAAACACAACAAACTAATACTCATTCATTTCATTAGAAGAATAAAAAAAAGCTTTCACCGAGTCTGTAACTCTGTATTGATCGAACGCACAGGAACCGGTAACGCTGCGACAACAACCGGTAAATAAAGCACTATTTACGTACTGCTGTAACTGGAAACAGAGTTAGCTTACACTCGTACACATTGTTTGCAAAACAAAACAACATGACTGCGCTACGAAATGATAAAAATAGATAAAGGTAGACATGCAATTGACTTCCTAACCCTAAAATTGTATGCCCACGAATAAAATTTTGATATTACGAAGTTGTAAAAATAAGCAACAGTCAGGAGAATCCTCCAACAATTTTTTTACGAAATAAATATTGTAGGTACTGTCAGATAAATCAACTATTTATTAGAAATAATGACTACGGCATTCACACGGCTCCAACAATATATTGGAAAGCCGATTTACTCCAAGTCACGTCGCATTAAGTAAATGCTTAATACGACACACACAGATAGGTTAGATATATGTATGTACAAAATGTCTTTTATTTTTTAGCTAAAACCTACAAATTGACATCGCGCGATGTCGCGAGCACTCGTGGTCATGTGTAACTATTTGTCTCACAAAACGCCAAACGTGTTTTCTTGTCCATTAGATACAGTTCTATCCACATCCGTAGAAAGTGTTGCAATCTGGTGTGAATGTTAAATACACCTAAACACGTGGTGTTACAATGGTGCGAATGTGTTATGGATCGGTGAAAACTAGATAATAGCTTTTCTTAAACTTTCCCACTGTGGAAAGTTAAAACATACTATGTGTAAGTATTACGTCTATATACATATAGGCCCCAAGCAGGATTTCTCGGGGTGGGGGTGGTTCTTGGTTGTGGTTCTGGTGGTGGGTCTTGAGTAAAGTAAGCTCGAAAATTTTAGCACCAAAGCTTATAGTCTTATAGACTTTGTCGACTTAGATTGATAAGCTTTAGAATCAAAATAACGTAGGATGCTAAATCAAACTTTGGCACCCCGCTTCAAATAGGATAAGTTTTATTTTGAGCATTCATACAGATATAGTTCTAACTTTGGCAACATAAGGATGTAAGACCCAATGAAATGTACTCTAAAATTTTAGCACTCCGCCTCAAAGCCTATTTGAAATCCTGTACTGGTTAACTTAGCCAACATATGCAAAAAAGCTAAATTGCGAAAGAAAAGGAAGCAAGGACGAGCAAAACAAGCTCTATCTTTTTTTTCACTTCACCTAAGATTTATGTTAAGTATTAGAGAAAATGTTTAAGTCCCATGTAATAGGGTATGAGCTTATTGTAATAAACAGTGCACCTGGTAAGAAATTTTTGATGGAAAAACTCAATAAAACTTTGCCAAGGTTGGAAATCAAGCCCAGGACTTCGTCTTCAGCAGTCTTCGCAATAAATACAAACAACTATGTATGTTTAATATTAAACTGTAATTAAATTGAATAATTATTATCATTTTTTAATGATCTGTTTCCTCGCATGGTTTCTTCTTTGTACATGGTTTGGGTCCTTTTTCTTGAAACTCTTCGGGAAGATCAAATAACTTACCTGTTTCTAAAAGTTTAACGGTTTCTCTCTCCTCCCTCGCTATTTTTGCTCTCAAAATAGCATGTTCCCTATCACGAATTATCTTTCTTTGAGCTTCCTGCTCGCGCCATATTTGCTCCTTAGCCTCATACCTTTTTTGTTTGATTGATCCATATATTATTCCAGCAAAGAGCAAAATAAACCTTGCACCTCTTATTATTGGAGATACTGGATATGGTGGTCCATATGGCATGCCATAACGATCCATCACAAGAAGTAATTTAATCAATTTCTAGTCTTGATATGGATTGGTATGGTTATAGATAATTTATTTAGACTTATGTCATGAAGACTGCCATTTAGAATTTTATTTTTGTTCACAAAACGCCGCAATAAAATTATTTCAAACTGGTCAAAAAGGTTGTTTGCCTAAGTTTTTAAGACATTTGATCATGTGTAGTGTTAGAAGTGTTCGGGACATCCCTATCTAGTACTAGGTCAAGTGCAAATGGCACTGAAATTATTATTTATTTTTTCTTGGGAATAACATTTGTATCAGTAGGAAGGCCAGTGGCCGAATGGGCAGCTAAGAATACCACTTGTCTCTGGTGTGGCGACCACCAATTATAGCGGACTGGCGTCTCGCCAGCGGTCGGCAGCGTCGCGTGGTCAACAGGAACAAACGTTTATCGATTGAGATCAATCACGACATACTCCGTCTTCCTGTGTAACTGTTTCTAGTGATACAGTATACTGCAGTTACTGTTCAAAACGTTATCTAACTAAAATGTTGAGTTACACATGAAGTAACAATGGAATATATTTTTTGCAACAATTTTACAAAGTGTATTCACCTTCGTTACAATCCCACTTTCTCTCGTTTTTGCAGTATACATAAGATATACCTAACATACAGCGCTAATTGCATTGTATGCTTACTAACGACTACAAATTAACGAATTGAATGGGCCTATTGTTTTGAGAACGATCTATGATGATAGATAGCAATGCCTTCCACGATTGTGAAAAAATGCTAAATCGTGGAATGGCAGTGCTGTGGATCATTTAAAATATTTTTTGCAAAAGTTTTTATCGAACACTAACTTGTCGCATAGTTATGATATATCACATTTTGAGGTAGGCCTTCTTTTTCAAAATTAATGCAGGTAGGCACTTGTGTATATACATAATTATAATCAATTATAATAGCAGGAGCAAATAGACAGATTTATCTACTGTTTAGTGAGTAGGTATTTGCATAGTTATTCTTTTTTTATATTAAAAACAAAAGACTTCGAAATTACAACCAGTTATGGTATTTTGCTAATGTGACGTTTAAATATTTTTTTAGTAACGCACGATTGAATAACAAAGCAATAGCCTTTCTATTTTTAAACGTGACATTTGCGACCTTAACCCTAAAATGATTCTAATAAGACAAATATGTTTAAGCAAATCACGGTGCAAGATAATATTTCAAATAACGGTTTCGTGATTCGAATAGTAAGTTCATCAAAACGTAAGTCACGTTTTTTGTTGATAAAGGTATCTGGTTTGCCTTCTAAATGTGACTTACCTAATTTGATGAACCTAGCCAAAATAGAACATAAATTTATGACGAAATCCCAACAGCTATCATAAAATGGTTTCAAAAGCCATCATGATACTTTATCCATTCATTATGAGGCCTAATTATTGAAGGATCACCTACAACAGGTCGTGTTGTATCTTTAAAGCGAGTTAAAACTCCTAATCTTCCAAGATTCTCAACATTTCTGCTCACTCTTCAAGAAATAAGCGTGATTCAATATAGACAGAACTAATTTGCACCGATGATGCCAGACATCGAGTCCATTGTTTGCATAAGTTGACCTTGATAAAGTTATCAGTTTCCAATTTAGAGTGTTGCATAATCAAAATAATACAGCAGCTCGCAACTAGTTCACCCTGTTCATAATAATGCTATTGCCATAATGTATGCTATAATTACAAAGGTCGCGAGTTCAATAACTAGTGGGATAGGCTTGGTATGGCGAGTAAACTATGTGACGTAATCATTCCATTATAGTTGAGAATACAAATTTAGCGCACTCGTCACGAAACAACTTGATCGCATCAGTCATGTGTTATATGGATACGTGATGTTGACTGTCCCCTTGTTTACAGTTTTAGGTTAGTTTAAGTATGATCTAATCATACGTACCTTTAGGCGGTTACATATTAGGTATGTACCTATTTTTTTTAATCATCTCATAAGATGTGAGTGTGATGAGCTGGCCATATGTTTATAGCAAATAAAAAGTGAGTTGTTTAGCTCCAGTTTTTTCGCTGGATGTAGTTAATGATAAACCATTTCCAGTGCAATGGGGACGTGTTGAGTATATCATCGAGTGCTATGACGTATACGTTAAAGTACCCAACTGAACATATAAAGTAGCAGAATAAAATAACTAATAATGAAACAGAAAATGAGGGTTAATATTTATTTTGTGCCCAAAACCGACGGATGGATTGTTAATGATCGATTAACGTATGGTAAATATGTTTTATTAAAGACAACATAAGTCAACCACAATCTTTATGTACATAAAGTAATGAAAAACTAAACTAAATACGAATGTTACTGTACAGTACCATTAGTTTTTAGGCAAATTGCTGCTTACTTTACTTCGGCTTCTCACACACACATGAACACGTCATGTCATGGTAAATTAAATTGGTTAATTATCTACCATGGCTTATCAGTTCTTGTTCCATATTGGCTAAGTGAAACTTTACTATCATATTTTTGCAAATAACATTCAACAATATTCCTATAAGTTATATACCTATATATATACATACCTATATGTATACTGGCCAAAACGAAACCTTAATGAAACTCAATATTTTGTTTTATGTGATAAAACACACTTCAAATGTTGTTAGTATATATTCGGGGTCGAATTTAAATCTATTGGTTGTTTTTTAATAAAAAAAACATTTTTTTTTTGAGTATCACAAAATAAACGATTGTTTAGACATTTATTTTTGTTTTGTTGTATTGAACCTATTTTATTCTATTTTTAAACAATATGATATTGCAATACCTATTGCTTCATTTAATGGTGAAGTTTCTTTTTGTTATTTTTGTGTTTAGCGCCTTGATAAGAAACCGGTATCGAATTGAATAATTTTTAATTTCTCCATGCATCAATCCCTTCCCTACGATCGTAGTTGGTGACTATTTTCCATCTCTTTCGAACCCAATGAATAGCACCTTCAATTACTTACTTCCATCTCGTTCTAACTTAAAACTTCTTTTAGTATAAAATTGTCATTGGAAGAGGGCGCTCGTGACGTTGGCTGTATTTATCATTGTTCCTAAAAACTTTTATTTACCTCTAAAATGTAAGAAGATGCTAATATTTTTATTCGATTACTATGAAAACAGCTATAAATTAATCTTTATTATAAAATATAAGCTATGTGCAGTGTTATATGTCGTCATTCATTAATTTGTGGGTGTGGTGAACGCCGAAAGTGTCTTGTCAAATATTGATGTTTTATCTTCAATTTCTCTGTTTCATTGTGTTCCTTATGTAACTGAGCCGATAGTGTTTTTCACGGTTGCTATTTAGTTTCGCGACTATCGGAAAGTAACCTCAAATAGTTCGAAACATAGTTTGGTAAAGGCAGTGTTTTGGTGTTTTTAGAAATCGTCATCGACGAAGACTACCACGATGACGACGCCTGCGAAGCTGTACGGACGAGAGCTGTCCACCTACGACGAGGTGGACGTCGACGAGCTGCTAGCGAAGCTGTCGCAGGAAGAACTTACCATGCTGGCCAAGGAGGTTGATCCAGATGTGAGTAAAATTATTTATTTTATGCGGTCTACTAAGAGAAAACATGCATCAGCTTGCCTGGTCTGGTTGGTGACAATATCCGTATCGCTAAGCATTCAAAATAACAGACTGCTTTGTTAGACAATTTACAGACTTAATTAATTTAGACCTTATCTGTATCAGTCAATGAACTTTCTAACAGTTGGACCTAATTACTAAATTTCGCGACAACACCTCGCTTTTTGCCTATGATTTTTGCAAAGTAATACCTACTCAAGCAGTTATCATAAAGAAGTACTGTATGTTTCACATATAATTTTCTACCCACATTCACAATCTGCTCACATCATCAGCCAAGTCAATTGATATTGAAGGCCACACAGTATTATGTTGGATAATGCTGCTAACATTCACACAAATTACATGCCTCATTGTTGAACCATAGACTTCTCACAATTCACCTTGGAGGTTTTATCAGAAGTGTTTGCCTTGACAAAATATGTGTTTGTTTATAACTGGATAAAGTGGAATATTTTCTTATGACAATTTATGAATGGATATCCTAAAGTTAGGGTTTTTATCCAACTATGGCCTGACAGATAACTTAGATGCTGTCTATTTTATTTAGGGAGATGTATTGTGGCCATGTTTAGAACCTGTATTTATCTTTGTTGTTCCTTGGTGAAGACATTTTAATAAGGGGTTCATGATAATTTTTGAAGATTACCTTTTTAAACTTCCGTCCTTCCAAAAATGTATGTTTTTTCAAACACTTTAGTTAAAAACAGAAATGTAGTATAAAATGCAAAGTGTAGGTAGATGTTCCAAATTGACCTACTTAAATATAAATGTATGGTTTTCATAGCATTGAATGCATCATAAAATTAATATTTTTTGTACATGTTCTAAATTATTTAGAATAGCTGTCAGTTTGTCTTGCTTCCCTGCATTTGAGTGTGCTGAATGCTTCTTTGCATAATTTGAATATGCAAATCATAAAATTTAACATTTTATTGTGTATAACTTAGCCATTTTTTCCCAATCTACAACTACTATGTATGCTAGACTATTTTTACTTGACAACATTCTCAACCAGCACAAATTAAAAGTAAAGAACTGGAAAATGGAATGAAACAGATAACATTACATTTATAATTTATGTTAACACTAATTATTTACTTATTACTTACTTATTTCTACACCTACCTATCCCATTAACTCACAAACATCAAGATACTTTAGGTTTGCATAAGTACTATTAACACTAGGAATCATTGCTACTTCTATTTAATTGATTTTTCATTGTCTTAATTATTATTATTATTGTAA
Organism: Phlogophora meticulosa; assembly: GCA_905147745.2. Taxonomy (NCBI): domain Eukaryota; kingdom Metazoa; phylum Arthropoda; class Insecta; order Lepidoptera; family Noctuidae; genus Phlogophora; species Phlogophora meticulosa. Next base: position 14,950,647 of record LR990523.1, read on the forward strand.
CTAAGTATCTGATGAATATGAACAAAATATAAAGATAAATTTACCATGTGAGGGCTGATATGAAGTAAAAGTCTTTAATGATGGGGTCAATTTAAAAGAAAACATTATGTAACTGACCACAAGTAATTTGCGATAAAGACAGAGAAATGATTGTAAAATATTAATTAGAGCCAGTTCTACTATAAACAAGACAATCCTTATTAATTGGCATTTATATCTCATCAATGTTTAATAAATCATGCCACTGTGTGGCAAATGTATGTAAGGATGATTAAAATTAGTTTATCACACTTGTGCACACAGGGATAATCATTTAATACCAGCAATATTAACTACAAGGTAACCAAAAGCCTATTATTATTATTGGTTTACATGTATCAGGTGACATTATTGAAAATAGATTATGATATGAATTTATCAGTGCACCAATTCAGGGCAAGTCCAGCTCGCTCTATCAGTAAATTGATAAACAAATATCATTAAATAGCTATTTACCTGTATTAATATATTGAAACAGATATATGAATCATTTTTGTTTCAAATCTGATTTATGAATAAGGTGATGGGTGCAGTCTATTATCTCCCAATCATGATTAATTTGTTATTTGGAAATAGTAAAACTTATCTTGTTAAATGTATAAATGATGAGATCTTTTGGATTACATTCACTATTCAGCATTGACTTTTGACATTTGCATGCATTTATAATGTAAATATAACTAATATCAAACAAATAAAGCTCGTAAAATATTCTTTTTATAAATGTTTGCTACAACTTCTGCTTATTAAATTCAATTACAGTAATGGCCCTGACTTACAAGTTGTAGGTCATTAGTTCAATCCAGGGCAAGCACACACATGTAATTTAGTTTTTTTTTTAATTTATGCCTTTTATGCTTAATTAAAACACTTTCAATTACTAAAAAAAAAACTATTAATATGTACATTCATACAGTAATTTCAGTCAAAATCAAGCCTCATAGTCTTTTTCATCTTCTTAGTCTTTTTCCACTACCCCAGTGGGAAAAGACTGCTTTCAGCCTGGTATGCAAGTATTTTACATGAGCAGCAGCCTATCTGACCTCCACATCCCAGTCACTGGGTAATAATAGTACTTCTTGCAAGTCTATCAATACTAATACAACCTCTGTACACATTTCAGGACAACTTCCTGCCACCAGACCAACGTAACAATTATGATTGCGAAAAGGGTCCCACGGGGCCCTTGAATCGTAAGAAGCTGATAGAACACATCAACAAACAAGCACTAGAAACCCCAGACCGGCCTGAAATTAAGCCCTTTGTCGCAGGAGTTGTTCGTGGAAAAAAGGTATGTATGGGACATGATAAAATAAAATTTGTGGCCCAGTTGTTACAGTGGGTTTAAGCCCAGGTAACTATGTGCAATGTGCTTCATCGTCACTGCTCTAAAAGATGTCCAAATATTGGTAAACATTATATTATGTGATGTCTTTTTACGCGCCCTGGGTCCGTGTGGCGTAATATGGACTATTACCGCTCCAATAGTTTCTATGAGCGAAGCTCAGAATCCCAGCTGTGAGGACATTAGAGGAGGACGTATTGCAGGCAGTTGTGAAATTCCAATTTATCGATTCCCTTTTAGGGGAACAAGCAAAACACATTGATAATTTGTTTTAAAATGAAGTGATTATGACATTTGAGGAAACCATTACTGTTTTTCACACACAATTTAGGTGAAAACAATGTGTCAGATATTTCCCAATAAAGGTTATTTACTGGCAAATATTGTAAGGCGCCATACCCTTTTTAGGAGAAAACATGTACCAGTTCTTTTTCCGTCACCACAATATTAGTAGCCATGCGGTTAACAGTAAAAGGTGGCTAAAATAATATTCAGTTATTAATTAATTCTCTATGAATCACTAGACGGCTCTATGATAGACGAGACCGACAAAGCACGTAGGCTGAGGTTCCGTAGTTCAAGGTTTATTTACATATTGATAAGTGTAAGTGATTACTGAATTAATTAGTTGTCACGGTTCTATGGCGCATTTGTTGCATTATAAATCTTATGCAGTACACAGTAATGATACTATATTAATTATTTTATGGGTTTACTTCTAGGTGTCAGTAGTGTAGAATGTCCAGACACGTAAGAGCTAAAGAGAATAAACAAAACATATAAATCTCTACATATCTTATTCTGAGCGATCCAGTGGCTGACTAAGTGTGTACTGCATTAAAATTTGACGTTTAAAAGTGCTATTTTAACTGTCATTAGACCACTAAAAAAGTACTTGATATTAAAAAAAATAACAAAAATGAAATGATTTTGACTGATCGCTACACTGCACACATTTGGATGTCAGTCACAGCAATTAGGAGTTTTGTAGATATCATATCAGTGTTAAACGGGTCTATGATCAATTAAAATACCACTATCGAACTCAAAGAGACGCCAAAACACGGTGCACCATTAATACGGACCACTCACGGTCACTGAATCCCTTACCTAACTGGATACTACTAAATTTTGTTTTGTATTTGGCTATTCTACAAATATCCCTGCCAGGTCCTGCTAACATGTTTTTCTTACGTTTCCAGTGGATCCCGCCGCCAGTGCCGGAAAAGCAGCGCGACGCGGACGAACAGATCTCCATCGACCTCGGCGACGAGTACGAGCAAGCGCTCACAGATGCCTCTCAGGAGGAGATCATTGACCTGGCTGGTATGTCGCAGTGTTAGACTATTAAAGTCGCAAGTGCTACTGCTGAACATGAGGTCCTGGGATCGATTCCCAGGTCGGTCATAGTGTAGTTGGGTTTTTTCATCTGGGATTCTTCACCAGCTGCTTGAAGTCTGGATTTGTGCCCGGTTGGTGGGCGTGGTCTTGCCCTCTATTGCATGGGACTAAAACATAACTGGTGAAATGTGGGTATAGCTTAAGTGCACCTCTACGTAAATCTTCTGTCCGTAAATAGTCAAGTAGACTTGATTTATTCAGGGATTCAATTATAAATGAAAAATGTCACACATCAAGTTTATAAAACACTAAAAACCAGATCTACTTTCAAAAGTATAATTTCACCAAGTTAAAGAAGCCATCGATATTAGGTTACTGATCAATCCTTACTACTTAAATGAACAACACAACCCAGCTTATTCCAGTCCAGTGCTCTCGAAAGGCTTCATCCGAGGTGTGCCACAACAATGAGGCTAAGAAGTCACGGAACAATCCAGTATAATTTATAGCTGATTGGGGCAGATTAGTTGCCAAAGGATTTAGGCTAAGAACTCACGGAGCGATTTTAACACGCGCCCACCGCGGTTGCGGGACCGCTGTTTTATTTCAAAACTCCCGAGACCGGTTGTGTGTGTGTGCGGTTACGAAGCCGCCACAAACAATCGCGTACGCCGCAGGCATAAATTGCGTCGTGAATTTTACTATCTATATGTCCATGTACTACGTGTTCGTACAATTGCGGTCCCGTCACAACTGCGGGCGCTGTTGAAAACCGCTCCGTGTGGTCTCAGCCTAAATCCTTTGGCAACTAATCTGCCCCAATTAGCTATAAATTACACTGGTTTGTTGTTTACATAAGAAAATCGTTTACATATCGATCAAAAAATACTTCTCTAAAATCTATATTGCGGTATTGTTTTGGATACTAAACCCAAGTAAAATATTCATAAATTCAAATATTGTTAGTAAATGCATGCGAGGGCACTGTGTTCTGGCAGGAGTTACGAAAACGAAATATTAGCTCGCTAACCTAGTACCACATATTGTAATAATCTCTGTGCCGTCTAAATACCTCTACTGACACGGTTATCGTCAAACGAGCCACTCTTACGATATATCTATGACACTTATTATTATTTATGACGGCTGAAATCAGGAAATTTTCTTTTGTAATGACAATGTGTACCACCGTGATGCCCTGGCCCTGAGCCAGCATTGTCTCGAGTTCATTGCAACCAATAGATACGGACGAAAGAGTTTTTATTTCATAAGATACATCTATAAAACATTTACAGGTTTTAATATTAAAAAAATTACATAATTTATTGCGAAAATCACAGCATTGAGTTGTTTCTGGAATTTGGTGGAAGAATGATGCATTCTCATGTCGTCGTATGCTTTTTTCTGTTTTGTGAGGAGCATTCGTTTATTAATAGATCTCAATGGCGGTGTTACCAGATAATTTATGTCTTGATATTAAACTTAAAATCGTCCATTGTGGCAGAAACATATTGTAGTGTTGTCAAAACAATTATCTCTAGAAATACAATCTTTTACTGACGTGTGAATGGTTTTCGGAAATGAGACACAGTTTTCACCGTCTTTGTATTTAGTATATTTGATGTTTTTTTTTCTAGAATCTACTTCAATTCGCAATAGCAAGTAGCTAATTCTACAATCATGAAGTTTGCATAGTGTGACCATGAATCTAAAATTATGAATTGTTATGTATTCCTAGATCCGTTTGTCCTTTACTGTATGTTAAGGACACAATAATAGGTCCGTTTAACGCTTGTCGGTCATAATTGAGACGCGAAATTCATACATCAGAATACATTATAAATCATGTAAAGGAACATTTGGCACGCCACGTGAACGTGCTAGATTTGCATCTTTGGCGCCGTCTTCACCAGTACAGGATAATTTATATATTTTTTTATTGATAATTTTTCTGTACAGTATGAATAAGTTCTTATCTGCGGATAGAGTAAACGCTAAAAGGCCCCATGAGCTTAATTTGAAAGAAAATAATACTGATATTAAAGTATATTTTGGAAAAAGGACTGCCTCAACATCGATTTATAAACTCAATTATGTAACAATCATAGCTCTTCCGCTGCTAAGCAGTTATCGAAAATATGAATCTACGTGAACCTTGACCATGATCGTGTACAAAGTTGCCATATTGTTCTTAGCGCCACTTAAGTCTTATTTAAATTTGTTATGCTCACATTAAAAAAAATCTCACGTTAATTTCTCTTACTTTTTCAATGTAATGATACTTTAATTTTCTTTAAAATTTTGCCTGTGGTTCATCTCAGTGTTTTTCGCTTGGAGCTTTAGTTAAAAATGCACCCACGAAAGCCACGTACGCATGTAAAATGAATTTACTCTGTATATTTTAATAATATTTTAAACGAAAAATGTGCGCAACTATATGATCAATGAGCAGCCATTTTATTATGTCTTGTTCAAAATAATAACGTTGCATATTGTATTCTTCAATTATGTATCTTCTACGCGACATTCTTCCTCCTTAATTCCTTGAAAATGTTAAATTATGTGCACATCAGCAATATTCGCAATAAAACAGATTAGTAGGATCTAGGGAAATTTAATTTGGGTTTCCTTCCAAATATGGAACTTTTGTACGGGCCTCAAACGATCTGAGATTGCTTACTAGATTAAAATATTCAAGATAGTTTGTAAGGAAAAAAACTATTTACACTATATTCAATATTCAACAACGCCTCCCAAATGCTCGATCTTGTCTCCTAAAGAGAATTTGACTAGTATCGTAGGAACTGCTTATCAAAATATGCTCAAAATTACTTGCGCTTGTTTCCAGCTATTCTCGGCTTCCACTCCATGATGAATCAGGATCAGTACCATGCGTCGCTGCTCAACAAGGGGCAGCCCGTCGGACTCGGCTGGGACGGCATCACCAAAGCCACCAAATCTAAGGTATACTACACTAATTGTATTATGTTGAGATCCAACATAGTTTAAAAAGGCATTAGGCCTTCGTATCTGCATCATCACGTGGTTACCCCACAAAAGTGCATATAAAGTTGCCCTATATTTAACGCTAAACAATAATTGCTGACCACGATATTGTGTTGTTGTAATTGCAGGTGTACCCCATGGACCCCCCCAACGACACAGACCCCGACGACACCATCAGGCGGGTGCAACAGAATGACCAGCAGCTCACCGATCTCAATTGGAATAATATTAAGGTAAGTGAAACACTTGAAGAAAGGAAGTATAAGACTGGAGACCATCAACAAAAGGCAAATATACACAGCAGTGTGATTTCTAAGAGATGGCGATAACCATAAATTGATGAGTAAGGTGGTGTCTTGGGGATTTGGCGAAAATAAACCCACACTTGTAAAATAGTGGACAAAACTCACCTAACTGAATCAATTTACCCTGAAATAGGATTTTTCTTCAAGGATACAATACAATACTAATACAATAATACAATTGTCTGACTGAAAAGAGCAATGCTAAAGGTGGGAATCCTAGCCTAGGAATGACAGCCAACAACTCAGAATAACAAAAAACCAAGTCTGCAATTGAACTACACTAATTGCCAACACAACATAACATATTGTTGTATTGTTTGAAAAGTCATCTTGTTTTAAAATTTTAGTTGTTTTTTTTAGTCAGTATATGTTTTTGATGTCTTCAATTTTATTGAGTTACATTGTTGGATTCGTCTTCTCGTTAGCACGTTATTTAGATACCCCCACATGACCATATCACGAAAATATTAGTTTAGTTATATACATTGTAAATATTTTTGTGATCACCTTTTATAAACCTCTTTATTTTAATAGAAGGTAGTATGGTAGTGTATGTCCCCAACTTTGTTTTAGAGGCCCCATTCAAATAGTTCTAGCCTTAGAAATAAAATAAGAACGTCACAGTATTCCTTATTCATAAGCCTATATACCTTGCTTTGGAATAAATAAAATAATCAAAACACATGTATTGTTAAAAATAACACCCTTTAAATATAATTAAAAATGGCACCCTGGGGGTCATAATAAATATAAGCCATTTTTCTGACTTCCATTCTAATAAGTCCATCTGAAAACGAAATTTAACAAATAGAGGATGGCGATTTAATCACCTGCAGAATTTAAAGACGTGAATAAGCCCTCGATACCCGGATCAATAAAAAACAAACAGTACCTTAATTTTTCATCAATATATCGTATTAATTTTTTAATGCTGTGTTAAACCTGAAGAGATTCCCGGGCTTTAACCAGATGCGCCAATCATATGATACTCGTGCGCACGTTCAGGGGAAAACCTCCATTGCTTCATTCGCACGATCCAATAAAGAAAGTTCGCGCTCCCCTCCTGCGCCCCGCATTCCCGTAAATCCGCATAAAATATTGAATTATGTCAGTCGTTTATGTCTAATTGTTTACGCGTTACGTAATAACATTATTGGTTTCTTTACGTTACGTTCGACGGATTTCCGCGACCATTATCTGACGGCACGTGGTGGACCGGTGCCATGGCCCGCTAGATCGCTAGATATAACGCCTTCTCCCTTTTTTTTGTGGGGAGGAGTCTAAACGACTCGTGTACATTGATCGTGATAGCGAGATTAATAACATTGACGACGGACCATAGTGCCCGCTTTTCAGACGGTTAAAAACAATGAAGAGGTGTGGTCTATGCTGAAGCTTCTTTTTCGTTTTCGGCTCTTAATTCACTTTCGGTCGGACACTAATACAAACGTTTGAAAAACAACCCTTTTTGGGAGTCGGGAACATATAAACATCATTTTTTGTCTCCCCAGAACATAAGTGACGAGAAATTCGAGAAGCTATTCGAGGCAGTAAAGGGCAACACGCACCTAGAAGTGCTGTCGTTGGTGAACGTGGGGCTCAACGACCGCACGGCCGGCCTGCTGGGCGACGCGCTGCGCGCCAACTCCGCGCTGCGCGTCGTCAACGTGGAGACCAACTTCATCAGCCCCGCCGGGGTGCTGCAGCTCGTCAAGGCGCTGCTCGACACCAACGTTGTGGAGGAGTTCCGGGCGTCTAACCAGGTACACCTACACCCTTTGTTAGGTATTCATCACTGGCTGAAACGTTCCCACGTGGAGGGTCAGCTTTAATCTGATCTTTCTTCTTGACTATCAGTCAGTTCACAGTCGTTACGTTAAATTTTTGATAAGTCTCAGTATAGCTGCGCAAATAACCATTATTCTACCTTTAGCAGACTTACAAGGTTCCTATATCATGGACTTTATTAGCCCAGTAAACTAGCGTGACTATAAATTCACATTAACCCATTTTCCTTACATTGTACGTGTTTTCACAGCGGTCGCAAGTGCTAGGCAACAAGATCGAGATGGAGATAACGTCCCTGGTGGAACAAAACCCCACGCTGCTGCGACTTGGTCTGCACCTCGAGTACAGCGACGCACGGCACAGGATCGCCAGCCATCTGCAGAGGAACATCGACAGAAGTAAGTGTCGTATGACTGCGAGGGGTTATATACTAGACAGATACAAGGGGATATTCGTATGGGCGTACATATGCAATGCTGGGTAAGCTTGATGTTTAACTAGGACTGAGTGAGACCTCGAGAGAGTTGAGTTATGATGCAATATTGTTCACAGGCATCTTAAAAACATTACATATACGTACTTATTGAAAGTATTATAGGGTGTCAGAATGGGCAATCTTATCGCTGATAAAATCCCGCATTGATTGCTCGGAAAGTCTGCCCTTTTGATGTAAAAATGTATTTAAAAGTCATTGAACTCTCCGCACCATCTTCCCAGAAGGTTGATGAAGGCAGCGATTATGGTAGTAAGTTTTTATAATTAAAAACAAAAAGCCCTGCAGTTTGGGAGTGCGTTGAAAATGAGCATTGCATATATGCGGTGAGCTACGAATTAAACTGGTATCTGTTTAGTGTTTAATCCATCGTTAAGTAATAGGGAAATGGTGCAAAGTCGATTTGGATAGCTATTATTTGGCTTCGGGTAAAAGGTAGCTTATATATGCTGAGAAATACATATAGTATTGGTTCTATTGATTATTTGAACACTGAAAAGAAAAAGAATATGTTTGAATACAGGACGGAAATAATTATTTAAATAGGTGAAAACTACAAAACAGAATTTTATTAAAGCCATATTATAATATGAATATTTACCAATCTTCTTTACACCACTTAAAAATACTTCTTCATAAATAGAAGAAAATGTGAAGCAATATTTTAGCTAAATATGTGTAGCTTATATTGCATATGAGCTCAAAAAAACTTCTCAACAGTTAAAGTTATTTTAAGATGAATATTTAATAGTTTTATTACAGGTTCTTACGCATATTGTGAGATGATGACGGTTCATACATTTCAAATCGAAATAAATGTTACTGCCATGTTCAAACAACATCATCTTACATCTGTTTTATGGTCTATAAAAAATGTATTACCGCACAATGTTATCTTGCATAGAACTTTCACTCTTAACTCTGTACATCAAAGCTCACTATAGCGTGCAACTCTCTCAAATGTAACATGACTCATAGTATGAACGTCACATTATCATATGATTGTATGATCGGAAAGATATACTTTGTAGGCGAGTTCAGACACATGCAGTTATGTAATAGATTCTGCCTATTAATTTGTATCCATAATAGATTGATTAATCATTATATACTACAATTTTATAAAACGAACGGTGTAATCGTTCATTTAGCACCCTAAACTTTTATATCTAAATCAATGTGATTGTCTCATAATCAAAAACAACTGTAGTGTCTGAATAAGCCACTTACGGCACAGTACCTAACGCTTGCGTTATGCACAGATGGCGCGGCCCGCACTGCCGCCCGGCGCCTGCGCAATATGTCGTAAACATTCACATTTCGATTATACCCTCAAATGTATGGTCGTGGTGGTTGTCGTGCTATCTGTTGGCCTGTTTTGGTTGAAAAAGATTAAATGGAAAAATAATTATAGACATTTAAGTAAAAAAAAACTAAATTTATAAAACGTGGATATTTTCATTCCTCTACGTCCTATTTCATGTGAGAAGTAACTTGACGATCTCGAAACAATTTTGATCTGAAAATATATTCTCAAAAAAACAACTATCAGTGCCAACACGCAGTAGTCGACACACCACAACTTATAACTACTCACCCACGCCTACAATAAGCACGTATGGCGCATTTTGTACGGCAGCCCATCCTCAGCTTGTATTAACAGCCAGGACACGGAAACCACTGGAGATACGAACACCTGTACATACACAGAAACTATGCCTGTCTAATGCGAGTCAGTGATACGGCTGCTCAAAACTGTAAGTGCAGATTTTAACTGAAGTAAAAAAAAATAAGCTGTTCAAGTGCCGAAATGTTAATGATTCAGTAATATGTATGTATGTCAAAATAAACAGTCGATCTCAATTCTTTTTACAGAAAGTATTTTCTAAACATTTCATGTGGATGTGTAACTGATCTGAAAATAAAGTTTGAATTGTATACACAATCATTCTAGTATTAACTGACATCCAAATCATAAATGATACATTTGTGCTAAAACTTTGATCACCAGAAACAAGAGATCAACATTATTATTGTAAAAAGAAATCTAACCAATCGCTGTCATACCCACAACGGGCTCTCGATTACCCATTAGACACGAGCAACATCGATAAACAAATCGATTATCGCAATCAGATTGCCGAGTGCTAAAGAAGACTAGCGTGTCGCTGAGCATGCGCCGGCCGCGTGGCCGCCCGCCCGCCGTCGGCATCGACAGTAGCTTCTTCAACATGACGCCACCTAGCGCTGAAGCCGTCACACCCACCAAGGAGGAACCGAAACCTGTCATCTCCGAAACAGTAGATACCGAGACCTCGCTAACTGTCAAAGCTAAGGCGCAACCGGACGACAGACCTACCTCAATAACTATAGGCGATGGACCACTGCTGCCTGACAGACCTTTGACAAATGGCATTCAAGCGCCAGTCGCTACTGAACTAGAAAAGCCCATCACTGAAATTGAAAAACCGGTAACTACCGTAATAGAAAATTCGGTACCTACCGACTCGGGAAATTCGGTACCTATAGACACAGAAAAACCGGTAACTACTGAAACAGAAAAACCTGTAACTACCGAAACAGAAAAACCAGTAACATCCGATACTGAAAAACCGGACACTCCCGGGTCAGATAAACCGGCAACGTCCGAAACAGAAAAACCGGTGCCTACCGAAGACCGTCTCGCTGGCGAACCGGTAGCTCCTATAACAGAAGAGAAAAAAGCAGAAGAGGGTACCGATAAAATACCTGTTCCGACGGGCGAACCAGTGGACCGGTTCGTCCTGGCGGCCCCACCTGATGTTAACCCCAACCCGCACTCGTGAGTAGTGACGAACTGATTGCAACTCACACCACACCGCGTGCCCCCCTATCTTTATATTTTTGTAGATGTTTATACACAGTTATGTGAATTCGAACAATTTACATACTAACAACATGAGAAATGGCAATTCGTATGCAGAAGTGGGGAGCAATACCAGATCTGACGTGCATAGATGTGCTTGGCGGACAGGTCTTTGAACGACTGTGTTTATAAGACAGCTTACCGAGTTCTATGTATCGTCAGATTATCCTCTCTTCTGTATTTTTTAACACTTTTCTTAAGTTTGAAACAGCAATTTGCACAACAGTCTAATTTAATCAAACATGATCACAACATATGAATGATGTTTCGTACTAAACAGATGAAACGCATATTTTTAGTAACGTGTTAAGTTACAAAAAACATTTCCATAATTAAAATTTACACTTGATTTACTATACTTACCTATATTTTGAATAAGAAGATAATTTACATTTTATTCATGAATTGACTACGTAATTGTTCTAATTCACATGACGAAACATAAAGACACATGTGTGATACAGTAGCTGAGAGATATGTATGTTCCATTCCAGTACGGAAAGACCTAACGCTGCGACTTCAGTTCCGATTCTTTAACCAACTGGCAAAGGGGGCGCGTAGCCAATAAACAGGAGGTCAGGCCCACGGTACATTGTTGGCACGGCATTAACAACACTACGCTTTTGTTGCAGCTTATTTACAATGCCGGCTGATTGAGTGAACACTTACACTAGTACACATACGTGCAGTTTTATTGTAGGGGTCTCTTGTATATTATTATAATGTAAAATCAACCATATTGGCTCTTAAATTAAAGTAGATATGGTCTTTCAACATAAAATAACTTATATACTTAAAATGCCGTTATTGATAGGATTTTTATTATACCTGATCATGCATGGCGTTCAGAGATAGGAAGGTACTTCAAGCAAAAGCAATTGGTTCGTACATTTTCGACTTCTGTCTTGTTACAAGAGACGCTTCGAATTTCAGATACATATTTATTTAATTCATATCTGAAAACATTTAGTTAACCTTTTTATAAAACTGCACTTCAAGTAGATCTCTAGTCTGTATGACATTAATGGCGGCAAGAAAACGCTATAAGTGTCATATTTCTAGTATAACAATTTGTTTACTCTATATAACTCTGAAATACTATCTACATTAATTCGTTAAAAAAAACTCTCTTTCCTTTAAACACTATAAAACGAAACTAATATATTTTGATGTGTTTTCTACTATAGACCTTAACAGTTAACAATTTAATTTCTAGCAGCGAGGGGAACGTAGAACAGACCGATAATATATAGAAATGGCCGCAAAAAATTGGGTAAACTGTCATCTGTTTTGGCGCGAATGTAAATGGCCAACTACGATAGTGCCGTGCTATTTTTTCGGGTAATAACGGTTTTTCACAGCGCAGAGGCTTAGCTAATCAAGATTTATCGCTTAGTGAGCCTACGTCGAAGCTATGGGGTCCCAGCTGCGACAGGATAGTCATAAACGTTTGTTTAGCGCCTATTAACTAGAACCATAAATAAAAAAAAGATATATTTTTTTCCTGAACTCTATGACACGCATGGTTGTGAACTACTAACAGTGTATGCGGAATGAAGTTCTGATACTAAAATTCATAGAGCCAAAAGACTATGATGAGCATGGATTTCGACTTTCGTGTTTGAGTTATGAAACTGATTGATTGTTACTATATGTTTATCCTATGTTATGATTTATCTCTAAATGAACCTACTACGTTACCGATGTTCGCTTTACGAAAATGGCCGCTCAAGTGGGTTAAAAATAAACTTTACTAGCGTTTGAGTTGAAGACTGCTTGATCTGATACGAATTGGATTGCATTTAGATTTGTTATTGCAGATTTACTGCTACTATTGAAATAACATTAGCTATTAACTTCCAATATACAAAACACATTTAAAACATTAATAATTTAATATATCCCCAATATGAAAATTACTATTCAAATCTCTTAGATGCTATGTCCAAAATTTAATTTAAAATTATCCCTTATATCTTCTAACTCAAGTCTCAATTTAGCGAACATCGGTGATGAGATATATGTGTATATTATGTGTGACACGTGTCCGGTATGTATGCATTACAGTACGCCAGCAGCGACGGAGCCAGAACAGCGCTTAGAGCCTTGAACTGTCGCATGTGGTAAGTTTGACACTTTTATACTATGTTGTGACTTCATTACATTACAATATTGAGGTAATTTTCAACAGATATGAAAGGTTGTTGGATAGATGAGTAGCTTTAATTAAGTATACCGTAGGCAATCTTTAATTTTATTTACCACTTTTCTTTTTAATCATAAGAAGACAAAAATAATGTTTAATTAAAAATCAAATTCATTGGTCTAATTTAGTATTCATTATTGTCGGAAGAAGCGAAAGATATTCAAATCGCTTTTAGGACAATATTAATGGGACCGTCTCACTTGTTATGTTTGAAATATCTGTTGAAAATAACCGATCATGTCATAAAGGCACCATTGGCATTTTTCAAATTCATTATTTATTAGACCAACCAAATCGCACTTGAAATTTGTTATATACAACTGCTTTCCCAGCCTAATTGTTACGGGTAATTTTTAGTTGTGAACCCAACTACTTCAAGAATAGTGCAATTAATCAGAGTCGTTTAACAATTATTAATGTATACAAAATATAGTAAAAGAGTTCACTTAAAAGAGTTAGTGTGTAGTTTCATGCCCATTCTCCTACACACGAAACTACATTTTGGAAGGTAACTACAATCATTTAAGTATTTTATTTTTATTCAAAAGTGCCTTTTTACTAGTCTAACTGAAATACATGATTCGAAATTGACTTTCTTTATATTTCACCTAAAGTTAATTATACCAAGTGACGAAAATTGTCTTTGGTCACAATTTAAAAGCATAAAGACCAAAATATATTTTTACCCGTAACATAAAACATACTACATATTTGCCAGCAAACGTTATAGCATTGGTAAGCCAGAAGGTCAGTTCAACTTGTTTGAAATTTTTATGCGAAAGTTGCATTTGCAAGCACAATTTTTTTCTGTCCCCAGTTTAGCATGTTTGCACCATTTTATTACACATTCCATGCATATTTTGCCCATTATGTATGCCATTCCTATTCCCGAAACTAATAAAAAAAAATCAAGGATTTAAGAACTAAAAAATAATCTAGTTAATTATACCTAAAACATACCATTTTAAATATGTACAATGAACATTAAAAACTTTTTTCAAACCATTATATAGAAATGCTTCACATCTATAGAATTCCTAATATAAAACTATATTTTATAATTTAAAAATATATAACTATAATTTTAAACTATATTTTTATATCTACTTAAGTATGTATTTTATATTTGATATCTAATCTGTTCGTATTATATTTTTTTTCTTTTAACCTCTTTAATAGCTTTGTAATCAAATACGCTGAATTATTTATTTATGTATAATTTATTGTAATACCTATGTTAAATATTAAAAAAAAACTAAATTCACCCATTTCATATAATGCTATACGCACAAACCTACTCGCATAGTCTTAAGGTTTTCTAAACATATCACTGTAACATTTTAACAGAATATTAGAGTAAGTTATTTACAATAAGTTTTATTATTGTAAAGGAATGAGTTATGTAAGATGCATAATATCTTACTGACACTTAGTGTTCATAAGTCCGCGATATAATATCGAGAATATCAAATATGAGCTTCGAAAAAAATATACAAAACAAAGCTGAGTATTTTTCATCTGACAATAAGATGCTCTCTTCAGAAAAACAGCATAATAATTACCATTTTTCTCCATTCAGATTATTTTCATTTATTCATCTATCATTCTTCCACTTGCAGTTACAGCCATCATTGTTCTTATGCGAAAATGAGATGGAGCTATAACGCCATCCCGATTCCGCACTGGAATAATGATGACTTTGACAGTTGGACTTGTACACCTGTAGTACCGCTATACTCCCACGTTGCAGGCGGTCGCGTCCGTCGGCTGACTCAGTTCACGCGCAGCCGCAACTACGTGGTCGGCTGGATCCCGTGAGCGGCCCCCCGCTCGCCCCTCACAACGCACGCGCTCGCTGGCAACGCACTACGTGCATTATTATTCGGACCTTGTGATTGAGTATTTTGAACTGTACGTTAATAATGAAACTTACTCTATGGCTTCTTGACCACCGACTACATCTAGCGCTAAACGAATATAAAACATTATTCGTGTTTCTTTCGGCTGTTTGCAGTTGACACGGAATGATGGTTCAAATTCGGTTATCACTAAGTGTATTCAGTGCTTCGTTGTGTAAGCTTACTTGCTAGAGCGTCTTTATTAGTTTATATACTTGTTAAGTAAACAACTTTTGGTCAGCGACCTTGGAACCCAGAAAACATCTTCATATAAAGCGACCGACTAATTTGGCGAGTTTGTATAGACGGATGTTTTTATGTCCAAATGTGTAACAAAAATTGTTTCTCATAACGAGTATGTTTACTAATAGAGATCCACTAGTTCAGTAGCTACAAAAGCCTGGAGTAATATTTTCATAGAAATGTAGGTATATGATTTGTTTACTTTGCCAGAAAATTGTCGTGCATAAAATTCTAAAATGGTCCTGTGAACTAGTTAATTCTTGATGACGATGTCATAGTTCCACATTCTTGGCCCAATATTTCGCAAATAGCAACTTAATGTTATTCTTTGTGTAGTTTAAACTAAGCTGGTGCTTCAATGTTAGACATAGTTATGACAATATTTACTTTTAACTTGCTATTAAGAACCCCTTTCTAAGTCATTACAACTTCGTAGAGCTTGTTCAGGGAATTGTATAAATATTACTAAAGAGACGCTTTAAAACACAACTTCAAAATACGCAATCACAACGAACACGTACGGACAGAAAAAATGGTACATTTGAAGACGAATGTTGTGTGCAAACAAGAATTGATATTTTATTAGTTTTAATTCGTGAAATACAAGTATGATGTTCAATCGACTAACACCACTAGTACGATGGCAGGCCCATTACTAGTTACAGCAAAATATTTCTAATAAAATCACAATTCTTGTATTCAGTGTGAACGATGGACGTTTTACTATTAATTCTTACTATAGTGTGCTAATGAATTCGTATTAATTTTATTATGATATTAAATTGTAATATATTTTATAGATGTGCACATTCCATTAATGCGAACATGCTTCTCTTATATCGACGCTTTTTAGTGTTTAACAAACTTTTTATTTAAAACTGACTAAAGTAGTCGTTAAAATTTAATAAAAAAATAATACAACTTAATATGATTACTTAGGGTAGTTAAAGCGGAGCGGTAGATGCAATTACGGCTTGCCATTACTTCTGTTGACAATCTCTAAACTACCTACCTACCTCGACAAATGCCGCAGAAGGAGTCTAGCGGCATTTTAAAGTTCCTTCATGTGTTATATTTGTGACTTGACAAATTAATAATTTTCTTGACTAATAAGACACATCAATGGATTAATTTATGACAGCTCAAAGTTAACGAACATTTGAAAAATGACTGATTAATTATGACTTGCCAACCGCGTTTGATTATAAGGATGATAAATATACAAGTGAAACTCATAAAGAGAAGCTATGTTCTGCGTCAATGGAGGGTAACTTTTAATATTTCAATAAAGCACTAGGTTTTGTTCGCAGTGTCTAGTAAACTTTCGATATACGCCTTCGGTGGGATTTTGTAATTTTGGTATTCGATTGTAGCTAAGCGCGTCTAGCGATGTACTGAGGCTTTTGATGTAAAGAATAGCTTTTATAACGTAACCTTTTGCTTTCTTGAAACAAAAAAAAATGCTTAAAAATGTAACTTTATGTATATTTAGTGAATCTACTGGGGAACTAAGTGTCCATAACATTGTGATACAGACATCATATTTTCCATTAAAAATCAGCTTCGATTTTTTTTCGTCTGTTAGTTTCAATAAGAAAGATTATTTGTATATGATTTTAGATTTTTAAAATGTAATATTCTTTTATTGTGACGATTTATGAAAAAGAAAATAATAATATAAATCATAATTTAATTGTAATGTTAGTTTTATTTATGTTGATTATTACGGTTCAGGAGCATTTTGATCCAACGAAATACCTTGACTAGTAGAGTCGCAGTTCTGTAGTTTGTGACAACTGTAAAAAATATTAATAAAGTACATAAACATTACTCAGTGTTTTATTCAACATTGCTTTACTTTACGGAAACACTCACACATGTACAGACACACACACATACAGCTGCGAATTATATATTATTCAAGAATACTCTAACCATACAAATAAAACAATTAAGATTCATTATTTCATTTTATAATAAGCTATTGATCCCAGCTATCATTTGTACATCTTTCAAAGTCGTTACGGGTAGTCAGAAGCCCGAAAGTCTGACAACCAGTCTTATTAAGGGGTATTTTGTTGCCCAGCAACTAGGTTATAGGGGTCAGATATACGGTTTCTCCATGTGAAACACTGGGATTCAGCTGTTTTTATTAGACTGGAAGCCGACTCCAATATGGTTGGAACAAGGCTAGGCAGATATTATATAGATGATTTTAATACGTGGACTCCACGTATTAAAATCACGCGTTGGTAAGCAATTTAAATAAATATTAACACTGATAAATAGGTTATACTGGTAACAGAAATATTTACGATCATAAAAATAGTTGATATTGAATTTTTCGCTCAACTGCGGCAAACGATTGGCACAAAGCCACTCTAGGTCGCGACTGGTGGGCTTAAAATAAAACCACTGTTCATTCACACAAAGCTTTATTTTTGATCCGTTATGTTTCGATGACAATTTCGCTTACAAGATCCGTATTTATTTCTAGAAACATCATTTAACAGGAAATATTTTACAGCAAGTTACCGCTTTGAAGAGCTGCAGTGACTGCCTATTTTAGTTAGGTGTAAAAGTCTGTACTGAGCGGTAATTTCATGTAATCTAATTTCTTTTTCTCTCATACATTTTAGATCAAGAGAGGACACCATTTACGACCAGTTTCAATAACGTATCTCAAACCGCGATCTCCAACTTGCAAACTCGGCTATTGATTGGTAACAAACAAAGAAAGATCTCTAGATTGGGATTGTAATATGTTATTGAAATCGGCCGTTACTCTTCTTACATTCGATGGGGTAAGGTGGTCAACAGTGAGCCGGTGGTACACAGAGAATCAACATAAGTATATTCTAAACTATTGGTTGCTGCATCATGCAGCCAACACATGCAAATGTGTCTCGTAACGTGCCCCACGCACCCCAGTCGAGGGCAACTTGCGTCGTTACCAGACTATGTTGTCGGACGATTTGTGTTTTACAAAGTAAGTTTTGTTCTTGTACCTCAAACTCTTATTTTGCAAGATTCTTTTACCTACCATATTGATCATACATGTGAAAATACTATGTCGTGATGTTTTGGTGACTATGTTTTTAGATAATACTAGTTTATTTATTTATTTTGCTAACCTCATCTGCCCAATCGTTTAGAGGTAAACAGTGAATCAGTGAAGCACAGTTCACTGTGTAGTTTTGTACCAATCCGCCTGATTTTATATCAGTTGCCGTGGATCCAGCACCCAACTTATAAATCGTCAGTACATTTATCATTCTGCCTGAAATTAGCTATTTTTAGGTAGAATGTAAAGTAGAACCAATAAAACACAGGTTTTATTATACAGGACTTAGGCGGTTGAAAGGTTAGTAAGATAAATATTGGTTCTGCTTCAGAATGGGTCGCACTAGGGCTGGTGTAAGAAAAATTGGAGGAAATAGCGTGATCGCTATGCAAAAAACAACCACTCCAACTTATAAAACAAGGTGCTAGCGTACGACAGGTCGTGCCAAACTCCTTTGGAGCCATTTGATTGGTTGAAAATAGTTTAATGTAATGGTAGTCTTAGTGTAACGTAATCATTATTTAAAACAAAGCTTTATACAAGTCACCGTGCACCGGTTTGAAATATGAAAAAAAACTTGTTTTTTCCTTGTATGAGCTTTGGGTTGATAACTAACGATTAAAATAGTTGAAATACAAATTAACTTAACCTGTCAAGTGCAGCAAAAAAAAAAAATGTTCTGTGTACCCTACACTCTTTTGTGTCGATGCGGAACGTACGACATTTTAGAAATATGCTGAAAAACATGTGTACCTACCCTACGGTGGTTCACTGTGGACTTTTTCTTGGATCGGTGTGTACCTAAATATACGTAGAGTAGGTCCACACTGAATTTTCCATTATTGTAATGACACTAGATGGTGTCTTAATGTATACGTTTTTGAGCATATGTTTGATAAGAAACTTGAAGTTTGATAGACTGTGCATCATGCATTCAATCAGCTTGAAAACTGCATTAAAGACATTACATTTTTCGTGGTTCACCGTTGCTCACCTGACCTGGGCAATATTCATTGTTTCTATGACCCTATAAGTATTACGCTTCTAGTCCATACACAGGGTGACTTAATTCATTGGCAGTATTTTATGGGGTGTAGGTAAGTACTCATATAAATAAACATATTTTTGTAAGGACTCAATTTGGAAAAAAATAGCAGTAAGTACATTAAGTACATTTAATGTCGCATAAATCGCCAAAATGAGCGACAGCAGTTTATTTTTGCGATTTCATGGTTGGTCCCATAATAAAAGTTGTCTATACTTTGCCAATGAATTATAATTCACGCTGTATGGCAGTTATAAGGACACAAAAACGAAATCTTATGCAAATTTTCTTAAAAATTCTAATATTATAAAGAGGTCAGCAGTTATTGTCACAACTTGGAAGACAAAGCGTGTCAAATTATCAGTATAATTAAATGTTCGACTCGACTACCCGAGTAAACGAATTTCAGGAAGTTCTAGTAAAGAATCGAGTTACTTTTAATTCCAATTTTATAAATATTCGACCACAGATCGGGGTTCATGATATGTAATAGAAAGATTACGAAATAAGCAAATTCCCTTTTACCTGGGACAACTTGTACAATTAAGGGTGTTAGTGAGTTACAAGTTATTTCTCAGAATACTTAGGCTCAGAAGATGAAATAAAAAAAAACGAAAGTCGAAAAAATCACTCCAAATAAAAGTATATTTATAAAAAAACAACACAATTTCTAACAAAATGTTGATATTAAATGATAATAACCGACAACATTTTACCTTTGATAACAAGTTCATGAAAATTTCGTACAATTAGGAAACGTAACACTTAATATAATAATGACACCTGTAATTATTATCAACTGCGATAAAATTGTATTGTCTACGGCAAGCTAGTGTGCACAGAGGTAGATATGCAGCTGGTTACATATAAACATTAAACATAACATAATATCACGCCTGTATTTCCCCGAAGGGTTGGGCAGAGTTTAAATTTCACCAGTTATGTTTCCAAACCCCCATGTAATAGGGGGTGAGCCTATTGCCATCAACCGGGCACACATCCAGACTCCGGGCTGCTACTGAGAAATTCCTGATGAAAAATCCCAATAACTTATTGCTCGACCCGGGAATCGAACCCAAGACCTCATGCTTAGCAGTCGTGTTTACGCCCACTAGACCAACGAGGCAGTCAATTTACATTAAATTGTACAAGTATTGATTTAATGTATATTTTTATTATACAGCAAAAATATTGGTATCTACACCTTGAAAACAAGATATTACTGCCTCAAATTCCACTAACGCCAAAACTATTATTAAGTAATACAAAAATGTTATTATACTTGTTATGAAGTTATTATTGTCATTATTGGCTGGCCTTAGAAACCGTCTAAGTACATCTTTAGGCCTAGGTTCTACAATATCTTAATATTAACAACCAGAAATATAAAAATGTTACAATTTTTTTTTTGTTTCATTAAAAGCAAATGTCTAATTTTGTGGAATGTACAAATGATTTGATTTGAAACACCATTAATACCTACAATGCTACAACACGATGGCACTCAACTTTTTGTCCACCTTTTAAAATTAAAGAAAATCCCAATAATAAAAATATTATGAAATAAAATACATTTCAAACACTATAATAACTAAGTACATCATCAATTATACAAACAAAATTATGTACAAAATGAATACTTTCAAGGTTCAAAAATATAACGAGAATTATTATGTAGGAAAAGGCTTGCGCTCACTGGCGGCTTGTAATACAGATATATACAGATTGCGAATCTTATTTAACACTGTTAACGCTTACATTTCATTAAAGCGTCAAAGCCTGCTTTGGCTTTGACATTCTTCGGCAAATTCTGACATGCCGATGCATACCGAAATGTGAACGCTAAGCATCATAAAATAAGATATCAAATCATTTGCGCTTACTAAAATCCCTTGCCGTGCCGCCAGTGGGCGCCGGCTTTAAAGCATGTTTTTTTGTCTACACGCACCAGGTGAAAACTAATATGAGGCACAGCAGCATAAGTGTTTACATTTTCCAGCTGTATTGGCTGAAAAACTACTGTAACCGGATTGTCTCTTCTACAAAGCACCTACTTTTTCGTTTAGAAAATAGTTACATACAAATCTCAATATAATACCTTTTGACTGCTTTTAATATTATTTAAATATAGAATTATTAAAATACACCAACTCCTACAGACCTAGCCAAGCTAAAATACCAACAAGCTACCTCCTAAATATTCGTTTAGCTATCTATACAAATTTGAACGCGAATCGCGACAGCTGACTAGCGAATATGAAGCTAAGAATATGAGAATATAATATTTCAGTTCACATAGTAATATTTTTTTAGTCATGAAAAAAATGCTGCTCTGAAATTGCTAGTTAATTAGGGACATTGATTACAAGTAGGCTTTATTATTGAATAGGCCGTTTATTGGTCAAATTATAATATTGAATTTTCTTGGATGATAAAAAGAAAAATACTAACGTCAACCTTATGTAATATTCCTCTTCATTTACTTACTACTGTAACATCGCTAAATATTCTAAAAAGCTAATGAACATTTTATTTTCATACATTAAACATTTTGGTCAATTTTATTCATAAGCAAAACTTTTTAATCATAGACTTTTTTCTACACAAAAATTTTCATACAATTGACGTAAATCATCGTGAAAGAATAAAAGTATTAATATAAAATTATATCACCGAGATTCCAATCGCATTTCTTAAAAAAAACTGTTACAAACCCTGGCTAAAATACAAACAAAAATAAAACCATTGCTACGGATCCACATAGTTTTTTTAATATGCAAATACTCTTTTTCCTAGATGTTACATATAAAATAAATAAAAACAGAGTTCCAATCCATAACAAAAGTTTTATTTAAATATAAAAATTAACAAAACTTGTCTTATTTAAGCAGTTATTGCGCATAAGTACAAAGCGATTTAAGTAATAAGCATTGACACGTATGCTCAGTTACAATGCAAAACAGAGCACGGAGCACCCTCGTCGGCGCCGCTAGAGGCCGCACTGGCAACACTTTCCTCACGAACCAAGCGCCCCTTTACCTTTTACCCCCATCGTCGGCCTAGCCTTCTCCAAACTGTGTTGGAATCGGCTTCCAGTCTAACCAAATGCAGCTCAATACCAGTATTTTACATGGAGTGACTACCTGTCTGACCTCCATAACCCATTTACTGGGCAACATTTGGGCTTTTACCTGGTAAGACTGGCTGTCAGACTTTCGGGCTTTTGACTACCCGTAACGACTGACAATGATCTACAAATGACAGCCACCAATACCAATAGCTTAGCGAGCTTTCGTGTGTGCCGATTCCGTTTTGTGTGTCGAAAATAACCTATTCGCGATCTGATATGACTATATATGGCAGTGTTATCGCATGGCCACAGAGCACTATAGTACATAGTCTTTGAACAGGCTTGGAAGTTGGCTCAGCGCATTGGCCAGCCGTATTATAAACTCCATGGGATAATTTTTACACCCCAAAGTTGATTTTTAATACTAAATAATAATATGGAGTTCGCAAAATCCAATATACCCCTAGTTTTAGGAAATAATATCACTTCAAGTGTATTTTAGCAACCAATTAGACAACTATAACAATTTAATAATATACAAAAAAGAATGTAGACGTTTTTATCGTAAATATTTGGATATAAGATTAAAACACGATAAAGAATTAAAGACATATTTTAAAGAACGTAAGGTACAAATTACTCTGAAACATGTCTTTCAAATAAAATGCCTATTCTACTTTTCCTCCTTCCACCGTCTAATTAAAACATTCGGAATGTAAAATGCATCATAATGACTGAATTAAAAAAATATAATTATATGTACACATAAACGTATCCCCGTAACATCGTTGTTTGAAGTTTAACTAGTGATAATAAAAAAATGGATGGTCATTCTATCTACAATCTAATTCTGATACAAAAAAAACATGATTTACAAAATAATGGAGATGTTTTTCTTACTTTTCATTACCTTATCCGCTTGAGTGATCAAAAGGGACAGTACCTAGTCACTTCTAACAATTGATTTCTATCGTGTCTGCTAAGTAGCACATGATCGGATAAGTTATAATACTCGCCACAGATAAAAAATTGAAGTCAAAAAACTTTTTTTTTGTATACTTTGCGAAAAGGCCTCGATTCTCAAGCTAGAATTATATACAGAGGTTCTGTTTAATTCTGGGCAAGTACCAATGTAAGTTTTTCCATTTACTTCCTATCTTTATCTTGGATATCACCGACATCGGTAAAGGAAAACACCGTGTGGAAACCTGGACATCGAGCCAAGAGCAAGTGTGGTGGTCGCCCTCTGCTTTCTCCATATGAGAAGAGGCCTTTTCCCTGCAGTGTGACAGTAATGGGCTGGTATTTTGCGTAGTGGGCCATTGAGTCAACCGTAGATGTCTATGACACAACATCTAAAGATGACAATTTTATAATGAAAAGTAAAAAATATGAATGTCTTTCGCACTAATATTGAACCTATTGTTTCTTTAACTTGTAGGCGTAACCAGGAAGGAGGTACTTGTATTTTTGTTCATTTAGTTTTGACCTGAGTTGACCTGAGGTTTGATATGTTGCAACCTTTATTATGCTTTATGACTATTATATAGATAATTTGCCTATGATAGACCATAGGCAAATTCTCTTAAATCTCTCACTCAGTCTCAGTCTATTAGTATATATTAGGTAGAAAAGAAATATGTATCCCGCGTATGCAATTTAGCTTTAAAAATGAAAACAAATATACGTTTCTCAAAAAAAATCTGTAACACCCACAAATAAGGTTCAGTGTGTGCTTCTTCTTAAAGAATTTTAGCAGTAGTCATTGTAAAATCGACTTTATTAACACTGTCATAATGTTGATATTTGTTCAAATAGTAATCAATTAATTGGAAATTTGGTATGGGCACTAATTTATTTTAATTATTGCAGCTATCCCGGTCACAATTCGAAGTACCCCCACTAGTTACCCTTACAAGCGAACCTACTGGTGTTTACAAGTTGTTCTCAAGTTTGTCGAGCGGCATCTCTCGTCTCCACGTCAGCAGGTCGTCGAGTAGCGTTTCTAATTGAGGGTTGCCCCCAAGTCTGGTCACCTGGAAGGATGAATAATAATTTTAGACATTGATGTTAGCTTTAATGTGCTTGTTTGCTTATGTGTGCGTGGGTTCGATTCCCACACGGACCAAAGAAGTATGGCCTGCAGGTAGTTGGTCTGGGTGTTTGTGTATGTGAGTTTGTATTTTTATAAACGCACCGATATAGGAGAAATTCCTAGTGCGGCAACTTTTTAAATCACATATATACATATATTATAATATACCGTGTTTGTAGAAGACCTACACCAAAAACTATTTATTGCCAAGTGATTATTTAGATCCGCTTTTCCGAAAAGGACCACAAAAGAAGGATGTTGTCAAAAGGAAAGGTGGAAAAATGAGAACTCCTCGGCTCGGTAAAAAGTTTGAAGCCTACTTTTTTTTTATAAGAGTGCCGTTGTCGTGAACCTGTTTGCCAACATTACAATATAAGCAAGTAAATGTCTGACCTCTCTCCGGGCCTCCTCGTCCAGACTCTGCAGCGTTTCCCTGGTGTACGCGAAGCTGCCGATTCGCTCCAGTATCGTGATGCAGTACCGCTTCACCTCCAGGTCACGGGTCCTTTGACGTAGTATGTCTAGGAACGGGGTTAAGGAAACGTACTGGTTTGTTCAGTTGTAGGATGGCCATCGACTTCCGAAATTATAGTTACTTTACACGTTTAGTCTTTTTTTTAAGTAGGTTGAACTTTTTTGCTTAACAGTTTTTATTTTTTTGACTTCGGGCTGCTACTGAGAAATTTCGGACGAAAATACCCAATAATACTTCGCACGACCTGTCGCATTTACGACTTAAGTAGCGAGGCAGTCAGTTGTAAAACCTTGACAAAATTAGGAAATCTATGGTACGATAATCGAGAATTCGACACTACTCATTGCAAGCTTGTCAAGAACCCACTCTCCACAAATCGCACACTACTAATTCACGTATGGTATATTTTGTAAAGGATACGAAGCACTTGGTTGTCTCCCTGCCTGATGGCGTGTATGATGGGGAAGCTGAACTTGCCCTCCGTCAGGTCCTCGCAGTAACTCTTGTTCTCTGTGTACTGGAGATAAAAAATCATATCTATTACGTGTGCTTATTTATCATGCGTTAGTCATGTTATAAAGATGGCCTTGAGAATGATTAGTTGTATTATTAATAATGAAAATAAAACAAATGTAAACTGACAAAGTGCAATTCGGGTTCAGAGCAAAATAGAACGTCGCGTCGGTCTCCTCTAATTATAATGACGCGTAATTAATGTACTCGTACATGGGTTTGCTCCGAAACTGTAGCAAACTACTATAATTTTCCTGCAACTTAAGGTTCAATATCTAATAACCCCATGATATTTTGAGATATATCTTCAAGACTACTGGCAATGTTTGACGCCAGCACATCAAGCTACCCCAAAGTGTAAAATTTTCCCAATTGAACATGAACCGGCCGCTGTTGATGTGCCTCTGTACATTATAAAACGTTAAATAACATCACACCTGTGCCCCCAGAGGGTTGCGCACAGGTGCATCTATAGTAACACCCACATTTCGCCAGACAGACCACCATTATAAAATGTATAATTTTAGAGTCAATGTTCCAATTTTACGTAACATGAAATATTTTTAAAATAAATTATATTAATAAATAAATCTTGGGATCGAACCACCCCTCAAATAAATGTTTGAAATGTTGACATGAGGTTGAAGCTCTGGGACAGACAGGCAAAAGTACCTAATCTTGAAAAAATAAATTATAAAGTCGGGACTTAAAAGGTAAGAACAATAATTTATCGATAATGCACTGATCATATGCGTGCTTTATATATTTCTTTATACATAAGTAAAATTATTTG
The DNA here is from genome assembly GCA_905147745.2 of Phlogophora meticulosa. Classification (NCBI taxonomy): domain Eukaryota; kingdom Metazoa; phylum Arthropoda; class Insecta; order Lepidoptera; family Noctuidae; genus Phlogophora; species Phlogophora meticulosa. Next base: position 14,977,271 of record LR990523.1, read on the forward strand.
ATGATCGAATTATATTGTAAATTGTCTTAACAGGAGCAAAAGTTTTCCATACCCACAAACCGAACTGAGGGCGATAGGATTAGGGTCGGAATGTGTAGCCGTAATAAGCCTATCGAAAAAATCGCATCAAAATCATCATCGTAAAATTTTATTAAGGCATTGAATCTACCTCCAATGCCTTAATCAAATTAAAAAACAAACAATTAATCGTGCGTGCGTTTGGAACGCAGCTCTAAAACTAATGTCCGAGACTTTGCCAGCGTGAACCTTTCTATATAGCGTACAAGGTCGATACCGTGAGGACAGTCATGTTGTCGTTCGTCTGTACATCTCCTTTCTAGCAATATAATGAATTGATCGTAAGTGAGTCTGTAGTCCGACTCTCACTTGGCCGACATTTGGGCCGGGACCACAACCTTTCTTGGGGGTTGGAATCGTGCCTGGTCGTTATCCATCTTTATGGTAACCGCCGTAAAAGGTTTTTTGCCTATTAGTTTCCGGGTGCCACACAGAACAGCAAAGAAATGGTAATTCATATGATTATTGTTATAATCGGTTGTCATGGTATGAACATATGATGCGGAGGAATGCGGAACATGTCGTGAGGAGAATTTTGAGAATTAATGGATGGTTATAAGAGTACAAGACCAAATATACGATGAATAAATTGTGTGAAAGATGATAGGGCTAAAAGAGGTGACTATTGAGATGGCCTAAAAATAGAGATGTATGGAAGAACTCACGCTGCGCCGATTTAACTATTTCAGATATTACTCAAATAGGTTTGAGAGATTACTCACCTCTGTCAACCTCAAGTTGCAGTAGTCATCTCTGATCTGGAAGTACAGGCCGAGGATGCCGGACAGTTTGCTGAAGTCGGACTTGTTGTCACTGAACAACTGCATCAGACGGATCGCCAGCATGAACAGACCGCCCGTTTCTGAAACAATAACAATTATTATAAATATGAAGAAAATATAATACATTTTTTTTATTCTCATCTAGATTTATCGGTCGATCTTCAATTGACGACACGGTTGGCGCAGTGGTTGAGCCATCGGTTGCTGCGCCGCGTGTTGTGGGTTTGATCCCCGCACGAAACAAATATTTGTATGACCTACAGGTAGTTGTTCCGGGTCTGGTTGTTTGTGTATGTGAGTTTAAATGTTTGTAAACGCACCCAAGATACAGGAGAAATTCCTAGAGTGGGGCAACGTATAAAAAATAAATAAAAAGAAAATGGTCACGAGACCCTTCAAACTGTTACTTGTAGATCTTTGACAGTCGTTACGGTTAGTCCGAAGCCCGATAGACTAACAACCATTCTTACTTAATCCTCGTACGTGTATCTCAGGTACTGGGTTGTAGAAGTCATATAGGCAGACGTTTCTTGTAAAATACTGATATTCAGCAACATCCGGCTAGACTGGAAGCAGACCCCAACATAGTTAGGAAAAGGCTAGCAGATAATGCAAAAAAGCAAAGCTTAAGGTAGGTAAACTTTATATACAAAGGTTGATTTGTATATTTCAATTTTGATTTTTTCAAAGGCAGTAATTTAATAACAATTGAAGGTATTTTTTTTTACTGTACATTGTTTTCATTTAATACATTTTTTAGTGAAACATCCTTAGAGGTGGACGATCGTAGAAGTCTTAGACCCGATGTGGCAAAACAAAACCAAACAAAAAAGTCTAAAAGATCTTCCCAGTGATATCATATTTTGGCTAGATATGTGGATTAACGGTAAAATAAAATAACTTTACACAATATCTCACTTTTGATGGTCATCTCCTTGTACTCCTCTTCGGAGGGACACTGGAAATTATCCCTCCAGTATATCTCGATGCCTTGCCCTCGGTGTAGCTCTAGTAGCTGTTCTGTGTATACCGTTGTTGCCTGAAATTAAAAATAAATGCTATGCTGCTCTAAACATACTAAAATTTAATTTTCATCGGGAGATTCTCGCGTTTTGGGGTTAAAATCCTGCAAGATCTAATGTTAGGGACAAAAAGCAAGATGGTGTCGAAATGTATCAACATAGGTAAGTTATTATCATGGGATGTTCAAACTCTCGTGTCTTCTGGAGAGCTACGATCATTGTTTGGTTGGGACCCTAGAAGATGCGATGAGATGCCGCGCCGAAGAATACAGCAATGTTATTCTGTAAAAATCTCCCCGTGAAAATGTATGTAAAGTGAAAGCGAAGTGAGCTATCATCCCCAAACGCCAGGAAGTGACAGTTCACTTCACCACACATTTCGCGAACAGATTTTTACCGAATAGACCGACGCGGCGACGGTTGTTTTGAATGTCAACCTTTGTGGGCGAAGTGAGAGTTCTATCCTAAGCATTAGTTACCATAGGATGCCCCAACTCTTGCGTCTTCTCCAGCGCCACGATCATGGTGTAGTTGGCAGCGTTGATGGTGCTGGCGACGCCGTAGATGGAGTGCGCCACCGGGATACCCCGCCGAAGGATAGAGTTGTCTTGAATGTCGTCAATCCTGCACAAGGCAATCAGGATCTTTTAATACGAGTTCTGTGGCATCCACTTACGTGGAATAACGACCAGAGACAATGGTTACGCTATAGATTTTTGGGTGAAAAAAAGTTCGATCCAATCGATTTCTTTTTTAATTGCTGCGGTTGTCAAAAACAAAAATGTGTCAGTACCTTCGCGCGCATTATATTCTACGTTATAAACTACGTATACATGAAACGTGTCTACACGACGTAGACACGTTTCGGTTATTTAGTTAAAAAAAGGAATCTGACTATTTATTCATTGCGAGTTATCATGATTCTTTGTTTCGTGGAAGTCTTTCAAACAAGGAAACAAAGTTTTCATATTAAGTGTACATTCCTGTCTTTATCTAATGTTTACTTAGTTGAATATTTTTGTCACAAACTCTGCAATGTGTGATGTCTTACACGTATTCCCCTTATGAGTCAGTTTTATTTATATCCCTCACTCTTAAATACTTCAATTCACAGATGTGAGATAGGGAATACCATGGCATCATACAAAATTAACCAGTCATCCATCTCCATTGAATGAATAGCTCTGTAAGAATTCCTCGTAATTAATCATGTGTTTGATATTGGAATATCGGCCGTAACATCTAATCTAAACTACATCTGATTCCTGTTTCAAATGAATAAGACGAAACCTTAACCTCTATACTTGTACTCAGAACACAACAACACTATGGATTTGACCTACGCTTTTGGAACCCATCATACTAATATTATACTAAAGCAAAAGTTTTAATATTATAAATGCGAAAGTTTGTCGGTATGTGTGTGTGTATGTTACTCCTTCACGCTTAAATGGCTGAACGTATTTGGATGAAATGTGTTATGAAAGTAGCTCATACCCTGGATTTTTTTATCCCGAAAAACTGAAGTATTCCCGTGGGAGTTTCGAATGGTGTCGTGTTAACTTTTCAACAGCGGGTAACAACGCGGGGCGCAGCTAGTATTCTAAGAAACCGAAGTAATTATACGACGCACTGCGTCAGAGGCTATTGTCTGATATTGTCTAATTTTTCTGCCGATTTCCTTGTTGAGCTTAACTAAATAATTGGGTATTTCTCATTCCATGTTAAAAAAAGGGAGTCAACAGTCTGTCTCTTTCTTGACGAATGATGGAAATAGCCTTAATTAAGTTAAGTTTCCGACGATCTGCGAAAGACTGCATGCAGACGCTGGATGCGGCAAGCCGAAGACAGGGTGCTATGGCGCTCATAAGGAGAGGGCATGTCCAGCAGTGGACTAGTATAGCCTGATGATGATGATGAAGTTAAGTTTCTAAGCAAGACACAAGGTACTGACATCTCTTGTTTTAGTGGTCGCAATCTCGACTACTAGGCGTTTGATCGATAGGGTTTAAAAGCAGGATCGCGAAGTGTTGAGGTAGGATTTCGTAGCCAACTGCAGGCGGCAGCAGCAGGCGACATGTCATCTAGCCTGTGGGAATTAGGCGATGACGACGGCGATGACGACGTATTTTTTTTTAGATCGGATCATGATATTCTGAATCCCTTCATGCTACTTGCATTTGTATCTTTAATTATATTATTTTTGTTAAAACGTTACCCCACAGACGGAATTTCTCCTGTATCATGGGTGCGTTAACAAACGTTCATACTCACAAACACAAACAGCCAGACCCTAAACAACTACCTGTGGGCCATACAAAAATTTGTTCCGTGCGGGAATCGAACCCACGACACGCGGCGCAGCAGTCAATCGCTCAGCCACTGCGCCAACCGTGCCGTCAAATTATTTGGTGTGAGCTCACACTTTACCGCAATATCTGTACAAATAAATAAATTTTGAAGTGTATGTTTATAATGTCCAAATAACAGCTTTTTACTAAATGCATATGCAATTTTGTACGGTAGTCATACCAAAAAAACATATTTTTTCTACTTTCTGTTTGTTTGTTTGAGGTACATAATATACGAAACGGATGGACCGATTTTCACGGGAATTTCGCTGTTAGATAGCTGATATGTTAAGGAGTAACTTAGGTTACTTTAAGTTTAGAAACAGGTGGCGCACAAAAAAAAACCCCATGAAATTTTATTAAATTCGACGTGGACGAACTCGTGGGCACAGATAGTCGGAAGTAAATACAAGTAAGGCCTGTTAATTTGCTCATTAATATTTTCGAGGTGATTGATTAGATTTCCTGTAGCTTGATGTTCGAAAACCCCAATCATGACAATAAAACTCACCTTTATCAAGATGAGTAATTTAAAAGTATGTGCCAATAATTAGAAACAATACATCATCATTATCATTATATGACACACGCTTAGTTTTACTTGTGTTCAAAATAACGTATTACGTAATAACAGGCGACTTTAAGTCAATAATGCATTTACATTATCCTGAATAAATAGAAAAGGCCATGAAAGCATCTTATCTTAATGTGTTGTCTATAATGTACAGTGTGCAGCATATAAGTGGTAACAATTTGACATTAACAGCGCTTTTATGTCATAGCGTCAAGGTGATTTTCGTAATACTAGTGCATTGTAATTTGTGCGGTTGACTGTACCTACAGTAAAAGGGAATATACATACTTGTAGTAAGTACCATATTTAAATATTATGATGATATATCTATACAAATTACTAAAACTGAAGTGCCTATTTGTAACGTTAAAAAACAGCTTTTTACTAAATTCAAATGAAGTTTACAAGACAGTGTTATACCATTTTTTTGTGTCTGTTTGTTTGTGCAAATCTCCGAAACGGCTGAACTGATTTTGAACTTCATATTGTATAACTTAGGCTGATTTTATTTTAGAAAAGGAATAGGGGTATCGGGCAAAAGAATAACCCCATTGTTCTTTTATTTCCACGCGGACAAAGTCGTGGGCAACAGCTATTTAGACAATAAAATACATAATTACCAATATTATTTTTCAGAAATAACAACGTTTCATCTGTCTAAATCATTTTTGAAGTCAGGGTTAGGTTAGTCTGTCTAAGATATCTATCTACTTGAGAATCTTGATTTTTTGGCATTATAATAACAATGAAGCCATTGTTTTAAAATGCATTGGCGTAGATGCATGACATAAAAAGCATAGTAGCAGGTAGGTACAAAACTAACACCAATGACATTGTTCAAAGAATGACGACAGACCAAGCCAGAAGTTTTAGTCTTCTCTCTTGCCAGACTTACACGATCTTGACTACACATAACGACTGTCAAAGATCTACGAATGACGGCCAGCCTGGACCCACGGCGTAACGTCATTCCCGAGGCATAGAGGGATCTAAGTATCTAATTGTTGGTTAACCATTCACGGAACAACCTCGGCTAGCGGTGCTTAACCTTAATAAAATAGTTTCCCATTCAATGACTGTCAGAAGAACCACACCACCATCTAATTACCATACCCAGCTGGACAGAAAGACCAATCACCATCATCTGCATAGGCCTTTTCCCAACTATGTTGTGGTCGGCTTCCAGTCTAACCGGATTCAACTGAATAGCAGTATTTTACATGGAGCGACAACCTATCTGTCTCCAGTTACTGGGCAACACGATGCCCCTTGGTAAGACTGGCTGTCAGACTTTCGGGCTTCTCACTACCCATAACGACTGTCAAAGATCTACAAATGACAGCCGGGACCAACGGCTTAACGTGCTTTCCGAGGCACGGAGGAGTCTCGATAACAGTAACAACGAACGGTCACCCATCCACAGGCTGACCTCGGCAAGCGTTGCTCAACCTTCGTTCAACCCGTGCGGCTGTTTTTATTTAGCCTCGAGCTCCAAGGACCAATCACCGGTAACCAAATAAATCAATATTGTACACTCACGCGTTAAAGAAAGTAATGTCAATCGTGTCCTGCTGGGCTGATGGTAGTTTGTGTTTGACGCTGCAACATGATTAAGGCATCTATGAGCCAAAGCCAAATGTACCAAAAATAATTAGGAATGGGTCATAAAATACAGTCCAGCGTTTTTAGTTCCTCCTATATTTTTCCGCTAATACGTATTTTCCAGACGGCGCCGATCTAGGCGAGTACTAGAATCATCTAGAGTGGAGACTGCTTATAAAAATCTTAGCGTGAGACGCCCTCTAGATAGATGGACCAATGATTTTTATCATATGTACAAAATATAACAATCAGTTCTAAATTAAGTGAGTAGTTTAATTAGACTTAGTATTAACACAATTTCAAGATAATTACTAACAATAATGTACCTATAACATTAGACCTAACCGTTTTGTTTAGCTCGTTTCATATGAACGACTAAGTACATACTTACTATTGTTTCTCATTATAAGTAAATTAATTTATAGTCTTTTTATGAGAAATAAATTTCTGAAACCTATATATCTATAAGCAGCTGGAACAAACTCAATAGCTTCGAAGTGGCCTATATGTCAGCAGTGATTGATTCCGATCCGAGGTTAAAATTTTAAGTTAGCTTAGTTAGTACAAGATTTTAATACGATTACAGGCTCCGTTTCGTCGGTAAGTTTGAGCAAAAGGGGTGTTTTTAACTCCAATGACAATGAGTATTTAATCACGGAAGACTGGAAATACCCTAGATAATTCGACAGCCTAATTATATGAGAGATTAGCTGTGCTCGCGGCTCCACTCGTCGAAGCAAACATGAAAAAAACAAACGTAACCTCGGTTACTGATTCTTGATTACTTAATGAGCGTCTTAAAGGACAGAGAGAGAGCCTACGAAGCAGAAAAAATATTTGGGCGCTTTTGCGAGTGGATGTGATTTTAGCAGTAAGCGCCCTAAATAATGAAGCTAATAACATCGGTAAGACTGAATGGGGGCCCGAATTTAATTTCTAACTTTACATGAGAGTAGCCTTAATGTATCTTATGACAATACCTACTTACGCATAATTTTACATACAACAGTATTCGCCGAATTTAACAGGTAGGTATGCGGGGGGAAGGAAAATGACAGTTGAATATCGCTAACTCCGCGACATAAAGCTCATTTTCGATTGAACCTTCTGCTGATATACAAAGTGCGTAATCAGATTTTCGATCCGGTATTGCCATTCATTATAATTCTATGGTCGCGTGACCATCATTATTAATACAGATTTTAATGCGATGCAATAGTTGAAGGGATAATTCTGTATTCTTATCGCCTGAGCGTCCTTGCGACAAATTCTTTACGGAAACTAACAAGAGTTAGATGAATAGCAAATATAATTCTTTGTAACAACTGGAACAAACCAATGCCAAACAATAGTACTGAATGGGGAGTACATGCGCTCCATACAAATTGTATAATCCTACATCAGTTACGTAGAGCGTTTAACATTTAAATATGTTAGTGTGTTTTCCCCAATATGTAGCACATATCTCTCTTAAATCATTTGAGGAAAACATATATTTTTTTCTTAAGTTCACATACTTACACGTTATTTTTGTTTTTAACATACTTCGAGAAATACGAGTTTTGAAATATGTTTAATTTTGATAAAGATAAGAGAGAGAGAAAGCTGCTCTAAGATTTTAGAGCATCCTGGAAATTACAGATAAATAAGTTATTTTGCTTGTGTGAGCAGACTTTTTACACACTAAACAACATTTGTGGCACCCCATGTTTTGTACCTGTTTTTACTTAAATTATGGGTTTTCATATACATATTTCAGAGTAATTTTAGGCTTACATTTTTATTTTACAAAGACGAATACTGGCTATTTCCTTCATCTTCTTCTTCTTAGTGTGATGATGGATATATTGACCAATTATACATTATTAACTTGAGCTCTAGAGAAAATAAGCCAATCAGCATGCTTTATATTGGCCTAAAATATGTTGGAAGGAAAACTCCAGGAAAGTGAATTCAATGCATCATTATTTTGGTTAATAATCACTTAGAGCTAAGGGTATACATCTCCCACTCTAAATGGAATATTTATAGGTATTCTCCATAAAAATCTCTTATCAAAATAGCCTTACAACTGGAGAACTTTACCCTATTTTTAACACATACACTAACAGGAAATCAGAAAGGAGGAAGAAAATAACAAAATCTGCAACTCACAGTAAACTGGAGTTGTGCAGCATCTGCACAATCTCTCCCACGGCTCGCAGCTTCTCATCTGAGATCTTGAGCCAGTAGTTGAAGGCAGATGCAAGCTTCTGTCGTATCTGCTTTCCTGGTACTTGCTGGATGTATGTGTATGGCATCAGGATTTTCTAGAAATAATTTTAATTGTAATTATTATTTTAAAAACTGTCATAATGTGTGGATTGCAGCAGAAAAATATAGTGTAGTAATAACAAATGCCTACCCCCATTTGTCAAGGTATGAGTTTATGTATCTATGTAAAAATACATAATGAAATGATTTTGATTTTTTTTACAGATTGCTTTGAGGCTGTAACATATCTGTGGATGGTGCAAGCAATGATATTTAATGAGTCATACAAAAGGCAAAACAATACGAAATCTTCGTGTTTTTTAATCTTTCTTTCATTATCCACATGTAGTCACATTTGACTTTAAAAAATTAAAGAATAGTAAAATAAACAAATCTGTTGAATATCATGATCATTATCCATCTGACCTTATACCAATATACCTGGGGCTGGTGCTGTTCTTCCTTACAACTTTATTTACCATCATAGTCACCGTCAACCTAAAATAATATTATCTTTCCCACAATCCAACCTCTCGTTTTTTTTATCTTTTCATGAGTTGATGAAAAGTTTGACTTTAAAAATTGTGAACATTGCTTACGTTCTTACTTTTAATGAGTAGAGTTAAATTAAAATGGTAAATTAAGTAACAATATCCTTACTACGTCCTTAAGGTTTATCTTTTCCCTTGGACAGCATTGAAAATTCCATATTTTGTGAAAATATTTTTAGGTGGTAGGAATTTATTCTTTTGAATCATGCAAAAGAACCAAGGACCTAGGAAGGCTAGGACCTAATATAACTAATTCAATTAGCAGGCTTTTATATAGGTAGATAAAGATTGTGTGATGCTTGTTGATGTTATTTCTCAATTTGTGACAAAAAAAATATAAAACGTAGTAATAAACATCCCACACATTCAGCTATTAATATATAAGTATTAAAAGTAGAACAGTCATCACCTCGCAGTTTGGCGCATTGCGTCATTTCCATTATTTATGAAAGACCGTTAACACCCCAATTTATCATATTACTAATACATTTAGATTTAATCGTAAAAGCATACTAAATAACAAAAACTTTACGACAAAATATAGTTTTGTTCTACGATAGATTAAGGCGGCAAACCTGTGGAAAATTAAAATAATGTGCGATATAAAAAAAGGTAATCATATTTACCTCATCTTGAGTGTTATCACCAGTATTTGTTGTAACTTTAGACATTTTTAGTCTTTGTTTTATTAATTCCTAAATAATTATCAGTACTTTGCACTGCACACAGATTGATTTTGCTATGACAGAATTTACTGACACTGACTAGCAGCACTGACAGCCGACCAGCTGACACAGCGAGCGGAAAGAGAATAAATGCGTTCATTGATCGTGTTGATTTTAATATATATGTGATTTTCCGTCACCGCGCCGTAGTAAACGGAATATTTCCCCTAGTTCATGAAATTAAAATACTACCGCAACCAGACAAGCAGTTATCAATCATCATATAAGCGCAAGTGCCAAACGATTAGAGCACTGCTTTTCTTAGAGCATTTGTTGTCGAAAAAAAAAATACAAAGAATAACAACACGAACAAAGTAACATTACTGCAAAATTACTTTAGTTTTAGATTCAGTTTTTGCTAATGATGTATGAATCTAAAGTTATTTTGCATTTAACAGTGTCAGCTTAGGAAGACGGTTGTTTCTTTTTGCAATAAAGTTATAACTTATGATTTTTAAATTCAATAACTTTCAATAAATTTATTTATTTGACATATTAAGTTTGAAATAGAACATCATCAATGTAGACGAAGTACTTAGTATTCGAAGGAACTTAAGACAAGTGTGGTGTGAGTGGTGTGACGCCCAATATTTTTCCCATTCTCTGTTTTACTAAGCGGTGAGTATGTGGATATTAAGAACAATTCAATATATGACATGATTTTCAAACAAGGAAACATTGAAAAACACGCTTTGTATACTATAGTCCAAATTACGTTTTTGCTGTGACGAGTAAAATGTACCAAAAACAACGATAATCAGTGGCGTACCTACAAGGCCAAGGCAAGATTTTTAGGGTCCCCTACCTCAAAAAGAAAAACAATACCCTTATAGGATCACTTCGTTGTGCGTCAGTTTGTCTGTCAAGACCCTTTTTCTCAGGAACGCTTGAGGTATCAGTTGAAATAAATACCAAAACTACTGCCCTTGTAGCCCTAAAAAAAAGAAGCAAGCAACAATACATACGACATATTTTGATACTCGCTAAGAAATCTTATCCAATCGATGGGTCACACTGATTCACACATGACGGTTAAGAAAACATTAGATAATATTATTATAAATTACTTCATTATGTCGCGATACCGATGATTTCCTGTTTTTGAATTATTATATGTATATTTTGTACCTAGTAGGACTTAACTTAAGTTGCGAAATAATGTCTTTAGCACATAAATAATTCCTAACATGTCGATTCGTTTAGTAGCATATCGAATGGTTTTGACGAAGTTCTTACTCGGTGCTATGAACGCGTCACTGTCAATAGTCTCAAACGATCTCTGTGAATGCGAAAGTGTCAATCTGTATTGACATTTCATTTTTTTCTGATGTTGTGTTGATTTATTTCCAAACAAATAAATGTTTTCAATAAATTATTCTGTAAATGAAATGAGAGTGAAACAAGTTTGAAATTGTGTATCCAAGAGGAAGAATTATGGGCTTAGAACACTTAACCGTCTTAAATTCGTTTTGATTATGTCTGCACGAAACTATTTATCGGCACGGGAGAAAAATATTAGTAAACTAATCGATTGCTTACCAAATATTAACCAGCAGAAGTTTGGTTACCGTTCTGGACAAGAGCTACCTCCTTTGTCAGCAAACACGAGTCATTTTGTGAATCGGAATTTGAATTATTCATTTGAGGTCCAACCGTACATGGTGAACAGTTTGGAGAGGGCCGGGACGCCTTTTTCGGACTTTTTCTCGGAAAGCGAGACAGGTTGGTAACAGCTTTTCGAATTTATTACAATTTATACAAGTGGAAACTATGAGAAAACTAAGTACACTACTTACTTTGTTTTACAAACAAATAACATTTTGATATAGGATCATCTTCAATGAACTTTTAGTTGAAAGGCCTATTTATAGCAGTGCACATCCTTTAGCTGACTGAAGAGTTGACTAGGGATGACAAATGATTAATATCATGTAAACAATAGATGATATTAAGCATTCATCAGGGTGCGTTAGGTTCCTTTATTGATGTTCAAAAGTGCCAAAAGGCAGATTGAAATTACTTCGTCGTGTCCGTCGTCTCAAGTCCACACCTATCAACAAATTTGGTATGATTAGGAATCAATACTGCAACCAAGAAAAAAGAAATATATTATATTTATTATTATAAGAAATGGCCCACAATGGGTCGGAAAGTCCAGTCCATTAAAGTAATAAAAATAAATAAATAATGCAATATTGCCCTAAATTCTGACAAAAGTAAGTATATGGATCAATTTTAGAGTTATAGATACTTAACCCGCCACTTGTGACATGAATTTGACTTACATTTTCGGTGACCCAGGTCCTACATACCGGGGTATCATAAACCACATCTCGTTAATTAATCTTTTTAACATATGCACTTAGAACACTAGAAAATGTCAAGATTTTTCTTATACTTGTGTTAAAGTATAAAATCATGTAGTAATCATGTTTCTTTTATAGCTTAATCAGTCTTATGACAAAAGAAACAAAAAAAAGACAAAAATAATCCCCCCGAAACCGTCTTACTGTATGCTAGCCCCAATTTTTTCTTGCAATGGTTTCAAATATATCTTATTTGACGGTTTTTCTGCTACATAATTCTTATCACCAACCATTTCTTGAAGTATAGTCTTATATGGTACTTACGTAGTCTGTGACCCTGGTCCTATGGCCGGGGTTGGTGTCAAAACATCAAGACGGGCCTCCACGTCCCAAGCGAAAGGGTGGGCTAATGATGGAAAACGTAAAATGAGGAAAGTGCACGAAGTCACTACTCAATTTGATAGCAGGTGAAAAAGTTATTCGAATTTTTCGAACCTTCCGGTCTCACAGACATGTGCATCACAAGTGGTGGGTTTTTATTTTTAAATTGGGTTAAATATTTTGTTCCACACTAGTGACTAAACTAGAAACTGGGCAAACTTGTTTAAAGCATCATGGATATGTGACAAGGTGGAGGTGTATTCAGATATAAATTATTTTACATTTAAAGTTCATATTTCCTACAATATTTTTTCTTATCCGGAAAAGTAGTCCATCTTTCCATGTGGAATTTCTCACAAGCAACCGGTATTTTATGCCTGTATGATGGCTATAGGCCTGCTCTAAATTAGGTAGGACTTACACATAACTGGGAAATGTGGATGAATTATACACCTCACACCTTTCCACCCTGAAGGGAGGGTGGAGAGGTGTGAGGCCTCCCCAACTATTAGGGAATACAGATGTGAAATGTTATTGTCATTTATTTATCTTTTTGAACATTCAACCATTTCCTGCCTGTTTGAAAGAGGAATTCATGAATGAGTATTACTTTGACCTATTTTCAAGGTGGCGCCCTCAGCCCTTACCTGAAAAAAGGCATCTCTTAACTGACACTACATTAAAATTAATTGAGGGTGAAGAGAACTTGTCATATGCCATGATATTATTAAAGCAATTTTAATCATACTCAGGTACTCCAGATTTTCACAGTGAAGAAAGTGACAGTAGTTCAGGGTCTGCATTGCGCCGGAACACAGCCGAGGCCACTAAGACATTAGCCGCTGAGTGGGATCGTATTGAGAGGACCTTGTACAATGAGGATGGAGAGAAGTGCACTCGGCCTAATATTCTTGACGAGTGCAAACAATGGAGGCAGCTGCATCCACAACTCAGGTAGGAAAGACTTCATTCACTTCGACATTCATTCTTTTCGTATTACATTATACGAGCTTCAGAGAGAAGGTTAAGGTAACAATATAAGCCAGTGGTGCTGAGGATGAGACAGAAGAAAAACAGCATCATCAAGGTGCAACAATAGTGGGCCTAGAGTGGGCCCCCTGAACAACCCCACAAGAACTTTCACTCTAATAGACGATTACGATAACCCTCACTGCCTACAGTACAAACATTTGTACCAGTATAGTGGTGACCACTTTATTACGAACCTGGAGCTGATCAGCAATATTTTAAGTGGTTTTCAACTTTTGCGAAAGCACTAAGCTTATTAAATGTTAAGAATAGCTGACAATTAACATTTTAAGTGTCAAAAAACGACAACAACAACTTTTAGATCAATACATTCTAGCTTCATAGTGTGTACTGTGGCGTAGGGTGTAGGTAGCCACTGTTTTTTACTGGAGTTCATTAGGTCAAGGCGTCGCCTGCTGTGTACTGTTTCTACTGACCCAAGCCCGACTGTGTAAATTGCTAAACGTATTGTATTAATAAAAATGTGACGTTCATTCTCGTACTTTACATATTTAGAGAATTATAGGACACGGTTTTTATGAAATAATGTGGTCAAGGCTGTAACTTGGAACATTATTCTGACTTAGCATACATTTTCATTAATTTATTCCTTTATAACACAGACTTTCTTGTGATTAATAATAGTAGTGGTTGTACCTTTGACCTATTCGGGTCAAAATTAACCCGGGTTTCGGTATATTTTGATTTTTCAAGCGGGTTTTTGTGGGTTTTTAAAATTAGAAAGGTATTTTACAATGTCTCTCACGTATAAAGATTTCTTTTATTAAATCTGTGAAAAAGTATTGTGAAACAGTGTATTTTTTTCCATATTCTTTATTTTTACATCATCATCATCATTTCAGCCGAAAGACGTCCACTGCTGGACAAAGGCCTCCCCCAATTATTTTTACATATTTGAACAAAAAAAAAAGAAATTACAAAACTATAATACTACTATATAAAAATAGTGCTAAGTCCGCAGCGAGATGGTAAGATCTAAGCTGAAGGCGATTAGGGATCTAGAGTGAGGAGCACAATGCGTGTCATATCCAAGACGATCTGCATCTTAAACAGTGTTATTATTAAAGTACCTATCTCAATAGTAATAAGGCCTTGTCATTCAATTTAAAAATACCGTTCGTGACACTTTTACCATGGCACGACATTAAACTAATAGCAGGCAACGTGACCTTGAAGATATACCTAAATATTTAAATAGCTATTATTGATTTCCAGAATCGTCGGCAAGGGTATACAATTGCCCGAAAAACGTTTGTCGTGCAGACAGATGGAGCACGACGAGGTCATCGCGATGCATTACAGCGACTATGAGGAGTTCAGTGAGAGCGAGGAGCGTCTGTCGCAGAGCAGCACTGACGTCACGCCACAGAACTCGCCGAGAGTCTCCGTCGCCGGTGATCTGGTCGAGCACAAATTGTCCAGAGAAAAGGTATCATTTTACCCAATGTATAATGACGAAACAGAGTTACCTGATGCGTTTTGCTCCCTCCTCCAAATCACACCAATACATATTCACAGTCCCTATAGAAAGAGACAGAATCCGTCCATTCTGAGATCTGAGTTAGCATCCTCTCGGTGGATGAGAAACCCTAGACCAGACTCGTCTTTAAATTGTGATAGAAATAGTGCTAAGTCTTTTGTTTCTTTGGATACTAGAAATTACGGGAACATGGCTTTGAGTGCGTCGGAAAGAAATACTTTGATGAATAATAGAGTTGTAACTGCAAGGCATAGGGATTTGGCAAGATTAGATCCGATATGCACGCCGGAGATGCCGCAGAGTGACGTCACGAGGCTTCCCAACGGTATTTCATCTCACTATAGTATTAGAAAGGTTTCTTTGCCGCCTCTGCTTTTAGACGAAGAGAAGAAGAAAGTTTCGGTTGGTTCAGCTAGGAAACATAATGTGAGAACTAGAAAGTCTATTCCTAAAAGCATGTTCCAGTTGGACAGGGTGAAATATAATTGACTCTATTTTAAACCTCCTGTTGAACTAAGACATTCAGATTTTTTCGTACTAAAATATTTGATTATGGGGTGTTAGAATCTCAGCAATGCATGCTCTCATTATGGATATTACTACTTGGATTTAACAGTCAGCAAGTTACTGTAATCATGTTCAATATTATATTAGAGTTCGACTTGTGGGTGTTTAGAAGTTAGGAAACTTCAACATTTAAGGTTAATCCATTCCCACACACAGATATGATTGTGATTTTGACAAAGTATACTAGTGATGTGGTTTTTGGAGAAATAGGGATTCATCAGTTTATCTCCACCAACTTGTGTCAGTGATTTTTACCGATTTGTCTATCCTTTACTACTTCTACGATTAACTACTGGCGTCACTGAAATGAACTTTATCTCTGTTACATAAGATCTACATTTGGATGTGATGATGAGGTAACAGAATAGATTGGTGTACTTTAATAGTTTATGCACAATTAATTTATGTTATGCAATACTTATGTCATTCAGGTATACCTATTATTAATTTAGAGCTTATTAAATGTATGGAATTGTTGATAAAACCACGTACTTTCACCAAATAATGTATATACAACAAAATTCACTATTTTTGTATAATATCTCACCGATGGAATGTTAGGAGTTATATTTATGTTGTTATTACTTTCTAGTCTTTTACTAGTCTTTAGAGATATAAAATGTATTTGTGATTGATTCTTGTGTTGTAAAAGCACATTTTTTCGAGTGTACATAAATAATTTATCAATTACTTGAGATTGATCGCTATGCCACATTATGAATATATATTTTCTTTATAAAGCACCTTGTGTTTTGATGTACCTACTTACCTCTTTATGTTAAGCTGTTGGAAACTGGTCGGGTCCTCAGGCTCTATGACTGGGCTTTGGATTTTTTAATTCTAAAATTATAATGGAAACCAAGTTTTTACGGGTAACTTTCTAGAAAAAGTCAGGTCGATCCTTCTTCTCGTCCATTTGTTTCCATCTATAAATATTTTCTAGTCAATTTAACAGGGCACGGGTATCAGTAAAACCAAATATTCAAATACAAATACAGAATTTATTTTGATATTTACATTATTTGCATTTTATTAACAATCAACATCAACAATATTAAATAATTTGTTTTCGTGGTGTGATACATTTCGAACAGTCTGATAATATTACATGGCCCGTGGTGGACGCCATTTTGTTTAGGTAGGTGCACAAAATGTCGCCCGGGTGCATGGGAGATGTAACATCATATGTCATATGGTGGTTTGTAAATGGTTACCTAGAAGCGGTGAAACATGGGGTTATTATGCTGAGACTTTGAGCAACTGTGGAGAAAGCTGTGAGCTTGAAATTTGGGTTGCCATTAGAATATATTAACCAAATTATTGCGTAAAATTTTATTTATTTTGAAGAATAAGACAATTTCAAAGAACAACGTTATTTATTGACCTTTTATCATTAATTCTGCTTTTAAAATTTTCTTTATGTGGCAACCCGTTGTACTGACGCTTGTTTTTCGCCAAAAATATCAAAACGTTTCGTTTGTTTTTATTTGGCACTGTGTAGGATGCATGTAATAGTAATATGGACATTTTGTTAGTAGTTATATTGTTGATTTTTGTCATGTTAAACTGATCTAAGAGAAAAGAGCAATAAGCTGAAGTGTTTGGTTTATACTTATCAGTTACCCACAGACTTTTATCGATCTACTTGAAGTACCTTTGATAGTAACTATATCATGCATGATTATACAGTGCCAAAATAATACGGGCCCGATTATCAGGGATCAGTAACATTGGTTCAGATTCTAACCATGGTTTCAATGAAAACCAATCTGATACAAGGAGATAAAAACCCATAGTTTGAGACCAGACTCGTTGCGATAGAGCGTTCAGTTACGTTGTTAATTTATATATTCTTCATTTACACAATATAAATTTAAATTGTTACAATATCTTTTATCTCACAGCCATCATTAATATACTGATACTACGTTAATAAGAGAGGACTAGTGTAACAACACGTTAGATGGCGTCAGCTTACAAAAAGGTTCTAGCAAACATTCGTTATAGAGCGTAAGATTTATATATACGTACATATAATACATGAAAAATTCACCTTGTCCGTTCTAAAAACGATAACAACCTCAAGCTATTAGCAATAGTCAACAATGTTGTTAATTCTAGAATTCAATGCACACAGAACATGGATTTACTAAGTAGTATGCTTAGTAGGCATTTTTTTAGTTAGTGTTTTTTTTGTATAATTAACAATCTAGTTAGTGATTTCGTAGATTGTAAGATTTATCGTTGAATCGTAGAGAGAAATTTCAGGGGCGGAAATATCTAAATTACCTTCGTCTCGCTTCGTGTAGCCAAAGCATGTGCCCACTGACTTGGCGATGGAGAAATGGCTGGTTGTGTACTAAACGTTCAGTATTGGTAATGTTCGGATATCTGAATTTCCAGAGTTTGAGTGACCTTTAGCACGTCATTGGCTTTTTGGCTCACTAAAAGGATTCAAACTAAGAATTATGGGTATTTTTCCATGAGCTTTTGAGTAGAATAAAGTTATCGTAGAGCCAATATATATAATTCTGAATAGTATTTATTTATCAATCTACACTTCAGTGAACACATCTTTGCAAAGTTATATTTTAATTACAATACTATAAGAATGTTGTTTTCGTGCCATTTGTCGAGATTCCATACATTTTATTCTAATCCGAAGAGCTAAGACGATTAGATCACCACCACTAAATACTTGCGCTCGTCAAATTGTCATATAAATCTGAATTTAAATATAAATTGCGTTATTATCTAATAAAATATTGCATAAAACAAACTAACAGTGATAATTTGTGTGATAAATAGGTAAATATACAGAAGCAAATTAAAATATTATCGCCGACATCAAACGTTCCATTCATTAATTTATTTTCATAAGTTACATCCGTTCACATTTAATAAATCACGCATCGTCAAACAATTTTAGTAATATTTTAATTCACTTCTGTGTTATAACAAATTATAATCGTATTATAGAATATAACGTGATCGCACGGAGAGCGCGTTCGTGAGCGCATTACCTTACGATATGGACCCCTCGTGGGCCATCACCTAGCAACAAGTTTCGTCGAGAACATGCATACTGTACATTCGGAACATACACATTGCATATAAACAATAATGGTAACATTAGACGTCAAACAAACACACGCAGAAGGACTCAGCTATATTCTCTCTCGTTAAGGCGATTATACAATTTTAAACACTATTTTAATTTTTTAAATTGCACACTGGCCCACCTCTATAAACTTTTAATTGCGATAAATATATTGTAATGCTGTATAAAAATATTAAAGGAAAAATCGTCATTTAATATTAATACTTATTTAACATTCATATTTTAATCCCAAATCAATAGCGTGTATTTTACATTTTTACAATGAGACGTCCGAACTCTATACCTAACCAGCATACAGTGACATCAAAGCCTAATTCACAACAAACTACACACGATAGTATTTGAATATAAACTCTTTAAATGTAACCGTAGCCTTCTATGTTAATGCAAAGGAGACGTATATTGAAAAATTCTTATGTAACATACAAAATTACATTTGACTATTTACAACATTCTAGCTAAAAACTTTAAAAATTGAGTGTCGAATGCAGCTCGCGGCGGTACTCTAAATATTAGGTACCTAGTTTGGCTAGGGCTCCATGCATAGGTCACTACTTACCGATATATCAAGCTCAAATTACAACTAACCCACTATACTCGGCTGTGTGCGGTGGTCAGTAAGTCGCGCCGTCGCCGTCCCCTACCCTGGCAGACATACTGGCGGTGCCAACTCGGCCGAATAAGCCAATATGATCATTTTAATTTAATATTTTGGACAGACCGATTAGTTTAATTACATAAATTATATTCTATCGTGCACAACCATCTCATAACTTTACAATTTTCACTACGCCCGGTGGTTTTTGTGTAATATTATAATTGATATTTTTTTGTTAGCCCCTTGCATAAAGGTAAGTAATTTTCTTTTCTTTAGCACGGATACGAGTGTGCTTGTAAAGTACAGTTTGTACTTTGTAGTAATATTAATACACTTTATATTTTAAACATTAATGTCTCAGGAATCTTCGTTCATAAACAGGGCCTCATTTTTTGTACTTTTTCGTTCGGGTACTTTGCTCTATGGATACTGTAGTGACTTTACAAAAATATGGCAGTATGTTTGCATTCAATTCCTTTACGAACTAGGGTTGCTGTGTTATTTCCGTTATTGGACCGAAAGGCCCACAGGTTGAATACTCAGGACTTTACACACATATCGAATATCCGTAGAGCGCATACTTTGGAATATTCACGAAGACACAGTATCGAATATCCAGGACAAGAGCACACATTCGAATATTCGTGAAACTTTACACTTTAAACCTATGTATCTGTAATTAAGGCCGGTTTTGCCTATTCTATTTAAATGAATGATATCTATATGATTCTGATAAAGATATCTATGTACAGGATGTTTGATAAAACTTTAAATACTTTCAAATACTTACTATCAGTAAAATTGAGGTATTTATTAATTATTAGGTATAAATATAAATGAATTTAGTGCTTTTGCGTGCGACGCGTAGCAGGCTTTGTGGGGTACTCATACTATATTTTATATATTCATCAAACATCTTGTATTTTAGTAATAATTATTGCATTACGTTGTATTAGGTACTATTAGAGGTTCTGTTATGATTCTAATTGGTGAGGCAATGTTAACTAATGCCTAATAAATTCTAAATAAAGGACCCCTACCCAGCTGCACTGCCGAATGCTGCCCGCCGGTTGGAGAGCGCGAGGTGTGTGCAGCCGGGTGGAGCGTCTTATCTAATACAATCAACATAGTAAACTATGAGAGTCCACAATGGTCAAAGCACCCGGAGTTAACACTAAATAAATCGCAGGCTTCAGAAGCCTATCTATTTTAACAACGATTCGAAAATAATATCACACATTTACAGCAGAATTACACTTCGCACTCGGTGTCCCTCGTAAACATAAAACCATCTTCGAATTTGAACTAATCTCGCAATGGCATCGTTTTGTAGTTTTAATAATTATTTCAGTTCATTGATTTTTCATGTGCAGCGCCATGTTTCACGTCCACTTTGACAATCCCCCCGCCAAATATCAGGAAAAAAATAAAAGAAAACAAAAATAAATAAAAATAGCATAATAAATTTTATTAAAATAAAAAATAAAACAAAACGAGAAACTAAGGTGAGGCTGGAAGTTACTATGTTCTTGTAACAATTGAAATACTTTTATGCAGATATGAAGAAGTAATAGCGCGTCAAATAAGTTAGTTTCCTTCTCTCTCTAATTTATGGAAAGAATATTTATTCGATTCTGCATGAAAATATCCAACTAGTAGTCTAACCTTAGTAATAAAAAGATTTAATAAAAAAGAAGATAAAATGAGCAATGGAAGTGTATGCAGACTACTACCATACGTGCAATTAGAATATGGCAGAGTGTCTTAATACTTAATAATGAATTCAATGTGAATCCATAGACAAAAGAAAATAACTAAAAACTTAAAAAAATAGTGACTAAAAATAACTTCGTACAGTCACGAGTATAAAACCTTACACTTCACGCAAAATTCAAATCCGATTTTCTCGTGAAATAATGATTGATAGCAGAGTAGTATAATTTCAAAAATACTGTGTCTGTAACACCATAAAATTTCTATCAATGCCTTGAAAATTGCTTTTGAATCTTGCTTCAGTGTGTGTTTATGCTCGTGTCTATACAATCACAATAAACGATGATGATATGACGTGCTTAACAATCAGTCGATAAATAACATTCAATACTTATAATATGTCTATATCAGCTTTAAAAATAGCACTTAATTACGTGAAACGTGACAGAAAAAAAACTACAGAATAAGGAATGGATATTCTAAGGAAAGCGATAGCCTACACCTATGTCCATTTACTCGTGAAACCAACATGCAATTAAAAGTTTAAAAGGTTCCTTTCCTTGAGCATTGCTTACAAATAATTGAAGAGACCTTATAAAACAAATATAAGAATAATTTAGCTGAAAAAAGACAGCAGAGAAACTGTCTTTTTGAAGTAACAGTTCATTGGAGAAACTGCGAGAAGTCGTTCAACGCGAACATTTCATAGACAATATTACAACAGTGGTTCTTTTTTTTATGGGAACCTTTTCTTTGATAAATCTATTCCGATCCAATCGTAGCTCCTGAATAGTTTGAACTCACTGCATGGGAACTACTGTTGTAGGAAGAGAAACAGGTGTGTCAGGACCAGCCGAAAATGTGTATACATGTGTGTACGTAATCGTAATCTCCAACACCTTTATAAACAAAGCCTATGACTAAACCACCACCGCATTATATTAATTATCTGTTAAAATTATTTAAATATTGAAAGTCGTTGTTTGAAACATGTGTCAATATTTGATTGTAAGTCAAACGTGCAGTGTGTACCGCTGTAGACAGTATTTTTAGGGTAGTTACAGCTTTATTTACCTGACGGCTCTCAGTTTGCGATCTGTTGTAAATCTTCCGCTCTCGCGATAGGTTTGCAACACATGGAACCTATGTTGTTAATAAGCAACTACCTCATGAAAAATCCTGTTATCGGCGGTATACTACCAACATACACTTACAAATACAGCTGGTGTGATGTGCCATAACATTTCAATTACCAACTCTCTATTGTTACCTTAAAATACGTTCGAACCTTTAAAATGTATGTAGATACTTGTCAACAACAGCGTTTTACTGAACTCCGTCTAATGTTTTATCCTAGACATCGAAAGCTTTCTATAGTCTTAAAGCGCTTTCTATAAATTCTGCCTTGTTAGCAGCTTGTTTGAAACTACCCTCTGTTGTGGCTCCTATAGGCTGCCTTTCTCGTGACTTATAAGATCCAGTTATTGTTCTGAACTGATGGAGGTACTATAGACTGCGAGTCCAGTCGCTATAGGAGTGTATATTCATTACGTTTATAATTTTAAGCTTTCATTATATTACTGCTTTTAGTTATTTTTAGTAGATAGATACTGCTAAACAAACGAATGCTAGTCTATACAAGAGTGCTTGAGGAGTGTAGCTTGCTGTGCAGGAAGTGTTCAACTTAGAAAACTAACATATACAGTTGACAAAATAAAAATAAAAAGGGGCTGTGGAGGTAGCAGCACTCCCATTCACGACTTAATAAGTCAGGACAAATCTGGACGTTTACCGAGAGTCGAGGTTACGAGCGTGGGAGTGATGCTTCGGGGTTAGTCGGGGACGGATGTGTACCACGCCGCGCCACGCCGCGCGTGTCACGCCACGTCACGTCTTGCGGCAGCGCGGGCGTGGCGCGGCGTGCGCGTCCCGGGTGTCGGGCGGGGTGGGGCAGGATTGTCGGAGTGGGGGCCTACAGCCTAGATATAGGAGTAGGGCCCGTCAGTGAGGGCGCTGCACAGCAATAGTCAGGAGGCGTCGTCCTTGCCGCCCGCGCCCGCCGCCGCGCGCCGCGACGAGCGGTACTCCACGCCCGGGTCGAACTGCATCAGCACGAACACCTGCGCACACAGATGGCAAAATTTCAACTGTTCGCAGAAACGTAACAATATTCTTTAAAAAAATATATAATTGTGGTTCATTTTCATGAAACCCTGCAAAAGAGAACTTTGGTGATTTTGAATAATCAAAAGAACAATAATGACCTGGTCGGTAGGCAACAGTGAGAAGTCATCAGGCGGGTTGGTGATGACGTATCGCTTGCTGCTGGCGTCACACGAGGAGGAAGTGTCTCGGAACCTGTAGAGACCGATACACAGCATGCCGTACGTGCTGAGTGCGGCCACGAACAGGTCGCCGTACTTGCCGGCCTCGCCGAACTGCGCTAGCGGACCATCGTACAACGAGATCTGACCCACTCTACACCGGTCCCTGGACATAAATCAATTTTGTGCACATAAATAACAGGAACTTGACATAGAGGTGCCACAACACAATGCAGAAATCAACAGATCATGTGGCATCAAAAGTCGAAAAGTTTACGTGAATTCAAGTTCTGCAGCAAATGTGCATATTTAAACTGCTCAGCATAAAAGACAGCATAAAGTTACCTATTAGCTAAGCTCTCTGGCGTGGAGTACCCGCCCCGTAAGCCGGCTCCCTCAGCCAGAATCAGCTCCAACTCAGGCGTTGCACCGCCCGTGATCAGCGAGCGGATCAGCGTTAAGGCATTTTGGTTGAAATAAGTCTGGAACAGATCATCAAGCATTAGTTCTTTTGAAGGTTCTAAACTATTAAATTCTGGCGCAGGTTACAGAAAAAGCCATCGTAGCTATACACAATACTAGCACATCAATACTTTCACACTAGAACAAGTTTATACTTATCATGAAACCGGTAGAAGAATCATATTCGTCCGTCACAATAAAAATCTGCCGTGCAAATAAAGGAATAGTGACGAAAGTCCCGAGCCGATTCGTGGACCCCTGAACACGTAACTTATAAAAGCGGTAATGATACGTACGGTGGACATAAGTGAGTCAAGCACGCTGACGGCAAAGGCGGTGCCGCACGCGAAGGGCTGCGTCAGGTACAGCTCCGTGTCCGGGTCGTCATCGTCGTCTTGGTCCAAGAACTGCACGTTACTGTCGTTCACCAACTCTGCAAGAGACACAAGATACGAAGACTGGGGTTTTACAAATTGGAGACGACATTCTCTAATCTCTCTAACGACTTATTGAAGACAAGATTGTTTCGTCAATCCGTCTTAAAATGTGCCATTAAACTATTATGACACTAAATGCCAGTTTACTCTTTCGCATTTACCGATTTACCGCTAAGATGCTCTTGACTCGTATTAAAGAAAAGTTGCTTAATGGTTGATGACCATGAATTTGTTATTTGAGAATCACATGACAGTTTTCATTAAGGAGTAGACGCACTCACCAGTAATCATAGGCACATTGGCACCATACACGGAGCCCCGTCTCTGTAGCAGTACCGGTGCCGGCGGCTGTCCAGGCGGCGGTGGCGCCGTACTGTTTCCATTCGTTCCCACTCCTGCACTAAGCACCCCTATCGTGTCGTCGAACGTCATAGCCTTGATGTTCAACGAAGCCAAGATAGCTTCCTTGTCTGCCAGCGTAGGATCATCGTTGGATGGCACCTTCGCTGACAGGATGCAGCACATGTCACACAAGTTCACATTAACTGCACGCAAGTCGGCCCGGCTTAGCGGTGAACCCTGGGGAAGAAAATAATTCATTATATATAAGATTCAAATATAAATTATGAATAATACAGGGTAAAACCAGGACATATAGAGGAAAGATGAAACAAAGTACAGATAAAAAAAGACTAGTTTCAAATAACTCACATTCAAAACAGAAATCTTGGGTAGATTCTGCAACATCTTCCATTCTCTTCTGATATAATCGACGCTTCCCACGATAACTACGTGCTTGAGCTCGTGGTAGTGGAAGTTTGAGGCTCTCAGCGGCATCACCAGGTTCCGAAGCCCGATGAGCG
This sequence comes from Phlogophora meticulosa, assembly GCA_905147745.2. Classification (NCBI taxonomy): domain Eukaryota; kingdom Metazoa; phylum Arthropoda; class Insecta; order Lepidoptera; family Noctuidae; genus Phlogophora; species Phlogophora meticulosa. The sequence goes on from LR990523.1 coordinate 15,002,511, forward strand.
GCGAATCAGGGTCCGCGAACAAACACACTACCACGTGCCCGTTCAGAACTGTCATAGCCGCTTGGTTCCTGTCCTGTAAGAGTCATAATTCGTTGTTGAGATTGAATATTGTAGAAATTGAGTTTGACTGGATCTAAATATTGTAATGGGCAAAATTTAAATTTGGATATACTTAATTATCTTATTAACTTACTAATATACAATCTTCCAAGTTCCTTGCGGGGCTCCAATGGAACATCCCAGTGGAGTCGTACTTCATTTCAGTCTTTTCGAAGTCGAAATCTTTCGACTGGTCGTCAGCCAAGCCCGCAGGCAAACTGACGCCATTGCTGTTTTGATTACCACCACTGCTTCTACTCGTTGGCCTGTACACAAGTTTGATCTCAGTAAAGGTTTCTATCAAGTAGAACTCACGTGCTTCTAAACAAAATGTGTTTATGTAGATGATTTTATAGTTTTTGTTTATTTTTTCCAATTTAATCTAGTAGAGGAAATTGAAAGGTAACGGGATAACAGTTAGATTATTGTTATTAGAGATGGGGAATATGAAAAGATAAGAATAGCCACTACAGAAGATAGCTTCTAATTCACTACAGTGGATTCTGGGGCAGTAATACTTTTAACTGAATTTATTTAAAATTGGATCCTTGAATGATATCAAGTTATTTCTGAAAGTTGTTTATTTTACAAGTGATACACTCTGAAGCTACTGATTGTGTTGTAGGTAGGTACTGAAAACAATAATATCTAAACTACTTTATGTACAGGAATGCGCATCGCAGACAAAAATATTTAATGTGTATAAACATATAGTGACATATACATGCTGTAGTTGTGTGACGTGCGGAATTCAAGTGCAGTACACGGTAAAATATTTCAAATAAACTCCTAAACGTATTCGAACCAAAATATTTGACTAGTGAGGCAAGCACTACTCTACGAACATAATCGAGAAAAGTCTGCGCAGTTGTCTGCACTGCTGAGTCCGAGGACCGTGCAATACACACCCAATGTAGGCAACATTGACACATTGCTGACTTTAACTCGTGTAAAAGAATTCAAGTACTTTGCAAATATCAAAACTACTGATAATAAAATGATCTAGCTGAATAATTTTCAATTACATGAGTTTTTTCACTTCGTAGGCAAGGTGATAGGCCTGGTAATTGGTATCTTGATCCTGGGGATTCCTGTAACACAGGGTCAAAGAGTCGTCTCCGTTTCTTTTTTAAGGAATATAAATGTGCAAACAGGTAATATATCAATTTAGTGCTTTGTGCACGTCGTGCTAAAATAAAATACTCGAATAACAAGCCGCGATAGAAAGAGAAATCAAGGAAGGAAGAAGAGACTTTATGGAATGTATTTATATTCTTTATTTTAATTTAACGTAAATATTTATGAATAGACCATATTTGGGGTTAGGATCGGCTAGTTTCAATAAATTTCTGAAGCCGAATGTCGACAAAATCAAAATATTGGACTTAAAATAAAATTAATACACGATTCGTTTTGCTTGGCTCCAGAGAAAGCTCCAATTATAGCGTTATTTAATAAGGAGTGATGATACATGACTGAAGGGAAACCACAGTTTAGTTCATGACAATATCAAGAGATAGACAGAAAATGATTCTTCAAAACTAATTTTCTCATGTGTATGAAAGACAGAAAAAGTTTCCAAAGACAGAAATGTATTCAACTTCTGAAATTCTATCATGAGTTCGTAACACCAACTGATTTACTCTATTGCTACACCATGTACCACCACTCGTTAACATTTATTAATTAAAACGGTATAGCTATTGTTTCTGTGGTAGACTCACGTGTCAGGCGGTGCCCTGTTGACGTTGGGCTTGACCTTGTTGACCTGTCGCGTGGTGGTGGTATTCATCAGCTGATTCGCCATCGGGGACAAAAGAGTTGTCGGCGCTGCGTTCCGGTGGTTGCGATTTATTACTAGAAGAAGGAAATTTCGAGTTAGTTTCGCTTCTGTATCGTTTGTTTTCTTCTTTCCGTCTTTGATGGCGACAGTTTTTTTTGGTTTCATTCTGGTGCCAGATATGAGGTTGTTGCTGTTGTTACTGAAAGATTTTGAGCTGGTAGCAATGTGGTAGCTTCCACTACATCATCGCTTCTATAATTAACATGATCAATAAATGTCTCAATATCTCAATAAGTATTCCAATGAATACCTTTTACCTACTTGTTGAACCTAGACTTCGAAGTTTAAGCGCTTGGTCCACTGTGGATAGAGGATTATTACTATTAGCTCATACTTACAACTAGTATCCTCCCCTCTTTCCCTCGCAATTTCACCTGGAAGGCAATAAGAAATATTTACGCAAAGATGTTACTCAATTGAGTTGTATAAGCAGCCAAGCTTGTGATTTTTGATTTTAATTTACTTTCAATATTGCATTTTTTTCTAAAGTTTTACTAAAGGAATCTAATTTGGAAGGCATTGAATTATTTTAAAATGTAAATTAATCTCTCATTATGTCTGTATTCAATCTCAATTTTAAATTATTTGAAAATTACTTAGACACAATTAAATTAAAATTAAAGGTACTTATGTAGGTATTCTTAATCAATATTCTACAACAAAAGCATAGATGTAGGTACCCACATAGCATTCACTTTAGCGTCGCCAATTTTGGACAAGATTGATTAAGATTTATGTATTGAATTCGGGAATTATGCGTTTTATGATATCATTCAAATTGTAAATGAATCAGGGCGGCTGCTGCCGTTGTTTTCTTGATCTGCATTACAATCGGATAATATCAAATTGGTAAGTACATAATATTATCCATGAATTGGCAACTCTTTTAATTAAAATGGTAGGTATTTAATCATTCAGACAAATAAATGCAATGCCATGAATATTTGCAATGCGCGGCAGAGGGTACAAACCACAAATGATAATATATCCGCTTTAGAGTTTACCAAGAAGCACAGATCGATGGAAACAATTCAATCGTCGTTGACTCATTAGTCATTGACATAGTGAATGCAAAAGTAAAATAAAAACAAAATGATTTTGATTCGTGTTTATTAGAATTTTGTTAGTCGGGGAATTTTTGTGAAATTTAGTGTGAGGCTGTTAGTTAGGAGCTGTCGCTCGGCGGAGCGGCAGCGGGTCGTGTCACTACTGTTCAGCCGGGTACATGCGAGAGAAGCGCATAACCCTTGAGGCATCCCGCCAGTTGTCAGTGCTCGCTATGAGATAATGCGTGACAAAGCAACTAGGTGCACGGTACCTTCCGGTAACCTGGGACGAAGCATATTGCCGGTCAAATGGTTCAGTGGGCCGATGATTAAAAGAATTAACGAAAAAAAAAACACTCGGCTCGGAGCCTGAGATGTACCTCGAACATGGACCTTCTTGGGCAACTCTGGCGGCGTGAAGGTGGGGGGAGGATGGTGATCATCTGCAAAACATCAGCACAAGTTCGCATTCCACTCCACTCAGTAAATACAGTTCCTACAGCACATCGCGATATAGTACAGCGTGTGGCCGGTCTGTCCATATTGACTCAGATCACTTCAATATTACAACCATCGGTTTCATCTTGTTCATTAAATTGAAAGCAATTAGCATTTAAAATATTGGAACGTAAATATTAATATAATAGGTGTTTTGGATTCTATAGTGTTAGATAAAATAAAGTTAGCACAACGTTAAGGTACGTCCGGAGAGAAGCTCCAAAGAAAGCTGAAGATGAAACCGATATACAATCAAATTACTTATTAAAAAAATCAAAGTTATAGTCACAACTATGAATGCTACGGTTAAAATAACATACCTACCACCACACATGCAACAAACGTAAAGCTACGAATACAAACGACACACAAAACAAAATAAACTAACTATTAGACAAGCTCTACGTGCTAAAATATTATGTATCACATCTTGAATTAAATGAATTTAAATCCCTAGGTATTACCATGACTAATGCAAAGGGTATGAGGGTATGAAAACATGGAGTGATTAGAATGGCATTGAGAGTACTAAGAACTGATGGCTCAAATGATATTACAGAATCGTAAATATTACAGGGATGTGATAACAGTAAGGCCAGTATACCAAATCGTTCGGCAGATCGGACGCAGCAGCTAACCACTGCTGGGTCCTCGCGGTTCTATCGAGGCGGGAGCATCTAAACGTTCCCTATGCAGGGGATCATTAAATCATCTTTTCAACTTTAAAGCAAAAATAAATTACAAATTAACTTCTTGTAAAATCTATTACTTCACAACATCAATATCAGAGGGACTATGTCGATGCAGAAAATCAGGGATCAAAATACTCCTAGAAAAATATTTTGAGATATATAATAATATAATAACAACAACACCAAAATAAATAAACGACATCACATAATGTCTCTCGATGTTTTAAATATCGGCTAATAGAGAGGCAAACATCTAACTGCTGTATAAATGCACATATAGAAACGTATAAGACAAGACAATGATAAACAGGACACGTTTGCTATGCGATCGGTGGTCGGGAGTCTCCCGCCCCACACGTCGCGTATAAAACATCACATTGACATGTACACTGAATCTTAACATTGAGGTTACGTACTTGCCCTGCCAACCATCTGGACGGCGCGTACGCCCTTCCTGAATGTAGCCACTGAACCGAGAAACAATAGGTTTAGCTCACTTGTTACACAATCCATTTCAACCTATTATAAACTGTGGATGTTACAGAAGATACGCAAAATAATAGATCTTATGCAGACAGAGATGCAAAGCTGATAGATCTCTGAGTAGGAAGTAGGTAGTTGATGACGACGCAGTTATGTTTGACTTCTCATACTACCGCCCAAACTGGTGTCTGTGGCAAACACTGAGAAAATATCATGTCAAAATTGGATAGACTGCGCAGTTTGGGCTGTATAGTAATAGAGGTCAGGTCTCCTATTGGGGTTGCAGCCGTGAACAGTGTTTTATTCTGATATACTCTCTACCTATATCTTTCGTATATTAAGCGAGCTGTAGTTAATATAGTGTCTTAGCCTAGCCTTGCACTATTCTAGTTGCGTGTGTCGTTTAATCGTGTATTAGCATAGGTATATTGTAGCCCAGTTTCAATTCGTCCATAGCAATGGTTAGTTGATGCAAACAAACTATACGTGTATAAGGTACGGTAATACGGTTTATTTGTCATTTCGTTTCCGTACCGTCGAGACAAGCACGGTACGTATTAAGACTTTGTTTCACCATCCCAGTCTGCATCATCATCATTCCAACATCTGTAAAAATCCAAACACTGACAATACGAATGTACGCTCCTAACATTTATGATTTCATTTGTTATATGAGTTTGGTAGAATCAAATTCTGTGCAGTGAAGCTTGATGTTGGAGCGGTAGAATTTGATTCTGTCAAAAGCGTGGATGAATGTGATGGGTCGTGACTGTATTTAGTTTCCTCCCTGTGTTAGTCACTGTCGCGGTCGTTAGCACAGACAAGCCGGAACTGTCGTCATAAGTCTTTTCCTCCAAAGCTCACTCTCGATGGGCAATTTTATCAGCAGTTTGAGATCTTCACTCCTTTCGTTCTGAGACATGCTTTCGTGGATTCCTTTTTTATTATATCTAAGTGTTCAGGGACATGACGGTGCACTTGCAGTTTGCAATATTTAGTTCTACATATTATTATGAATGTTTTCATGCATGTACTGTCGGTGCTGGGCTCAGAAGTGCATCATAGCAATGTGTTCAACTCTCGTTGATTCGCACCGCACTGCGTGTCCTGATAAAATTTTGACAAGTAACTGCTGTGTGATACTATGTACAGATCCTGATTGGGTATGTGAATGTTAAGCGGTATTGTATGATGCACTAAATCCTCAATTGATACAGAAACAGAGCGAGTAATATCTCAAAAGGCAGAAAAATGGTGAAGTGTCGGAGTGCTTTTATCTTGTGGCGGAATCCATTCACGAGCGAGCGGACATACACAATGATCGCTAAATTATAGGGTGTGAACGAGCACGGGTCAAGATAATGCCTTGCAGCCGATCCAGTCAGTGAGGTACGGACGCAACACCACTAAAGCAACTCAACAAAATTATAGACACGAAAAATAAATATCGGAAAACGTCAAGTTGTGAGGTTAGGTGTGGTGCAAGTTACCTATGTCGGCTCCAACCTTCCGCTGGTGCGCGGTCACTAAAAGTTTAGCCGAACAATATATTCATTAATGACGCACAAATAGAAAGAAAACAGTGTGAGGTCGAGCGAGTCTGTGTCGACGGTGCCGCCAGGGCTCCTGCCTACTGCTTAGGTGTATTGCGAACATCTTGTGCTCACACTTGTGTAAGTGACACACTTATTACGGGACACAGTTCATAACAACATTAAATATTTCCAGAAAGAATGTCACAGAATAGTATAAAGATAAGAAGTTAGCTTAAAGTATTATATGTAGAGAATTCTGTACAGATTGTCTCGCTATGTTAGGTTATGTATTAGTAATGATAGCAATTGAGTGATCTTACAGTTTTTGCATTTGCACTTCTTGATGAGCGTTTCATCTTTGATGTCCTCGTGGCAGGCCTTGCAATAATACCAAGCTCTGGAATGACAATAGTTGTAGTAAGTACTAAGGAGACCAAACTGACACTACGGCCGGCAGCACAGGTTTGAATTGAGAAAATGGAGAAGACAGCAGTTTTGTTTTTGGAAAGATGCTAAAATTGAAGAGGAGCTAAGTTCCTCGCACTATCAAGGCGATAAAGTACCACACTACGAGAAAATATGAAAATATCACCCATGACTAACCTTTTAACCTCATCTGCGGACTGTGCTATAAAGAATCCCTGTGTATTTGCGTGTATCTTGGCACTGCGCGGGTTGATGGATATCTTGCTGTCGGCTCCCTCCTCTCCCTTGATCTCGATCGCTAGCAGCAGCAGCTTTAGCTTCGTGAAGCATAACCTGGAGGATAGACATGATGTACCGGCCTGTTCTGAAGTCCTTTCAGTTTTAAGGCTTGGTTTATGATGATGTAATGATTGTCATTTGTCGATTGACACCAAAAGTCCTGTTGTCTTGGTGTCTTTTGATATCATACAACGTTTAAATATTTTTCTGTCTTGACTGACTTTTGACATGTTTGAGATTGATGGGTTGTAATAACTGACTGTTGGTGTTTGTAAACTTACCAATATAGTTAGTTTGGATACAAAATGTATAGTTACAAAAAAAGAACAAAATTCGATGGTTGATTGAAGTTACTTTCCAATAGAATTGGTATCTAAGTATTCAGGATTAATCTAACTTAGTTTGGTAAAAAAGTACTACTTTTGTTTTCTTGGTAACAAAAGTCTAATATTCCTTTGTATTAATTTAAGTAAGAAACCAATTTACACGTAATTAATTGTAAATAATATGAATATTACATTTTAGGTTCAATTTCATGCTACCGACGACACTTATGCAGGATTCTAAGGTTCTACTCTTAGTTAATTTAAGTTCTACAACAAAACTACAAAATACATAATTATACAAATGTACCAATATACGAGTTACACAAGATATACTACAAATAAACATGCATATTCTAATGACTAAAGTTCATATTGTACAAATGTTAATAGTGTGTTGTGTTTGTGGCGAGTACGGTGTACGACAGAGAAAGCGATAGTAGGAGGAAAGAGGAAGCTAAACCGTGAAGTTTCCAAACCTGTGAATAATTCACATAAAAAAGATGATAGTTTTAATAAAGTTAATAGAAAATTGTGCAATTAAGCCCAAGACCAAGTGCGTCAAAACAATGACTTAGATCAATATTTACAATTTCCTCTTTTACTGCACTGAAGTAATTTTATGGAATCGTGAGTTTCACTAAACATAAGTAAACGAATCAAGTGTATCCTGTGTGAGATAAAAATGTAAATGTGTGTGAAATTTAAAAGTAAAGACCGGAGATAAAATTATACAACTTGGAAAGGTGCCGCTACTAGATGACTACGACAATTCACTATCGGCTCCAACAGTAGTCTAAAATACATACCACTAATAAAAAGACTAAAATATTACCCATTCAACATGCACAATCTATTCTGGAAAATCAGAAAGACAATTTAGTTCTAAACATATCCAGCCTACTCGTGTCTAGGTTATCAGTTATCAGTGCACACTCAGGTAGCTAGGGTTAGCAAGTTGGCACACAGTGTCTACGGTGCAGTGCAGGCGGCCCAAGGATCGAGAGGAGTCTTACTCGCTCGCTTGCGGGAAACTCATTCCCGTGAAGGATGTCGACAGTGTTTCGGTGTACATCTCGCAGCCAGTACCCTGCAGGTAATCGTTCTGCCAAGCTTGTGTGTCGGGGGACTGCAATCAACCAATAGGAGACGCTAAAGCTCGTGCCATGTTAGTCATAGCCACATCGACAGGGCTATAGCATCCGTGCTTCGGCCTCACTCCTCGTTGCTCGCCGGCTATATTACACAACTATCCACAATTAGTATTTCATCACCCTATATTATTTGTCTCTATACTTAGATGTTACCCGCTAAAACGTTATTCAGTGCAGTACCTATGACAATGAAATCGAAACAAAACATTGATATTTATTCAAAACCACAGACGGTAAGCTGGCAAACAAAATGAACAAAAACACTAAAATGGTAAGCTATGCGATTCGTAGTTGGTTAGTATTGATCGTCCTGTAATCACGATATGGAATGCTCAAACACTTGAAAGTATAAAAAGGTTTGGTGTGTGACGTTTGTCTCGAGTCACATTATTGAAAGCGTCGCGTTCCTTGCCCACTTACTCTGCGGCCTGTTTGAACGGCATCCCGATAAACGTTGAACTTAGTGTCTCGGTGTACATCTCCATGCCGGTACCTCGCATGTAGTCATTAGTCCATATAGCCATTTCTTGTGACTGTGGAAATGCCGCATAGTATCGTTAGAACTTGTGGTACGTTCAGAGAGCGATTGTAAGTCCGGCGGAGAGTCAAGGGTCGATCTCTGAAAGTACTTGAGGAGTATGTTTATAGAAGTGTGGGGGAAGTAAGAAGAAGGCTGACCGTCTTAAAGCTGCGCATGGCGAAGAGGTTGGCCATCATGGTGGAGAAGCCGGGCGCGAGACAGCTCTGCGCGATAAAGCCGAGTTTCAGCTCCGCCAGGCATATCACGTCGTCGCCCTGCTTCCAGTCCCAGGAAGGAATGTTTAAGAGGTAGGCCTGTAACATTATACACAAGTCAATTTAAGAATATTGAAGACCAACTTACGTTCTCACAATCAACTCAGCGTATCGCAGTCCACTCCAAGACTCTCCCAAGTTGCGACACATCTCATCTCATCATCTCCCAGCGTCCTTTTAAAGGTCTGAGGTCCTTTTAGCTGCTGGCCGTTGTACGCTACGCATGCCTGCATTATGAATCACAAGTCAATGCATATTTTTGCATCGATTAATCCCGTAAATCTACCTTATTATGGTACTGCATCAGTTGGATGATAACCCGGATGTCATCGGAGTAGTTCTTGATTGAGATGACTCTCATAATGTTTGCGGCATCTTCCGCGTCAGGGTCTTGGCAGTATTTGTTTGCTAACACCAGACACGCATCTGCTTCATGTACCTAGATTTAGAAGTTATTAAAGTTTGTTGTCACAAAGTTTGTGTCATATTGATGGTATATTGAATAGAGGCTTTAAAAGCGATAGCGGATGTCATTGAGGATCGGATTTATCATTATGGATGTGGAGTCCAGTGGTGTTAAGATGTCCACGATTGCCCTTAGCCCTTTGATATCATCTACATGACACGCTTACAGTTTTTAAACAAGCTGCAGCTCGGGGGCATTGTTTCCAAATTGTTTTACAAGAATGTAGTTCAAATCAAAATACTAAACATATATCTGGGTTTACTTGAATAGAATTATGGGTTGTTTTAGACCATTTTTATTCAAGCAAATTTACTATCAATTGATGCAAATTTTGGGGGATTTCGATTTGCGGTAAGCAACAACACATTTATAGGGTCACAACACTTACCAATCAAACGTCAACACACTAAATTACCAAAAAGTTAATTTGACACATTTATTGTTAGGAGGAAAGACAGAGAACATTTTAGTAGACGTTAGTCTAATACGGATTTACTTAATTAGTTCTACATTCTATTCAAGCGGAGGATTACAAAAGCGTGAAGATTGCACATGCAGATCTTTGGCCGAAAACATAAAAATGAGTACCACTTTTTAATTTTCAATATTCCTTTTTAATTTTTAGATTTTGGATCAATTTTGAGTTAGAATTTGAGTAACCAATTGGGTCTGATTTTATAAAGTTTCTTTGGGTGGTATTCATTTTGACGAAGCAGGTGGGGTTGAAAGAAGAGGTTGCATGCAGACAAGCGCGATCATTCCAAGCCATGCCAACTTACCCAACTATATCGACAATCGATAACTGTACTCGACTACTTATAAAAATGTTAAATTTTGAAATGGAAACCCTTTCTTCGGCAGCCATTAATGCCAATATTGCCATCGGAACGTACAGAATCGATATCGAAGTCACAAACGGGCCAGCATTGCAACAACACCCAATCAGACACATGGTGGGCGGGCAGAGCGCGGCGGACTCTGGCGAGCACGGCCGCCGCGCTGCCGACAACACTCAGTAGCGCGCGGCGCCGGGTCAGCGGCGCTCAGTAGCCTCCCTGGGCTACCGAGAGCCGCGCCGACGGCCGCAAAGATTAGTCAACGAGCATCGCTCTACTCTAGACATTATGTTACATCGTCAAACCGACACCACGCCCATTTTGATTATTTGTCGTGTGTGCATTGCTACTTACTTTCACCCTCTGAAGGTCGATTGGATTCATAATGGTGCCTTGAAAGAATTCCACAGTGGTAAAGTGTCTCTTGAACAGGCCTTCGAGCTCCAGGTCGGGCGGTTTCCTGTCATGAACGCTCAGTTAACACCGCTGGCCATGGTTATCGGACATGCTGTCCGCCGCCTGGTGTGGCCTTACCATGCAACTCTAGGTACCAAAATACGCAGTCGTGTGGTGGTGCGCGGTCGCTGTGCAGAGTGCCCGCGGGCGACCTCGCAGCACCGTGAGAAGCAATGATTGCATCAAAATAATCACAAGATAAACGTTACCAAAGTGACCAATACCTACTGTGACTATGAAACAGCATCTTTACAGAAGAAAGAGTTCTGTTTTATGCACATATAAATAAATTAAAAAAAAGTACTGATTCACGTAGACGCGTCAATGAGAATTACGGCCGTGCGTTAATCTAATGCCTGCTCTATGGTTGTGTTCTAACCTTGACTCGTTCAAGGTCGACGGCATTCATCATTGTACCCTGAAAAAACTCGACGGTGGTGTAGTGACGCTTGAGGAGACCTTCCAGCTCAAGGTCGGGCTCTTTTCTGAAAGCGTCGTCGATCACACGTCATGATACACCACCACTCGACAGTGCCACAAGCTACGTCACACACCCACAGTGTCACACACACTGATGCGTGACTTTGCTTCCACAGTACACATTTATGTTTCGCCAGTGAGTTTCATATTGTTGTCAGTATTACTTGACATCATGACCCACCGCAAATTAAAATAGTATTTTTTTGTATATTTTGTCAATAATATTCAGACATATAATCCGATAATATCTTATACTACGTACTTATTTCTAACACTACGCAGTATAGATTTTTTTTAAACTTAGTGTATATAAACTAGCTGTGCCCCGCGGTTACACCCGCTCCTAAGGGTCGTAAAATGATGTTAATTAGCCTGTAACCTTCCCCAGGAATTGGGTGATCAAAATCAAAATGATGTTTTAAATTCGGCAGTTCGAACAAAAAAACAAACGAACTCTTCAGCTTTATTACATGAGTAAAGAATTTTCAGTAACTATATGTCATGTACGATCAATTATCCATTATTATTTTATCATGGATGATGATCAGGAAAATATCCTTGCCCCATGAAATTGTAGAGAAAGATATTTTTTTAGAGACGTCGTTTGGAATATATTGTTAAGTCATATTTCCCTATTCATGTTATTCTTAATATCAAATTAAAAACAAGTTAATTAGTAACATACATACCTGTGTAAAAAAACAACTTCGACATCCACATCCTCTCTATCCTCATGTAGGAAGTCTTTTAAAAAATGGCTCACTGATTCGTATGTTATGTGCCCACAGACCACTATATGCCTGAAATCGTACAACTTTATTATAACACAGGCCCACTCAGCTACGCTCAAGGTGCATCTACCAAATTAATTTGCATTTTGAAAAACAGAAAGAAGCTTCAGAAGCAGTTCTCAGAAAGTATCAAAGCTTGTTAAGTTGGAAAAGTACTGATTGGAAAATTGTCATTTATTTTTAAGCTTCGTGTTGTTAAAACTTGCAAAAATCTTTACATTTGGCTTGGTTTTTTTTAGAAAGCAAATTTTCAAAAAGCTCATCTTATAAGTAAGGAAAAGATAGAAGTAACAGCAATTTGAAGTCTTATTTAACACCTGGGACCAGATGAAAGTAACTCATAATAAAATATTGAAAGAAATAGGTCACGACAGGGTTAAACAAAACGGTAAGTGACAGAAGCGTGAAGAGAAGCTACATTTATATCAACCACGTCTTTGTTTTCTCAGGCTTACGAATAGCTTATAAATTATTTCAAAACAACGTGAATCGCAGTTAAAATTTAAAGTATTTTTTCTTGTAAAACAACGACGTGGTTTGCAAATTAAAACGTCCATAATCACTATACGCTCATTAGTTTGTGGCCAATTCATAACTTTTACTTTTAAATACAATGACTTGGCTTAAAAGCTTCCATATTTAAAAAAACAGCAAACATTCAATTAGAACCACAAATAAATGAGCATTGTTCTAGAAAGCTCAGTTTCGTTCAGGAATTGTGTAACTATCTACCACACTATAAAAAAATAAAATAAAATAAATGAGACGACGACTATTGGGTAGGGGATGTTTAGGTAACTTGCAGGACATTATCTGTGGTGTCTTTAAGGGGGGGGGGGGGGGGGACATACAACAATTATAGCATACATTGCATGGAGTATAATACCTTTGTGGTGTGATGATTTCGAACTAAATGTTAACACACTGACTATTTAGTAGTCTTTCAAACCACATCTTACTTACACTACTGCAAAAGCAATTCAAACCTGCGTATGTCAGTTTAATTAGCATTAGTAGTGTTAGGTTATATTACGTAGTTTGTAAGTAATTGCAACATTTTTATTAGGCATTCATTACTTCAGAACACAGTTTACAAAGATACGAGTATACAGAATGGACAGTAGATACTCCATTCATGATAATGTATGTCGCAAGAGGAAAGTTTGCGAAACTACAAAACACTCAGCGTGTGTCATTTTTATGTAAACACAGCAAAATATGTTTATAATTAAATATTGAAATCTGTTCTGTTACATACAATTTGTGATCTAGTTACTTTGTCATACTTCGTGGTTTATATAAATAAATACTGTGAAAAGTGTTTTCTCTGAATATTACAATTTACTTTGTACTCTACGCCATTGCATCTAGGTAGGTAATACGCCTCTTGTATGTACTGTGTTTAGATAAAAATCCTATATAAACAGTAAAAGCTTGCGTCTCAGTACAGTTAATGTATTTGGGGAACATGTAATCACTTGGACTTCTTAGTATGTGTTCGTATATAATATTGTTTTGGAGCCAGAGTCGCAATTCTTAATAAGTTCACATCGACACTGTTAGGTGGACACTTCGTTTGTTGAAATGTGACAGTCGACAGTTCGTATAATGATGAAGGTTAATGTTGTTAAAATAAAAAAGAAAAAGAAGATTCAGAAAGTCATCACAGAGCAGAAAATAAGAAAGTTAACATAAACCAAGGGATGCAACAGCTCATGTCTACACGATCATGCAACTAGTATTCATCTAAGGTGTGGCAAAGGAACTGATTTCATTTTTATTATTCATATAAACATTAAATCTGTCTACCTTTGTATCTTTAATACGTTCCATAAACATTGCAAACAATTTCCAAAATCAATCCAAAAGTTTCTCATAAAATGATTGGTGTATCGTTGCTAGGATGATGTCAATCATGTCAAATGATATGTTCAATAAAACTAAACTAATTTTGCGTTAAAAATGTCCTCAATGCACACAGCCTTGCCACGCTCTATGAATATATTTACGAAAATACATTACACTAAAATAACCGAGGGGGTCGATTCAAAATTACATTACAGATCAAAAACATTAAAGAGGGTCAACATTAAGAGTACAAGTAACAGTAAGTCGTGCAGGCAGGACAGTTCGAGCGGATTGGACTGCGGGAGGGGGCGGGGTAGCGGACGGCGCAGTGGCGGGGGCAGGGGGGGGGACAGGCAGGGTGGTGCGCGCGCGTCCACAGCCCCCCGGGGCAGGCGCGGGCGCAGGCTGGCCCGCCGCCCACAGGCAGGAGCTGTCGACGCCGAGCTTCGCAACGCACACCGGAACTCCAACAACGCACTACAGTACGGTACCACTCAACATTTAACTCTCCGTAACTAAGCTTTACGTTAACATTCCTTTACTTTACGTACGTTTACTAACAGAACATAATCATGATACCTATAATGACGAGCGATAACACTAGCCACTATCTGCTGTTCACTATTCAACTGAACTCAAATCAATTCAAAGGTAATTTACAATCAATATCGACTCATAAAAACAAAGACAACTCGCGGGACTTGCGTCCCGCCAAGATAAGTGAGAACACAGAAGCGTGCTAAGAGAGGAAAAGGAAGAATAGATGTCACAACACGGAACACATTCAACGGAACGGAGTGAAGACAGCGGCTCACCTGCGTCCCCGCTCATTCTTGAGGGTGCCGCCATACTTGGGTCTAGTGCCGATTAAGTCAATTATCTCTGGGATACAACTGGCAAATATCGCCTAAACGCCGACAGACAAAACAAGACGTTCACATTCATTCAACCGAGAGCGGGAGGCGAGTCGCCGGCGCGCGGCCCGGCGGCGGCGCGGCGGCGGCTCGCCCCGGCGCCGTGCGGGCGCGGCGGTGGCGGGACGGCGGCGCGGGCCGCGCGGGCCGGCGCGGGCGCGGCACTGGCTGTGTGTCGCGGGACTGTGGCGAGTGCCGGAGCTAGCGCTACAGCGTGGCGACAGGCATCGTGTGCAAGCGAACAAACCAAACACTACTTCATCGACAGCATTACAAAACTTTACATCGGCTCTCTCCAGATCTAGTCTCGTTAGAAAGGATTAAAAAGCTCAACGGTATCTCGAGTAAAATTTACGAAAAAAGGCATGTAGTAGTGCGTCGGTCGACCGCGCACCTGTCTCTCTAGTTCGGGGAGAGGGGCGCGGCCGCCGGGAGCTAACTCTTCGAGCATGCGCCACGGCACCGAGAGACCGATTCTAGTGAAGGATTAATAAATTTCATTAGCAAACTCCGCATTCAATCAACCAAGATCGAAACCGTGAGAGGTAGGAAGGCAGGAAGCCGCGTGGAGCGGGGGCGTGAGAGCAGGGTACCTGCGGCGGACGTCCTTGTTGTACCGGCCGCCGTATTTGTTCCGCTGCGCCGCCAGCTCCGTGATCTCGGGGATCCAGCTGGCGAACACAGCCTACGATACACAGCAACACCGTAAGGTGAATGACCGCGCCCCCGGCCCGCCCCCGCGCGCCCGCCCCGCCCCGCCCCGCCCGCCCGGCCCGCCCCCTCGCGCACGAGGCTGTGTGCGGTGAGTGTCGTCTGTCTGCGTGTGGCTGTGGCTGTGTGTGGGTGTGCGGGACTTGGGTGCCGTGCCGAGCTACGCTAGCGGCGGGAGCCGTGACGGGACTCGTGACCGGGTGCATGCAAAGCCTAAGGATACATACGCTAACTAATCGATGATCAGAACTTAAAAAGAAATCGGTTCGACCGGTACCTAAACTAAAAACGGTGGGCATTCGGTATAGACGCTTGGTAGACGCGAGCACGGGCCGGCCGAGTCGGCGGGCCGCGCGGCGGCGCTCGCCCCGGCGGTACGGCTCGCGCAGTAACACCGGGGCGACACGCCGCCCGCCGCGCGCCGACGGACCCGCGCGTGAACACGAGTAGATAACACAATACATCTGACGGCACTGAGCAAGCTTTCTTATAAGGTGATGATTCCACATGGTCGCCGAAACCTCGTGCGATTCATGTCGAGCGTGGCGCGAGATGAACCACCTTCACTTTCGCCGACCATCTTATATATCAAACGGATACCTCTTTCCATGTTCGCGCTTCAGCTCGCCACTGTACTTGGACCTACTTCCTACCAGCTCTATAATTTCGGGAATGCTACTAGCGAACATTGCCTGCAACAGACCACGGTGTCGATCGAACATGCAGTCCGACCGCACGCGGACACCATCGAGTGGTGCACGACAATGTCCACAATGAGATCGGTATGCTCTCTCTATGGTGACGCTGAGTCGTTAAGTGTAGCCGGTAGCGGAGCGAAATAAAAATAAAAGGAAGTAGTGTGTGTCTACCGGTGATGTGAGCAACTGAACACAGCCAGGCGTGGTGCGGCATGCATCGCGAGTGGGAGGGGTGGGACGCGGCACCGGGTCGCCGAGGTGGCGGGCGCCACTAGACGCGACAAGACGCGACAGGACGCGACAGGACGCGACAGGACGCGACAGGACGCGACATTACGCGCAACACACGCGCTCGCTCGCGCAACGTATCTCGTTCGGACCAGTCCCCAGTACACTCCGTACTCTAAGCGCGGCGAGACAGATCCTCCGGCACGTTCGTGGTGACTATCACGTAACAAAGCAAAAGAAAAAACAAAATACACCCATGCAGCCGCTCGAAGAAAAGCGTATTAAAATTGAATAGACGGCGATAGTCGAAGGTCAGTCCTTCGAAGCCGGGAAGTTAGAAAATGGCACATGAGGGCGGTGAGGAGTCCGCCCGGGCGGGGCGCCGCTCGGCGTCTCGCGAGCCTCATCGTGACGTCATGCTGTCTACACATGGTGCACTAGTCAGGCTTACAATCATTCAACGAGCTGTGCGATAAACCACTTGTCTAGCAAGTCCCATGTGAACTATATTGTAACCGTTACACTGCAAATGTTTGTTATATTTCCTTTTGCTTTGTTATTAATTTAGCCTCGTACAAGGGACCGCAAGCTTGTCGTAACGACTTAGTAGCCGTGAGAAAACATGAAACTACATTTAATTACTTGAAAATTAAGATATGTTCTGTGCCAAATGCCACTACAGAAATAAATTAGAGACTTGCGTCCCCTTGCGAAGATCACTCAGTTATTTGACTTTATATTTCATTTCATTTCATTTCATTAAATATTTAATTCATAGAGATTCAGATAGAAACAGTTGAAAGCGAAACTTACCAAGCCGACGAGGAGGAAAAAAACCAAAAATGTTCTTCCAAGTACTGTGTGACAGAACACGTCACCATAACCTACGGTGGACATGGTGACTATGAGGAAGTACACACACGTCCAATATGAGAGCTTCTGTGCATTCTCGAAGTCGAATGGATCTCCGGAGTTCTCCAGCTGAAACACGACAAATTGAGAAAGTCAGAAACTGTGACGTCTAGAAGTAAACAGCTGAAAACGTTAAAACAGCCCGTTTAGAGATGTTTACACAACATACATACATAAACTCACGCCTTTTCCTATGTGGCTATGTATAAACTAGTGTCATAAATCTGGTCATACAAGCACGCCGGTTACGAGTACTTCGCACCTGACCTTTTTGAAGAACATCTCCAATAAGGTTATATCCAAGTAGGGCGTCCCTTCCCGGCATTTCCGCTTACATCTGCCTTTGCATGCTGCTTTGTTGTCGTCTTTCATTCATCCTCTCATCGTGACCAAACCATCTGAGCATATTCTTTTCAATTTTTGTCACGACATCTTCTTTTCAACCACAACGTTGTTTATAACATCATTACTCCATTTATTCTGCTCTCAAGTCTCTTTTGCCACACCCAACATATACATCAGTGTAGGCACCACCACACCATCGTGAACAGCCAGACGAGCCGTTTTGGTTGGCCACAATGCCATGTGTAGCGCCATTCACTTTATTTCCCGCAGTTGTCCTCCTTTCCACATCAGCATCAATATTTCCATCTCTTGTTAACAGACTCCACAAATATACAAATTCATTGACTTGTTCCACACTCGTATCATTTATTTTCATATCACTCACCGACCCGACACAATCTTTTCGCTTTGTGTTACCTTCGTCTTGTTCACATTTATGTTCATTCCTTTCTTCTTATATGCTCCATTCATCACGGTCACCATAACTTGCAGCTGTTCTGACGACGATGCAAGAAGACCTTGTTCGTCTATGTCGAAGAGACATTTGACAGGCAACTCATTCATCTTCAATCCACACTCACTCTCTTTTAAATCTGTCTGACAACTTTCCATTTATAGATTGAACAGCCATGGTGACATTACACAGCCCTGTCGAACACCCCTAGATATACCAAACCAGTCCGTGTACGTTTACACAATAAATGTGCAATTTGTTTGTGTCACTGCATTTATTCTACACTCTACTTTCTCTCTACTCTTTTGCCCCATTTAAATCGGCTACCAATATAAAAGTACACCATATTTATGGTGTGAAATCAGAAAAAACAACGAATGCAAGTTAGTTACCTAATAAAAAACCTAAGTCCTTTTGAACTGATTAATAGTTAGTAATGGGGGCATCATGACCTTATTCATGTTTGTTGAAAGATGATGATATTATATTCTACCAGTGTTCGTATATGCTATATATTTTGTCCTTCATTTTTTATAGCTCCTTCTTTGTTTCATCTTTGGCCATTTGGCGCTCTTAATACCAATTTACTTATACAAATTTTACAATAAATAATTTTTCCTCAGTCTGACTCACTGGCCTTAAAAACCCCGTAATCCGTCCATGATTCAAATTCACACAAAGCAATATATTTGACGTTGAACACTTACCAAATGAATAATGCCGGCAGCGGTCAGCCACACTGATATAAATATAGAAACTAATTGCGCCAACCGAATTGAGCTCGATGTTTTTAATATATTGAGGTATTGCAAAATATCAGGCACGGTCATTAAGCGCAGAGCTCTGAGAAATCTCAGCCCTGGAAAAGAGATAAGTTTGTGTTTAGTTCATATATAAAACATATCGAACATAGAAGCGAGGACCTCACGCTCAGCAGTAACGCTTCGAACCACTAGATCAACGATGTACTCATAGGTATGTTTATGGTATAAAGTAAGATTAAATTATTATGTTACAATTATCAACTTATAATAGGAGAACCCATTTTAGGTCTTTAGGACAAAGATTCTAGTTAAAGAATTTTCTTACAAAGAAATTTACAATTCACGTTCGTGAGAGCAGATTTTACTACTTGGTATTCATATTATAGCATTTTCGACATTCAAACTTAAACAATTATGTAACTATTGATAAACTCTGAATACTAAAGAATATTTTTTTGTTTTGCTTTTGTTTGCGGGTACTTCAACAAATCACAATTTCCAATGCAGCGTAAATCTACTCTCAAATATAAGAAGTGCAGACCCAACGTTGCAATACAGATGAATCACTTAGTTGTACAAGTGTTTTGGTTGATTGAGATGGGAATCTACACCTTCTTAAACTGTTCTCATATTTACTGCCCAGCGCACCTTGCTAAGACTATTATAAATGTCGAAATGATATTTGGGTTTGGGCACTTTCACTGAGCTTAGAAATCTCATAACGACGACGTTAGCTAACTAATCAATCTATCGTCCCTTTGCCCTACTTAAACAGCTGACACACAAATCGCAATCTGTTTCAAGATTCAAATGGATCGAGTAGCGTGGTGGGCCAATCGGAAAGTTGGACTCTGTTCACAGATAAGACAGAATCCATTCTGTGAACCGAGTCTAACTTTCAGATAGTAGATATCAATCTATCTAGCTTGTATTGTCCCACTGATAGGGAAATTCTTCCTTCACCTATTTTGTCGTACATATAGTAATGTTAAAAGCTAATTTAGTGTAAAATGACTTTGTATCGGTGTTTCTTCTCTGACTTAAATAGGAAAACACTGACCTTGTTTATAAAATATATTTTACTTTTTCGACGTTTAAAAGTGTTTGCAAACACGAATATGCCGTTCCACGTTCCGTTCCACTTCGTAGGTCGAGTGGTGCCAAGCGCGACTACTGAGCGTGAGGTTCTGGGTTCGACTCCCAGGTCGGGCAAAGTAGTATTGAGATTTGTCAATGTTTATTTTTCTCAAAAGCAACCCGGGATCTGGATTTGCTCGCCCCCTATTACATGGTACTTTAACATAATTGGCGAAATGTAGGTGTTACTATAAGTGCAGCCCTGCCCAACCTTACGGGGAATACAGGCGTGCTGTTACGTAAATATGAATTATTGTTTATCATTTACTCACCTATCCACGTTCTATCCAGGTATATTGATACAAAGGATGGGGGTATCGTGAAATAATCTACAAATGAATACATCTCGAGCATGAACCATAGTTTGTCACTAGCTGCTATAAACTGAAACAGAAATAACACACACGATATATAATCCTTAATAAGACATCCATTAAACTTATATTTAGGGGAAATATATTAAATTAAATTAGAGAAGAAGGAGAGACTTATGTTCGTCTTCACTAACACTCGGCGTCATCTAAATCACATAATGCCAACATATTATCTATCATTGCACTCGGCGCTGTGCACAGCACTGAATATATATCGGCCAGTCTGAAAAATCAACCAATAATGCGTTTTCATCTAGTCATTAATTTAGGTGTCGCTTAGTGTTAGTGGAAACGGGCAATACACCCGGTTTTGGCAACAAAAATTATCCATGAGTCAATTTTTTTATCAATATATTTAAATTAAGTCATAGTGAAGTGATTCGATTGGCTGTTTTTAATACATTCAATAAATCATGGCGGTTTATGCGCGTGAATATTTCCTAGTTAATTTATGTGTTGGAATGAAAAAAACCGGGACTTAAACAGACAAAGATAAAGAAAGATAGGTATCGTTCTACCATGTTTGCTAAGTCTTCAGGAAGTACCCGTACGATTTTTGACGTGTCCCGACAGTATCACAACTCAAAACTTTCTGCTGTTTTAAATGAGTTTCTCGTCACATGACACACTATACATTAAAAGATGTTGACATCTTCCAATGTATCGTGTAACCACAAGAAACTGTAACAGTCGAGACAGTTAATACCATCGGAATGAAAAACGAAAATACAACTTACTCGTATAAAAAAGTAGACCATAAAAAATATGTTAAAGGCAAGGTCGATTTGCTGAGTAATATTGTCGCTCCATTTCTGGCATCGTTCAACCTCTTCACTGAAATCAAACACGCCGTATATAGCACATGCACCACTCGCTAAGACAACAACAGTTAGGAACAGGTTCACTTGAAGCTATTTCACTAGTATATCAGCTGACAAATAAACAGAAGCTACATATAAGACTATATTCAGCAAACAGTTTCGACCACATTTATTATGAGTATTGACTCACGTATTCCTTGAATTCAGCATTATTAAGATTAGTAAGTTATTAATAATGTTAGCGATGCAATGTATTTGAAGAGTAGGTATAGTTAGTGTGTATTACCTGGACGCGTCAATGAAGTAGATGATGAGCGATGCTATACTCAGGATGAACACCAACACTACCTGGAATTGAAAGCAATTGCTGTTTGAATATAATTTTACACGTCATGAGAACATACGTCAAGTTGAGATTTACAAAGTTATGTCATCGTTCAATTCTTTTGTATGGGGGTAGAAACCGTAGCCCACGTAGCACTACGAAGGCTACGGTGGCGTAGTCAGCGTAGCGCCACTAAGGCCACGGTGGCGTAGCCCGTAGCAAAAGAGCTACAGGGTCTACGCTATTCACATTCCTAGTGATAAAAGCTACGGAGTTTTACACTTATACTATAATTCTATCTACGCATATTTTTTTAACTATTATAGATTTTGCAATGTATCAATGATTAGAACAAAAATATTAAATTATTGGCTTGGTTCAATTTACCTGTCCAATAATACCTAGTCATCTGATCGAATGGAAATCAATTTACGTTATGAAAGACATTGATGGATGACCCATTAGCAAAGTAGGCATCACTAGGTATCTAGAAGCCTTCGGTATCAGTTACACATTATAGACTCTTGATTGATCAACATTTCGTTACGTATTTTACTTCTAACAATTGTCCTATAATTTTCGCAGATACTTGATATTTCGAATTGACGTTTGAAGACCAGCATATGTTTTCAGAATTATTTGATTAAATTGACGTGTAAGGTTCGCGTGGGAACCTACATAATCTTGATTTTTATGATAGAAAATATTTAAGAGGTAGACAAATAATTTAGATTATTCATTAATAAAATAAAAATGGAAATCTCCGGTAATGTTTAAAAAGCACAGAACTTATGTTTTTCTTATTTCGAATGAACTTGGTGGGCAAAATATGTATGATGTAGAAACTACGTAATTATAACGAAAAGCTCTTAGTAATCTTTTGGGGTTTTCTATATATCAGACTGAAGATTTACTGCAGATATCGATAGCTTAACCCAATGTAGTCAATAAAATAATATGTTTATAATTATATTTATACATACTTAAATAAACACAAGTTTTCACCATATTTATCTCTCCATCACACACATACACACACCCGTACATACTCGTAGTTACAGAAATATGCCGCATCATAGTTGCATTAGGTAGTGAATATAATATTGTAATTTAATATTGATATACTGTGCTCGTTTTACAACTACTGTTAATGTTCAACTCATAGGTGAGGACGCTAGCACCCTAAACACAAGTTACATTTTACATTGGGTGCACGAGCTCATCGAAAACACTCTTATCTCTAGTTGTAACGCTGCATAGTGTCTAGATAAGTGTTTCTTGTACAATTACTAAGGTAATATTTTTATTTTTCTTTTCGGAAGGCAATTTTTTTACCGAGTCTCATCAATAATCGTTTTTGAAATATGAAGGTGAGGCACGAGTAAAGTTCAATACTTTTAACAAAACAATAATTAATATAAAGGATGGAAGGGACGTCGACGCACAAACGTATACCATGATTCTGGATTCCCCAGCTTTTATTTTTCTAATGTATTTTTATTTAAAACAGAAAAGTTGCATGAGAAAATCATCGTTTGTATCTCAGCCAATAAGATTTTTATTAAAAAGTTAATACTTTCTGTCTCTCATTAAAAATCTCATTGGGTCAGGTAGGAACCATTAATTTGTACAGTTTTAAGTTATAAAGCACATCAGAATAAAACGGATTTAGAGTAATGTACCCATGGTATCAGTTTACCTCTTTTTAGAAATGCTTCTAATTGGCCGTCTCCCCATATACGGCTATAAGTTATTTAATAAACTAAATTAGTATTCCAAGGTTTGGGTGTGGACATCCCTATGTAAGAACCTAGATCATATTTCATAGGCTATGAGTTCATGCATGCTCATTAATATTCTTGTAATGACAGGATTAGGCATATGAATCAGCTGTGATAGGCATGCTTGGCACCTTGAGCATACCTATTAGCATTGTGATGACTATTACATTTTCAAATACATATTTCCAATTGACGTTAACTCAATTTTAACATATATGAAATTTATACTAGTATAAATTATAGTAGGAATTTAATTCAAGTTTGAGTACAAATTGAATTGTACGAGTATGTGTGGGTGTTAAAGTATTTTTTCCAAAAACCCATATTTGTTTGCATTTTTGGATGCTTATTGTAAACGCAGGGTAGTAGGTGCTTTGTGGATTGACCGATGTCGTTGTCTTTGTAGGCTGGGCTTAGAGATTTTTGGTGCACCAGTACTTCTCACACTTATTTTCAATATTATATAAAAAGAAGGCCTCTCCCACTCATAAAGGAATAATAAGCTTAGTTTGGTGGGTTTCTAGGAATACTAGTAAATGTAACCAGCCGAAGAAGCATCATTGCCCCATAGGCTACACGAGCCTATGGGAAAATGACGTTTCATTTGCCTCATGACAAAAAGGACACTAGTAGTACATCATTAGATCTCCGAAATGAACCCTGTACATTGTACAAGGTTCTACTGTTACACAATCCCTTTAATACACTGTTACACAAATATATTCACATCATTATAGATAAAAATGTATTTCGATATACAAAGAAGTTTGCAGTAAATTGTGTTCATATTTTCATCTTAAGCCGGAAAAGGCGACGTAGTTTAATACAACAGAACGTTGTTATAATAACAAGTGAGCATAGGATGGAAATGGATGCAAATTGGATGCTTCCTCGCAATACTTCGATGCATACAAAAGGATGCCGGCGCAAACATTTATAAATATTGATGATGTACAAGACTGAGCTGTCTCGTGTCGCTGTTCATGTGATGAATATTTTTATTAATAATAACTTAATGAGATACTGCGGCCCACTTATATATTTAAGTATTTGTAAATCTAAATTATTTAAAAATAGTTTAATTTTGTGAGATATTGAGATAATTTTATTACAGTTATAATCATATATTTTTTACTGTTATTTGTGTGTAAAAATAAATAAATAAATAAAATAAATATTGCTGGACAATCCACACAGCATCATCTAGCCCCAAGTTAAGCAGAGCTTGTGTTATGGGTACTAGATGACTGATATACTTAATACAGTACATTACATAGATATATATTTTTATTATATATAGCAAATACCCAGAAACACCCGGAACAAATATTTGTAGATCGTACAAACATTGGTCCCAAGGCGGGAATCGAACCCGCAATCTCTTGCGTCGCAGCATGACACATGTACAAAGGAACAAATGAATATATTCTTATGCTTAGTTATGATATGAGTGTTCAAAATGAGCACTTTAAGTATTGGGTAAGTAGACGGCGGAAAATAGGACAGTATTCTAAGTTTTTTAACTGGTAAATCTTTTTTATGATTAGTAAAAAATGTGTTGTGTTTTAAATGGTGCTATTTTCTTTCAGTTTTTTAACCCATGTATATCCTAGCCTGAACTTTCAAACTCTGCATGAACATAGAAGTTATGCGGCACATTTTAATATTGTACCAGCGTAATATCAAGTGACATCACACTGTCTATACCAATATGTCAGTTATTACCCGCGTTACATACATTTACATGTACTTATCCTGCTGGATACGTCTCATTTACATGGGAATAACTTCCGACCATGTTCTCATATCGTAAACTTAGTAAAATATGACAGTTGCTTCCTTAATCTACATAGATATTGCGACAGATATTTTCATCAAGAAACCTTTTTATGAATGACTGAGTTCAATAGTTTTATCGTGCTGTTCTATTAAGGCAGCAAATGTGGTTCAAGACCTTGGACATCCATAGTTTATTCCGGTATTAAAAGATGTGTACCACCCTGAATCTAATACATGTTTCATGCCGCGACGATGTTCGTCCCGTAAGGGCAAAAAGCGTGACACGATGCGACGTGACACGCCTGCCAATGTGTCCATCCT
Organism: Phlogophora meticulosa; assembly: GCA_905147745.2. Classification (NCBI taxonomy): domain Eukaryota; kingdom Metazoa; phylum Arthropoda; class Insecta; order Lepidoptera; family Noctuidae; genus Phlogophora; species Phlogophora meticulosa. The sequence continues at coordinate 15,028,125 of LR990523.1, forward strand.
TCTAGATAAATCATGCCGTATTAACATAGGAATAGCTTCTGACATATTGTTTTTACGCCGTAAAGCTGAGTATGTTTTTGTTTTTATATTCCGTGGTCGTTACGTTTTTCTTGTGAGTACATAATTATGATTGAAGGAATATGAAACTGTCGCATCTAAGGTTCGTTGTTGTTTGACAGTAAAGGATGTGGTGATCAAGGCGCTTATGTTATTCTTATTTTGAATTCGTACTCTTGGTTTCTTGGTAAATTACACTAGCCATGACTCTTTTTAACTGCAAAATTCGCTTTAAGATTATATCTAGATTTCGTACTTTCCCCTTCAATCTTTAACAACCCTCCATCCCCTTTAAAGCGCAGTTTTGAAAATAATAATAGCCCATAGCACTCAGGAATATTGTAGCTTTTTAACAGCGAAAAAATTTTTAGAAATTTGGTCATTAGTTCCGAAGATTACCCCCTACATATAAACTTAGATACAAACAATTTCACCTCTTCATAATATTAGTATAGACTAGTAGATAGTTATTTAATAAATAATACTTTTACATTGTTTGTGCCTAAAACATGTACATAAACAAAGTTCAGAATCAACAAGAACTTTGGAAAATAAGAGTAGGAACTACACTGCACTTCACTGCGCTGTCTCGTAGCGTAAGTTGCAAAATGTTCAATAAATGTGCTCTTTAAATAATTTCCGCCATCAAAGCTTTGAAGTCTCAGAGGCCAAGTTTGAAATTGCATCAACTTGTTACTTAAGTGGTCAAACTTGACAACTTGCCGATAACTTGGCACTTGGAGAAACTGCCGTTTGTGTTTTCAACATCATAAAGGTTTTTTAAATTGATTTCTTTCTATAAACGTTAGGTTGAGAGCACCGACCATCCCCCGATACGTTTACATGAAAATAATTTTAATCATCATCTGCCTGTATTTTACGAGTACATAGCGCGACCTGCCTATTTGACCTCCACCACCCATTTCGTGGCCAATACGATACCCCTTGCTAAGACTGGTTGTCAGACTTCCGGGCTTCTGACTACCCGTAACGACAGTCAAAGATCAACGAGTGACAATCGGGACCATCGGCGTGCTTTCCGAGGCACGGAAGAGGCTCGATATGTTACGAACGGTCACCCATCCACAGACTGACCTAGGCAAGCGTAGCTTAACCATCAATCAACCCATCCGGCAGTTTTTTTTTTTTAGCACAAGCTCCTTCGTGAAAACGTTTTTAATAACATTGTTAAACGTTCGTAAGTAGTTAACATTTGATTTATGGGTCGCAGTACAATTTGTACATTTATTTTACTATTTGTTTCATTAGGCTCGCTCCCTTTGGGACTTAAACACTACTGGCGTAATGTCGGTTTACTATAGATACTCGTACATCTCTGTTCTAACCCTTCGAGGAATACAGGCGTGATGTTATGTTATTATATTTGTAATGTAACTGTACTAATATCAATCTAATGCTGGTTACAAAGTAATTTATCGTACGTAATAAAACGGCTTCACTTAGCAAAGATGTTTCCAAAGTATTCCGTTGCTTTTGCGCAAAAGGAGAAATTAATAAAAAATCTTTTATTTGTTATTGGGGGGTATGAGGAACAGGGTGTAAAGTTCATCATTCACCATAGAAAAGGGAGGATCTTCCGACTTCAGTCGGGTTTTGTGTCTAGTGGGCCTACCCGACGACGGTTGTTTTTGGCTTCTTGTATGAATGTTCCATCGCACGGATAACTTTAATATCGCGATGGATACGTCAGATTTAGTTCGTGTGCGGCGAGATAGATGTCGCTATAGTTATTTACTTATCTATACTTATGGTCTCACGCAAAAACTTCTGCACGAAATTGGATGTGGTTTTCACAGTTGTATTATTGTCGCAGGTCTAACTTAAAAACTGGTTCATGTTTCATCTTGATACGCCGTCTAGAAGCCGAGTTGAACATACAGAGTTCTTTCTTTAAACTGGGTCAGAAGGGACAGATCGGAACCCATAGAAAAAACAAGGAAAATGTCTTAGGAACCTTCACCAATTTTGCATCACATTTTTGTCAATCGTGACTTATCCATAAAAATGATAAAAAGTGGCATTATTTTTATGTATCTAAACTCACTCACTCATTCTCACCACTCAGTCACTCTTTCACTCTCTGACCGTTAGTTGTGCTTGAAGTACGCAATAAACATTTACATCACGACTGTCTTCCCCGAAGAGTTGGGCAGAGGTGTACCTTTATATACCCACATTTCTCCAGTTATGTATGAAGTCCCATGTAATCGGGGGCGAGCCTATTGCCACTAACCGGGCACAAATCCATGCTCCGGGCTGTAACTGAGAAATTCCAGATATAAAGAAAAATCTAATAACATTTTGTTCGACCAGACCGTTCAAATCAGACCTACGACCTAACGCTCAGTAGTCGAGGTTATAGAGTAGTCTACAAAGTGAATAAGTAAATTAGGGTAGTTCCCGATCGATACATAAGTTTCTAGTTAAATTATGACAAAAGTAGCTATTACACAATAAGAAGGATATAAGTAAATGTGTTGAGTTATGGATGTTATTAGATTACAAGGGCCGCGGTGCACGCAGCGAACTAATCTTGTTAGTGGTCGATATCCAATTACAGAAAAGGTAGCGAGTCAGGCAAGGTTGCCGCCTTGACTTGAGAAAGTTATTGAGATTTAAACCGCTCCGAAGGAAGGCAGCCTATACCACCAGCGGGTGGTTATAGAAGGTAAGATACGGTAGGATAGGTAGATTAGGTACCCACCTAATCTACCTATCCTACCGTATCTTATCCATCCCCTTGACATACCCATGTCAAGGGGATGGATAAAAACTTTAAGATGTTTAAGTTAAGTCTTTGAGGAAATGTCTTATTTAATGGGGTCAACTGCTTTCTCAAGATCAATAAATAAACACTACCGAAGCTTTGGTACACGAACTGCTGACATTCCCACCGATTAGTCATTACTGCCGCTGGCCGTGACCCGGTTCAGGGTACCCATGAACAATTCACATAAAACTTATTTATAAGTAACATTATGCCGCCATAAATTATAGCTATTTAACTCACAATCGTAGGCTTTCGTTTGTACCAAAAGAAAGAGGCAAAATTTATATGTTCGCATTTAAGTGGCAATTATTATGGCGTATTAATAGGTCGTTGACCCTTCGTTACCGCACCGTGGTTTCATGGGGTTTATAGGCGACATTGTTTAGCGTTGTAACGAGTGTATTAAATGCTTTTGTGGTGGGTGGGTTTATTACTTGATGTTATAATGACTTTCAGTTTAGTTATATATAGGTGCTAACATACAGAGAGCTTACATTTTATTTTTATAACAATCGTTGAGTAGCCAGGTCTTTCCCAAAGCTTCTTTTGGTGGAAACCAAGGTTCTGGGGATCGGTTCTGTGTCCTGCTTGATATAGAGGGAAGTGGAAATTATGTATTTTTGAACTCCGCTTTGGGACAGAAATCGACGCACAGCCATGCCATGATATCCACCATGATATCTTAACATTATTATGTACCCCAAACGTTGAAAGTTTTCATCGGCTTTTTCATTTTTTTACGTTTTTTTTCTGCATTTTTCTTACTTTAAACTGTAAAAAATCATGGCTTCTTTGTAACTCACTGAGAATTTTAATTAAAAAGTATTTTGTTCATTTCTCTCCATAAAAATCTTACTGGGTTAAATAAGAATCGTAAAAAACCTTAAAAATTAGGAAAACCCGATGAAAAGTTTCCAGAATCCTGAGGTCATATATAGTATCACCCGACACGAGAATAAGCGACTTTCGCATATATTTTGTTCGGCAACTCTACCCTTCCGGTATTCCGATACAATCACTGACACATAGGTACATACATACATATAAATACGACGATCGCGTATTCGCACGACCACTTGCTTCAGTGAGGCCACGGAGTAGTAGATTTTACGTTAATCTACTTACGTTTTACCAGTTCCCTATAGACCAAAATGATTCTACCTACTTTTCCCTTTCGTGTAATGAAACCACACAAATAAGTATATCTGCTATATTAAACCCAATTCAAACCAGCCGAGCATACCATTTTTTCAGGCCACTGGAAATGCTTCTTTTATCTTAGCGTCTAATGGAAATTTCAACCCGTGTAAGTATGAACGAGCTTAGAAATACGGGGGTGAGTCAGCGGGGCGGAAAGTGAATGCTTGGCGTAACGTTATTCGGACTTTTCCATTTTCTTCAGGAGTGAGGAAGTATTTAGGAGCATTGTGTACTTAAAGCGAGGCGGTAAGCCGCAGTAGAACGGAATTTAGGAGTTTTTCTTTTGGGCAGACGTTATTACACGCAGGAAGCCGTAGCGAAAGCCCTTTCTCTTTACTTATTTTCATTAGGGGTAAACAATTGGGGTGGCGAAATGTTCGTTATGTTAAGATTTTCTAAATGGTTTGGAATTTGACATATCTTAGTTTCTGCTTGACAGATTTGGTTTCAATTATAATACAAATAAATAAAATCTGTACTGAAAAAAATTAAGGGAATTCAAGACAATAATTCAACTGTTAATAAGACTTTATAATGTTCAGTAGTATTCTCTCTCTCTCTCTCTCTAGCTACAGAGTAAAAACAAGAGTGTAACAATACGTGGCACCACAGCATCAAGTTCACCGATGTCTTTTACCGGGTAAAGTTCTTATATAATAAGAAGGAAAATGTGGTTACCCGGATGCACAAATTGCCTATTTGGCGCTGACAAAAATGTTGAGTGAGGGGCTCACTTGAGGATTAATGAATGTGATAAGAAAAATTATGAAAGGACAGCTGGGGAAGGATGAAAATATTTTCCTTAAGCCATAGCAAAAAAGGTTTTTTCTGTATTTTTCCAGTAGAATTTTCAACTATCAGCCTTTCTTCACGCTGATAATTGGGTTATTGGAATCTTTGAATGCGAAATAACGTTACAATAATATGTTATAATTATAAAGTTCAACAAGCGAGAACGGAATACAATAAAATACACTTTATAGTACATCATAAAAACTTGGCCAGTATTTATTTGGCCCATTAACGTCTACAAGTTCCACGACGGGGTCGGCGCAGGCGCCTGTAACATATCTCGGACGTACGGCCATATTACGGTGGGAAAAGGCCGTAAAATAACTGCGAACTTTGATAGTAGGACTGGTTATGTGCAAAGTTCCCGACTCCGCTCGCAATTAGCCGCCAGATAGATGTCCCCGGGTCACGCCACTAACTTCAACAAATAAAACCATGAAAAATGTAATGACAACATTGTTAGGTCGAAACCTGGGTTTGTTTTAAAACAAGCATTTTTGTTTCTTCCACGTTAATGCTTGGCTTTTAAGACTTTTAACTATTATTTACGTCACCCGTTTTGTAGACAGTAACTTTTGGCCTGTGTAAGTATTTCTATTTAATAGTCTGCCCTGGCTTGATGGCTCAGTGATGAACGCATGGCCTCCCGTGCACGAGGTTGTGGGTTCAAATCTGGGCAAGTAGATACCTTGCGACTCTTTAAATTCATATGTAGGTATTTTATAAGTTAATCTTAGACACATCCAACATTGGTGATGGAAAACCTAGTGAGGAAACCTGAACTTAGAATTAATATAAGTCTGAAATCGCCAACCCGCCTTCAGCAAGCGTGATGATTAATGCTCGTGTCTTCTCTGTATGAGAAGAGGTCTTTGCCCTGCAGTGGGACAGTAATAGTGTGGTATTTTTATTGTTTTATTATTGAAGTATACATACCATACATAATAACATGTATTCAGAAATTGGAAAAAAAAACAAAAATGATAGTAGAGATACATTATGGTAACACAACATTATAATTTTTACCAACGATTTATGTGCTCTCAGATCCGCAACTCTTACAACCTACTTGCCAACTCATTTTACAGTCGAATTCCTACGAAGTTCCCATTTCAAAAGAACCTTGCTAGTTCAAGGACTTTCTATCTGTAAAATATAAAGTTCCGATAAAAGCTTGGACCTAGATATTTGTCTCCAGCAAGTTTGCGGACCATTGTCAGATCAGATCCGACGATTTGACGACGATCTCTTTTCCAGACAACTGACCTTTTTTCCGGAAAGACGTCTTGGGAGAAATTGTAGAATTATAGCGGGTGGGTACTTGTTCAGAATGATATGTGTGTGTGTGTGTGAGTGGGTAACTTGCATGAATTGGGTCAGTGTTTTATGTCGTTTTCGTTTTGATCTCATTTTGGGCGGATCTGTATATTTTTAGGGTTTGGATGATTGTTGTATTTAAGTGTTGAACATGGTAATGCTGAGCAGGTGATGGCCAAAACTGTTGATCTGTGTTTAGTAGGTACGAACTCCGAACTAAGGTCGCACATACACGATGATATATCTATATAATTTATTGAAATAAAATATAATTTATTAAAAAACATATAAAAATATAATTTATAGAAGTAAATAGGGTTACAACCACATCCACCAATAACCAATAAATGCTATGTTAGGTTTGTGGCATCCGAAGTCATATGTATATCTACATACTTTAGGTGCTATTTCACAAACACAAACATCCTTTCCCGCGGTCTAAAATATCCGCCACTTTGTATAATTAATTACAAACTCCGTCTGTTAATTTATTGAAACATCAATTTTCTTCTAATCTGTAACTATGATTCCATGAACTAGATTATTCTGCCAGCTTTCTTTTTCATCAATTAAGTTCTACTACTAATCCTTCATTCTACTAATCGAGATTTGGTTCGCGAGTTGCAGATAAAAGAATACGCTCTCCTCTCGTAATTATTTATTTGTTCATTTTACTTTTTTTTTTATTTGGCATATTTAAGGGCAAGTTGTTAGTGGATGACCCCGATGGTTGTGTCTATGCAAGTATTCTCCGTTAGCAAGACGACAACATCCAGATATGCCTTATAGATTCACCGGGAAGGTGACAAGTACGTATAGTAAATTTTATTATACGTCTCACAATATTATTATTAGAACGCAAGTAAACCAGTCTATTGTATTGGTAGATATTATCTAAGTTAAGATAAAGTTTAAAGTTTTGTTTCCTATAAGTAAACCAACAATAATTCAGTTATTCATTCATAAATTCATTCTGAATCACACGTAATTGCTTTTTACCGTTTGTTATTTAAAACTATTTTATAAAACTTAAATGTTTCCTTTCCTGTACAGCGGTATAGGCACAACAGTCAGGAACGACGGGTATGATTAATGACAATATAAGAGTCGTGAATCGTGTTGCAAAGAAAAGTTGTGGGAGCACGTATCCGAGGGATTAAGTTAGTAGTCAACAAAGTTAGCCAAGTAAACAAAGTAATCATCGTAGTTTGGGAAACATAATGTGTAGATATGATGTTGTCAACATTAGTAGTTTGTAATAGAGATATTAATTTAATACACAACTTGTTGCCTTCACTTTTACGCATAGCTAAACGCCAGATTATTACGGTTTATTTTATGAAATGAGTGTTACGAAAGTTCTCTAAATGTAGTAATCATTTTTAAACGAAAGTCATATATATGATGAATTCATTTGTTGGGACCGAGAGCAGCTATGTCCCAGTCACGTGTTGTGTTCTTTAGAAAAACAGAATGAAGTCGTTACAAACACAGCTCCACAACGTGGTCATAAACCGCAAAACTACTCAAAAATCACGCGTTAAACTGTAGACATTGATGAATTAGCAATAAATGTCGAGAAGGCGAGGATACCGCCCAGCTATAAAAGTGTCAAAGTATTCTTACGAATTAAAATCCACTCGAACGCAGCCGGCCCAGAAATACGAGCGCAATGAAACGTGGACTGGAATTGAAGGCCATAAATCAGGCCACGGCATGGCCCCACTATAACGAGGTGTCGCACAGGCCTGAGTAGGCATGGGGCTTGGATTGCTGATATTTGTAGATTCGGATAATATGATACGAGTATTTCAGGAGCTATTGGTTAAATTAAAACAGCCGCACTGGTCGATCGAAGGATAAGCTACACTTGCCAAGGTCATGCCCGTGTATAGGTGATCGTTCATTACATATCGAGAGTATGCAAATCTTTGACAGTTGTGACAGGTAGTTAGAAGGCCGCAAGTCTGACTACCGGTCTTACCAAGGGGTACCATGTTGCCCAGTAACTGGGTTGTGGAGGTCAGATAGATACTCGCGCCATATAAAATACTGGTATTCAGGCGCATCCGGTTAGACTGGAAGCCGATACCAACATAGTTTGGAAAAGGCTAAGCTGACGATAATGATGATAATATGATACGAGTATTTCAGAAAAGTAGTGTCAGTAGCATGAAAACTATATCCGTAATATAGATTAGAGAAAACTTTTGTTTCGTCTTTATAAATCCGAATTGGATGTTTATTTCAATGTGCTTGACTGCCAGCATAAATAACGTCTCCAAGGCCAAATACAAGGCACCCTGGACAGGTAGCCCCGCTTATAACCTTGCTGACTGACTTATCCATTTAGCCCGACATGAATATTCTCAAATTGAACGCAAATTGTGTCATCGTCACCAAAGGTGCCAGGTCAAATGACGAATTAGAGTGTCATGCTATGCGTTACATTTGCAACTAGTCATTTATCTTCCGGTGTTGATGACTACATAAACGTGCTCAGATTAAATGGCAACACTAATTGCTCTAACTAGCTCTATTGAGTATGTACAAGGTGTGTTAGATTGCTTGTTTCTATTTGTGAATATCATTGATGCTCATTTTTCTCAATTAACTATGCAGATGCGAGCGCTCATGACAGAAAAGGTGTGCGTCAAAAGTCATCATTTAAAGACGTGCACTGCTGACATAGCTCTCCCCCAAAGTAATTTCCACAACGATTGGTTCTGCGTTGCCGTCATCCATCGGCTTTCTGCGATATTCACCAAATCGTCGGCCCAGCTTATAAATCAGTATAAATCCACTGCAATTACACTGTTTTAATTCAATGAATCGAGCGAAAAGAAACACATTTTTTCAAAATTCCACATTCAAAATATCTATATTATGGGCATATGTTAGTTACATATGTTAACAAAAATTAAAGTTCTAATATGTCCTGCCTAATAGGCATACAATGTATTATGTGTTGGCATTCAATTGAAAAATTATAAGTAGCAAAATACATTGAAATACATGGTCAGCAATTCGGTCAATAATTCAAGAATGTTAAGAATAGAAATTAAAGTTGGTTACTAAATAGACGTTGCAATTGGAAACGTCATTTCAGTACATCGCCCTCACTTGCAGGTGTATCCGACGGTTGCGGAACATGCGGATATGCGATGGTAACATCCCTATCAATGATTAGTGGCTGTTTAATCTCTGTAGAGCTACGTACAGCTCACAGTTAATGGCCGCTAGGATTACTAAAGGTATCGGTTGACTTCCGTGTAGGGAGGGACGGCAGTTAAGACCTTGTTTATAGTGATAGATGGCACTTTCCCTTATACATATAGGTACTACGTACGCTCGGCAGATTGCCAAAAGATAGCGTAGAATTTGAACTCTGTCGTGGGTGAGTTTGTAAAGGTCACACAGTTTTGTGATTTGCCAAAATTGAGCGTACGCGGTTGTACGATTATTACAAGAACCCGGAGCTAACTTCAGAATCTATGTCTGCTTCCATTCAAATGGAATTGTGTCTGAAAACTGGTGCTGAACAAGAGATGGTTTAATTAGAACCTGAAACTGTTTTATGGCCCACCGCTTCCCGGCCCATGCTTATTAAAATATTGATCGTTTTCTTTGGAAAAAATAAACTCTTAAATCCTCAAAATTAATCAAATGATACACTCAGGCCCGTCCGCAAATCGACGCTAGTATATAACAAAAATAGATTTACGAGCGTCGGTCAACTATTAAGTCATACTGAAGAACATTACACGGAGAGTTTTTATAACGTTTTCACAAGCAATTAAACAAACGCACACTTTGGTTTTATGACGCTAAAACTCGGCAATCCGGGATCCCGAATGAGCAAAAATACAGGTCAACGGTGACCCTGTCCACATGTGTAATGGGTTCCGTTAAAATATTTATAGGTGTATTTTTGCAAGCTCTGTTTTGCCACACTGAGTGGACGGCAGATTTAATCGTTTAATACCCTACGCTGTGATGGTAAGCCAACAGGGCACGCAGGTATTGACAATCTTTTTGTATTTGGTCACACATTTCCATTAGCTGTAAATAAACATCGTTTTTTTACGTTATAAACTAAGGTGTCACATGTTTGAAGCGGGTCAAGGACTACCGAATAAATTGGAAAGATACAAGAATAGGGATCTATGAGACTTCGTCTATAAACTACTTCTTTATTATGTTTGTAGAGTCGTATGGCGTCTTCATGTCTAAAGTTTTGACGATGAATGTTAAAATCTGGCACGATACGGAATAATAAACAAAATTCAAATTCATAAAAGCGACATAAACACGAACATGTGTTTTGATTGATAACCAATAAAATTCGTATCATTGATAATATTATTTGATAAACGGAGGTCGATTAAAAATAATTTTTAGTATTAGTTTAGCCCCGGCAAAAGAAACCTTGGATTAATTACTCAAATTTTAGACCGATTTACTCTTGCTCTGCGGCTTGGTTTCTATCAAGTAGATATTGGACATAGTCACACCGTTCTTGGTTCAACAGCCGTTAAGAAAATAAGATAGACCATTTATAAATAACCTCAACATTTGTCATTCTGGTGGGGAGAAGTGGTTTTTGTGTCAATATCAAAATAGACTTGTGCTCATGAAATTCGTCTATACATAATAGACGATATTTTTAGTTTGTTCGTAATTTGAACGTAAACAAACTTGATATTGGATTGAATTCTAGTTATAAATAATGTGATGCTTTATATGCTTCTTCGATTGGTGATGGAGTGATGTAAGACTGACAAAGTGATGAACGGCTTCAAGTGGGTCAAGACGGAATGGCCATGAACAATAACGGCTAAAATTTTGCGTTTTAAAGCGTCTGTACTAAGAGACATGCTATAAAGGCCGAGTAAAATACGAAGGAAAACGAAAATGTGACATGTGCTTATTTATGTTTACTGATGATCTCAAAAGCAGATATTCTACATGGTATCACGCCTGTATTTCCAAAAGGGTTAGGCAAAGGTGTACTATAGTGCACACACATTTCACCAGTTATGTTAAGTCCCATGTAACATGGGGCGAGTCTAACGACATTAACCAGTCACAATTTCAGACTCCGGGGTGCTACTGAGAATTCCCAGATGCAAAAACCTCATAAGAATTTACCCTACCCGGGGATCAAACACAGGACCTCATGTTCAGCAGTAGCGCTTGCGACCACAAAACCAACGGCAGTAAATCAGATATTCTATTTCGAAAATATAAAAACTACTACTGCGGCAGAAACGGATTACTCTCGTCTTCGCTCACCTCGTACGGTCAGCACATTGCATAAAGGTTACACATATCCTCCCTTACACGCTACCCCGTATCGATAAACGGATTTTTACTTCCCTGATTTATAACCGTTGCAGGTGGCCATAAGCTGCGAGCCGTCGGCTTGTTTGCCTTTTTGCTTCATGTAAAAAATATGAAATTCAGGGAAAGCTTTTTGGGTTTATTCGCTATGTCGTAAATGTTGATGAAATTTGTAAAAATGCTTTTGTGAAAGCATGGTCGTAGGTTCAATATGCTGCCATTTGTGAGGTAAATAATGACTAGATTTTGTGACACAAGAGATACCTAAATAACTACATCGTAGATTCGTGAATAAAACGCCGGGCATAAACTTCCCGTTTGCCCTAACACTATATACTCTATTTATAATAAGATAAGAAAAATAACAGTAGAGTTGAGTTATGTACCTATATTGCTAAAATGACTGCATTATAGTGTTACAACTTATATGCAAATGGTAAACAGAATGAAATGGTTTGCTTTAATCGTAAAATCACAGAGACTATCGCAGAAGCTGAGCTATGGAAATAACAACGACGTTATAACGATATTTGTCCAATGTTATAATGAATCGCGCATAGGAGAAACCTAAATAAAAGCGCGCTGTTGTATTTTTGCCCCACACTAGGAATTTCTCCTGTGTCGTGGGTGCGTTTACAAACATTCAAACTCACATACACAAACAGCCAGACCCGGAACAACTACCTGTAGGCCATACAAATATTTCCGTGTTCCGTGCGGGAATCGATCCCACGACACGCGGCGCAGCAGTCGATCGCTCAGCCACTGCGCTGTTGTATTTTCAACGCTGGTTTCAGCAGCGAGGCTTGAAAATACCACAATGTTAACTCAGGCATTCATTTAGGTGTCGTAAGTAAAAACGGGTATTAGAGAATTAATTAAAAATTTCGGGCAAACAACAGTAACATTACCTAACAACAATTCTGAATATGTAGAAGCCGGAATTGCAATTTCAGTTTGAATGTGCCTGCAGGAAGTGTGGATACGGCTTCCATTGTCCGCGTATAATGCAACTGTGTATCTTTTGTTAGTATGAATGCAACCCGTGCTATGCTAAATACCCAATTTGGGGTGCAGCTTTATTGTTGTTTAGACACTTCGCTGGCATTTTCAACTTTACTGCGCAGTCATCTGTGCCTACTTCAGAACAGCAAATTTACAAGACGCGAATTAAGTATTATAATTATCTGCGACATTCCCACAATGTTTAACTAACTAACTAACTAAAGACTCTCTGTAGCACACACAAGTGTTAAAGAATAAAACGTTAGGGTTCAACATTGTCTCAAAGGCCTCTCATGGATCGGAGATGGTTCAAATCCAGGCTAATGTGACTTTTTTTATTCATAAATGTACTTTCAGAATAAGACCATTAAAAAGGCACTTTTGAACACCAAATGTAAAATGATTCTAGTGGCCTCCTCAGGGACGGGAACTCTCCACCTCCATCGGAGAAGGGATAATCATGTAGTAACCGGGAGGCGATCAATGCTCATGATACCTTCTCTGAATGAGAAGAGGCTTACTCTGCAGTGGGACAATAATACTACTATTATTTTATTGTTAAAACCTTTATTGTGTAGTGTAGTAGTGATAGCATCAATTTGTCCCATTTTCCTATATGGCCATTATCAAACAGCAATTTATCTTCTATTTGTATGTACATAAAGCTGTTACGTTGAAAGCTAAGCTCGCGACAACATTTCGGTATCGAGTTTGATATCTTCGATCCCCAAACACCGAGCGATCTCGGATTCAATTTCAATTGCATTATTGTCAATGCTTTTACTGGGAATTCAAAAGCGGAATCGTGTCGAATCTATGCGTCCCACACACTGTTATAAGTACATTGAAGTACATTCTACTACTGAAGTACACTCTATCACTGAAGTACATTATGGTGACTGACCTGAAGGTCAGTCACCTTGCTATATATAGGAAGATTTTCTTTAAGTAACGTTCTCTTAACTTCAATCAAACTTTAAGCGCTTGATTTTTTGTGCACTGTACAGCAGCTACTTAACGATTAAAGTTAAGAGTGCGTACAAAAACAGAAAAAAAATCATATCATTCATTGTGAAATAGAAGTATCCTTACCGACACAGCAACATGCCACGGAAGTTGACTTCTACCTCGAAAATAAGAACGTGCGTATTGGATCACGCACAGGCAACGGTTCCGCATTATAATAATTTCTAAAATTAATATTTACACATGCACAATATTTATTTTATCGATTGCAAAAATAAGTTTGTATATTAAGCGTACCATTTCTCAAAGAAGCTATGAAAAACAAAGTTACGTAAGCTTAAAAACTCACCAACTATTTACCTAAACACAACTAAAACCAAACTGGTATAGGTGCACCTCTGCCCAACACTTCGGGAAATACAAGGCGAGATGTTATATTTGTTATGTGTGTTATTTACCTAATATAAAAACAATATTTTACTGAACTTTAAATATAGCTTTGACTGGAAACGAGTGTTCCTGAGCACAGCCCACGTAAACGTCTTAATTACATGCTAATCTGCACTTGTATCCAACCAGAGGAAAACAATTATTTCATTAACAGCTCCAGTTAACAATTTCAAAGCTCTCGAGTTGTAATGAACGATTATAGAAACTCTATTATCCAAACAAATACTTCGATGTTAGGTCGGCTTCTCCGCAAATATTTAGAAGAGCTTTCAAGCTTGCTTTGCAAAACATGACATGAAAATTCATACAGGTTTCAGGAAAATTGATATGGCTTATTACCTGCTTGATCCTTCCAATATTTGCCAATGTTTTAATAGAATGATATTTGTATATCAATTCTTTCATACATATTTTGTTATGATGAGAAAATATTGTCAATGTTTTCCCTTAACCAGGTAGTTTTTCGGTATAAACATATTTGCTAAAACCGTCGTTTATGTTCTAGTAGTTCAATTAGATTAATAAGAAATGGGATAAACTAAACCAAGTTCCTTATAAACAAAAAGAATATCAGTGTCTTTTCAACTGCTACAGAAACACGTCAATGAAACCGATTCTATCAATATCGAGGATAAAACGACATCAAATAGAGTATTTTTTTCGATGTCAATAAAGTCTAAAGTCGCGTATCCAATTATACTGAAGCAATAACGAGACGATGTCGCGCTCTGCGACACGACCGTTTCAAATATAGCTCGGTAAATATAGAATGTACGTGGTACGGGTTAGCCGACTTTTGGATCTGATGATACCCACACTAGGTATTTGCTATTGATTTATTACTCACTAACAATGTTGATCATGGTCGTGAATTTTTAATGAGGATAAAACTGAAATTACGTTGATTGTACACGTGTTAATAACATTAATAAAAGGGCGTAAGTACATTGTAAAGTACACGTAGGTTTATGCAATAGCTTGTCTATTCGGGAATTGAAAATGAAATTGCAGCATGCACTTCTTACTTTTTAATTTCCCTTTTGACTGAATACTGTGAATGATCTTCAGCCGAGCACTAGACATAGACCTTTTATGCATTCAGTGCTTCTGTTCAGGTGATTTGCATTGAATTTCAGCGATGTAGTAATTAATTTATGTGAGTCTTGGTTGCGGTTTATGCCCGTTATCACTAACTCTAGATGACACTTAAATGAATAGCTAATTGTGGACTCTCGGCGCTGAGCTGAGCACTGAAAATCCAGCAGCACGTTTTTATTTAGGCATTAATTTCGGTGTCGCCTAGTGTTTGCGAAAACGGGCAATAATGAGTTAACAGCAGTTGTTAATTGGAAGCTTATTTCAATTATGGGTTGTGTTAATATCAGAAACGGTGGCGTGAAGCAGTTACATATGCGTGTTGTTGTATTTAATATTGTTCATGTGGATTTAAATTGTATTGATTTCGTAACAAATACACATGTAGAATACATTTTGGGAAATGAAGGAATGGTTTTAGGATGAGAGTTGAATGATGGTATTACATCAGTTGGCTACTCACAGCCCTGTATGAGTTCAATCTGTCAGCAAATTGACTTGTAAGAAAGACGTGTAAGAAAGCATATCAGAAGGTTTTTTCAGTCTTTAAAATTCGTTCATTATTTAAAAATCTTACATATGTAAATGTCCAGAAGAACAAGCGAAAAATACGGTAAAATCTAATTCTATTTGAAGATCCAACATCATTGGCCTTGGCGATCACTTAAAATAAGCCTACGATCACTTTTTTAACAGCGTGTTATCGTAATGGATTTGTGAAAAATAAATGTGGATGCGAAGGAAATAATATCCAGCATTTTTTTATTGAGGAAGCTGGTACACCGAGTGTATCTTGCAAAACTCCGATGACCAGTAGGCTAAAATACCCGAGTTAATTTATTGTTGTTTCAAATAAATTCTAGTAGGCAGTTATTGTTCGTGTCAATTTTGCTAGATTTGTAATCATTATTTCAAATACACATCTCTTATGTTTATGAAAACGAACTAATGAGTTAGGATAAATTGTTGTTTTTCTTTTTAATATGTATACATTGTTAGTTATCACAGTTAGTTATGTTAGTAATGACGACCTATGTGGCGCGGTGGGCGAAGGTCCGCCTGCGACGCAGGAGGTTGCGGGTTCGATTCCCGCCTTGGGACAAATGTTTGTACGATCTACAAATATTTGTTCCGGGTGTTCTGGGTATTTGCTATGTATAATAAAAAATATCTATCTATGTAATGTATTGTATTAAGTATATCAGTCATCTAGTACCCATAACACAAGCTCTGCTTAGCTTGGGGCTAGATGATGCTGTGTGGATTGTCCAGCAATATTTATTGATTTATTTATTTATTGCAGAAAGTCTATTCTTCTATAGAAAAAGGAAAACTTATCATATGAAGTAGACATCTGTTTTTAATATGCGAAAAAGTACATTGCAATAGGTAGTATAATTGCATATCTACACATGTTACATAAACTCATGTCTTTTTTCCATGGGGGTAGGCAAAAATTATAGAACGCCACCTGCTACGATCCTTACATACTGCTTTTGCTTCATAGTAAAATCTTAAAGTGCTAAAAAGTCACAAGTTTCTAGACCTCCTGATTGTTTACCTGGTATATTGCAGGGTGACTGACACTAGATCAATATTGGACTTAGTCAGTGGGTGTGACTCTCACGCTGCCAATGGGAATGACCTTTTATGATTACGTCAGCTGTGCCAAAGTATGACAAATTCTGCCAAAACTCTCAGGTTATAGCGTACGTAGAAGTACGAAACGTAAATATGTGGCTTAATTCAGGCAAGTTGAGATAGTTAAATGAGTGTGTATGCTTAATCATTTTTAAAAGTTATTAAATAGGTAGCAAATATGAATGAAAGATCCTTAAAAATATAAAACAATGGATGAAAGTAAGGCATGAAGTTTTAATTTATATCTTAGTTATCTTGGTTTTATAGGTGCATTTATGAGTGACGTTTTCTTCAAAGCAATTTCTATAAATTTTTGTTATGGACAATGTTTTACTTAGTTCCCACTATTTTTATTCACCTGTCCATCAAACTATTTTCGCCGAAGCGTAGGTATTTCTAGTAACCAGGCCACGGGATGTGACATTCCGGGGACGACAATAGTTCCCCTAATTTTGCGAGGCAGACAGCGTCGGATAACTTCATACAAATTGCTGGGAGCATATACGTTCTAGTCTAGACAATAAACTAAGTCGGTCTGGGGAGCCACAATTTGGATTTATTTCCATACGAGGACAGTCTTGTTAGAATTTTCCCCTGTTCCAGTTATGGTAAAATATGAAAATGTGGGCTAAAAATGGAGAAATATTCCTACTTATTTGTATTATTGTTTATGTGTCTATTTGTCTTTGTAAATGAGACAGTGATGCTGTTGTTTGCGGCAAATAAGCGTAAGTAGTATGTGTAGATAAAAAAAAAATTGTTAACTAAAACAAAAGTGTTCAGGGAATCTTTTTGTAGAATATTTTCGCTCGATACCAGTAAATATGCTAATATAAATTACATACACGAACACGGAAGAAAATATCATTAGAGATATTGCCACGCATAAATCGATTTATGTCGCTTCGTTATCAATGATAGGCAATAAATGACTAAGTAATGTGTTGAGCAATAATAATATTTCGCGAAACTTTTTATTGCCCTACGTGACACAAAGACGTACCCACACATACCATAACTAACACGTAACCAAATATTTGGCTACATCCTATATATGCACGAATAAAAAGTAGTTATGAATAATACATAATATATTGCTATCACAATTGTCTTCCTAAATGGATTAAATAGTGTTTATCGCTTAAGTACCTACTGTTTGTGTTTTTGATTTGGAAAGCATGTTTCATGGTTTGAAAACTAATTCAAATTGAATCAACGAATACGCTATTGATAATATTAGGTCACTTATCATCAATTTCTAAATGCAACTGACTAGACTTTTCTCAATCATGTTGGGTTCAGCTTCCAGTCTAATCGGATGCAGCTGAATACTAGTATTTGACATGGAGTGACTGCCTATCTGACCTCCACAACCCAGTTACTGACCATTGGCAATATGGTAAGACTGTTTGTCAGACTCCCAGGTTTCTAACTATCGGCAACGACTGCCAAAGATCTACGAGTGTCGGGACCAACTGTTAGACGTTTTTTTTTCAAAGCACGGAAGGGTCTTGGTATGTGTTAGGTGGTCACCCATCCATAGCCCTACTTCGGCAAGCTTACCTATCTTATCGTGCGGCTGTTATTATTTAGCATCGCTCTCTTTAATTTCTCTATAACAGATAAACATAAATGTATAAACACGTTGAACGCTAAATGACCATACATACATTCTATTGTGTCTCGTTGTTTGACAGTAAAGGTGTTAAAGTAAATACATTGGTTCCACTGTCGCATGCTCCTGATGTCAGCACACTCAGTGCCACATCTCTTACCCTGAGTGTACAATAATCGCCCACTAGTGACGTCATCCGGCGCCCCACTTCTGTCGTCATGAACAGGTCTAATATCTAATGGCGTATAAAGACGTCATACGCAATGGCTTAAGTGGTTTCTAAGCTGTGGAAACTGCCTGTCTTGATGTGTTACATATTATATCTTTATTCTATACATCTTTTCTCATCAATAAAATTGAAGTGTCTGTTTGTAATGTCAAAAGAATAGTTTTTTACTAAATGCATATGAAAGTAGGAAGATAGTTAAAACAAAAAAACAATATTTACAATTTTGGCGGGTCTGTCTGTTTCTGTGATGTAGTCTCCGAAACGGCTGGACCCATTTTGACGAAACTTTACAAACTGGATAGCTGATGTAATAAGGAGTAACTAAGGCTACTTTGATTTTAGAAAAAGAATTAGGGTTCCGCGCAAAAAATGAAATACCACGTTCTGTTAAATTTTACGAGGACAAAGTTGTAAGGGTACAGCTAGTCGAGAATATGATAGCCCAGAAAGCTTCATCGTGTTGTTCAACTGCTTCAAATAATCTAAGGGTTGATTGGGAAACGATGCTAGTAAAGCCTTAAGGATAAAATAAAGATTGAATTACAAGACATCTATTGTCTGCTAAGCATGAGGTCCTGGTTACGATTCCCGGGTCGAGCAATGTGTTATTGTTATTTTTCATTAGGAATTTCTCAGTAGCAGCCCGGAGTTTTGATGTGTGCCCGGTTGATTGCAATAGGCTCAACCCCTATTACATGGGACTTAAAAAACATAACTGGTGAAATGTGGGTGTACACTTCTGCTCAACCCTTCGGGAGACTAATACAGCGGAGGTTAATACAGGCGTGATGATGTTATGCTATCGGCTTCTATCACCTAACATTTTGAGGCGTGTTTTTTAATTCATAATAATTTATCCCACTCTTTTCTCATCATCGCCCTTATCCCAATTTATTTCGGGTCGGCGCAGCATGTCTTCTTCATCCATACATTTCTATTTGCCATCATCTCAGAAGTCACCTTCTTCCTAGCCATGTCGTCTTTGACACAATCCATCCATCATTGCCTAGGTCTCCCTCTACTTTTGTAACCTCTAAATCTACATCCATCCCACACATTTCTCCGGCGAAATTGATCCATTTTCACTCAATGTTTCATAAATACAGGTACGGTATTGATGCACGCCAGTTCTTTTAAAACCACTATAAGCTGGCTTCTTAAATTATTTTATTGCAACTCTTTCCTTCGGTGGGCTAGCTCAAGGTTCTGTTTTTTCAGTTTCTCAAGAATGTTTTTTTTTTCTTGTAAAAGAAGGAAACACTCAAATGGAATAATTTACGATAAGTAAACGGAACTATCATGTCATGATGGCCCAGTGGTTTAGGCCTCGCCTCTTGTGCACGAGTTTGTGGGTTCAAATCTGGGCAAGTACCAATGTGTGTTTTTCAATTCATATGTACTTTCTAAGTTTATCTTGGACATCATTGACATCGGTGAAGGAAAACATCGTGAGGAAACCTGGACTTATGTAATTAATATAAGTCTGAAATCGCCAACCCGTCTTGAGCAAGCGTGGTGATTAATGCTCGTGCCTTCTCTGTATGAGAAGAGGTCTTTGCCCTGCAGTGGGACAGTAATAGGCTGGTACTGGTAAACGGAACTAAGCCATCAGTTCTTTAACCTCATTCAGCTGTAATGACAACAATGAGTTTTACAGACACAAAATTTTCTTTGATTACGGGTTTCCTGTGCGCATACATGCAACTCAATTAAATACGTACTACGAGTACCTACGTTACCGCGGTTTTGATGCCAAGGTTAGGGTAATAATGCTTAGTTATTATGAAATTAAATACCTTAAGTAGGTAACTACAAATATAAGTTCATTGTGACAAATTGCAAACAAAATGGTACAATTTGTGATTTTTTTTAAATGATCCTGAGGAAGAATTTGCATGTTGAGAGAAACATAAGAACTCCTTGTAGGTAACATAACATTACGCCTGGAATTCCCGAAGGTTCATGCAAAGGCGATGATAGTACACTCACATTTTTCTAGTTATATTTTAGTCCCATGTAATAGGGGTCGAGCCTATTGCCATCAACTGGATACTAATACTTTGTAGGCTGAGTATTATTAAATGTTATTCTAATAATGAAAATCTTAAGCCCCCAGCATAGTTAGTCTTGATCTCATTGTGAGATCAGACACGCTCAACAAAAATCGCTAGGTCTAGAAGAATGAAATTATGCACAAGAGTTCCTGTTACAATGACGGTAAGCACTAAGATTTTTGAAAAACATCCCATTTAACCCTTTAAAAGGGAATGAAAGTTTGGATGGCCGTTTGTCAGCTTTACCAATGGGCAATGCTATCGGGCTTGTGGTTTAAGAAACGATTATTCATTTAATAACCACTTAATAGATTTAGTATGCCATTAAATAGCAGTTAAACCATAACTACTTAGACTTGAAACAGGATAGGCACGTCCTATGTTGTGAAAGCCCCAAATACAAGCCCATAGTTGGAGATAATAAGCAACTTTATATTCTTAGAACTGAACTTATTATTATTCTTAAGCAACAGATTTTGAAACTTAATACTTACATTACTGTTTAATGTCAGATATGATAGGTTTTTTAATGAGCGCTATTAATAGAACATTTCCTTAATATTATGTTGAGCACTAAAACTGACTGAGAATAATAATTTGACATACGTTTCAGAAGTAACTACGTGAGCTGGGAACGTTTTAATTGCAAAATATGTGACGTCACACCAGGGAAGGGGGGTGCAAAAAATGATGTAACTCGTGAGGCATACCTATTTATGTATGGCTCCTAGGTCTGGATCTAGGAGCCATACCTAAATAGGTATGACAATTTGACAGTTTGGCATAGCTTGATGTGCGTCTGTACGCCAGCACATCATCCTAAACTGTAAAATTTTCCTAATTGAACATGAATCGTATTCTTTTGCAATAAAGTTAAAAAGCTATCAAAGAAATTTGACATATTGGGGTTGCTTGATCTGCTGGTCTCGGTACATTGATTTGAGACACCACAGGTCCACTTTTTCAGTAACTTCTTATAAAGTCAAAAACGTTTTTGTTACCGTTCGAAGTCACTTTTAAACATTACTCAACCATCTCGTTCCGCATTTGAACTTATATCCGATAGTTTCTAATAGAAGTTAATGGAAGTCAAAAGTGGGATCTACGTAGATAAACACATCGTTTGTGAGATTTTGTGTTTCAAAAACAAAACTGCTTAGTTCCTGACATTGAGTGATTGCGACTAATGTACCGTGTTCGATGCTCGTCTGTAAACATGTTTTCAGCGGGCCTCATAATTCAGTTTCCGAGTAAATAAAAATGAAGATGGAAACTGTAATGAACTGTGATTCGCTTCTTTGTGCGGAGGCTTACTTCCGAAAGAAGAACAAACATTGTGGAAGCGAAAAAAGTTCAGTTGTCACTCTCAGACAGTCACAATTTACAAACTTATAATGAGCCCGTTCCAATTTACAAAATAATACGTTAAGATACGGTTCAAATAAGCAAACCAGCGTCATTCGTTTTTTATAAAGTAAAAAATCCACGCAGATAAAGTCGCGGGCGAACTGTGATAATAATATGCGAATAGCTTGGTCATGCACCTAACATAATTGCTAGCATCACAACAGATTACACGATGTAAGCATTGATTTAATTACACGCATTACTAAGCTAACCTCCACCAATGATACATCTAGATCAAACCGATAATTAAGCATACCTTTGTATTACTTAGAGCTTGGATATTTGACGACCGATGTGGCGCGGTGGGCGTAGGTCCGCCTGCGACGCAGGAGGTTGCGGGTTCGATTCCCGCCTTGAGACAAATGTTTGTACGATCTACAAATATTTGTTCCGGGTGTTCTGGGTATTAACTATGTATAATAAAAATATCTATCTATGTAATGTATTGTATTAAGTATATCAGTCATCTAGTACCCATAACACAAGCTCTGCTTAGCTTGGGGCTAGATGATGCTGTGTGGATTGTCCAGCATTATTAATTATGTGCCTATCACACAATGAGGTTCATTTACACGAGGAGAATTTCTTGCCAGTCGAGGTTAAGTAACACCATGAAACTGAAACAAGACTTCGTGAAAAGTGGTAGGAAATGATAACATTGGTCAATGGCACGGTATGAATGGTATATATTTGAGTTTGGTTAATTAGAATCCTTATTTAATTTAATATATTTAAATTACATCAGACAATTGTTGGTGTGTTCGACATTCATTCGATAATACTGTGTTGGTTAAAATGCCTTTATTTACAATACAATGTTTTTGTATTGTTTTGTATGTGTAATTTGTTTTGTAATTTATATTTGTTTTAGGGATCCTGTGAGTCTGCAGCAAATATATTTTACTATATGGGGTTCTGTACCTCAAAAGGAAAAAACGGAACTCTCTATTTAATCACATATAATGTGTGTGATATGTAATATATAACATGCTCATCTGTTTTACACAACCTACAAATTTAATAGTGTTTAATTTAAGGTACTGTAAAGTAAGAAAATTTAAAGAGTGAGGGAAGATATTTAATAATATGTTCCACTCATTCATTGAAAAAAGTTTGACGGTTTACGTTCTAAGTATAAATGTATATAATAACAAATATAAACTTATGTAGTTAGTGTAAGCGTCCTCGATGTAGTAGGTACAGTTATGCTAGTTTAAAGAAAGCTAATCCAGTAGATATACTATTTACTACGAAGAAAGTAATAAATAGATTTACGCAAGTGACTCACAACAGTCTTACTCTTAAGATAGACAAAATGAATCACCACACACGTACAAAAAAGTAGTTTTAAAACAAATAATAAATTTACAATAATTACTGGAATATAATTATTTAAGTATCTGATCTATCTACATACCTTTATGATTGTCTATTGTCGTTGATGTCGTGATGGCCCAGTGGTTAACGCCTTGCCTCGTATGCACTACGTTTCAGTTTTGCAGTTCATACGTATTTAAGTTTATTTTAGTTATAACTCAATACTTTTATTGCTTCCACAAGTTTACTTAGATGGTAGGTTTTTAAAAGTTATGATCATTGTGGACCCTGTCGGGCACTGCAATAGTAGGAGAGAGGATAATAATAACTCATTGTGGTGAAGATAAATATCGTAAGGAAATTATTGGGATTATCGCCAATCCGCCTTGATCAAGGATGGTGATCAATACTCATGCCTTCTTTGTGTGAGAAGAGGCCTTTGCGCTGCAAAGGACCAATAAAATTGACTCTAAAATATATATATTATTCTTAAGATAAGTGTTATCCGTTATGGCATTCAGTTGTATCTGGAAACCCACTGAAACCCAACCGTATATCAACGTAGTTGCAAAAAAACTAGGCAGATGAAATCATGGTAGAAGCCTCTCCAAAGTAATAGGTCAGGGCTCAGGGCCTCTTCGTTGAATATTAGATGGATTGCGTTGCATGATGCGGGTATGTAATGTATGGCTTTTCAAATTGAAACTTGTGCGCATATAGGTTTATCGCGATATGTGGCACGGGTTTTAAAGAGATTGGAAAAATTCGACTTCAAATACAATCTATGGTAATAGGGACTTAATGGTGAAAAGGACTCTTCAGCTATATATTGTCATGCTATGACCACACAGAATCACTCTTCAGATTCTGGACTGTGACTTCATTCAACAGAATTCTGTTAATGAAGCGCTGAAATCATTACCTATTTTTGTTTTCGTTCAAAAATGGAACCAGTATGTATATAAGATCAAAATCATGATGTGGTACTCGTATCACGATAGATTCAGCAATTCCAGAGCTTCATTTATGGATATGTGAATTGTTAACTGTACTTAAATATTTTTTAAATCAATATGCATTTAATGACTTTTAAATTTCACGTGGTCTGCCACTTCGGTACCTACTATTTTAAATTCATTATTAGAATTTCACGGTTTAAGAGTAGGTAAAATATATAAGGAATTGACAATGAGCAATGTTTATTAATTCAAGTTCTGAAATCAGAGGAAAATAAACAAAACCCTAAATTATTCATTTACTTTGGTGTCCATCTTTTTAAAACCCATTGTATACAAGATTCAGTGGTACAGTAGGTACTGCTATGCCTCCTACCTTTTCGTTAAGTGTGGTTTCCAATTTACCTTTAAGTATCTTCTCGCCTAACACCACAATAACCTCAGACAGGACATACACACGCAAACATACTTACACACACCTACACACACACACACACACACACACACACATCCACATTCATCATACTGCACATAATACACATACACACACTATGCTTTTTAAAAGCTTTTACTTATTATTAAATTACTTACCTTAAATTACTTTTAAAGCAGAAGAAGCACTGTTAAATGTTCTTTAGTTAAGTTCTATGCTTTATTATGGAAGAGCGGAACCTCCTAACACAGGCATTATTTGCTTAAAAGGAGGCTCCAAACACAAATGACCCTTTTTGTAAATCTGAAGCATAAATAAATATTTTTGTATTTTTTTTGTATTTGTATTACCTAATTTGCATGCCCACTCATAAAACTCTGGAAAGAGCACCTGGCATACTCTATTTTGCGATCCTAATAGCGTCATCAAAATTACTAGTTGATGTAGTGGACCTAGTCACGTGAAACCAGATTATGATTCAAAACAAATACAATTTTCTATATAATATCCTCTGTTAATAACTGAGGGGACATTCGGAGACAGCTGTGGTGGCATTCAGCCAGAGAGTGTACTATGCCATTTGCCAACGTAAGTCTGTGACGTCAGAGTGAAGTCTTTTGTCTCTTTCTTCCACGCTGACACGTCATGTGTGCTTGTCTTTAAAGTGGGAGTGTCGACGATCTGAGGTTTTTGTGTTCAATTTTCATATTTTATGTCTTAATTTTCAGATCTTGCTTAGAAGCAGTCATTATAAAACGAATACTTTCATTCATTTTATAATAGTAACACAGTTATTTTAAAGCTCAAATTTGTTTAGTAATTTCAAATAAAATGTAGTTTTTGAAAATGACTACCAAATTCTATACTTACTACTAATTGTTTTACGTCACTGTTAAACTTTCTTAACCTTATTGTTATTTTTTTCATTAATATTCTTGTAATTTAATTTTTGTGAGGAGAAATAAAGATATTTATTATTATTATTTCAGAATACGAGGCGCTATATTTCGACATTCCCTACATATTAGTCTGTTATACAAAGTAATTTAACAAAAAAGTCTTTTAGGGAGGGTAATTAAAATATTAAAGCAGCAGACGCACGTGGTCCCTTGTTCTCCCTGCCAACACCGCAAGGCATCCGGAGTGAATGCACGCAAGTACCAGTGGATACATTATTTTCAGAGCAAGTTTTCAGAGTCATCCGAGTGCAGTGGCTTACTTAACACTTTTAGTGGCTAGCACCCGGCTCCCGGGTCGAAAAAAGTTTGTTCATGTACCCAGAACTCGCTTCCCGAGTCGTACATGTAAAAGGCTATAGATTGGATGTGAACATGCCCATCACCCCCTACCATATACCTACGCATTATATAATTTGCCAAACATTATGACATACCAGTTAAATCGTATTTTTGAACTGGGCAGCGAAAGGGTTAATGGCGCTCGTAGGCAATGGGCCAAAAACTACCATTAATAGGTACGTCCCAAAAAGTAAGTCGAAAGTTTTGTATATTATAAAGTATACCTACTACATGATGTTATAAAATACAAGTGACGCTAAGACTGGATACATTTCCAGATAGATATACAGTGATAATACTAGGTATATTTACTGTGGAATACTATATTATATACCTATTCTATACAACAAAATTGAATTGTCTGTTTGTAATGTCAAAATACCAGTTTTTTTACCAGTACCAGTACCAGCCTATTACTGTCCCACTGCAGGGCAAAGGCCTCTTCTCATACAGAGAAGGCACGAGCATTAATCACCACGCTTGCTCAAGACGGGTTGGCGATTTCAGACTTATATTAATTATTTAAGTCCAGATTTCCCCACGATGTTTTCCTTCACCGATGTCAGTGATGTCCAAGATAAACTTAGAAAGTACATATGAATTGAAAAACTCACATTGGTACTTGTCCAGGTTTGAACCCACAACCTCGTGCACAAGAGGCGAGGCCTTAACCACTGGGCCATCACGACATTCAGTTTTTTTACTAAAGTAAAATTGAACTATCTGCATAAGTCAATTATACCAAAAAAAAGTTTTGTTTGTGTTTCTGTTGCGGATAATCGTCACTTAAGAGCTACTTGTATTTTAGAAAAAGGAGTAGGCTTCTGCGTGAAAAAAGTAAAATCCATGACATTGTGAAAAAAAAACTGACTCAAATAGGGAAGTATACATCGATTAAAAGGAAAAATCCTCCTGTTTCAAAGGTGGTACATCTTCTCTACGCAACACATAGTTGTTTTATGATATCCACGCGCACGAAGTCGCGGAAGAAGCTAGTCTGGAAATATAAGTCTTTAAAAGCTAAAATTGTATTTGTAGACGTCGTACTTAAGCTGTAACATTTTAGATTTATGAGGTATCAACGACCTACTAAATCGCAGTATATTCGTAAATGCATCATAAACTAAAGCGTTAGTCACGGGGTTTTAACAAAATTACCCCATGATGATGCGGAACAACACTCCGACACACCTAATAATGGCAGCACGCTGTTACCCGACAAATCTAAACTATTTTCTGGCTATACATGTCGCGTGACTATCATAGTTCACAGAAAACACGGGCCGTCACGAACAAAAAAATAAGACCACGAAGGCAATGATAGAACGAGTCGAACAACTAATGCCAAATTATCTGGTAAAGCTAAATCATGACTGCCACGTTGGTCTAGAAGTCATGAGATCTTCGGTTCAATTCTCGGGTCGAGCAATGTGTTATTGGGATTCTTCGTTAGGAATGTCGCAGTAGCAGCACGGAGTCTAGATATGTGCCCCGTTGATGGCAATAAGCTCACGATCTATTACATGGGACTTAAACATAACTGGTGAAATGTGGGTGTACTGTAGATACACCTGTGCCTAACCCTCCGGGGATTACAGGCGTGAATGCGTGATGTTACGTTATGTTATGATAGCTAAATCATTTGTTTTAATCAAGCTAATATAAATTTATCAGCTAAAACATTATTTATCGTAGCCACTCTAAATATAGCTGGCTATAGCTGGCTGTTAGCATCACACCATGCCCTGCTTTCGCAACGAAGGTAGGTCTCCTGCAAGGTATTGATTTCCTAATGTTAACAGCCACCTGCCAAGGTCACATTCCAGGTAAAAGCTTCGCCTTGTGTCCTTCGACCATCTGTTTTGTGACATCGATATCTGATTGCGAAGGGTGCGTCAAATTCAGGCTAAGTGATTCTGCTAAACTGTAACTTGTAATGTAGACTCAATATTGTGAAATGGCTTTTAAAGAGTTTGTTTTGTTTCAACCTCTAATGGGGCCTTCGCATAGACCATTAAAATGCTACGATCCTTAAGCACCTCTCACCCCGTTCGGCAGATGGTTAGTGTTTGTATGATGTCATTAGTGCAGACTCCCTAGGCGCCACTTATGATTGTCTCATCGTCTGCGAAGAGACCTATAGATATCTATTTAACTTTCTATGCTTCAACAGCTACTTGCTAGGTTTTTTTCTATCGAACTGTGTTGGTATAATGATTATAGATTATTCCAGTCAAATAATATTTATATCTGATTGACCAGCAAGGCCCTTAAATACACGCCAACCTTGATAAAAAAAGAACAAAGAGTAGTTCTAACTCCAAGGATATTTTAACGTGAAAAAATAAATAATAATAAATAATAAATATTGCTGGACATAACGAGTCCTTATAAAATCTTAAAGCACTTAGGCTATAGGATGGCGTCGTCTGATAACGTTTTCAGTGGCACCGACGAGACTAATGTCTAGCCGCTCGATTGATCCGACTCCTAGCCGAAGTCTCAGGGGGTAGGGGCGCTGACGTCACACATCAACCACATTGCTACCGTACCGGCTACTGAAACTGACATGTGCTGGCTATTTTTAAAATAAAGTGGAACAAATTGAGAATACTGTCTATCTAAGGGGTCTTGCATTGTAAAGATAATTTTAAAAGGCAATGATCTTGAACTGTATGTCGTTTCTAAAGACGCGTTCCTGTTAATTTTCTCATTGTTTCATTGATAAATGGCTTTCTTTGACATAGATTAACTGCTCAAATCAGCCTATTACAGTCTACTGCTTCACTAAAGTTTATCTTTACGTTACCCATTTCAGCCCAATTCTTCAAGACTTTATTTTTTCTTGCTTATATATAGTGACAATTTCTAATAAGTTGTCGTTAAATATATCAAAGGTAACCGATCGTTTACTTGTAGCCCGCCCTCATGTACCTACTCCACTCAAGTAGTCCCCAAGTAAACTTCCGCTTAAAGCACTTAGATACCAACGCTACAAACGGTACTACTGCAGCATACAAACTACTCCACAATACAGAACTACCAATAAATAAAATATAAATAATTCAACATCTCCAGCTAAGGCCGGCTACAAACTTAACGACAATACGAACGTTCCTGCGAACGCACAAGAGCTGGCAATCGATAGGGACCGCCCACTGACCTATATAGCAGAGATTAGGAAGAGGCCAGCCCGCCCGAGATGTCTTGTTTTTGTCTCGTGTCAAGAAGGCTTTATTTCTCAGATAAGGAATAGACGTTCAGAATTATATGGGTTTAGTACAATGAATTATTTTGCTTGGTTATCCCTCAGTTGGGGATGAAAACAGACGTCTTATCGAGAAGAAAGGATTATTTCAGATGGATTCGGATGAATTCTTTCTCAAAGGGCACTTTATATACTCTGTGTGTTGTACTGTTATTTACCAACAACCTACTTACAGTACATTGGTGGCAGTGTGTCCTAGATGGAGAAACCTCAGAAGCCTTGTAACCGCTGCTAGGGGAATGCGGTGTTGTGCGTGTGAATGACGAACGAGTCCACAACCTCACCTAGATATTATGTCGTTGCCTTGCATAAAGCCCGTGTATGTAATTACTTGCTACCCTGCGTGGCTTTCAATTAGTTGACATATCTTTAGGATTCCGTTTTCCGTACTTTGAACAATGTAATAACGAGCAAAGGAAATTGGTGCTTGTCGATTTTTCGTTGCCAATTGAGGACTTTTTACTTACGCCGCATAGGTCGATCGAAGGATAAGCTACGCTTGCCAAGGGCTGTTCATGGTTGAGTGATCCACATATCGATTTCCCATTCCCTGTGTACCTGGGTAAGCACGTTAAGCCGTTGGTGTCATTTGTAGATCTTTATGAGTACCTACGATTACGGGTAGTTAGAAGCCTGAACGTCTGACCCAGGAGGGAATCGTATTACCCATTAACTCGGTTCTGGGGAGTTTGTTCCGCCACTTCTTCTTCCCAGCAAAAACACTAGGAAGCAGTGAAGGGTCCGCGTTTTGGGGGACTGTCTCATGTAATCGTTTTGACGTTCAAAAAGTGCTGATTCTCAGCCTAATTTGAATAAATGAATTCTGTTTTTTTTTTTTTTTTTGATTTTCTGGATATACTTGAGATGTCGAGATGTATTTCAATATAGTTGAGAAAAAGGGCTAGGTAGATGGCGATGACTATATTTTTAATTTCGATAATAATTTACGAAGTTAAAGGTGCATAGTATACGAGTAGTATCCCTACATTTATTTATAGTAGGAAAACCGAGTCCATGATCGATCACCGACATTACAATATGGCAAAATGTTCCGTTCAGTATTTAGAGCATTGGTTAACTGGAAGCCAACTGGAGTGGAAATGGTCAAACAGGTGACCCATAAAGTTGCTGTTCAGTGTTCAATTTTCACGATGAGCAAGGTTTTACCCTCAACATAATGACAACATTCCTAGCTTACCTTCATGTTAGCTACACATACAGGTAGGCTAGGTACGTTTGTGTTTTGTTTTCGTTTTGTATGTGTGTGCGTAGTAGGTATAATGGCAATGTACTGCGCCCCGTATTACAGCAGCTCATTCAAGACTCAAACATTACTTTACATTCATGAAAGACCACTTCTGGAATTTCTCATAAGAAAATATAATACATAGCTGTTATTGGCAGAATAACAATGTAATAAAGATATAGTAAAATAGTCCTCGACATTTAATATTCAGTGGGCACTAAAACTCGCGTATAGAGTTGAGTGCCAAGCGGGTCGCTGCAAATTACGGACTGTTTCTCACTTCCGCTATTCAATCAAAATATTAAAGCCTTAAACATAAATATTATAGTATAAACAACGTTTGCAATACAAAAATAGCTTTCTCAACACTGAACAGTTTTCGTTTGAAGATTAAAAATAGCAAAGAAATCGCAAAGGTTCGGTTCTTGCCTCCGAAAGGCACGAATCCACAAAATGAAGACGTTAACATAAACCGACTATCTTTCATTTTAAAATACATTTGACCTTTACTGAGGAAATCTTGATAACAGTGGCTCATTTGAATTTCTTTTTTCTTTTTTTTTTTCTTTTTTTAATAAACGTTGCCCCACACTAGGAATTTCTCCTGTATCGTGGGTGCGTTTACAAACATTCAAACTCACATACACAAACAGCCAGACCCGGAACAATTACCTGTAGGTCATACAAATATTTGTTCCGTGCAGGGATCGAACCCACAACACGCGGCGCAGCAGCCCATGGCTCAACCGCTGCGCCAACCGTGTCGTCAAATTTGTATAATAATTTTATTTAGAAGGTGCTATTGTTACCTGATTCAAAGGAAGATGATAGTATTTTAAACTTGGGTTCTTAGAATTTGAGGACTGGCAAAATGCTTATTTCTAGACTGCAAGATTTTGCAATTAATTCATGTTTTATTTTTGAAAACGTTGACTCACCAGGAATTTCTCCTGTATCCTGGGTGCGTTTAAAAACATTCAAATTCACATACACAAACAGCTAGACCCAGAGCTTTTATCTGTAGGCAATACAAATCATTGTTCCTTGCGGGAATCTAACCCACGACTCGCGCTAATCACTCAGGCACTGCGTCAAAAGTGCCATCAATTTGACTTGAAAATGTCTATTCGCTACCACAGAACGGCAAAAACTACCTGAAAGGTCAAAATATAACTGCACACGCATAAATAAGGGAGCATTCCCAAATATTAGCCGACTACGGCAACCGATACTGCTGATTCAGACTTTGGACAAACTTCGACAGCGAAATAAAGGCTTTTATCGACATCGGAATGTGTAATAGCCCGTTTGGGCGGGACGGTCTCATACGCGGTCTATGGGCTATGTGACCTCTTTGTTTAGGGCCTCTGATTTCAGCTCTCTCTGGAAGAATAGTCGAGTGATAGATGGCGGAATTTGGGTTATTGATTGATGGCTGAAAGCCTGAGTGGGATGAAAGCTTCTACGACAAAAATGCTTTTAGGTTGAAAACTAAACGATGACTATAAGGAAGTCAATTCTGTTAGTTCAGTTGGTACTGATATCATGTTATGTAAATACCCAATCTTCGAAACTATGCTATACACATTACAATATAAGGATGATGTATTAAAAACGGTTTTATTAAAATTGATAGAAAAAGCCTACGTTATAGGTTAACAAGTTTTCAAATTATGCAGAATACTTTAAAATAGCTTAAAGTTAATCAATAACAAAACTTTCAGTAAAATAGATACCTCCTACACATAATTTATTATTGTAAACAAGTGACTGTGTCGTTGGTCTAGTGGTCCCAAGCGTGACTGTTGAGCGTGAGTGTCCTGGGTTCGATTCCCAGGTCGGGAAAAGTGTCATTGAGTTTTTCCTATAAGAATTTTCTTATTGGCAGCCCGGAGTCTGGATTAGCGCGCAGTTGACTGGAATAGTGTCGCCCTCTATTACATGGGACTTAAACATAACTGGCAAAATGCGGGTGTTACTATAGGTGCATTTCTGCCGAACCCTTCAGGGGATATAGGCGCGATGTGTGAACTATGTACACTGATATTACATGATCTGCATTGCATAGAAATTAATTCATCAACTAAGCTGAAGCGAAGTGATGATCAGTAGTTAAAACATCCAGCCATGTTAAGTAAGGATTAATAATAACCGGGTGAACTGTCGACTTACGTTTCATCTCGACTAAAATATTCAAACACCGAGACACCTGAATTCTCTCAACCTTCCACTCGACATAAAATCGATTTCAAACGACTCCAGGAATAAACAATAAGTCTCGCTCTCAAAGGTCAGACCACTGACAGTTGACCAAAAATGGTGTCGCAAACGGGGATATTTTTGAATGAATACTGGGAAAGGTGTAGGGCATGTCTGATGGAGCTATATCAGGAATAGAAGGCCCAGTTTTCGCGATTCAGAGGTTGAATTGTATCCGAGTCCATCTGACGTATGTAACACTTTCGATGCAACCAAGTGTCGGCTAACGTCTATAAATGTATGAGACGAGGCTTCTAAAAATGTAAAGGTCAAACTAAATCGATAGGTAATATTGCACCCGGCGCGGAAAAAGCCTTCATGTGTCTGGAAATTGGATAGTATATATTTCGTTACCTACGTTCTATTTTTATTTACGTTGTACATTCGTTCCTACAAACAAAAGTACGAATAACATACATAGCCGAACTAACCTAACATACTTGGGTGTATGTGAGCCTCTTCCGAAAATGAAGGGAATTCCGCCGTTGACATAAATTCAAATAAGTTTGTTGTTTTCCTGCTTTTTCCAGCAATGTCGCCTCTTTATTATTCTTTCAACTCGTTCACAGGATTCCTCTTCCACAATAAAGGTACCGTACCGGTAGATACCCACACGGTATGGATCCATATGTAAAGACGACTCACATAGTTGCATTCTTAGCTTATAGGTATATAATGTTCAAGTGGCTTACGGTGTTACATACATAAACTTACGTTTATTCAAAGAGGGTTAATCAGAAACTTCAGAAATCACGTGTAACTCTTGTGGCATTCCTTCGTTCACGTTGATAAATCAGCAGTGCTATTCTGTAAATCTCTCCGTGAAAATGTAGATGAGGCGAACGCGATGTGATCTATCATCCCATACTGACGACACGGTTGGCGCGGTGGTTGAGCCATCGGCTGCTGCGCCGCGTGTTGTGGGTTCGATCCCCACACGGTACAAATATTTGTATGACCTACAGGTACTTGTTCCGGGTCTGGCTGTTTGTGTATGTGAGTTTCAATGTTTGTAAACGCACCCACGATACAGGAGAAATTCCTAGAGTGGGGCAACGTTTTATTAAAAAAAAAAAAAATACTAATGTCATAAATTGATAGTTCACCTCACAGACACTTTGTAGAATAGACCAGCTGATAAGTAAGTTCTACAAATCTGACAGTTTTTAAGGAAGTGCAAAATAAGTACGTATAAGGACACTATAAGCAAATATGTATTTTGGTAAGATAATTTAAAACAGCGAAACCATGTCTATTTCTACTACGTATAAACTGGGAAGGATATATTAATCCTTACTGCGTGGAGGTACTTGGGCGTTCGCCAGAAATTTCATGAAACGATACCCGTAAGTTGTGTCTTAGATTGTAGTGCCTAGAACATGAATGTACTCGGTATAATACCCAAGATGTCGCTCGAGAATATTTCGCTCCATTTTATTCGTAGTCAGTGAGTACTGCGAAAACCGTCTTTACTGCTACGACATAACGGCATACCTGACCTGGATATGCGGCTGACTGTACACTAGACGCCCAGTTTAAAGTTTAATGGGTCACCGTTGAAGGTAGGTATTGTATGCAATTCTATTTTAGTTGCATTTTTGCATGTGCATTTCTCTAGATAGAAGTTTGTGCTGGTAAACGTTTAACGTATCATTTGTTTATACTTTATAGGGTTGGATTTCACAAAATAACCATAGACAAATAGCCTACCTACGGATTACAATAAAAATATGTGATTGTTGCGTATACCAAGATCAATAATATGCTCAAATCATGTAAGTACCTCATTAATACCTTTCTTTTAAGCAAACTTTGCTTGACGGTGAAAACAACAATCCTCAACACACCATACCATACACTACAAAGACAGAAGAAAGTATCTGTTACCGGTACGTATACATAATTTATTTATTTCGGCTTCCAATGAAAATCAATAGGTACCATACAATACGGCGACGCGACGTGGCGAGGAGTAATGTGTGCCTTATTAAATATATAAAAGACTGCAGTGGCGGGTGTTTATCATAAATAAAAAAGGTATCGTCCACACAAGGACAAAGTGTGGGTCGTCACGCGATGTTTCCACCTGCCTGAGGGTGGTTTTGTTAAGAAAACGAAAGCAATTCGTTCAGTTTTCGGCAAACAGTTCAGGTTTTTACTTAGATGAATATTCAATCGCATAGATACGTATAAAATACCTGATGCATCTTTTTTACATAGCTTTAACAAAAAACCGGGTAAAAAGATAAATATTGCCCCACTGGTTTTTACAGTTTTTACAATGCATGTAATAACAGCTACACAGGTCGACTGAGGCTGAGATAGCTAGCCGAGTTTGGTTTGTGGATAGATGACCATTTCGAGACAGTTCCATGCCTCGGCAAGCATGTCAAGCTGATGGTCCCAGCGGTTATTCGTAGATCTTTGACAGTCGATACGGGTAGTCATAATTGCGTGTCGTGGCGTGTTACCCAGAATCTGGGTTGTGGAGGTCAAATAGGCTGTCGCTCCACGTAAAACACTGGCATTCAGATGCATCCGGTAAGACCAACATAGTTGGGAAAAGTCAAAGCAGACGATGGCGAATGATCACAAAACACCTACTACGAGTATTGATTAGAACCAATGGTTACCACACCAAAAAAAGCTACTGTGATTCATTGTACAGATGAAAGCAAAACAAATAAGCAAAAACAAGTAAGTACGCATGCGTTGATATCTTCTCAAGGCTAGACGATAAATAACTTGGTAACTTAAGATTTTATTTTAAGACAATTACGTAATGTAAGTAGTTATCTCACGAATAACGTTGAAAACGTATGAAACACTAACTAACGTTGAAGAAACATCAAATATAGGTATGTTTTTATATTAAAAACGAACGGAACAAACATTGATGACTATTGACTAATTAGAACCTATGTTATCCTGAACCCAGCACACTCACAAACTGTAATATTTTCCCAATTGAATATGAACCTTATACTTTTGTAATAAAGTTGAAAAATTATCAAATAAATTTGACAGATTAGGGTAGCTTGATGTGCTAGCCTATGTACTAACAGGTTTTATTTTATGTTTTACTTTGCACACCTTCATTGGTTTTCGGATGAATAGTTTGAGGCACTAAATGGTTTATAATTGAGTATGTGTGAGAGAGACAGAGTCATCATTTGCTTATGTAAACTTAGATTCTTGTTTTAGTATAATTATGACAGGCATTTTTACCATTTGCTAAGATTGAATCTTAAGTTTGTCAATTTTGAAATGTGGGTAGCGTAAAGTTAATATCTAGGTAT
Source organism: Phlogophora meticulosa (assembly GCA_905147745.2). Classification (NCBI taxonomy): domain Eukaryota; kingdom Metazoa; phylum Arthropoda; class Insecta; order Lepidoptera; family Noctuidae; genus Phlogophora; species Phlogophora meticulosa. The sequence goes on from LR990523.1 coordinate 15,064,163, forward strand.
TATTATTCTTCTGAATTCGAGTAGGAATATTCAGCATTCAAACAGCCATCCAACATTAAATATGATTCCTTCTACCCTTGCTTTTAATAAATAAATAAATAAATAAAATAAATATTGCTGGACAATCCACACAGCATCATCTAGCCCCAAGGTAAGCAGAGCTTGTGTTATGGGTACTAGATGACTGATATACTTAATACAATACATTACATATACATTACATTACATACATACATTACAATACATATTAATAATTTTCATTCATTCCCAGATCTCATCGAGTTCAAACGTCATCCGGCAAATTTACCCTCAATCTTCACAACATATACCTACACATACAACTTGATAAGGGAAAAGTTTAAACGACGCCATACCCCATGCACGCACACCATTACCCCTAAATTCTTTGTGTAGTAATGAGGCATGAGACAGAACGCATCAATGGATGGTGAAAGGGAAAACGTACTTGAACTACAGGGCGGAGCGCATCGATAGCGGGAAGTGGGTCACGGTCCGCCATCGCGTGGTGCCGGGAGTGCGGGCCGGTCCGGGTGGAGCTGTGCCGACGTTTTACCAAAACCGGGACCGTAATGTTAGAGGAGTAATGTTAGAGCGTGTTGGAGTATACTTAGTTGAAGCTTGTGCGATTACGTTTTACGATTAGGTTTAATTATTGGAGGTACCTTTTTGGGTTTTCTGTAACAGTCAAATCACAATGAATTTAACAAAAATATTTTATTCAAATTAGGCTGGGAGTTGGCACTTTTTGAGCGTCATAAATAAGACAGTACTCCTAAACGCTTGCCTTTCTCAACTTTCTAGTGTTTTTGCTGTGAAATGGAAATGGAAATGGCGCAACATACTCCCCAAGCAACACATTCATCTGATAAGTTTGAAGAACTTGAATTAATTAATATTAATAATACTTAGTAGCAAATGTTACATAGTTGAATACCCGACACCTATAAAATTTCGCGCATTGCTGTTTAAAAGAAAAGTAAGGTCGATTCATTTATAGATGTAAAATTAGATAATAGTTTTACACTCTAAGCTTAAGTCAATACCTACATCGTTGGATAACGTAGTAAACTCGCTTCTAAACATCACGATTAACCAAGCTTTTTCAAATAAGGTCTTGAAACAACAGATTTCAGAGCACCACAATAAATCATGTTTTATGCTGTGGAAACTATCTAAGTATCTGGCAGGATACATAAATGTTTTTTTGAGAAATATTTTCAGTACAAAGATACATTGTGATCCGCAGCACGTGAATAAGATACATGATGACCAGTATGACCTATTTCCACTTATTGAGTTGTTTATTGTTTTTATAAATATAATGAAATATCTGGTATTCCAGGACAGCGTCTTTCTTTGCACCGAATACATTCAAGTATTCAGGGTAAAATTACATTCCAAAATCGAGCTTAAGTAGATCGCTTTTTGACGGCTTCTGTTACCACAACCACTTCTGTTAATTTGAAACACAACCCTATATACATGAGCAATATCCCAACACAAAAATTAAACACGACTCGAGTCATGCTATTGGCTGTTGATGACTCATTCAACCAATCATAACAGTTACCGCGCGCTCGTCAATTAAAAAAATGTTCCTAAAACTGGGTGTAGGTATCACAAAGTAAGTATTCTGCCATTGAATGTTGGAATCAAAGTCAATCTTTGCTAGGATTTCCGTTTGTGTGCTATGCTCTTCAAATAAGGTGGGCGTAGGTACTATTGGCCGTACGTAGATGCATCGGATGCCAGCTCCGAGGCTTTGAATGACATTAGACTAATAATGTACACACAGTTGGCTACTAATCTGTTCTAGTTAGTATATTTACTGGTAAGTAGGGACATACTTGTAGAACATTCTATTTGAAGACAGGTATCTATGCTTCACATAATATTGATAATTTTTAATATGTAATAATCGATCATTTGGTGTGTTGTTTTAATCTATCAAAGAAACTTTTTAAGGACCGATACCAGACACGATATTTGTTAGCAACGATTCGAACAACAGTACAGTTTACATAGGATTTTATCGAAGTAAAGTGCGTCGATGTAACAAGCATCCCAGTATCGTAGTATCGGGGCAAAGTGAATGGAATAATATAAATTGAACTAAGAAGTTTTGTACTAGCATAGGACGATCTAAACTTAATTTGCCTCTGTGCGAAATGTTTAGTCAATACCGTTTAGAGTTTTCACCGTTGTTGTAACGTAATTTAGGAAAGGCTTATGTTTAGCAGTACAGTTTTTGATAAATAACACCGGATTAAACGATATTACCTACATGTATGCATGTATCTTAAATACAGCACACATATGCTTTTACCCTGTGTATAAAGACTTAATCACGTTCAGATGTAGACCAAACAATAGTCTTTTGGAACATAAGTATTCTTCCTACCTTCAAGATTTCTAAGCCGTTGCCTATATACAATATTCAATGCTAGCTTATTTCCTTCAAAATTACTCACCTCCTCTATCATCTAAATCGGCTGCTTATGCTAATAGATTTAAGAGTGAGTAACTTCTACAGCGATTCTTCCATAGTAACAGCGTATAGGTACACTTAACACTTGTAATTCGTCTACAGCACTATAATCTCATTATGTAAAGTTTTTACGGGTATTAGGTCATTGGTGTGATTCATAGTAAGTATTGTGTTAGCGTCATATTTTCGTGAAACGTTCGCTAGTTTTAAAAGTAGAGGATGTTCAATGACTTGTGATAAAACTCTCAACTCAGTAGTCCGTTATACAATTAAGACTTACTTTGATTTAAGAGTTTAGATTTAGATTTTAGTGCTCATCCTCAATTGATTGGTTTACATTTAATTGACCTCAATCAATTTTGATGTGTTACAGTGTTGGTAAATTCTATTTGAAAGAAAGAAATAAAATCCTTCATCAATGAAATGTTGGCGCCTAAATAGAATTCACACCTATTTTTTTAAAGACAGCTCGAAAAAAGTACGGTGTCAGATAATACAGTTACAGATATGTTATATGTTACAGACGTCAAATTAGTTTATGCCTTTCAATTTCGCTTTTTCTGTGGTCGATGCGTTATAACATGTTCACTATACTGGCTATTCTTAAGTTCAACTAGAATTGCAAGGATTTTTATGTCCTTTAATAAACACGAAAAAATCATTAGGTATGATTACCTAATGATTAAACATACCTAATGATATTTTCGTGTTTATTAAAACCTTAAATTAAGTACGTATACTTCGTGAACATAAATTCATCATCATTGTTTCACTATTTTACGACCGACAAAAATGTAAACAAACTGTACATTAATGACAGAACTATTAAATAGTAAGATTGTTAGAATAACGTTAAGTCATTAATTGGTTTACCGATTATGTGTCGTTGGTAAATATTAACGCGGTGCGATAGATGTTTATGAATATTATGCTAAAACAATGAGTGTTTGCAATTTGTGTTCTCTTTTTATTTGATTTACTTTTATTAATACCTGTCTATGTCGTTTTCTTAATAAGGTTACTAGTCTTAGTAACCTTCAGAATCCTTTCAAAAGAGGATTTACTAGGTGCCCATTAAACAATCTGTTTTGAGTCAGACAAACAGAGTGACAAAGTAACAAATTAGGTAATTAAAATCAGTTGTTAGTTGGGGCTAGGCTGTTTCAGATAGGAGGTAGGTAGTTCATATTTTGGAGGCAATTGGATCCGCGAATAATTTGATAAAAGGCTCTCGTGATTTTTCCTTCAATATTTCCATAGTTCTTCACATCGAAGCTATTTCAAGTGTGTGCATTTTACTTTATTTGTATGTTGTTGTTGTCATGGCATGTGATGCGAAGGAATGAGGATTATGTCGTGAGGATTTTTTTGAGACCAAAGAAACGATGGAAGGATTGTGTGAGGGATGATATAGCTGGGAAGGAGGTGAATTTTCAGATGACGGCAAATAGAAATGTATGGAAGAAGAAGAGATGCTGCGCCGACCCCAATAAATTGGGATAAGGGCAGGAGGATGATGATGACTTCACTTGTAAGTATAAAATAACCGATAGCACTGAGTGATCACCAACAGTATTTGAAGGTGCTTGAAGTCAGTAATTTCTATTGCAGCATATAAACGTAGGTATCAGTATGCACGCTTAAGTACCTAGAGGTATCTGTCTAACCCACTGGGGTATATAGGCGTGATGTTATATTAAGTTAAACGTAAAGTTCGAGAACATACAATATACTCGTATACCTATGGTACAATATACAGTTGCTTAGTTGGAAAATTGTGTCAACATGTGTTTGTTCCCAAACTAGCGAAATGTTTGTAATCTAGTTTCCATAGTGCTGTCCTTGAAGACTTTACCTGCGTGCATAAGCAATTCAATGAAGTCATCGATTGATTGTGCAGCTCTTTAGTAAATAAATACAGATAGCAGATAGAACACGCATCCACGAAACGAAGATCTACCAATTTTAGCTCAATCAAGCTCAATATTTATTTAAGTACTGCATCAACAAAAATAGCTCAATGGTTAAGACGCCAGATTCACGAGTCGGAACACCACCCGCTGTACTTACTATTAATGTAAATCTACCCTACCACAAGAAGCAATACAATGTGTACCTAATGCAAATTTCAAACAGGCTTACCCTCAAATGTTTTCGGTGCAGAACGGTTTTAAATCGCCTTCTTCCATCCAATTCTATTCCATACTACCTACTCGTAACAACTTATAAATAAATAAAACAGCTTTGCACAAGACACGGCACTGGATTAAAGATTAATCCAGCAGTAAATATGAATAGGCCAATATTGGTACAAACTAGGTGGATAATAATCTACAAGGTTGGCTATATGACGTCATGACATTGGTGATCACTGGCCGTAGGGGTGTGGGCCAATGGGCCAAGGAACAGATTTGGGTTAATGTTCACCGTTATTTTTATATCGCCACTTAACGGGGGTGGGATGAAAAATGTGCCCACTTCGTCCATCAACAAGAAGTTTTACGATTCAACATTCAAATAATTTTGGAAATTGATTTGCTGAAATTGAGGTTTATGGTCGCGAATAAAACTAAAATTACTTGACTACACATATTTATGCTAAATAAACACTATCGTGAATATTAAATGAGTGCCCATCTAACTACAATAAGCCCGCATACATTATTATGATAAGTTTGCACAGAATACAACATCGTTCTGAATGAAAGAAATGTACCTACTTATCACATATTCTAACATTGAAATCGTCTATCTGCCTCACTCAAATGTTTCACAATATCAATAATGTGTAACTATAGTAAAAGCGGTTCTTGTCAAAATACTCCAGTACGTTTAATTGATACAACGACTGGGGCTTCTAATCTTAACGATGAAAGCAATCGATGAGCCCTCGTTAATGACACCGCCATCACAACTTATTTGTAAAAAAGAAGGTAAGGTAGGTATAACACGAATTTTAATGTAACAGTACCACGCGAATTAGTAATTACCCACCCTGGCGAACATTTGTATGAAATATTTAGAGGGAACCTTTGAACAAGCTAACTTGCGACATTAAGGCTGGCAAGACGGTGGACCTGAGGAGCTGTTGGTACTTACCAGAATTCGTCCGGTGGTGGTCTGACCGGATATGAGTTCGCCGGCCCAGTCTTTCGCTTCGGTCATGAACGTGCCCTCGAACTCTTGTTTGCCCTGCCGTGCCGCCTTCTGCTCCTTCTGCTTGGGGTCGTTGGGCGCCAGCTCCGGCTCCTTGCGGCAGCAGCAGAACGAGGCCACGCGCCATACCACCACCACGAGTAACCCGCATATGAAGGTGCATATCGACGACAGCAGAAAGCACCACCATTTTCGGACACTGAGGCAGTCATCATCTTCAGGATAAGAGTCGGTCGACGCTGTAGTCGCCTCTTCCTCGGACGAAGCCATTCCCCGAGGGCGCGAGGCATCCAGTCAGGCGCGCCATGCACGTGCAGCGAAAGCGCGCGCCCGCACGCCGTGACCGCGCGCGACTGAGCGAGCGCGCCGCGCCCCGCGCGGTCGAACTCGCGCGATCGATCCGCGCCGGCGCGAGCCGCACTGCACTACCGACCCGTCGGAATCATGACCATTCTTCCACCCCGTTCAGCACCTTCTCGCCTCCGATCCTCGATGCCAACTGATTCAGCCTTACTCCTCGTCGCGAACCGTGAGCATCGCCGAAACCGATACGACAGCTTTTATGACTGCAGATGTTTCCGTAAAGATTTTTATTGATGCCATAACAGAACAGCTCCTACCTTACGTCCGACGCCACGCGTTGCCGACACACGAGTACTTTTATTTCTCTTCTAACTGTATAACGTACCTAATTGAAACTAAATTTCGGCGATTTTAACAAAGGTCAATGTATTCAGCCTGTGTCCCGATAAGCGTAGTGCTACGCCGCCCTACTGCGTCAGCGGGCGCTACGAAACTCGTAGACGTCTACGAACGCTACGATTGGTCGAACGAAATGCGACCGAAGATGTGTTCGGTTTCGTTCCAAGAGAACCCATTTGTCTATTCTTTGTTACACACGGTCTATGTTTTATGTAAGTTTCCAGTTAATATAAATGAGGCAATTAGTAGATAATGGTAGTTTTTATATAACAGAGATGTATTGCACGTTACGTAAACGCAAGCCAACCCAGAAAGAAAATTTCGTAGTGTCACATATTTTAAATTAATAACGTTTTGACGCTGAACAGAACACTTTAATGAAACGCAGATGTACTTTTGTCGAATTATTTATTATGCTGTTTGGTTCTAAATATAGTTGCGGAGAACACTGTTTATATAAATATTTTAACCTAAAGGTTCAGTGATTATCAGTCGGCGATTTCTGAAATGTGTCTTACAAAAGTTCTGGAGATTCTTGCATGTAGCTATTGCGTATACATTTATAACTTTCTACGATACCATGGATATTCCCACTTTCATATGTTTCATGTTAAAGTAAGTATCTATATGTTAACATTGCTTTGACGTAAATATATACCCACTTACTCGTATTTGTACAAATGCATACCCATCTATCTGAAACATTAAATACAACAATATTATTCTTCCGATTGGATCTTATTTGTGATGGTAAAAGTGTGAGATGAGTATTTATTCAATTCACACTTGTATCGAAAGCCTTAACCAAAGTACATATATACAGATACCTACCTATAGTTAAAAATTAAATAACCCAAAAATAGTTTGAACTAAAATTCGTACGCAAAAAGGGATATTTTAAATGTAATTACGTACATTAACATAGGGAAGAGCACCCATAGTTTGGCACAACGCCAAATAGGCAAAAACTTCAAAACTGGTACGCAGTACATGCGACCTTTAGTATGCTCTGAATATTGTACCTACCTACAATGGCAAGTTGGGGCCACATCGGATATTAATGTTGGTTGCCAAATGGGTGGCATAAATATTGCATATGGATTGGTAGTCCTCCATGGAGGAAGAAATATGTGCCAAACGCGTGCTGAACGCGAGCCCCAGTGCCATGTTAATGCACTGCTTTGTACTACGGTTATATACGTACATTGGGGTGTAGGTAGTATTAGGAACGATGTTAGTACCAAAATTAGACGTAAGTAATTGTCTACTATAGAGGTGTATATTCTCCCAATGGTAAAGGGGCATCTGCAATACGTGTCCGACATTGTAGTAGGTTATCAACAATTCTCAACAGGACCCCTTTAGTTTTCAAATAACGATAGGTACCTTTAACCCATTAACCGCCCAAGTTGAACTACTGAAATATTTTCGTCTCCATTCCGCCTGAGTCGTATTTATACGAAATACAATTTAATTTCAGACAAGATGATAAATGTACCTACTGTCGATATATAAGCTGGGGGCACGGTAACTGATACGAAATCAAGCGGTTAAAGAACTTAATAGAACTGCATAAAGTGCCCACATGAGGTCTATATAGGAATACTAGTAAAAAAAACAATTTGCGATTGTTAGTCTGCTCACGCGTTGCACTGTCAAGGGATTTAGATATCCGATATTGATCGTTCGGTCCTGAACCTTTATCGAATACTTAATCTTCGACTGTTGACCGAGGGATCCTTTCAGGTTCTAGCTATTTTCCAACCTTTCGAGTTCCTATCCTTGATGGCTATCGGTGAAAACTGGAGACACCAGAAGTAGGTGCAAGGTATACCCATACTGCTCATTCGTTATCCAATCTGTGTAAAAACTGTACTTACCTTCTGTATTTTTTTAATAATACATATACCAAATAATATAAAAGATCAATCATTGAGAGTATTTCTATAACATCTCACAGCATTACCCCTAGAAAAATGTTACGATTCAGTACAGGATTTCTTAACTGACAATTAGTGTAAAACAAACTGTATAAAAATGTGCATGCTTACAAAGGCCAAATATACTTGGGAACGCTAGCAAGATGTATCACCTGATTTTTGTACCTACATTAATTGCAAATAAACATATCTATTATATTATATTATCCGTTTAAATACATGATGCACCATTACAGTGGTAATCAGTTGGTAAATTAAGGCCTAACATACTCAATTTCTTGCCTGGTTTACCTGGCAAATTCACAAAAATAAGACGGCAGTTCTTAATGAAAATGTAGAAACGGTATATACCTAGGCAGCACTGAGGTATACATAAGCCTGGGTTACTGGATCTTACTTCGTGTCGGTAACAGGTTGCTGGCTCATTTCCAACAACCACCACTGGTGACACATTAGCCGCAGCAGAATGTTACCAACACCTGCATATAGATTAATTGAAACGTATTTTAAAATTATTTCAGTGCGACACTTTGTTCGTAGTTTCGGTGATTTCTTAAATCCCTGTGTTATATTACCTCACGTAGTTGAGAACTACAGCTTGGCAAAATAAACTATAACGCGGTGATAGCACGAAATAATGGTAACAGGTGCAAGGATTGAGTAAGGTCTCACAACAGATCCGAATTTCTCCAAACAAATCCGAGAATTCAAAAGTTATTAAAAAAATACAACTGTTAATTTTAAGAATTTATTTCTTACACACTAAAGGCATATTAGGCTTAATAATTTACTTAATTAATGCAATACAACACAATGGCTAAAACACAAATCATAATTGTAATTACAGCACTTACAACTAAGTATTTTTCAGTACATTAGCCACTCAAAAAAGTGCATAAATGTTTTCTGTTATTAGATAAAAGATAAATGGTGCTTATCTAAAGGATAAATGCCACAATTTAACTGCAGATGTGGTATGGCTGTGTATGAACACTAACTAGTTTGATGATTTTTCTTTAGAAATCCGGAATTGTATTTGTGACAGTGGCGGACTAAGCCCGGGCCTCTGCCCGGGACGGCAAAGGGGCGGCTTTAAAAAAAATGAAGTTTTACAAGCTTTTTATTCAGTTCACATTTGTATGTAGTGTTTATGTTTATTTCGTTAATATCTGGCAAGTGAAATTATTTCAAAGTACACAAAGACGGGAATTCCCCCAGCGTATTGGACGGGTTCAGCAAAGTTAAAAGAATATGAGTACCTCGTAAAAAGTCTAGATGGCTGCAGTGTTTTGATCTTGATGAAATTATGTAGGTTAGGTACTTAGCACATTTTTAAAGGCTTGTTTAGGATTTGATCAGGGGAATGCGGAGGCATTTGGGGGCCCCCCAAGACTGGAGGCCCGGGGCGGGGGGCCGCCCCTTCCGCCCCCCTGTTAGTCTGCTATTGATTTGTGATATCTTTTTAGAGCACTGTGGAGTAAAATAGTGTTTCAAATAGCCTTACATAAATATTTTTTTTGGGTTCCGTAGCAAGTAGGTTATAAAAAAAACCGGCCAATTGCGAGTTGGACTCACACAAGAAGGGTTCGACAGTCGTTACGGGTATTTAGAAGCGCGAAAGTCTGATAACCAATAGTGGCGAGGCGTCAATTTTCCTAAGAAGAATAGAAGCTGAAGGAAAAAGCTTTTGTTATTTAAATGTTATGAATATGGTGTAGCTTAGACACTATTGAATATGCCATTTATCAATGGCAGTATAGTGGCTCTTCTGAACCATCGAAGGGAAGCCGGTAGGAATCGAGTTGCTAGAAACTTCGCCACTGGTAACCAGTCTTACTTAATGGTATTGTGTTACCTATTCACTGGGTTTCAAGGTCAGGTAGACAGTCGCTCCATGTAACCAACTGGTACACCCATCGTTAGGGTGAACAAGTGATCATTGATTCATAAATCACCAAGATATCAAAAGGTTTTTACAGTCCCGTTTGAATGCCATAAGTGTTCAGTGGCAATTGCACACCAAACAATTTGAATGTAATCAGGGTATTGTTTATTAAACTCAAAACACTATCAAAATATGTACACAGTACACTATAGTTGGCCATGGAGTGCGTAGATTTGCGCAAAAACTGTATTAAGTAAATGTATTTTTCTATGTTTTTTGTGCATCTGAGATCATAATAACATCAACATTTGCATAACCTTGCTTAACTATGTTGAAGCCAGTTACCAGTTTAAACAAATGCAGGTGAACACCCTCTTGGTAAGACTGATTATCAAACTATCAGGCTTCTGACTACCCAATATGTAACGGACGGTCACCCATCCACAGATAAACTTTGGCAAGTGTAGCTTTACAGATACCATAACAAAGTAACAAATAACCAAAATATATTAAACAAATTCCTTTGCCAATTTAAGGGTTCAACATCATCAAGCTCTCAGATTTGGGGACTAACTACACTTATTCAGCTCAATTCAGCTTTTGTCCATAGAAAACAACAGTTTTGTATGATAGGCATACGTGTCCTATCCGATGAACGCGCACGCATCGTATGTCTCCAGACAAAATCGTTGTTTTCTATGGACATAAGCTCAATAGACCTGAATAAATGTGAGTAGTCCCTTAATCAGTTCATAAAGCCACTATTTCTAGCAGTGAACTGTTATCTTTGGTAATTAACTGATTGTTCTGCACCTACGTCTCAGGTACATTTTCCCCAATCCATTTCAAATAAGGCGGGTTTCCATTCTTGATTGGTATTGAGATCACCTCGCATACAGTGTACGGGTGGCTGCTGCGGACAAAATCTGTCAGTTTGTCCACTTGGGATGTTCTAGTCTTAATCATCAGCAGAACCTGGAAATGGCGATAAGATGAAGTTAAATAAATGTTATAGTAGTATTATGTATTTTTTTTCTTTATTTCATTAACAATAAAACATACAAAAAGTCTGCCAAACTGCTTAATCAGTTTGTCGGCATTTTTCATACAACAAGAGAATGTATGCCCTGTATGCCACCTATGTGGGACAATAAATATGATGCACTATAAGAACAACCCAAAATAAACAATTAAATCGTGACTTTTGTTTGTGTTTATTTATCTATCTTAAAAATTGAAGCTATTATACGTCTTTCAGGTGTACCATTTCATTTGCATGAAACAAATTAAAATTCTCCTTGGATACTGAGCAATTAATGATAAGAAAGATGAAATTAAATGTTTTTTTTACTAAAGGCTTTGTGTGGAGGGCATGCGTTCAATTAGGTTAATATTTATTTTATTTTCACTTAGTATCTATTATAAAAAAAAATAAAAATAAAATAAATATTGCTGGACAATCCACACAGCATCATCTAGCCCCAAGCTAAGCAGAGCTTGTGTTATGGGTACTAGATGACTGATATACTTAATACAATACATTACATAGATAGATATTTTTATTATACATAGCAAATACCCAGAACACCCGGAACAAATATTTGTAGATCGTACAAACATTTGTCCCAAGGCGGGAATCGAACCCGCAACCTCTTGCGTCGCAGGCGGACCATCGCCCGCCGCGCCACATCGGCCGTCAATTATCTAAACAACCCAACTGTGAACTACTCACTAAGAGCAGTTATAATGTGTCATTAAATATGAAGAAAATATACCCCATGGCAGTCATCATCATCTGCCTAGCCTTTTCCCAACTATGTTGGGGTGCTCTTCCAGTCTGTCCAGATGCAGCTGAATACCAGTATTTTATATGGAGCGACTGCCTATCTGAATTCCAGAACTCAATTACTTGTCAACACAATACCCCTTGGTAAGACTGGTTGTCAGGCTTTCAGGATTCTGACTACCCATAATGACTGTCAAACATCTACAAATGACAGCCAGGACCAACGGCTTAACATGCTTTTGGGAAAATTGTTTGAGTGCCTACAACTCACCTCCCGAGTCATACATGTAATTGGCTATGGATGACATGTGACCAACCCCCAGCACACACCTACATACCTAAGCGTTATGTAAATTATCCAAATATTATGGCATACAAGTAAAAAAGTACAACGTTTTTTTAAAAAGAAAAAAGAAAGAAAAAACAGAAAGAAGAAGAAATGAGACACAATAGAAAATGTATTGTTTGTGGGTCTTGGCGTTCAACGTGTTAATATAAAATCAGTATATTTACCTCACTGTCCTCATTGATTTCACCTTCCCACTCATAAATGGATGTTACTTGTGGGATCACATTGACACAGGCAGCTAACTTGTTCGTTATTAGCCCATGTGCAATGGTCTTGCCAACATCGGTGTTAGGAGCAGTTACATACGCCACTGAGTATTTGTCTGTAAATTGATAGTTTACTATTAAAATTAGGTTAACTTAATAATTTATTAGAAAGAGTACTTGTGGACATGATAAGATTACAGCAAGGGAGCGACCTGGAAACAGTATTAGTTTGAATAAAATTGAAATAAGTTTGAGCTTCCGGTAAAGCTATCAACCAGTCACAATCCCTATACTTATCTACATTTTCAAATCAATGTTATCAAGGAAATCAGGATTAAAATGAAGAATAATGTTATTGAAATGATTGTTGTTTAATTTTGAGAAATGAAAAGCCGACAAAGACATGATAGTTTGAGATAAATATCGCTGTCTCACCTGCATCTGTGTTACCAGAAGACATGTTAGCTTGAACAATCACTAAACTAGGCCTAAGAAATGAAAAATATAATGTTAACAGTGACTTTTTGTTCAAAGAAAACAGCATATTATTATTATCATGCAAGACTACGATTACTAGCCTATTGTTTTGACATTGACAATGGAACCAATAAATGACATAACGATACACACTGACAGCCCGTACAGGGGTTGACAGTCACTGTAGTGTTGCCATTTTTATCACCGAATTGCACATCACCATAATCAGCGCACTCCCATATATATTCATAGAACTCGACTTTTTTAATATTTTGCAAGACCTAAGCAAGACTTAAGATTGTCATGACAAGAGTGGCTTTGAGACGGTGTTCTACTTCGGAAACTCATTTCCTCCTTTTTCGAATATAGAATAGGTAGCTCAAAAGCTACCTATTAAATATGATTTAAATGTAAACTTTGTTTTCAGGCCCGTAGTCACCAACTTTAAAAGCTATAGGTACTTTAGGACCTTACTCGACAGTGGCGTCAGCTGGTGACCACAAAAACGTTAGCTGACACGTCAACACAATTCTTATTTAGAGCTGTTGTAATGGTGATTTTAGTGATTATATATACCTATCGAAAAATGTATGTTTGTTACGTCGCTTATTACTTTTTCAAAAACATGCAACCTTATACTGCTCCAAGCTCCAATTACAAAAAAACCTTAAAATAATAATTACGGAACGCATCACTAGCTGTTGATAATGATTGTTTTTGCAAAAATATACATTTTAGCTACGTACTCGTAAATAGTATAGAATTGTCTGCCTATAATGGTATCTACACTAGACACAAATAGAGACCGATGGGTAAGCAAAACGAACCGGCGTCATTTATACGTCGTTTAACTATGTTTAACAAACCATTTATTCATTATTATGACTGCAGACTGGTGCACTCAGGACTTGGTTCTTCGCCGCGGATCTAAGGCAAGCAGCGAGCAGAGTGGAGTGTCAACTGTAATGACTCATTGAGTTTGAAAAGCCTCTACGGTCCTATAGTACCAGGTTAGTTGCGGTAAAGTTACCGGCACGGATCTTCAGCGCAGATTATGAGCGTAGATCATGAGTTGCGTAGTAGTCAATTTTAGTTTAAAGTGCCTATACGCGATTACCCCCACTACTGCGTCCAGCGCTCAAGATCCGTGCTGGTGCTTATAAGTCATATTATGAATGATGTGAAAAACCGTTTTGCCACATATTCTTGGCTATATCGACTCTTGTTAGCTAAAGGCTTATTGGGTAGGCAGACACGGCGCTGACAGCATTATTTTTAGGGGGGCGTGTCGTCAGCTCCACAAAGCGAGCTGAATTTTTTTATTTCTATCTTGGGTATCTGATGCTTTAGGTATGCATTAATTTTGTTATTCATTCGGTTTCCTGCTTGATATGGAGGGAAGTGGAAATTTTGTATTTTTCTAACTTCTTCAAGACAGTTGAATCGATTCTCCGGGATTTGTCGAGCTTCGAACTCGATGCTTTTCTGGTGGTCGCCACTGTAAATTCTGGCTTTCAGGAGTTGCAGTGGTTTCGGAATAGTTTGGTGGGGCTGTTGTCAAGTAGGTAACATGGTCGACTAATGCAGAAAGGTGAGAATGTACGATACAAGAGCGAGCGAAACTGGCTCGATTAGACAATTTGTAGCAGCCCGCCTCGAATTGAATAGGTTTTCTGTGGTCCATTCATACAGATACATATATAAATCTTAACTTTGTCAACTTAGGGTCAGTTCGCACCGACACGCGACGTGACGCGAAACTGAGCGCACATTTTAATAGAGCAACATGAAAAGATACATGTTTCATAGTGAGTATTCAGAATGCACCACGCAGCGCAACGCCTCGAGGTGCCTCGCTATAGTCGAGTCGCGTCGCGTCTCGATACCTTGTGCAGTACGGAGCGTCCCCAAAATATTATTTAACACCTCGTGTCGTATACTTTGGGTTCTCTTATCCTTATCCTGCGAAGTCGAAATTTTACACGTTGATTAGTTCCAATAAAAATACTTTTTTTTGTGGTAAGCGGACCTTATGTAACATCCAGGATTGGCTCCGGACCAAAAGACTCTGAAACGTTCAGCGGCACAGACACACTTTTTTGTATGCGTATTTAATTATCAAAGCCCGTTTTAATAATAAAACTTGGTTTTTAAAAATCATTTTCTAGAATTAGAATTTATTTTTAACATTTTTTCAAATAGTTCTGATTGATTTTTGTTTTATTTTTATTATTATTTCATTTTAAGCCAGCCATGAGCATAGGTAATGGATATTTCAATAATATAAGAGTTTCCTAAGTAGTAGGTGGTACAGTCCGTCACCTATTAGTTAGGAACCACCTACTATTAAACATAAACATCACGGCTGTATTCCCTGAAGGATTGGGCAGAGGTGTGTGTATATTGCCATCAATGGGGCACACGTCTAGACTCCGGGCTGCTACTGAGAAATTCCTAATTGCTCGAGCCAGGAATCGAACCCAGGACCCCATGCTTAGCTGTCGCGTTTGCGACCACTGGACCAACGAGACAGTCCTACCCATTCAAATGGATAGATATCCAGATTGTATATTCTAGCAATAGGTATCAATAATACGATCTTAATTATATCGTAACGAGTGGAACTGTGTGTAATTATATCATTTAGCATAAGTAGGTAGGTAAGCAATAAAATAAAGTGTATTTAACTGTCAGTGTAAAGCCGTAGTAAATAAATGTGAAGGTCATATCCACTTCAAGTAACATTAAAAACCAGTTTAAATTGATATTCGTTTATTATTTTTTAATCTAGACAATTTATTTTTAGAAATGACTATCTGTCCTGTACGTAGGTATCACCTCTACTTATTTTTATATCGATAACAATAACGACTTGTCAGTTGATACTTATGTTACAAACAACAGTAAAATTACCCTTTTTCTGGATCGTTCGGGCAATAATTTAATTAAGATGTATTAAATTACTGCCCGTAATTATTTCTCATGAATCTCACCCATGAAAACAGATGAATTAATTCCTTGAAATGTCGACAAAAACAAAATGAAATTGCACATACTTCATGTTTATTATTTGAATAGGAAAGTATTATACATACCTTTATTTACAAAATTGGTTGTTAATTATGTCTAAAAAATATTTGTCTTAAAGTAGGTAGGACATAACTAAATTACAATCATGTCCAACCCTTAAAAGGGTTATAGCCTACAGTAAGCCTCAAAAGTCGATTATTACTTTGATATTTTTTCATAACATCTAAATTGATTCAAAACGATTTGATACACAGATTTTCAGCATTTCGTGTATTAGCTAAGAATTAATATATACATAATTATATTCTGATGTAAAAGCCCTTTGATTTTTATACCAGTTTATATTCTTTATAAATATTATGCTCAGTAATTAGGATTAAAAAAAAACTAAAGTTACAATCGACCTTTGTTGCGTAGGTATATAAAATATATATTTAAAAGTAAAATAAATTGTAATGCCTTATTAAATAGCCTCTTAGCTAAATTTGAGTTTCAGAATAATGTTTTGAGATTGAGATGTCTTCAAAACTAATATTATGATGCAGCAACCTTAAAATAACAACAGAAAGCCGGCTTACTAAAGTATTTTCTTTTTGCAAAGCAGAAACGAGTTGCAATCATGGCAGGCGTATTAGGTACTTGCTGCAACAGTTGAAAATAATAAGTGACCATAAAATGTAATTGCTACATACCCTATATAGCCCTCCATGACATTGTGTCTACACGGCAATGATTATCGACGACACGACACGGTTGGCGCGGTGGTTGAGCCATCGGCTGCTGCGCCGCGTGTTGTGGGTTCGATCCCCACACGGAACAAATATTTGTATGACCTACAGGTAGTTGTTCCGGGTCTGGCTGTTTGTGTATATGAGTTTAAATGTTTGTAAACGCACCCACGATACAGGAGAAATTCCTAGTGTGGGGCAAAGATGATTGCCTGTTTTTTTTTTTTTTATCTAAGGGAGATATTGCAGTAATCAGTTTTAGCAGACTTATCAGTAAATGTTTTTCTACTTTGCCAACTTAGCTACGCCTGCTACTGCTACAGAACGGTAATGACTGCTCTTTTCGATAAACACTATTCATCTATTATACACATGTTCACAGCTTACATTTAGACTTGATGTCTTACATATTATGTAAGACATTAAAAATTTAAAATACAATTTACAATAATTGGTATACGACTAGGGATTGTAATTGTTTACAATAGATACAAGGTGTCTATTCATAGTGGTTTTAATTCTTCGTTCCCGCTGTAAATCTTCCAAATCCTCATTCTAATATAAATTAGTTATGATTCACTCAACACACATTAACTGTTTAATATTAACTTATGATTAGCCTGGCGACGCACGAGCAACAGCTGGGCACTTTGAGTGACCTCTCCAACTTAGAACCATTGTTGAGCAGCACTGTCATTTTTCGGTACACGAACTTCTGTTTGCAACGACCTTGGTATCCGTTTACGAATACAGCTACTCCAGAACACGGGGTTAAGTTTTCCCTGAAACAAAAAAATACACTATTTAAATAACTTGGAAATTACAGACGCATTTTTGTTCACACATGTGTGACTGTAAGGTATATTTGGCCCAATAATTGTATTTGACTTTGACTGTGCCTTTATTTTGTAGCATTAAGAGAGGTCCGGATTTCTTAGTTTAAGTCTAATGTGCGGTTTGTTTTACCCATAGTTTGTCGTACATTTATCAATGTTTAAGGGTTCCGTGCCAAAATAGTAAAGAAGGAACACTTGCGGCTTCGTCCTTCCATCACAGCTCCTTATTCAAGCAATTTCTAATAGCCCCGATTTCAGAAGTATCCTAAATAAAAATTTCCCGCCCTTTTTACGCGTGAAAAAAATAATAACAAATAAGCACAGCAACAAAAATTGGGGTATAACGTTTACTTGGAAATCGTAAACAGGACGATAGGGCTTGTGTAGACATAATTGAATACATATATTTTTTTATTTTATGCCACATAGTTTTCAACTTAAATATGATGAAAAATGAATGCAAAAATACCATTCCCCCTCCCTTATCTTCAATTCCGAAGTATCACCATCGGTGTTGCTCACATTTCTGTAATAAATCGAGTTGATAGAAGTTAAGGTTTATATAAAAGAAAAAAATTCAGCAATTAGCGATTGCTTTACTATCTATTTTCTATTTTGTAGAATTCAGCAGATAACCTTAACAGACAAACTAAATTGTGCGGTTATTTAAAAAAAAAACAATACTTAGGAGATAAGTTACTCACATGCAAATCTCCACTTTGAATCCCTGTATTGGATTGTCATCTTGATTTAGTACGATGTGCCATTTCCCAGAAGAGTCGACAGCCGCTTTTGGGTACACTACCTGGAAACGGCAACCAAAATTATGTTTATATATGACATACATGTTTATGGGGACAAACGAGCGTATTCTATCTAACAAAGCACGCCATTGTTCGCTCATTGCATCTAAAATATTTTAAGTAATTCGTTGGGATATTTATCTAAACATACCTTTTCTACAAAGCGGCACAATTCTAAATTTTCCTCTGAAGGTCCCACCCTCTGGCTGATGTCGGGAACATCTGGCAAGTCCAGATTGTCTTCTTGGAACATGCCTAAATCTGACAGCTGGAAATAATAAGAGAAAATAACACAGTAAGAAAGCGATGCACATATACCCTTAATCACAAATGAAATGAGTACAACGATGCATAACGAAGTTATCATTGAAAAGATATCGCACCAAGAGTCGTGGACTATTTGCGATAAAGATCTTAGCTTCCCTTTTGTAAAGCTAGTGTAATCTTCAACAAAATTATAACATAAAACCCACATCGACAAACACATATTTGTATGTTCCGGTGGAATAGGAAAACGGGAGTTACCTACAAAATAATAATGTCGAATACACTTACCTCAGATATAAGTTTTTTCGCTTGTTCTGTTGGATAGTTTAGAACATCTTCGCATATCCCAAGTCTCCTGCAATGTTCTGGTATCTCCGGTTGGAATTCTTCAGATATCGACGTTTGCCCGGGGAATACGATTTTGTCGTTATTTTGACCTGAAACGTTATAGTTTAATGAGAGTTTGCTTTATATTATATTACAAATTTCTGCAGACATTTATATAAATAAATAAATAAATATTGCTGGACAATCCACACAGCATCATCTAGCCCCAAGCTAAGCAGAGCTTGTGTTATGGGTACTAGATGACTGATAATATACTTAATACAGTACATTACGTAGATAGATATTTTTATTATATTATATATATAGAAAATACCCGGAACAAATATTTGTAGATCGTACAAACATTTGTCCCAAGGCGGGAATCGAACCCGCAACCTCTTGCGTCGCAGGCGGACCTTTGCCCGCCGCGCCACATCGGTCGTCAAATATCTATAATAATAATATCTTTATATATAGAGCACTTCGCCCGCGACTGCGTCCGCGTAGGTTTCGTACTTTTCCTTTTGAACTTTAACATCACATCCAACCCCTTTAAAGCCTAGTTTTAAAAATAAAATATATTATCCTCTACGTTACTCGCTGACTCGGTGAAGAGTGGGCGTTTTAGGGGACTGTCTTTTGTAAACGCTAATTTGATTTTGATAATGTATCTTAGATAATGTAGCTTGTAGGTTCTTAAAGTAGTTTTTGAGTTTATCCATAACAAACAAACAAATCTTTTCTCTGTATTAAATTGCAACCGGACGAATTTAATAGAACGACATCCAACAATTTTAACTTTTTACCAATATAGAAAGACACAACAGACCAAGTGGAACATGTGATATTTTGTTTAATTTTTTTCTATTATTAATAACCTTAAAACAACTGGATTTTTATTGCTTTTTTACTTGAGTATAGGTACTTGGGATTATTTATAAACAACAATACATACAACAGACGGAATTACGAATTTACGAAGAAGAGGAGAACAAAGTTTTAACAACGAATTAAATTGAATGACTCATCTACCTAGCCTTTTCCCAATACTTTTCCAGTCTAATTGAATACAGCTGAATACCACATGCCATACCATATTTTACATGGAGCGATTGCTTATCTAACCAGGTTGTGGAGGTGACTGGGCAACACGATACCCCGTTGTAAGACTGGTTGTCAGACTTTCGTGCTTCTGACTACCCGTATCTGATCTACCACTTCAAAGATCTACAAATGACAGCCGGGCCCAACAGGCTGTAACCACGCACTGATACACGAGCTCCTCACTTTTGAAATTAAAAGACTGATAGTCTGATAGCTCTTAACCGTAAAAAAACAAATTAATATAATAGAACCGCAACAATACTCCGAACTTTTCATCACCTTGACAAAAGGGGAATAACAATTATATCGAGAGAGTCATTAATGCGCGAAAATTCAATCATCGCGATTCAGAAAATTATGTGTTTTCATAACGCCAATTATAGGTAAGGCTAAGCTAACACGTTTGCAACCCATGTTCTACGCGCGAACGAAAGTAATTATGTGCTTTAGTAATTTAAAACCTATCTCCGAAACTGTATGACCAATTGGCATACGTAGGGCAAATCTTTTTGCTCTACATAGTATGTAGGGCGGATTTTTTTGTAGAACTATTTAAGACAAACTATATTGCAATACATACATTGTTTTCCATTTTAAATGACTATTGAGGCAGCATGCAAATAATTCTGTTTTTAGAGGTATTTCTTTCCAACTTGCTAGACTAACATTGCGATAGCTTGGGTAATATGCATCTTGTAAATATAATTTATAGCCTATAGCACTCAGGAATAATGTAGCTTTCAGATTGTGACGAAACTTTTTGGAATTGGATCATTAGTTCCAGAGATTACCCCCCACATACAGACTTACAAACTTACATACAAATTGTACCTCTTTATAATATTAGTACAGATAAAATTGTATCTACGGAAGACAATGCAATGCTTTACAAGAAAAAGTGTATGGAATGGTTATCTCACTGTAATCATTGTAAAGAAGAAAAAAACATTGATACATCCGTGTTAGAATAGCCGTTTTTATGAATCAAGTACAATTTAACCTTAAAACCGGAGACAATGTGGTCATAAGGTAATTTGCAATCGAGTAATATTGTTTTTTATGTTCACATTGATGAGCTGTTTGTAGTTTTTTGGGTGTTTTAGTAATAGGTACGTATAGTAGGCACTTAGACCACGGATTGTTGAATTTAAAATATCATATTTATCAGACTCGTACGTTAAAAAAAAAACCTTATTATTCATGCTTATCAATTTAACTATTCATTCATAACCTTTAAAATAATCATGTACAACAATGATATCTTCAGTTATTTGCATATAAACAAGTGTGGCTTTAAAAAAATGCTAATCTATCAGAACAAAATATACCACGAAATGATTATAGCAGAAACATACTTATATTTTGATCAAATAAAGTATGTACATTTATGGATATTTGTATGTTAACAAACGCGCTTATTTTTGACTAACTACTGACCGCAACTTCTTCAGCGTGACTGTCGGTTATCATTGTACACACGGATACAGACAAACTCGCGGATTAAAAAGTTACTTTAAATGTCCTTTCCAGGGTCTCGGACTATCTCCATACGAAATTTCATATTCTTAAATCGGTTCAGCGGATTAAGCGTGAAAAGGTAACAGCCAGACAGCCAGAGTTACTTTCACATTTATAACATAAGTATTAAATATGGTGAACGGATTTACCTACTTCACTTGGCCTACAATTTTGTATGGCAATAACAGTTCAGGCAATTTTTTTTTAACCTGTTTCCTGGCAGCAATACATTATGATTATGTAAAGTAATATTATAATACAGAGGAAATATTTGATTGCTTGTACTTATGTTTGTTTGTTATATATAAACTCAAAACTACGCCTTCAAAGGCTAATCAAAAGTACGAAATTGAAGAAGTGAAGACGCGTTAGTTTTAAGTAGGTAATTAAACCCAGCACTTAATACCACATTGGAAATTTCTTTAATTTTTTTGTTAACGGCTACAGTTAATGGTTGTGTAAGCTAGCTAGTTATCGATTTTCTCCATTGTTCTACGTGGTTAATTTGTAAATTAACAATAATTTGCAAAGTAAATTACTGAACTTTACATCTATTAGATATTGTTAGGCAATGCAATTAGTTGTTTCGTTTGTAGTGTTAGAGGAAAAACGTGTTTCAATTAAAATGTACGTCAACGAATTATCGCAACAATTGTCGATAAGCCGGTAGGTTGACCATATACAGTGCGTAAAAGGAGGAAATTACCGACACTGACGCGAGTGCTAAAATAATCTTTTACATATTGCAAGCGATGTAAATGGCCGACCTTGTGTGCTGCAGTTAGATTTAAATGATGTGTACTAAAAGCAGGTAACCTCAGTTTTACACTTAATACAACTTGAGCTATGTGATGTTTCAAATATGTATGAAGACATGGTACAGTAAGCCGCTCGTAATTGATAAAACTTTGACCTTAAGCTGACCTAGCGTAGTACGCAGCGTGGTTCCTACTATACCTAAAGTACGTTTCTTAATTCGTTGCAATACGTTGACAGAAGTAATGTCACATAAAATACTGAAAATACAATGTGGTAAATAAAATACAGTAAGTATTACAGTACTACACACAATCTGCTGTGTAGGTTTTAATTTACGGTATACCAGTTTTTTTCGTTTGTCGAGGAGTGTCTTATGTGACATTCGATCCTGTCAACTTACTGCAGCTAATTAAAATCCGTACTATACTTACGGGGCATATAATTTATTATTCATGATTATGGTCATTTGAAAGAATATGTTTTGCATGCAGTTTTCAGCTGCAACTTAAAGGTTATAGCAGATCTGAGCATAAAAATTTGTTACGATTAAACCGTTAATCGTATTAACTGTGGCACCGAGTTTAATGGGAATTCGTTTGTATCATTATAAATGCTCAAACCTGAACACTGCACCTCTTTATAGTATTTAAAGTTATATAAATTTTTGTCTTACCTCGCCTGCTCTCTGCGTAAGGCTTCCTATTTAAAACTTTAGATTCATTTTCAGTCCGCGGCGACGTCGGGTCTGCTACTCTAAGTTGAGCAGATCTTACATCATCAGGAACATTTTTCGAGTAGCTGGTGGAAGATATATCGGCTGATTGGGTACTCATCCGTTCATAGGCACGTATGTCAGGGATGTTTGTGGGTTCCTGACTTGCATAGTCGTAAAGATGGCGGGAGTCGCTATCTGTACTCGTGTAAGAAGTGTGTTTGCATTTGTAGGCTGATGCCGTCATCTGAAATTGAGAAAAGTATGGCTTTAGATGTTATATTTAGGTATAGTAGGCAGCTGGTCAGTGGTATCAAATCCAGTATAATTTGGCCTAGCATTCTATTGAAACTCCGACTACACAAGGCCAGTTCGACGTCTAAGTATTACCACCGAATGTGTAGCCTACTGTCTCTAGTTTTTAAAGATTTTTCTCATTTTGGTCGCTAAAATATTATTTGGTTATACTGCTGTCTTCTATAATTAAAAGACCAACACGACCTCTAAATGATTAGTATTTGATTTCTGTCTAAAGATGTGTCTACTTTTTGAATCAGCGTTAGTGCTTATTTAGACAAAAATATAACCAGCCCGACATTACAGTACTTTAATACAATTTACATAAATGTGAAACTTGATACTTTTAAAATATAAATGTATAAGTAGGTAGGTATGTTATTTATAGACTCCTCCATTTCCGATAAAACATATTTTATGTTGGTAATTATATAATTTTGAATTAGTAGACGTATGATATATCTGAACCAGGCTAGCAGTAGTCTTTGGGAAGTATGACTTTCCAAATAGATGTAACTATATCCTGGTTGAAATCTTTATCTTATTTTAGGGTGCTTATTAGGTACTGCAAGTAAATGATGTCCCCAATTATGTAATAAACAAGTATATTGTAATAGCGCATAGGTCGGGTTGTACAGGCCTTATACTTCATACGTTATTCTACCTTAAATCTACAGGTAACTAACTGACCACGAAAGTTAAGTAAAATACCATAAAATGTACGATTGTAGTCTTAAACATAAACAGCAGGTCAGCTACTTACATATTTGTGAATTCCACGTATGATAATGGGTAATTGTTTAAGTAATAAACGTATAGTTAATTAAGGTATATTATTTTCCTAAATTCTAAATAACATAAACCTGAAGGATTAGGTAGAGATTATGTTCTGTGCTATTTTCTAGTAGAATACTCGTATACCTGTTCAGCCTAAAAAATGTGTGCGTGTACTAGCGTACACTCGTAAGAAGTGAAACTTAAAAAACTCAAAATGGGCCGCAAAATACATTGGAGACATTTACCAATCCCTACTCCGCTGGAGAAAGTATACTTCGAATCACGCGTGGCAGGGATAAGAAAAAAGATGGCGCGTAACGGAAAAATGTGACGCGTAACGAAAAAATGTTACATTAATTTTTTTTCCAACCCCGATTAAGAAGTTTCACTTCAAAAACGTTCTTATGTAAATTGTAATATTCATAGCGACTACAAGATAGAAGTTTTTCATTTTTTTTTCAATTTTGTGGCGTAGTATAAATTCAATTCTACTTCAAATGTCAAATAATAAAACACTTTTCTAAATCCTTTCCCGTTAAAAAGATTTCAGTAAAATGGTAGGTATGCTAATTGTCGTATGTTTGTCTGTGCTCATTTTTTGTAATGTTTGCAATGTGCAGCGTAAATCGAATTCAAAGAACTCGCCCAAGGTTGATTTTGACAGCGGCAAATCTGTGCGTATTTAATAACGAAAGCAGGTAAATATCGATGTAAAATAATAGTTGACAATATAAGATTAATTAAAACTGACGTCATGTTTGTACGACGAGAAATCAGAAGCTGGTCTTATAACTTCCGTGTTTATTAATTTCGGACAGGACTTAAGTGTCTTCGATACAACAATTGTCAATTATCTGGTAGGTACGAAAGACCAAAATAAAAATTGGGCAGGCCTTCAATTACGCAGGTACTTAATTCGGTGGCTTGATCTTGCTTGTGGACCAATAATGACTCAACTTATGTTGGTTCGACGTCTCAAGTTACCTACAATGGGACGTGGGAAGGAAAATATTAAAGGTAGTGCCCTAATTGAGTTAGGCCTAGAATACATATACTCACGCCTTTCCTACGGGGCACGTAGGCAGAACCTATAAAACGCCATCTGCTACGATCCTTACATACTCCTTTCGCTTCGTCTACGTTCATAAATCTGGTCAAACACATCATTAGACCTAGAAATGATAACTATAATAAAATTAAGAAGCTGAACTGTGAGAAGTTCATGGCTAAATAATATCAACTACACGCGTCGATCGAAGGTTAAACTCTGCTTGCCGAGGTCGATCCATGAATAACATGCCGTGGATAGCACAGATTTAAACCGATGGTCCCAGGCTTCATCCGTAGATCTTTGATAGTCGTTACGGGTAGTCTGAAGTTTGTAAGTCTAAGAATTAGACTTGTCATGGGTATTATGCTGCCTACTGGGGTGTGGAGATCAGATAGGCAGTCACTCCATATAAAATACTGGCTAGACAATTGCCGGTAACACTGGTAGCCCACCCCGACATAGTTTGGAAAACGCTAGGTAGACGGTGATCACGGTTTATGAGCGGAAATTTTTCTATTTAATCGATAAGGTCTATATTTCTATGTGATAGTTAGTTTTAACTTTAACGAGGTTAAGTTGCATTACTAGGAATTGTTGCCAATAGAGGTAAAGCTAATAACGAGGTCGAATAAGCTGGCCAAAGTTATAAAAGTATGTATGATTTATGTCTCTTCAGTTTATCTGGATGTCTGGAGTGCAAGAGCTCACTTAGGCCAAGGACACGTACACGTATATAAATAATTGTACGATAATGAATCGTCCTACTTTTTTACAACCGGGTTTTAATTGGTCACTTTCTAAACGGCTGAATCTCTGTAAAAAAAGATTGGTTTCATAAAAGTTACCTTCATAAAAGAAGAAACTTTTGCATTAATTATCATAAAAATACAACCGAATTGAGTACCTTTTTTTTTGGAATCGGTTAAAAATAAATCCAATTGGCTGAACGTAAACAAGCGCTAGCCGTGACGAATCATTGAGGTAACAATTCGTCATATACTTAGCTGTGGGTGAACTCGAATTCTCTCGATCTCGATTTCATTACGAACGAAAGTAAATTTGCAGCTCAACTTTACACCCAACTTGATACCGATAAGTGGTAGTTTTTCACGTATTGGTCTAAATTTCTTGTGTTTTAATATTTAACATTTGTATACAAATGACTTGACATCTTTATCATAATTATTGTTATTACTCTTTTTTTTTGTAACTACCTCGTTTGTCTAGTGAACCCAAGCGTAAAGTCTTGGGTTTGATTCCCAGGTCGGTCAAAGCGTTATTGAGTTTTTCCAATGAGAATTTTCTCATTAACAGCCCGGAGTCTGGATTTGTGCCCGGTTTATGGCAATGGGCTCACCCTCTATTAAATAAAATAAAATAATAAATAAATATTGCTGGACAATCCACACAGCATCATCTAGCCCCAAGATAAGCAGAGCTTGTGTTATGGGTACTAGATGACTGATATACTTAATACAATACATTACATAGATAGATATATTTTTATTATATGTACATAGCAAATACCCAGAACACCCGAAACAAATATTTGTAGATCGTACAAACATTTGTCACAGGGCGGGAATCGAACCCGCAACCTCCTGCGCCGGTCGTATTTCATGGGACTTAAACGTAACTCGTGAAATGTGTGTGTTATTATAGGCATACCTGTGCCCATCCCTTCGGGAAGTACAGGCACGATGTTTTGTATATTTTGTTAATACACATCACAAGTGTTCATTTAAAACTATGCCAGTAACAAAGCCAGTTGCAAAAAATATACATATTTTTTTCCCATCGAAATTACTGTGACTCTAAATATTACATATGTTACTACATGTGAATGCTACGGATGGGTACCGATGGATTTTTAACCATTTTTATAATGTTTCCGGTCTTAGGTAAATGTATGTGTACCATACAACATTGAAACTATATGGTTAATCCAGTAAGAATGGTAAAAGTGCGACAGTGAAGTGAAAAGTATTTAATAATAATAATAATCGTTTATTTGGAACAAAAACAAGTACAGAAGGAAACAAATATGAAACGATGGTAGCTGCAAAAGTTAAAAACTGTGGCGCAGCTAACCAACGCCCGACTCCAGGTGAGAGGGTAAGCTGTTCCAGGCTAATGCATAACACGGGTATTATAAACAGAATAAGTAAAACAAAATAAATTAAAAAATTACAATAAATTATAAAGTTAGAAAGAATTGATGTGTACCGTGAGTAAGAATGTAGGGTTAATTTCAGTGTCGGAAGTCGCTGGGTTTGTATTTTTGTGAATGCTATCGACTTCTGGCTTTTCGTTTTTTAATTTTTTTTTACTTTTTAGTGTAGTTATTAAGGTTAGCAACCACAAATCTATAAGCTCTGATAAGTCACTGTTCTTTAATTAATTTATGACGATTTCCGACATTCACCAGTGAATTGAATGGGAATACGCTGTTGCAATGTTATAATAAATATTCATGGTTTAGATGAAGAGCATTAGCCGGTATAAGACCACAGAAAATTAAGTCACAAATCGTTACTTAAAATAAATATCATCATACATTGTTTACTCATCGAAATCTATAATGTCTACAATCTAAAGCTTTAAGAAATTAAAACATACTACTCGTTACAACATGCACATGGCTATTACAGCATTTAAATCGCTGGATCTAAAATTCACAGAATTGCCCTGGTGTATATTAACATTCACTGGTGATTCAAGCTGAGTTACACCATCGAAATTGGTGATTGTCGACACACTTCGGTGCTTCCTAACATTCACAAATATCTCAATTCGCAGTAAATAAATAAATAAATAATGCTGGACAATCCACACAGCATCATCTAGCCCCAAGCTAAGCAGAGCTTGTGTTATGGGTACTAGATGACTGATATACTTAATACAATACATTACATAGATAGATATTTTTATTATACATAGGAAATACCCAGAACACTCGGAACAAATATTTGTAGATCGTACAAACATTTGTCCCAAGGCGGGAATCGAACCCGCAACCTCTTGCGTCGCAGGCGGACCTTCGCCCGCCGCGCCACATCGGTCGTCAGCAGTGTAAAACATAAAAAAACTACTCGCATGCAGAACATCCTCCTTCTTAAGAAGTCGGCTAAAACACATTATAGAGTATGAACTCTGATAAACGACCGTTAATATGTACTTGTAAACATATTTTTAAACATAATTAATTGGATTTGTTTATGTTTTTTTAGGGTTCCGTACCAAAATGGTACAAAAGGAATACTTATGATGCGACTTTGTCGTTCTTTAAGCTATTATCTTTAGAATTTTGAATAGGTATACTAAACAACGTTTACCCTCTTACATAACATATGAAAGAGGGGAAAAATATGAAGTTAATATTTTTGATGGTAATTTATAATAAATAAATAAATATTGCTGGACAATCCACACAGCATCATCTAGCCCCAAGTTAAGCAGAGCTTGTGTTATGGGTACTAGATGACTGATATACTTAATACAATACATTACATAGATATATATTTTTAGTATATATAGCAAATACCCAGAACACCCGGAACAAATATTTGTAGATCGTACAAACATTTGTCCCAAGGCGGGAATCGAACCCGCAACCTCTTGCGTCGCAGGCGGACCTTCGCCCGCCGCGCCACATCGGCCGTCAATTTATGTAGATACTTTATTATATAATATATTACAGGAAAAATAAAATTATCTAACTAACAGCAAATGCCCTTAGTTATGCGGTCGCTTAAAAATACTCGCTCTTTGCAGGTTTTTGTTTTCTGTAATAATGAGTGGGATCATTGTTTTTTTTTTATCTCTACGGTCATTATACCTAGATTATGTACAAATAGGTTCGAAGCTCTATAGATAATACCATAATTAATAATAAGTTATTCAAATAGAACTGGATAATGAAAAACATATATGAATACATTGGATTTTATTAGTGTCGTCCTTTATGTGCGTAGATTTTGGTATGCTAGGTAAAAATTTTTAACAAGCAATAGAATTGGAGGGCTATGACGCACATCAAGAACATGGTATGTACCTGAGTTAACTTGATACCGATAAGTGTAAACATAAGTGATAATACACTAAACGACGTTGCATCTCTTATGTGCATCAATACATCATGTCATCAAACTATCAATCATAATGTAACAAAGTGGTAAAATAAGTTTTTGCATAAATCTGCCACTCTCATGTCTCTTTCTTAAACACTCTAAAACACATACCTACCCACACCACACACACTTACTCACACATACAAGGAAAACACTAGTTTTTCTATAATATACGAGTAGACACTCCCATACCTATACACACAGTCAAGCGTAGACTGTTTTACTATTATTATTTTTTACGAATACTTTATACTTTACATTTTTTCATTTTATCTATTGTTACTTTATGTAATGTAAAATTGTATAATGGCAAACCTTCCATATTGGTACCCAAGATACAGGCATGCCTAGTTTGGGATCAATGATCAAAACTGTGTGAAACTTTTATTGCAATAAATTTTATTTTGTTTTTTTATTATTAATGTTTTGAACTAATGGCATGGACGCTAAATATATTAACGTACTTAGTGAAATGGGGTGTGACGGTTTGAACGATCACTTCGCCCGTGACGTCGTCCGCGTAGATTTTTTAGTTTTCACTTTCGAATTTTAACATCCTCTCCACTCCATTTAAAGCGTAGCTTTGAAAAAGCACTTGGAATAATACAGCTTTTTAACAGTGAAACAATTTTTACAATTGGATCATTAGTTCCGAAGATTACTCCCAACATACAAACTTACAAACAAATTTTAACTGTTAATTATATTAATATAGATGTAATTTGTAAATGCCGTGAAAAAGTAGTTTACATAGTGTGTATGTAATTATGTATCTACCTAATTGAGTATAACAGGCATGTTCAAGTCAAAATAGTTATCGTCAAAAACAAACAAAACACCGCTTGGGCATTTCAAAATACCCTTTAGCCACGTGTGAAAGTTCCTAGGAAAGCCATAAGTACAATAAAAACAAACGTGTAGGCATGATGATTTAATACAATGGGTAGTGGTCGAGTCAGACTTCTAGACATTAACATTACCTTTTATTTACATATGTAACTCAACTGTAAAACAAACTCTTCAAACAAAATATGTAACAAACTCTTACATATGTAGGTCAACTGTTAAAATAATATTTGCAATATGTATACTCAAAGTTATTATATTTTATCACGTCTATTTATACAGTTATTATCATGGTTTAATAAAAGTTTACTATCATCGTGGAGATATTTAATAACGAAATTTTGCAATACTGAATTACATAACTTCATGTATAAAATTAGGTAAGTTGGTTTCACTGACCGTTCAATCATGGAAAAAACACTTGTGTTTTACTGGATTTGCTTAACCCAGTACCTCCAGTGGAAGTCAAATAATTTATTTCAATTAGGCCATTACACATTTTTTTTTAATTCATAAGATGTTTAGGTACCCAAAGTTCCTGGCGAAAGTTGCTATAATCTAGGTAACATAAGTAAGGGCTGCTAAGTAACGTTGAGGGACTAGCAAACATAGGTACATAAAATGGGCCAAGCAATTAAAACACACGATCGAGGATACAGTGTCTGCTAGACTATAAATATTTACAATGACTAATTAAACAAAATTGTCAATTCATTGACTTGTAACTTAATTTTCTAAGTAGCGGAGCCACTATATATCGGTAATTAATAGTACCTTTAGCCTTTAGATCGAGTCATGCTTTTTTATTAATTTCAATAGAAAAAATAAGTTTGATTAAACAAAGTTAAAAGGAAAAAATCATACTTTGTTAGCGTCAAAAATGTTTTGGGTATCACTTATTCAGCTTAAAAGCTTCATCAATCCAAGAGAGGATCAGGCTGATAACGAAACATGTAAGAGGTGAAAAAAAACGTATAGAATGGATCACCTTTAACCAAAACTTTATATTGCCTAATGGAAACAGCACGATTACGAAAGCATTAATTGAAATCGCTAATAAAATAAAACATTTTGATACCTTTAAAAACGAGAGACTAGCAGCCGTATTACGTTCGCATAGTCAAAGCGGCTGTGGCTATTGATTTCATTTTTAACTGTTACATTTTAATCGCAGATGTCATATTTACATTTATGTCACACAATATATCCTAATGCCTCATTGATTTCACAAACGAAATTAGACTGCTAAAAGACAAAGTATCCTCATAGAAAGAAAGAATGGTAGTAATTATTAAGCATTAGTATCTATAAACCTTACCGATACACTTATGCTCAGGAATAACAATTACTTATGTACTTAATATAAAAATACACCAATAGAGAGAATTGTCAAGTAATTTAGTCGGCACATTATGATATTCAGTAGATTAATGAGCAAAATACCAAAAGAGTGCAAGCGTGTTGTATTATTTAAATACAGTATATACCTATTGCCTAATGTTCATGATAAATGTTTATAATAATGACAAGTATTATAATGAAAGGCAAAAGTTTGTTCCGCCATTTAAATCTTCAATTGGCGGAACAAACTTTTGGGTTGCCAAAAAACCATGTAGTACATGTGACTTGCCTACCAAAGCGGAATATTAATGAGAAGACAAAAAGTAACGCGTTAATTTTACAAGCAAACATATATTATTATGGCATGTGCTGTCTGTAGGTATGTAGTTGACTTAAAACCAAACATTCGTATCGTAGGTCCGCTGTATCCAACTTGTTAATATCTGCCTACGTATGGTTAGCATTCAGTGATGTCAACAACTCCTTGATATTTACCGGTTTAGTCGTGAACACAAATAGGTACGCACCTAATACTAAATATGATATTAAATGCTCACCAAAACATTGGCACTTATTATATGGGAACGGGATATCACAATCGTGTTGACGTCAATAAAACCTGTATGAACGTAATACATAGATAACTAGGGAGGAGGGTATTATTCATATATTATTATATCAACAATGCATGGTATGTATATTAATGGGCGATTTTGTTAATTCATTCTAAGTAGGTAATTCGCAGTTTCATGACTAGTGCCATAATTAATGACAACCATATACCACAATTCATGAAGAACTTTCTACACAAATGGAATTGTATAAAATGAAATGGAATTTTATGGAAATCTGTCTTAACAGCTCGTTTCCTAACAGAAAATGGCCCATCTGTAATGCATGAGTGAATGGAGTCAGCGATGATGAATTTCTAGCTAAATATGTTTGAACTTTTTGCCATCGATATGCTAAGGAAAATAGAAAATCACATCAAGTCTATGAAAATTGGCCATACAACGGAACAGTTGTACAACACGTTTATTTCAAGAAACATGCATAAAAGTCGTCGTTCTGTATGATACATGCATATACCTACGTAATTCATGATTATGAAGCAGCACATGACTGAGGAAAACGTCATTGGGAAACCCAAATGTTTGAACTAAACAAGAACGATGCCCCGTGCTCTAATGCGACAATTACAAGACAATCTACTGTTTTTTTTTGCACTATAGGCACATTTTAAATCAAAGGAAGGAAACATGCAACATAATAATGCAGTGACAGTAGTGACTGCTCTGTTGTGCCAATGTAGGTACTACCTATACTGTCCAAACCAAGCTGGTATAAGCTAATGAAGGATATATAGATTATGATATTTTACCGTAATAAGCAGTGGCTTAACGAGTACTAATGAGGCCCTGTATCAATGGCATCCCGACTTGTGATTCTGTTAATAAAGACAAAACTAGAGCAACCTGACTGGGCCACGGTAATTTTTCATTGAAGAGCGAACAAAGCGAGCTCGAGAGTTGGAGCATTCTGAACCAGGATATGTTTAGGCTTCATTGGGATTTCACAAAAAAAATATCTTTGAGCGAACGAAGCAAAGTTAGGATGCGGATAACTCTTACGAATTTTTGCTTGTACCCCTCATATCATTCATGCAGCTAATATGGCTTCGTCCCCGGTAATAAAATGAAACTCGAAGTATAATTAACTCATAACTGTGTATCATGGAATCATGGCATAGTAATACAATAATTGCCATATAAAACGTCTTTGTTTCTTCGCCGTCCAGGTTGTAAATAAACTTGTAGGTATTGAGTGCAAATTTAAATAACCAAGATTGATCACTATAAAGATGATAATTATTCGATAATGGATGTTTTCTATACCTATGTTAACTACCTACGTCATTTTAAAGTTTGTTTACCAAAGAAGTACAAATATTGACTAAATATTACAAATAACTTTTGGCTCGCCCATAAATTTGACCTACTCGCAGTAGCGAAATACATTCCATGTGATTTTGTACGAGATTAAGTTAGCTGTGTAAAATAACGTTACAAGATTATATATGACCACTATCTGAGACATGCTTGTTTCACTCATTGATGTACGTACGATCGTACGTACGTAGGTACGGCCACGGACATGAACTATAGAAACGAGAGTAGGCGCTTTCCCCTCCTTAATCTGGTTTTTCAGTTTTTCATGATCTACATCTGCAGGTGCGATGTTCCTAATATTCTAAGTCTACTAGACATTTCATCTACACTAACAGAGCTTGATGACGCTATCACTCTCCTCCAGGAGAGCAATAGGGCACTGTTCGCAAACACAGACCGCCGTCATTCCTTCCTCGCCGCCGAGGCCCATCGCGACAACCCCGTCCATGTGGAGGACATTGACGGGGTTGTCCCAACCCTTTGTTCGAGCCAGCCCGCGTTGCTCAGCCAGAAGTTGTTTAAATTAGCCCCCTAAATATATTAGATCCAGTCCGTCCCTTTGCTGCCCTCTCCACGCGACGTCCTTAGCCAAGGCGCAACTTAGTTGCTCAACATCCACAATACTCGTATTTTCTTTGAAAAATCCAGGTTTATGTTCAATTGTGTTTTCTTAATGCAAATAAAAATTCCAATCCAAATATTATTATATTATTTTAATTTTAAAATCCGTTCAAATAAGCTTTTTTATTCTTTTGTATAACGCAGAAGCACATACTAAAGAATATACTCTCGTTTAATTTAAATATAACAAAGATAATATGCAAATATACATAAATCTTAGTCCACTGCTGGACATAGCCCTCTCCTAATGAGCGCCATAGCGCATATGCAAATATACAAAGATTGTAAATTAATGTTGTGTACATAGCTGTATGCGCTGATGTATATATATATATATATATGTATTTAGCTGGGAACTCTTTATACTCGTTTTAATAAATAAGTCTTAAATGATGAGCAAAACATAGGCTCTTCGTTGCATCAACTTTGAATGGAGCTAGCTGCACATAAACTTTAATCACAAATAAGATGTTGCCCTTCGCCTACTCCGTTGGCACCTCAGACACTTGGCTTTCCTCAGTTGATTGACTCTAGGAAGGTAACCTCGTCGAATTACCTATGTACTCGTATATAAATGTTTACATAATTATGTTCATAGCGAAAACAAGTTTTAACTTCCTTTTGGCGTCTATCTAAACGACCAATCATTAAGACACGTCGATTGTTATTAACACCTTTATTGCTGTACATATGGACTTTTAAATTTTTTATTGTTATCATCAAGGCCTTGTTCCCAAAGGATTAGGCAGGGGTGTCCTAAGGTTCATCCACATTTCGATATGATTTCGTGTAAAGTTTATAAATTACCTCAATAAATATTGAGTACCGCTAGGTAATATGTGAACTAACCATGCTTGAGATGGGATGGGATAACCTCTCAATAAGGTATATATATATAAGAGGCTCTTATACAGAGATCGTATCTTGAGCAACTTATTTATAGGTTGATTATGTCATTGATACCGGTGAGAATATTGACCAATTTATTTATAGGTTTTTCCAAATATACATTTTATCGCGTTTGTATTTTCCATTCAAGTTTGTTTTACTATCTTTATGGCCCACAGGCACCGAATTAACATGGTGTGCAATTTTTACCGTCATAAAATACATGGGTTTTTTTATGGTTGCTAATTAAAAGACGACGAATAGTAATTTCTATCAATATTCTATTTTTATAGGATCAATAATTTTTAATTTGGAATTTTTGTAACGAACAAAAAAAATCCCAAATACTTTTATTAAAGCTTATTTTCATTTAGAAGAGAAATAAACAATGTTTAGTAAGTTCATAAATGTGCACTATTATTTACATTTCTGCTAAACCTATGTACGGTTACAGGTTATAATTATAGAATCTGCGTAAATAACAGATTTTTGTAAAACATTATAATTCCTTTTCCACGTAGACATTGCATTTAGCTATGTGGCAGGATAATTACTAAGTGAAAACAACAAGTTCATTAAAACAGAACTAGCAACAGATCCGATTAAAACAACAATGGTATCTGCGTTTAATGGTATATTTATAGCGTGAATGTTAGGTAAAGCAAGCAGAAATACGTAAAAGTATTTGCATAATAACTGTTTCTATTATATATGTCGATGTCTTGCTTATTATTGAAATGCCTTTATGCTATGATGCTACAGACTTTTTCTCGTATTCACTAACATTAGCCGACACCTAAATGAATGCCAAAATGAAATACAACAGAGCAATTTTATTTTACAGGCATTAATATAGGTGTCGCCTGGTTTGTGACATCTGGCAGGCGATAACAACCACGAGCTAATGCGACGAACAATTTGCAACCTAGCCTAAAGTTGATAAGGTTATCAATTTAGCAGTGGGTAAAACGTGTTTCCAAACCACGTAGATTCTATTTTATTATAAGTATTCAGCGTTGGTAGGTAGTCTGGGCTAGAAAAAGAGCTATTTGGAAGTTGGGGGACGCTTTTACCAAGGGGCTAACAGATAAATGCGTCGAAAAGTATTGAACACGGAAGATGTAAAAATCTGTTTTTGTTATTATGCAGTTGTAAAGGTGCCAACAGATTTGATCGTTTTTCTTGACAATCGTTGGTTGTCGGTCGATGTGCTGTTTCAACTTGCAATAAGATCTGTCAGCTACTTACAGATTTGCTTGATTTTACCAACCGTTACTGTTGCCCTGTATTTATGTATAAAGCTGTGTCTCATGCGCCTTTTTTTTCGAAACACAAAACAAAAAACATTACACATAAACATTCGTTTTCAAACACAAGCTGCTCCTGCGTATTCAAATATTTTTTGATTAATATCACATTTTGTGTAGAAAATAAAACAAACCCCTCCCGCTCACACGGGGCATGTTATCCATGCAGTTCGGAAAACAAAAAAATCGCGTTTAATAATAATAATGCAGGACAATCGCGCGACAAGACGCGCTAAGCAGAGCTTGTGTTATAGGTACTAGCTGACTGATATACTTAATACAATACATTCCATAGATAGATATTTTTTACTATACTTAGCAAATAGCCAGAACACCCGGATCAAATATTTGTAGATCGTACAAACATTTGTCTCAAGGCGGGAATTTGTTTGCACACACTCGTTTGTATGTCCACGCCTCTTTGTTTCTATGTTTTTGTGTAATGTTTCGAAAAACACGCACAGGAAGCCGCTATAAGCTATTTGCTATTTTGCTATAAGCTATTTTGCTTCCCTTTTGATATTTGTGGAAACGTTACTGCGTCTTTTTACGTAGTTCCTAATTTTCCAGTCAAGCCATCCTTGACGCGATAATTTATTCAGTGTTTTCGTCATCAATTTATTTATGTCTTTAATTTGGTAATACCCGGTTCATTGATTCATAATTATGTCTGACCGATATTATTGGCCTAATTGAAAGTCCTGTACTTATATTCATCCATTGTACTTATATTGTACAGTAGGGTGTATCAGTCAATTGTAAATACTGATGTGCGGTTGGTAGTACCTAAACGATACCACGATATTCTTACATTTAATATGTTATGATACTCAACATTTATTTCAAGAAGCATTTATAATTTGACTTCAAAATAATTATAAGGCACAGAATAGGGGGCCTTATTATGAATAATATGCTATTGCTCCGTTTTTGGACCACTTTTAAGCAACTGTATGAACCTATAAAAATATTATACCAAACAACTTTGAAGTTACAAACATGAAGTATCCTCTATTTACATTATACAAAATCATGTTTATGTATTTTTTTAACCACACTCAGAATCAATAATGAAATGCTCATTATTAAGCAATTAATTCAGATAGAACTCAATATCATCGTTCGTGATCGTCATAATATACGCGTGGTAAAAGTGACTCCACTTTTACTTTCATGACATTGCCGTTATGAACACACTAAAAGTACAAGTGAATTTATTGCTCTCTGCGTCAGTCAATGTATTTTGTATCGTCAATAAAGTGAAATGGAATATTCATATAGCTTTCTTTTCAGTTAAGTTTATGTGTATGTTAGATTATGTCAAAATTTAATAATTATATCAAAATTTGTTTTGATTGTATATGGGGTTGAGTAAGTCAGAGGAGTTTTTTTTATTGGTTGACGTTCATTGGAGTGACGTTTATAATCATTCAAGTTTCATAGCAATAATATAAAGTTCCAAGATAATTTGAATACGTTTTAACATAATATTATTATAACCGACCTATACATCTTTATTGACAAATCTTAATAAGTAAAGTATTATAATTTTAATAAATGTAAAGAAAACAAACTCACAACAGTTATCCAAACGAGTAAATGAAGTTTCCAGGCCATTGCTATGCACTTGTGGTACTCAAAACATTATTTATTATAAATCCAGCTTCAACGGGTAGTGGTCACTCAATAATTACATATCGAACCGCGACACTATTTATGTGTTGATATGACGTAGGCATGCGGTTTAAGCGAAACACCGATATCGATTATAGCGGCACACGTACACCTGTTTTCGCGGACAGATGTCAACTGCCGTGCACAGTTGAACTGACCGGCCTGGTTCTAGCAAGACGCTTCGTTGCGCTGTCACGACACGACCACTGTCTTGAGAACTATCCGTTCACTATTCGAGTTCCCTCTGCCGTATAAAAATCAGACGAAATCGAGAAGCGGAGAAGACCTGCGCAAATTGGTTGCTCGTACGGACATCCTACTGTTTCATTTTATTATATGTTGACCTATTCACTTTCCAAGTTCAAAGGTCGGTAATCAATTTACATACCTAAGTATCTTTATTATTTTCTTTTACTCTAATTAAGACATCTACGACAATACTTTGAAATGTACATAACCGTAGGTACTATTACTTGCTGTAAGCACCGATGGACAAATATGCTTACATTCCAAAATATTGTCTTTAAAAATCCAGAACCACGCAATCGTAAGCAATGCATCAAGGAATGCGTCTACCTAATTACGATATTCTATTTATTAACGATAGTGATTGTACCTTTGTTATCATAGGTACGCGAAAAAAAGATAACTTTAATTTACCTAGGTAATTATCGCTACAATACATGCGTCGGTAATTATATATAATTATGGAACCGCCACACAAGTATAAATGGGAAACTGTTGTCATTCTCTCGTACTGACAAGAAAATGGCAACAGTAACCCGATTTTGAGTCAAAATAATATTAAGAATGGTAGTTAGTTACTGAACTAACTAGCATTCTTCATATCATTTTATCAGGAACCTTACGTCTCCCTACAAAACATATTATTTATCAAATCAAATATACCTTGAACTTAGCCCAACTTAAAGCCCGATTGGTCGGTTGTTGTTTTCCCGTTTTTTCTCTATGGAGTACAACGTGGACAAGCCGAGCAAGAAAAAGACAAAGAAGAGGCGGATACTTCAAGTACCATGGACAGCCAAACGTGCAAATGTGTCTGTCCTTTTCCAACTCGAGATAGAGGTCCGATTGTCTACAGTTTGCCTGCAACGTATGTTGACCTATTTCGGCCACATAACGCGAAGGGGACATAGAAAAGCTAGTCATTATTGGCAATACCGAAGGCAAGAGAGCGCCTAGCCGGTCGCCAACACGATGGTCTGACCAAGTGAAATAATCGATGTCCTACAACCAATTTCAGCAACGGGTGATGGCAACTTTGGACCGGAGTCGATGGAAGCAGAATGTCTGCTGAAAGGGGTCCATTGACCACAATTCTCAGTAATTAGGGACCAATTGAAGATTATTCTACCAAACCTTTTGGTCATTTCGTACAATCAAAAAGTTTTAAGTAATCCATAGCTGTCCGTGTCCCCCATGGGTAACGTAGTTGTAGATTTGTTAATATCGATATTATGAAATGTGTTACACAGCCCTATTACGTGTTATAATTTTCCTTAATCTGCTATAATGCTATATCCCAATAATAACAAAAATAGCGTAGCAACGTACTGAATTAACAGCGATGCGGTATTTTTTTTATATCACTGCATTATGCTGGGATATATCTGTCTTCTAATTATTTTTATTTCAATTACGTACTTATTATTTTTTACTTTATTATTTGTTACTTTCAGTTTATATATTGTCTGTGAGTGTCTCAAACAAATGTTTTTCTTTCTTTCTTTCTAATTATATCGTTCTTATTTCCAGATCTGGTATTACCTAATTAGTTATCTCTGTTAAAATAAATAAGTCATACGGTATCTTTCTATGTAGTTATAATGTTTTAAAAGGATTATCCTCTCTCCTGGGCAAAATATGAATATAGCTCTAAAGAAGGAAAAAAATAGCTTTAGCTAATTAAGGTTAACGAAACTAATTAGTTGAACTAATCGTACGTTACCTGTATGCCCACTCACGTGTTAAACTAAAAATAAAGAAGGAAGGAAAGAGAAAACTGCAAAAAATCCTGACAAAGTCATCTTTTCTATCTAACCCAAGCATCATCATGTACCTAGCCTTTTCCCAACTATGTTGGGGTCGGCTTCCAGTCTAACCGGATGCAGCTGAATACCAGTATTTATTTACACGAAGCGACTGCTTATTTGACCTCCAAAACCCAGTTACTGGGCAACCTTGGTGAGACTGGTTGTAAGACTTTTGTGTTTCCTACTACCCGACCTATGTAACCCAGTGAGAAATTGAATTAAAAACGAATTAATTCAATTATTTTATTCAAAATCTTCAAGGTAAGATAGAAATCAGGTTACAGTTTACAGTAAAACAAAAAATCTGAAAACAAAACGTCGCCGTCGGGATAAGGAAAAACGGACGATAAAAGATAACTTCAG
The DNA here is from genome assembly GCA_905147745.2 of Phlogophora meticulosa. NCBI lineage: Eukaryota > Metazoa > Arthropoda > Insecta > Lepidoptera > Noctuidae > Phlogophora > Phlogophora meticulosa. The sequence continues at coordinate 15,104,555 of LR990523.1, forward strand.
GGAGCCAGCTCTCAGGTCAGAGATCAGTGGTGAGTCGATGGCCCTTCCACCCTGTATTTTAAAGTCAAAGTCACAGTCAAAGTCAAATCTTTATTGTGAGACAGTGTTGCCAGAGTTGTTATTGGGGTGCAATAATTTATAATATGTTTGATAAAGCTTTGAGGTTGACGGCTCAAATGAGTGTCTCATTCCATATTGAGGAATCGGTCTAAGAGAGTGGCAACACTATGCTTCTTAAGTCCACGGTGTTGTAATTTCCATGTCCAGTATCTTTGAGGGCTAGTTCATTAGAGTTTGAGAGTACTTCCTGGTGCTTTAAGTTATAGTAAGTTATCTCGTAGTATCCGACAGTGGCAAGTTTTAAATCGTGGTAGAAAATCACGATAACGTACGACCAACAAAATCGTGGTAGTTATTACGAGGAATATTAAAGACTCACATCGCCTTACTTTGAAATCTTTCTAGTATTTCTATGTTGCTATTACCATCTATCTGTGTAAGTTACATCGCAATATATTTTTATTTTAACTGCTTTGTTGGTATAGTGGTCGCATGCTCTTCTGCTGAGCATCCAGCATCTGGTCAATTACCGGGTCGGGCAGAGTGTTACTGGGTTTTTCCATCTGGAGTTTCTTAGTAGCTAGTAACGCGCCTTGAGTCTGGATTTGTGCCCAGTTTTGCCCAGAATGATTGACCATTTTCTTTCATTCAAATTTAGCATTAAACCACCACCAGTAGCGGGGGCTGTAGGTGTAGGAGCACTAGGATCCACTTGCCGTAAGCTGACCAACAGCAGTGGTCACCCTCTCGGGGCAGTTTCTCTTCGTTGAGAGGGCGTTGGTGACCTGGTGGCATCTTCATCGTTGGTACCCGTTGTGGCTGGTGGGATGAAGAACACATCCTCCGATGATTAAGATGTGAAAGATCAGCCAGGCGGAGATCTTGGGCGTCCGCTATGTTGATATCTGGTGGCAGCCCAATGCCCGCGCAAATGGCAGGGATATCAATTCATTCTCAGGACTGTTCAACATATTTCTGAAGTTAATTCTTGTTGGTTAACGATTATTCGTATTAGCGTAAACGTTAAGAAGCGTAAACGTTGTTGGTTAACAGTTTTACGTTGTAAAATGTGAGATTTGTCAGATCATATATTTTTATTTAATAAATTTTAATAATGTTGTTGATATGACTAAGATACTATATATCGCTTTAAGTCGTAGAAATAACTAGCAGTCAATTTATAATAAATACACATATGTATTATGAATAATTAGAATAATCGGTCAAAAAGTCCACAAGGTCATGTAAAATGCAAAGTTGCTATTTCAAATATTGGAGTTGAAGTCTTTGTTTTATAGTGAATGATAGCAACGACTTAACTACCGTCAAATTGATTTTTTTAAGCCCAGTATGCCGTGCTTTTTGTTCGCCTGCCGTTGAGATAATTGTTTCATATAATTCCAAAAAACATTACTTCCTCGACATGCAATCTACCATTATAACATACTCTAGTTGCCTAAGGGGCTTCTGTCTTTAGATTCGTGTGTTAATATATCCGGAACTGTTTTGCGTATTTTGATGAAACTCGTTGTATTATTAATTCTGAACAGCTGAGATTGTTTATGCAAATCACTAAAGTGTTATGTTTTGTAAGTTTTTGCAAGAAACTAGTTAGTAGTAGTTTAGAAACTAGGCTTTAGAGTTTATTTTTAACTTTTTGGCATGCAACCCTGCAGACACAGTTAGCTACCTTGTTTATCTCTTGCCTGGCAACTGATGTCAAGATAAGCGGAGAGACTACTCTACTTGCTGCAGTGAAATTATACGACGCTGCGTATTTATTTATCGCAGCACTTATCAAATCATTAAGAGCGGGCCTAAAGTAAAATTGCCAATCTTAGATTTGATTTTCCGAGAAATAAGCAAGACTTTATATTTACGAGTACCTTCATGGAACAGAAACTATGTAACTTCCTACCTACGCATAATACACAACTTATACCAGGTATACTTCATGAAGTCAGGTCTAATTTCCAAGCATTTTTATTATGTTGTAAGATTGAATTGTAAAGGCATTGTTTTCTTCCTTTTATTTTTGGTTCTTTTAAGAAATGTACGGGCACAGATCTTGAGCGCTGGACGCAGAAGTGTGTAGATAAGCGTGAACTTACCCCTTCTCTTTCCTTCTCTTCTTCCCTGCTAAAATTTACTACAACACAACTTGAGGTCAGCACTCAAGCATTTTATCGAGGAAGAAGTCATTTTACTAGCATATTTTTTTTCTCGAATCAAGGGTTACATATAAAGGTAATAATGCTTTCTGTCTTTATACGCACTCTTAAGTCAATAACGTTGCTCGTTACCGCTTATCTGGGTGAAAGTTTCGAAAATTGCCTTGTAACCAGAACCCGTTCTAAGACAAAGCTGTGGTATAAATTTACGTCCCGCGCTTTTGCTAATTTGTTCAATAAAGTTTGGTGTGTAATAATAATGGAACACGTATTCTGTGTGTTTTGTTTCTTTTGTGGCATATTATTATACTGATAGTGTATTATAAGAACATTTAGAACAGTCAGGCTTTATTAATCCGCTGAAGAACTAATGCACTAATGTAATGCACCGTCCACCATCAGTTTATGTTGAGATGTTAGTCAGCTCGGGCGCCACGGGCGCAGCAGAAAGCTGACAATCAGCCCTATTGGAATAAACTCCCAGTGAGCTTACATAAACCTAAATAAGAGAGTCTTACAAAGAGCTAATTAACAATATATTTTTTGAAAAATCGTTTTGGTAGCCGAAGTTCTAATGAGGGCACGTACAGTTAAAGAATGTAATAGTAGACACCTTAGGGTTAGTTTGTACTTTAAAATAATAATAAAAGCCTTTAAATTCATGCAACACTTAATTACAGTGTGATCAAACGTTACGGGTAGTCAGAAACCCGAAAGTCTGGTAACCAGTCTAACCATAGGGTATCGTGTGGTTTAGTAACTGGGTTGAAAAAAAACTAGGCAGATGATGTAACTTTTAAATACTTCTTTTAGATTTCATTTTTTTTCTACGAGTTCTTAAATTTACGCTCTATCGACATTTTGTTACTGTTATGTTTATCAAGATCTGGAAACTCAAATATCAGTACCAAACCAGACGACTCGGTACCTCCTAATAACCTCGTCATGATATCGTCTTTGTCAGTTTCATCTCTAATCTTACTCGACTGCTGTTTACGTGAAGTGCCTCTAACATACATTGCAGGCCACAACTAGTTTCTGATATTTCTACTTACACCTTTTTTTTTCGACTTTGAAACATTTGAATAAAAACTAGTTCAAAAAATTGGCGCACCCGCTGCGCCAATTTTTTGAACTAGTTTTTATGTTAGGATTTTTTTTTAATTGCTAAACATTATCGTGCCTTGGCCGGAATGGAATGTTTAGCAATTTTCAACTATAGTATTTTCTTACATAGGTGCGGACTTTAGAGGTTTAGTGATCCTCAGGTATTCATAGATCTAAGCTCTAAGGGCTATTATTTTATGCCACAGTATACTTATATACCTAGCATACACATACCTAGCATACGCGTCCTGAGGCATGCCATCAACATTGTCCAAAAACAGTTATAACGACTGCTTATTAAAATGTTCTACAAAAAAGCCTTATTTAGCATAAGAAAAAAGAAGTAAATTAATTTAGAACAATAATTAAAAACAATACACTACAATTTTTTAGGATCGTTCCTAATAAATAGTAGTGTATTGTTTTTTACATTCTTGAGTTAACTATTTACATGACCAAACTTCACGGTAAAAGACATAGAAAATGCAAGTAACCAAAACAAAGTTAAAGGAGTAAAAAGGGCAAATAGAGCGCCTACACGAACTAACCACGCACGTTGCATCTCGTAGCGTAATGCGAATTTAAATACCACAAAACGATCGGTAATGCCACATAACGTACTCGTAAGACTTGACATACGAGATCGCATAGATGAGAATGCTAAGGAGGATGTGTGGTGTTACGCGAATGGATAGAATAATAAATGTCTGAAAGTGACAGGAAGTCTGAAAGTGGCACCTGTGACGAAAAGTTATGTGGAAATCGGTTTTCATGGTATGGACATGTGATGCGAAGGAATAAGTATGTTGTAAGTAGAGTTTTGAGCATGAATGTGGAGGGTTACAAGAGAAGAGAGAGACCCAAGAAACGATGGATGGATTGTGTGAAATATTATATGGCTGGGAAAGAGGTGACTTCTGAGATGACAGCAAATAGTATGGAAGAAGAAGACATGTTGCGCCGAACCCAAATAAGTTGGGATGAGGGCAGGAGGATGATGATAATACAGGATCGTATTGGGAGAAGGAATGAATCCCTAAATAATATATCTATCAGATCAAGTCCGTCCCCTTGCTGGCCTCTCCCAGCGACGCCGTACTCCGCAGGGGTCGCTCCACCGTACTTTAGCGAGTGTTCGCTTAGATTTTAAGGCCTTAATTTTTAATTAAATCCCCACTGGAAAGTTCGGTTAAGCAGTAAATAACCCTGAAGGTTAAATTGCGAGGAGCCCAGTCCAATAAAAAATAAAAAAGAAGGAATTTAAGAAATCTTTTGCCCTGCAATGGGTCTACAGGGTTATATCACAATCAAATTTAAAAAAATCTTTTGCAGTATAATTGCTTTTCCAAATCTCCGAAGGGAAATCGGTAGGAATCGAGTTGTATGGACAATTCGCCACTGGTACTTACTAAGTATTAACAGTGCGAATCTGCCGAGCAGTGAACCTTTTAAAAGATACACATGTCAGTTTCGTTCCTGATATGGGTCTCAACGTGATATTTCTAAATCTTGATACTCTTGCTTACCATGTTATTCAATAGGCTAATGCCGTATCGAAGGAGTCCATGCCCATGGTCAGGGTTTAAATTACATAGCCGTAACTCCCATAAACAGGTTTCTTTTATATAAAAAGTAGAAAAAAAAGAAATAATCAATACTTTGTACCTGTAAAGCCCGTGGAAGGAAATTGGTCCCGACGGCAATAAAGTGTAAACTTTTTTCATCAGGGGCCAGAAAAACGTAGAAAATTCTTCAGCGGGCAAGAATAAAATAAAATCGATTTTGTGTTTGTTTTTCCATTAACTCAATGTAAGTTAATGATACAGTTATTGACGCATAATGTTCTGGGGTCATCGCAAAGATCATGCTTGACAATTCTGCTGCTCTTCCAAAGGCCAGTCATGACGGCGGGCCGGATTAAAACTCCTCGCGGGCCTGAGTTGGCCCGCGGGCCGTAGTTTGCCCATCCCTGTTCTAACATCAGAATAATTTCTAAGCTGCAGTCCCTTTCTCCTTGAAAGGTAATAAAAAAACATTGCCTTTATGTTGAAAGTATTTATTTTTGTAAAAGTAAACTTAATTTGACTAGAAGCAATGAATTTCTAAAATCAGACACAGTCCACGCTTAAGCTATAAACTTAATTTAGCATTGTGCCATAAATTAACTTATTATCAATAAAGTAGGATACAAAGTAAAGTTATACAAAATATTAATAAATAATTAGGTATACTGCTAATTTAAATGGTGAAGTTCAGTAGTCACCTTCATTGTATAGCACTGCCTCTTACATGCAGCCATAAATTATTATAGCTATTTAGAACCAGGCAAATAAATACAGGCTTACTATTATTCGTAGGTACTTATGCTTTTGTTAGGTTCTATTTGTGTAGGTAAATGTTCAGCCTTTTAGAATCCAGTTTTTTTGTAATGGCAGGAACAGCAAACGGGCAAGTCGACTTTGGCTTTTTCCACACCATCTTTACCATCATGGACCAGGAACTCCCATACGTTGTATTTCTGTTTGCAAAATGATATCAGACCCAGTGGGACTCTGAATTCCGTGAAGCAGGGATTTCCAACTTCCCTGTAAAATAGAGATATTAAATAAATAAATAATGCTTGACAATCCACACAGCATCATCTAGCCCCAAGCTAAGCAGAGCTTGTGTTATGGGTTCTAGATGACTGATATACTTAATACAATACATAACATAGATAGATATTTTTTTTTACATAGCAAATACCCAGAACACCCGAAACAAATATTTGTAGATGGTACAAACATTTGTCCCTTCGTCCGCTGCGCTACATAGGTAGTCAAGATGGTACTTTTACTTGTGTTTTGTATAAAGTTTAAAAATAAATAGTTGTTTTTCCGCGACAGAACGTTTTGCCCTCTATAATACTATAGGAACGAGAGTACTACGGGATTAAACATAAGACATTGAAATGTATTGGTATTGGTTCGAAGTTGGTTTCGAGTTTTGCTGTTGATAATAATTGTTTTTTTGCTATTTATGATCCTCATAAAGTATACTACAAACCGATTGTGCTACCAAGACAAAATAGTTTCGTTGCGGGATAACAATCATTTAAATACCAGCATGTATGTATAACCATCGGTTTGTCTGTGTCTCATTAGCATGTTAGTATTCCCCAAAAGGTTGGGCAGAGATAAATAATAATTTTGGGACAGTATGTTACTGTTAAAGTAAAAGTTCTTAGTTTTCATCATTGTTGTGTTCAACGAAGAGTTCTAAAGTTGCTATTCTATTGTATCTTATATCCACATTTCACAAAAAAAAAATGTTTTTTTATTCCCAAATGGTGAAACAATTTCAGACGACGCGCAACGCATTGTGCTCCAATCGGTGTCTTAAGCTACTAATGTAGAAATCTAGAATCCGTTTAATAAATCGTATCATAATTGATTATCCGAATTGTAATGTATATTTAAATTGTATGTTAGAAAGGAAAGACGAGGGTGTCCTAAAATACAGGCTCCGGCTTAGTTTAGGCACCAGTCTCCCACAAATAAATAATTATTCATATTTTTAAGTATTGAGTTTTCTTTGTTTTTATTTGTGGAAGAGAAATAAATTTATTTTTATTTTATCAACAGTAAGTAAAATCATATTTGAGAATTTCGTGAGTTTAATTTAAAGTAACATTTATTCATTAAGTTTTTTTTCCCATTTTTGTAACTTCGTCACACAAGGAAAAAAAATATGTGAAGCTCTTCATTCTTTAAAGTAATGAGTAAAGTATGTATCATTGTGGTCTACTCACTTGCATGACTCTAGTCGTACCATCTGCACATAATTCACTTCAGGAGCTTGGACTACTGTGCGCCAATCCCCTTCCTTAGTCTTAACTTTGTAGAGAGGCTCAAACTGTAAAGAAACATAATTATAGGTCAGTAATGTTAATTATCATGTATAGAAATTGGCTATCAATGGTATGGGCATGCGTAGCGAAGAAAAGTTTTGATCATAAAAAGTGAACGGTTCTAAGAATAGTGGAAGACCAAAAGATGGATGTATATTCGACGACCGATGTGGCGCGGCGGGCGAAGGTCCGCCTGCGACGCAAGAGGTTGCGGGTTCGATTCCCGCCTTGGGACAAATGTTTGTACGATCTACAAATATTTGTTCCGGGTGTTCTGGGTATTTGCTATATATAATAAAAATATCTATCTATGTAATGTATTGTATTAAGTATATCAGTCATCTAGGACCCATAACACAAGCTCTGCTTAGCTTGGGGCTAGATGATGCTGTGTAGATTGTCCAGCAATATTTATTTATTTATTTATTATATATTGTTTGAAAGGTGGTTTGGCTAGAAAAAAAATGATATAACGCTGAGATGCCGCGGCATGTTAAAAGGAATTACATAAAAGCTAGCGAGGCTATGCTTTTCGAGGCTTTGTTGGGTTATGTTTCCTTATTTATAAAAACTTTACAGCAGTCTTAGATGACATGCTACGCCAAATCCACATGAATGGGCTATGGGCCGGATGATAATTCATGTGTAAATTCCTGTTAAATTTGGATGACATCGATTATATATGATTTACTTTTGAAAGTAACCGTTAAACGTCCAAACTTCTGTACCAACGTTTGAGTATATACTCGTACAATAATGAATGCAAAAAGACAAATACGCACTGTCACGTTGGTTGTATTTCAATCGGGTGATTTCATTTTTGTCAACGTATCTATGTACCTACAACGTTATTTTAAAAGGCTACGGTTTGGTTCATGGTCACATCGCTACCACGTGTTTTGAGCTGTTGGACAAACATTTGCTTAGTAACACAAAGATTTGACAAACATGTACAGGTTAAAACAATCTGTTGATCTGATATATAGATCTAAGACGTGACTATACTGACCACTGTTAAATAGACTATCGCATCTTTTACCAATGTAGTACGAGTAGGTATAGACTCCTAGTTAGTCTAGTGGCTGCATGCGCTACTATTGGGCATGTGGCCTTGTTTTCAATTCTTGGGTTAGGCAAAGTGTTATTGGCTCCTCTCAGATCAAATTACAATTAAATACATTCTGGATTTTCGAAGTAGCAACCTGAAGTCTTAATTCTTTTTATATGGCAATAGGCTCGCCCCCCTAATACATGGTATTTTAATATAACTGGCAAATTGTAGGTGTACTATGCACCTCTGCCTAACCTTTTGGGGAATACAGTCGTAGTGTTGTGTTATTCAGAGTAATGAGGAAAATAGCTCGGTAACCTTGTCGCGAGTTCCGCCTGTTCGCGTATCTTATATATAAAATTATGCAATGGCGATGAATTTGTAAAATAAATGTACAGTACATTGCAGTTTGAATAACTGGGTTGTGTAGGTCAGACAGGCATTCACTCCGTGTGTAATACAGCGGCAACCGGTTAGACTGGAGTTCCACCATATAATAATTATTTAGATGGAAAAAAAATCTAGAATGATGATGATGAATCGTAGTTTGAGTATACTGGATGTGTAATTTTAATACATTTAACAACAATTGCTTTCCCATAGAAAATTTGTCTCAATATCCGCTCATCCAACCCTACCTTTTATGGTTATGTAATTTCAGAAGAAAGATCAAGACAAGAGAATCAAAAGAATGTACCGTGACGGTAGTTTCGCAGTCGTTCATATCGTCAGGATCACCCTGGCGATCGTCTGTCATTACGTATGTTGGCTGAAATGCTGGCTCCTGAAAACACATAAATTAATGAAGTTATAATAATACAATACAAAATATTCCTACTAAAAAGCTCTAAATACTTCTGGGCACGGCTCGTATCGTTAGGAGGTTCATCTGAAGCCTTGACCTAGACGGTAATTTAGATCCTGGAGCAATGCTCTTCAAAAAAAAAATAATTCCGATCTAAAAACAATACGATTTCAATATTAGTTAATTTTACAGTGACGTGATTATATTATTTGGAGAAATACACATCTGTCAAAAAAGACTCGAACTCGAATAGAGTATGAAACGTCGAAATTCCAATGTCGATCGATCGGAGTTAAAATCAAAAGTAAGCGCAGCGCCTTTCCTGATACCGGTAGGCTACCTTTTATTTTTAACAGTTTTTATGTTTATTGTATTTAAAAAAATATATTAATTTCAATAATGAAGGATGTACCATCATAATACCAGCATGATACTGTCGCACTGCAGGGTACAGGCCTGTTTAAATGACCACGCTTGCTCAAGGCGGGTAGGCGATTTCAGACTTTTAATAAATAATATACAGAAAAACTCGCAGTTAGGTAATTCTTTGGCAGCTTATAGGTTATATCAGCAAATTAAGAATCACTCTTTGTTCAATTTGGACAACTTACCTTAAACTTTCCTTTGAATATACTATTGAATAGTTCCTGAGGGTAGTCGTCAGGTTTGACTGTACAGAAGTTTTTGTCCTTGCACTTTTCAGCCACGTCTGCTGTTCCGTGACGATTGCTCACGTCTTGAATCGGTCCCGGGAACACAATACTTGAGTCATCAACTGAAATTATTGAAAGAATACATAGTAAGAATCTTCAAAAAGGCATTGGTAATGTTGGTTCTGTCGGCTCATGTTCTGCACATAACGGTTTTACGGGTGTTTAGTTTAGCTATGTACCAATACATACTTTTAGGTTATTAATAATCAGTTCAAAGGATTGAAATGCAGGTCTTGACAATACCGACTACTTATAATATGTGTATATTTTCCAATCTTTAAATGATGTCATAAGACGTGATGACAACAAACTGTACTTAGTTATAAAATAATGTATGATAAGATGACATCTATGATTCTCAGGCTATGAATGCAACGAATTAAATTTTATTGCGTGGGTTATCCGGGTCGCATCAATGTGCGCAGTTATTGCGTTATGTGGGCGGTACAGTTAGCGCAGTGGCTGAACGATTGGATGCCGCGATGCGTGTCGCAGGTTTGATTCGAGCACGGAACAAATACTTGTTAGGCCTACAGATTGTTTTTCCGGGTCTGGATGTTTATGTTTAAATATTTGTAAATGCAACCACGACACAGGAGAAGTTGTCTTCTCTGTTGACTGAGACGCGACTTTACCATGGTATTATTTATCGGGAGAACTCATATGCAATCGTGAATCGTTATCAAGGGTCATGACTAAGGTTAAGATCTATAATTGTTCACATACAAAGACACATAAATTATTCATATTGACCCCATCAACTCCAAAACGCTAAGTATATGTGCCTGTGTATACCGGTGTTGAATATTGTCAGCTAATTTAAGGTAATTTAAATACTTAGAAGCTAATTTTATCGCCACATCACAGTTTATGTGACGAGAAAATTAGATTTAGATAGAAGTAATCGTCTGAATAGACCGGAATTTGCGTGTTTGTATTATGCCGGCAAGTTCTGGAAAACTCTATTTCTTTTTGTGTGCTTGCTTTTATAATGGGTAACTACTCACTTTTTTGGGTAGCTGCTCCATTTGTTAGCTGCAGGCTACTGAGCGCACACTGTAAACAGATAATGAAGACATTTTTAAATTACTAAAGGTGTATACGTCGGCGTCGTTAGAGACAACTACATACAGGGGCACATGTATGGGTACTTACAGTTACTATTACAACTAGTTTTTATATTTTGTTTTTGGATTAGGTACACATGTTGTTAAACGCAGCATGATATAGAGATGATGATAATGAATCTAGTTAGTCTATATAGTTTGAGTATACTGGATGTGTAATTAACTGATTGTATTAATGATATAGAGAACTAAAGAAAACAGTTACTAAAATTCCGATTATTATCTCAGAAGCCGAAACTGAAATCAATAAGATACACCTATTCGAATATTTATATTATGCACGTCTAGTTTCTAAAATGGTTTAGTTAATTTGTATGAGAGATAGAAGAATCAGAATAGGAAGTTTTATTTCACCCGGATAACATAATTATTTTCTGTCTGGAATATATTCGGGAAAAGACTCATCAGACCGTTACAATTATGCGTTAGATTTGCTTAGGAAAACACAAAATATATAATTAATGAAAATCATCATCTGCCTTTCTAAGTTTATCTTGGACTTCACTGACATCGGTGAAGGAAAACATCGTGAGGAAACCTGTACTTATATAATTAATAAGTCTTAAATCGCCAACCCGTCTTGAGCAAGCGTGGTGATTAATGCTCATGCCTTCTCGGTATGAGAAGAGGCCTTTGCCCTGCAGTGGGACAGTAATAGGCTGGTACTTTTATCATCTACCTAGCTTTTTCCCAAGCTGAATTCGGGTGTAGTAACTGTGCAACACGATACCCCTGGATAAGACTGATTTTCATATATCATATGTATAATTAACATTATTTGGTTCAAAAGTCACAATGATTTTTTGATGATTTGATTTTGAATTGAATTGATGATGACGTAATGAGTCATCCGTTTTTTTTCCGTTGACTCACGACTTGCAGAGACGCTATTAATTCCTTATATGAGAGATTCTTATCAATTATTTTGCGAAATAAATGCTACAATAAAAACCCAGATAGTTTATCATTTAACAAAACTTAAATATGATGTCACAATGTTTCCAAGAATAATTTTGCCACAAAATAAAATTAAAAGAAGTGGACGTTTTCAAGACGGTTACACGGTTTTCAATCTCTTATAATTGCACAGGAACCCTGAGTTTGGGAGTTCGTGGTGTGACCCCATGGGCCTCGGAACGCACGTAAACCGTCCCGGTTGTGTCGGTTTCCCGGAACGTCCGAATACGAGAGTGAGGGAAGAGGAGACCTGTGTTTTCGCAGACATATTTTGTGCTTTCCAGTATATCTCCTGCATATTTCACTAATCTCCTCTCTAAGATTGGCCTCCGTGACCGTTTTTTTTTTAAAGAAACAGTATATTCTTGTGCTAAAAAGTTAGCAATCTCTGGATATATAATGAAGCATTTTTTTTTTGTAGAATTTACCTAGCTAGTACAATGGTATCACAATTAAAATTTAGGATCTGTTCTGTACGAGAGTACTAAGAAGTGGCGAAGTGTCCATACAACGGCACGGCGCGCGGCGGTGGCGGCATTGGCTGAGCGATCGACTGTTGCGCCGCGTGTCGTTGGTTCGATTCCAACAAATATTTGTACGGCCTACAGGTAGTTGTTCCGGGTCTGGCTGTTCGTGCATTTTCTAGAGTGAAATAGAAATTTCTAGAGTGGGGCAACGTTTAAAAAAATAAAAAACTCGATTCCTTACGGAAAAGCTAGGTTTCCTTGCAAGGTTTGGGAGCGCAACTATTCCGCCATCGAAAAATTCATGACTTAAGGCAAGTATATAGCTAATACATAATAACATTCAAACCAAACAAACTGATAAGATTACTAATAAGTAGGTATTTTTTCTACGGGTTTCCTCTTACGAGAATATTGATGACTCACTTCTAGTACTTTGTACATGAACAAACAAAGACACCGCGCGTCATTAATACGGCTTGCATTCTTAGTGTGTGGTCTCTTGCAGTGGGTCACCTACATTATCTGAGCCCCCAATGGTAAATTGAGAACTTGGTGCAATCGTCACTAAGCATCTTAAGGTTTTACTTAGGTTTGGCCGGTGCGAAATACTATTTCTGTAACACATTTAAATAGCTTGATGTGATTTTGTGATAGTGAACTGCATGAGACAAGCCATACTACCATAGAGTCGTGGTAGTGGTATGGAGATCTGTACTATCGTGTATCATAGGGCGCTATGTATCTCTTACTATACACGATACTACAGATGTCTTATTTTTATCAACTTTGTCAGTTTCTTCTAGTTTTGCCAGATCTTTAAGGAACTTCATTATTCATCAGTTTTCGTTCATTCGCTGTTGTGAGCAAGATCTTCTATGTGGGTTGGTTAGAAGGGATTAATTTAATTTAATTTAATTCTTTATTTACAGACCTGGAAGTCCATAGTATTAGTAATAACATTCTTATTTAACTATTGTTAGTAAACATATAACACAAAACACATAACACAATAAAATACTAAATAAAAACAAGATTAAAGAGCATTTATCTCAAGATATAACAAATATTGGTTTTGTTTTAGAAATCCCCACCGTCAAATCTCCAACAGCGGGGATTGTTAATGTTTTTCCAGAAATCCCCACTAGTCTTTATCGCGAATCACAATTTTTTGACGAATTTATATTGCGATTGTGAACTTATTTCATTCTTTCCAAAAAAGGTGGCATGTAATGTTGCCAAGCAATCGCGATTTAAATATTTTTTATTTTCGTTTCAATGCAATAATTTACAATGAAAGTTGATTAAGTATAATATTGACATAATTACCTACTTATCTAATTAAACGTATTGATTAACGCATTTCTTGTTTAATAATTAAGAAGCAACAGCACTAGGTGGGGACTGTTACACTTATTTTTACAAAAATCCTCACCAGGCCGAGTTTATTTAACAAGTGGGAATTTCTAGAAAAAAGTAACAGTCCCCACTGCTGGGGATTTCCCGGTGGGGATTTCTGAAATAAACCCAAATATTCAGCAACGATCAACCGAACACTAAATTACCTAAGTACAACTGAAAGTTATAAATGCTGATTTATTCAAGTTTCTCACGCTGTTTATGAACTGCATAAGTGATGCGCATACGTCGAGTGTAACTGCAATGTATATTGTTCTTAATATCGTATAAATTTAGCCATCCTGATGCAACTATCCGAAACTAAACTTATGGGAATGTAGGAATTTGTACATGAGCGTTTTGCAAATATACCTTCGATTTATTTGGTAACCATGGCTTAGATTTCTAGCGTTGAAGATATTCCTTTACTTCAGAAGTTCCCGGTTAACACTCGGGAGGATTAGGGATCGTTTTCACCAAGGATGTGCAAGAAAGCCCAAGCTGGGTGGTGCGAGAAGGCGTAGCAAACTCTGCTGTTCGAAGAGCTATGAGTATGGGGAGCAGGCAAGCAAATGAAAGAATACCATTACAACCGTCGTACTTCCCTGGTACGCACCCTATTGGCGGAAGTATGCCACAATGTTAGCAAAATAAATAACATGCTACTATAAAATTCGTCGTGTGCTTATAGTTGTTAACCGCATAAGTAACTGATATTCTTATGTGCACTGAACATAAACAGAAATATGATCATGTACGAACAGGTATTGCCTACAACCAGTCTCTTAGTACTTGTACAGAAAGCTAGTTATGAGTACTTATAAGAGAAAACATGTCGGTAAACATAATTACAAAGTGACAGCCAATTTAAACTGCAGACATGTTTGAAGAAAATTAATTAAATGCAATTTTAATTGGGCAAGGTCTTGATCGTTTGGAATTATTGATGAGACGAACTAACTTCTGGAGGCGAGAAAGTTGTAGATTTTTCTAACTTATTTTAGGTGGAATAACATCACGGGCTTATTTATAATTATAAACCCATGATATTACGGCATTTATTAGGTGTATCGAATTATAATGATTGTCTCATATCATTAAGCATCTGCAGACTTAATTATTATAATCAATTCTTAAACCAGTTGCTCTATACAAAATAATATTTATCGGTTCAAGGCAAATTACCACAGCGCATGTTGCTTTATTTGTAAATTAATTATACAGAGATTGTTTTATTATTTGATTATAAAATAAAGCGAATAATAGGTCATGAACAGCTTCTCCTAAATCCTTTTCAACCCCGTTTTACAATTCATTATAATTAGAGAGATTATCATTTGACACGTAAAACCTTTTAAAGAGGCACATAAAACTGAGAGAATTCTAAAGAAAAAGAAAATTGTTTTGTGACTACACATAATATTGATTGTAACCTATTTATTAATTGCAACGAGGTCATAAGCATACAATAAACTTTGAAAAAAATACCTCTTCCCGTTATTTTTGTACCTGCTAAAGTTTATTGACATAGATTGTTTAAGGATCAATACTTGATGAAAAAAAGTAATGAGAACAAATGTTTCATGATAAATTAAGGCAATTGCAAATTGTAATCAGGTTATCTATAAAGTGGCCTTTTTCAGTAATTCATGGTGCTTTATTGTTTTTTTATGCTTAACAAGTTTTTAGCTCCAGTTCACTAATTGTTTTTAAAGGTAAGATCACATTATTCTAATTATGTATGTATGTATCATATTGCTATCTCTTGAAATATAATAGAGCATAACACTCTAATAGTATGTAACACTGATTTTGGCACATATCCTTTCCTTCATCTGATTGTGTCTAGTCAATAATTTAGCTACACGGGCATTAATTGAGAGGTTGTAACAGAAATCACGATGGGATATTTTCAGGATTCAACCGTAGTGAGAAGATATACCAAAAGCAGGTAATGTTGAGTTTTGTGTAATGTTTCGACTCTATTAAAAGTTCTATTAATATCTTTTCTTTATACAGATTTTTTTTTTCTTTATCTAGGATAAACACTGAAATTCATTTGTTCTTATTTTTTTGGTATTTTCACAAGCTTTATCACAAAGAGATTTCCGTTTTGTAATCAAACAAAACAAGTACTTACCTCAAAACCCAAAACCAAAGACACATTAAATGCATGACCATCGAATTATATAAGGACCATTATTATCATTCATACATAATATATAACATAAAACTCGACATAATTATACAGTACTCACAAAAACAAAGTAAATTCCCACGAACATGTTTCACGATCACAGACCACGACTACAAGAGACGTGCGCTCCAGTCTTTGTCTCGGCGGTTACTAAGTTATGCTGATATGTACGACAAAGATACACTCCTTGTATTTATATTTAGTAAAGCACTGCCTACACAGGCAGCCATAAGCGATTTCGCGTTGCGTATTAACGAGGCGGACCAGCACTACGACAACCACAAAAAATCCAGAAGAGTCTAAGAACGTTCTTCGCCCTTTTTCATGGTATATCACTCAATGTCAAGGTGTCACGTGCTCTTTTTTCAGGAATTTTTTTTTATGACCGTCAAGAAATAACGTAAAAATTAGGAAAAATCCCACCAAAAACTTCAATGCTGGGGGTGTTTAAAATCGTGTAATGAACTCGTTGTATCAGGTTGTGCGTCGATGTCCACCCTGTATAGTCCCGTGTAGGTCTTAGTGAGGCGGTAGTCTACGCTTTGCCCCTAACCGCTCGTTTCGTGCCCGCAAGCTTATAAATCGATTCAGGTGAGGAATAAAAATACTTCTAATAGCTGCGGATATAATTATCCACTAACCCACATATTTTTTTTAGTGCGTCATATAAAACGATTTTCGCAGACCGACAGCGTTTTTGTGTCTTACTATGCGGGGTGACCTTACCGTATTATCTCTGTTGTACTCGTTGGTCAACATAATGATTATAATATATATTTCCGAAGTTGCCAATCATGTTGCCCAGTTACTAGATTGTGGAGGACATAAATGCAGTTACTCCATGTAAAATACTGGTATTCAGCTGCATCCAATTAGACTGGAAGCAGGCCCCAACATAGTTGGGAAAAGGCTTTCACCTAAGTAAGACAGCACTTTTTCTGAAAACTGTTTCTAAATGTACTGTTTTTCATGTAAGACTTTCAATATAAATAATGTTCTAATATTCTTCTATGTCGTTCCCTCTCTTCTGAATATCGCAGCGCGTTGACTAAAACGGTGCAACTTTTTCATTTTCTTGATGAGCACAGCAAAAAATAAAATATTTTTATTATCTTTCCTGAGATCATAATCCGAAGTTGCCTGGTAAAGGTAGTAGTCAGTACTGGTAACTAAACCAGTAGAACCTGACCTCACCTTCTATTGAAAAACCATACTAAGCTAGGCCATCTCGAGGTCAATATGCTAACATTAACGTGCGACTACTGTACGTGATGGAAAACTCCTGACATTTGCTTCTGAAGAGTCATGTGATTCATAATTCTTTTATATTTCTGGTCATATCGCACTGCTAGATTAAAACTGAGACAACTCAAAATACGAGATTGTTTAGTTACAACTCCAAAATACTAATTTATCAATAGAAAGTACTGATTCCTAGCCCCAATTAATATGCAGTGACATTCTACAACATGTTAATGACCTACTATAAAATTACGTTTCAACTTGTCTTACAAAATCTAGAAAAATGGGTATTTTTCATCTGAGTACTGCAAAAAACATTTTTTGGAGTTGTGTCAGTTTTGATCTAGGTGTGCGATATGTCCGGGGAATACGTTGTAAGTAAATAAGGAAAGAACCTAAAGCAGCAATAAGATAAAATGCAGGAGAGGATACATTTCAAAACATTAGTACTGTTACCATAAATAGGCCTGCGTCTATAGGATAATTGAAACCGCTTGGATTAAGTACGTCACTCGTTTTGACGTCAACTGGTAGCCTCGATTTAAAGCTCTTTCCTTTTACGTATTTGCACATGTTAAAGGGAAATTGTTTCATCACGGTACGATATACCTAACTGCATAGCTACGTTTGAACTCCTTTTTGTAATAGTCAAGTTGTTGCAAAGGCAAATGGACTAGAGCTATATTGAATTATTCAGCTCACTTTAAAAATTATTATTTGTTAATTTTGGAGGACCATATACTTCTATATACTTTCCAGAATTACACATAGCCACATCAATGTAAATTGCCACAGTAACTAGGCATGTCCCTTTGTGAAATAATCGACTTACAAGAAATTGAATTACAGTACGTAATTAAACGGGGATTTCCTGAATTTATTAGGTATATGTGGCGGAAAAAAATGCTTCCTGTGCGCACCAATTGTGATGACACGGTCATGACACTCCAGGAACACCAGTAGTTGGGGGTGTTTTCAGGTTTATCAGTACCTAGCGAATCTCAAAAGGCATGGCGCTGCAAACTTATATCACCGTTTAATTTCAGCATCACAAGTAAAATATTCTTGTCTCCGAATAACCCACCATAATAATTATTTCAGCAGGGTATTGTAGCCAGCATACGGTTTTTCCAAACACCTCTTTAGTATGCTTTCAGAGTTTTACCATAGACACAAATCAGAATGGATACTCTAGAAAAAAAAAACCCTGTGATTTTCCAACCAACAAAGTAATAAGTCACGTATTTGCTACCTTAGACCCTAAGATTGAAATCTTAATAGTTTGGAATATATTTCTTAGTTAACTACTTTACGGCAGAGTAAGATTGCCAAAACGATTGTTATGTTTCGCTGACCAACGCTTACGTCATAGTAGGTTATCCCATAATTATGTGCGACATTCTAGTGTAGCGAAATCCCATTGTTGAGAGGTACCATGAGTAATAATCCCATTAAAAACTTTCCTTAAGCTGCTTGGTACATGCTGTACCAAGCAACTGTTGTACAAGTTTCCTCAAAACCCCCACGTTATATGTAATAATGATGAATAAGAAAACCGCAAATAAAATAGACCGACCGCTTAACTTTGGCGTTGCGTTCGGTAGCTGCGCGTTGCGGGACGGGTGTACGGGCCTATGACTGAGCTCCCGCATGAAATGATAACAGCCATCGCGTCGGCCTATAACAACCGAATGGGGATCTCTAAACTTCTTGCAAAAGAAAGCGTCTTCGCGGCAGGCTCAGACGAGGATGGCGAGATGAGTTGACTCCTGAAATAAGAGTGGTTCTAAGCTCAAGACGGCGACAAAAAAATGTCTTTAACATAGGTTAAATCTTATTAAATCAAGCAAAGATTTTTTTACATTAAGGAGTAGGTACATTATCTTTGACAGTTTTGAGGAAAATAATGACCTTCGTCTCATAGATAGACATTCATAAAATTACTTATAAACCGGTTTTATTGTGGAACCGGTGCATGAAAGATATTTTCCAGACGGACAGATGTTTTTTTTACGACGAATGGCTTCATATTCATCTTGAATCGGCTTTTGGTTAGGTAATAACAACAGTTCGGATGTTCAATAAAAGATGTTTCTATGATCTTAATGAATAATTTATGTCATATCGCCTAGACGGAAACTGGTTAACAATACTAATACATACATATACCAACCTGTACCAACATGTAAATAGCAACCTAAGCTATACCCACCTAATAATTATTTTTTATTTTATTTTTCATCAGTAAATTCTTAAGTTTTGAAATGAAATACATAAAAGTACATTTTTTTTCTATCATTTATTAATCCCATGATTGGTCATATTTTTTTAACAGTTATATATACACAAATTATTTACTGTTTGTTATGAGAATCGAATATATCTAAAACACTGCACTGCAGCATGATAGCCTGTGACAGCTCAGAAATTAAAAAAATCTATAGTCGGATAATATTCGATAATACAGCCAAGCCCAATAGCAGCCAAGTACCTCTGGATATATTTTATTTTTATAATCAGGTAGTTTAAAGATACAATTAAGCGGCACCTACATCATTACTGCAGCCTGTAGGTACAACCATGCACTATGGCAGCTGTTTCCTCTTATTTAGGAGTTAATATTTACGGAAATTCATGAAAGCGTGAAAGCACCACAAACCGTCACACAGTGTCACCATTGTAATTATAGTGTACAGAGGGCCAGGACATCAAGCTACTCTAATCTGTCAAATTTCTTTGATAGGTTTTCAACTTTATAACGAAAGAATAAGGTTCATGTTCAATTGGGATAATTTTACAGTTTGCGATAGCTTGATGTGCTGGCTTCTATGCCTGTATTGTAGCTAGATCGTTAAATTGGTAATTTCATGAAGTAGTCGGTCTTGTTAATCTGGCGGCATTTCGTGGAATATTAGCTACAACTGCCTATTTAACTTTGGATTTGTTGTCATTTCACTTTGATCTTTGGCAATTGTTACGGGCAATCAGAAGCCAATATTTGAATATTTGTTAAGTATTTAATTAGTATACTGACGTACTTACGACCCATATGTTGTGCACTACTGAGATTAGGTCTTTGGAGGTATGAGGAACAGGGTGTAAAGTTCCTCATCCACCATAGAAAAGGGAGGATCCTCCGACCAGACGGGTGTCGTGTCTGGTGGGCAACTGCCCGACGATTTTTTTTTTTTTTTTTTTTTTTTGGAATGGGCATCTCGCAGTTTATCCTTTAGGGATATTTACTGCTCAACCGAACTTTCCTGTGGGGGGCTTAATTAAAATTAAGGCCTCCAGCCAGGCATAAAAACTTATAAGCTAAGCGACTATCGCTAAGGGCACCCCCTGCGGGGTACGAACCTCGGCTTAGGACGTCGCTGAAGAGGACAGCAAGGGACAGGCTGGATCTGATTGTTCCATTATTTAGGGACATTTTAAACATTAATCGGCTCAGTTTCGCGGGCTGGCTCTAGCAAAGGGTCGGGAGGGGGGCATCGACGGGGTCGTCGCGACGGGCCTCGGCGGCGAGGACGGAATGTCCGTTTTTGTATGCGAACAGTGCTGGTGGCCTTATCGCTCTCCTGGAGGAGAGTGATAGGATCATCTGGCTCTGTGAGTGTATGTCTTGGTCTTCGAACTGTACTTATTCGCGAGGGAGTGTATCGGGCGGCCGAAGACACTAAGGGGTTAGGATGAGCGGTAGAACAGTCCATGAAGCGCTGGGTGAGTCGCTTCATGAACTGTTTCACCGTGGGTATTTTGAGATCTACATGGAGAGTCTCATTTCGGACGTAGAAGGGGGCTCCCGTGACTCTGCGCAGGAATCGGTTCTGGACGGTCTGAAGCCTATGAATATGATACGGCTTGGCGTGAGCGAACACTGCGCAAGCGTATGTCATGATTGGTCGGATGACCGAGACGAAGAGCCGCAATTTGCACCTGAGTGACAACTTGCTTTTCTCGTTGGTCATACAATAAAGCCTGCCGGACGCGAAGACGGCGCGCGAACGCGCCGCCTTTATGTGTTCGGCGAACGAAAGTCTGTGATCGAGTATCACACCTAAGTATTTGGCTCGCTTATCCCAAGGGATAGGCTTGCCGTACATGGCTAACGGACTAGGCGTGGGGACATTGCGGCGTCCGGGTTTCCTAAAGAGAACCGCTTGACTTTTGTCGGGATTGACCTCGACTCTCCATTTCCGGAACCAAGCGCCTAAGACGTTTGCGGAAGTTTGGAGAGTGCGAGCTATGGTGGTAGGGTTGTGACCGGTATAGTAGATGGCCGTGTCGTCGGCGAAAAGCGCCAACTGGGCCTTTCTACCCCTAGGGACGTCGCTAGTGAACAGCGAGAACAAGAGAGGAGACAGCACGGATCCTTGAGGGACGCCCGCGCGGATAGGGTGAGGTGACGATAGCGTACCGTCTACGCGATATCTAAACGTACGATTCGACAGAAAATCTCGCAAGATGAGCACGAGACGATCCGGCACATCGAGTTGGTATAGCTTGTATAACAACCCGTTGTGCCAGACCTTGTCGAAGGCTTTCGCAATGTCGAAGAAGAGGGCGCCGGTGAGCGCGCCTCTCTGAAAGCCCGCGCTGACGTGTTCGACTACGCGGTGCACCTGTTGAACACACGAGTGTCCCGGCCGGAACCCGAACTGTTCGTTCGGTATCAGGCTCTTTGCCTCGACATAGTCCTTGAGTCGCTTATAAATAAGCTTCTCGTAGATTTTGCCGAAAACATTGAGCAGACTGATAGGTCGGTAGCTCGTGGGCTCAGACTTGGGCTTGCCAGGCTTGGGGATGCCAATAACCACGGCTTCTTTCCACGATTGAGGAAAGATATTGTTGCTCAGAGCGCCATTGAAGATGGCGGTCATGAGCATAACGAGTTGCGCGGGGAGGATTTGAAACACCCTATTGGTGATACCGTCCTTACCGGGGGCTTTGCGCGGTTTGAGCCCTTTAATGATGTCTTGCACTTCGTCTGGAGTGACGGGAGGCAGAGGATCATCAGGGTTGTCGACGGGAGGGAGCGAGGACCTACGTTCGACTTCGGCGTCTACCTTTAAGAGGTGAGCTTGGTCGAACGGCTGGGAGCTAAGCGAGCATTGAGTCTCTAAGCTTTCGGCTAGGCATTCGGATTTTTCCGAGTCGTCGAACGCGACGCTCTTATCTGGACGAGTGAGGGGAGGCATGGTAGCCTCTACGGTGGACCGGAGTTTCCTCTGGAGGTTCCAGAAGGCATGGTGGTTGGGCTCTAGCTCACTGATCATCTTGTCCCAGCTCTCCGACCTATGCTCCGCCACACGTTTGCTGACAGTACGCTGTAGCATTCGCATGTGGGCTTTGTTCGCAGAGCAGGGAAAAGCGCTATAGGCACGGACGGACGCGTTCTTCTCGGTTATCAGAGCCCGTACATCGTCCGGTAGGTTCCAGCGCTGGGCATTCAGCGCCGGAACCCGCCTTGAACAGTCGTTCAGGACTGTCTGTACGTGCTCCGTAAACGAGTCGACTGCGCCCGTGGTGTCAGCGACTGAGGTGATTAGATCGGGGATGGAGTCGAGTAGAGGCGACGAGGAGGATTTCAGCTTTTCGCTTACCTTCCTCCAGTCGGTAACTAATTGAGTCGGGGGTGGCTGGTCAGGGTCAAGCGGACCCGTACGGGGAACTAGCGTCATCATCACCGGACGATGGTCGGAGTTAAGCTCGTGGAGCGCCTCTATCGATTGTAAACGAAGGTTTACATTCTTTAGGAGCGCTATGTCCAGTATGTCAGGTCTATGGTCAGGATCGTGGGGGAAATGGGTATGAGTCATCGGGGCGATGACGTCATAGTTAAGGGAGGCGCCCAGATTGAGGACAGCCCTCCCTCTGGCGTTGGTTACATTACTATTCCACGCGGGGTGCTTGGCGTTGAGATCGCCCGCTATGATAACGGAGTCACTCAAGCCGAGAAGAACCGAGATATCGTGGGATAAAGCTGGGATGTCGTCCCTCCCACGAGCGGGAGGGCAGTACGCGGATACAATAGTAATTGGCTGATGGCCAGTCATGCCGAGCCGACAGATAGAGTACTCAAGGAGCGAGGTCGGGGTAGGAGAAGTTAAAGGGACACAGTGCAATGAGTTTTTATAATAAATCATTGTACCGCCCTTGTGGCAGCGGGATCTATCATTGCGCACCATACGGTAGTTTGCAATTTTGGGGTCGCGGTTGTGCGGTTTGAGGAACGTCTCCTGTACGAGGAGGACGTCCGGTTGGTGATCGCGGAGGAAGTTGGCAAACTCAGCCCGTTGCTGGAGTAAGCCATTTATATTGACGTATCCTAACTTTAGGGATCGCGGTTTCAAGGTTCTGGCGTTAACGTACCTATCCATTGCGGTTATTAAAGTGGGCTTCTAGGTCACGGAGCACCGAGGGGGCCTCCATGAGCGCTTCGATGCGCTTCCTAGGGTCTGTGGTAGCCTCTAAGCGATCGGCTAGACGATCGGCTTCGCGGTTGCAGAAGATTAAGTACACTGGCAATATGACGTTCATATTGCGCTGTGTACGGATTTTGTCGTCGTAAAGAGCCTCCGTAGGCTGAGTACGGAAGGCGGAAACCTCAGCCTCTGCGGTCAGGGTAGCCTGGACTGCAGGGGCTGGGGTCGGCGCCGGGATGGGTGAATCCATCAGCGCCGGTGGGTGGCTGTGTTTAGCCGCCAGGGCCGGGAAGGCCTTCTGGTGGTTCAGCTTGTTCCACGGAGATGACCTCTGTGGGCTAAGGCGCTCAGGGAGCGCAGACGATGGCGGGGGTGGCGCCCTAGTAGAGGGGCATTCCCTTTGTTGACGAGCGTTTGCACGTCTCATCAACCTTTGGGAAGACGACTTTGGGGCTCGCGGGCACCCTCGGAAGTTCGCGGTATGACCGGACTGTCCGCACAGAACACAACTCGGTGGTTCAATGCATTTAGTGCGGTCCTTGGGACGGTCGCATTTGCCCGTGGCGTGGTCGCCCAGACACTTGACGCATCTGGGCCTGGCGAAGCAGTTTCGCTGAGAGTGGCCGTACAATTGGCAGCGATGACACTGGCCAATTAGATGGGGACGGTACGGTTTTTCGATTTTAATACCGGACAGGGCACACACCGTTTTGATGTTGAATATGGGGTGGTGCCCTTCTGTGGGGTCGCAAATTACTAGGACCATATCATAAACTAGCCCACCCCGGGCCTTATGAAGGCGGTGGACGGCGGACGCGGGGACACCTTGGGCGCGGATGTCGGCCAGGATGTCCTCCGTTCGGATCTCCCTGGGGATACGCCTGATAACCACACGGGTTGGCGTCTCCTCAGGGAGGGAATAGGTGTGGAAGGAGATGGCCTTCCCACGTAAAAGGGATACTATTTCCCTGTAGTCATTTGCTGACGGCAGGGTTACCTTGATACCCAGAGGGGTAGCTCGGGCGTTGGTGTAGTTGATCCTGCGATCAACACACATTTTGGAGACGGCTGTCCACTTCGCCTTGTCTTGGATGAAGACAGGGGGAGGTGGCTTCGCCTTACGGGTGGCGGTGCCGTTAGGGCCCGTACCGGAGGCCTGTGCCAGGGGTACGGGGGAGCGGGGGGGAGAGGGCGCGGATTCGTCGACTGAGGACGGGGCGCCGATTTTTTTGGCCTTGGTGGCCTGTGAGGGAGCTTTAGAGGGCTTCCTCTTTCCTCCTTTTCCTACGACTTGGTAGTCGTCTTCGGACGAGGAGGAAGGAGACTCCTCTGCCTCTGAGCAGCTGCGTGAACGAGGGACAGTCGTGTCCATCCTATCAACTGATTCGTCGGAATCGTCATGCGCGGGGGCTGGCATTCCGAGAATGGGACTTATGTTGCACCTGGCGGTAATGGGTACAAAAGCCGAGGCCGGACGGGTCGCGGGTTCCGGGTATTTCGGTGCCTTTGTCTTTTTGGACAAAGGCGCCGGACTACCTGCGTTCGTGGAAGCGGTCGGCGATAAAGGGCTATCGACCGTTGGACGGGGCGCGGGTTCCGGGTATACCGGTGCCATTGTCTTTTTGGACAAAGGCGCCGGACCACCTGCGTTAGTCGCCTGTGATACCGGACTATCGACGCGAATAATAATTCGCTCCGGTTGAGCGGCCAGCCTGTCGAGGGCGGCATTTTTCCCGCAATATTTGGCGCGGAAGTCCGGGTCCTTTAGGAGGACCTCCCTGACGAACGCTAATAATAAGTCAGCGTCCGTCATGGCTGAGCTAAGTCCCGTTAGGGAGCAATTTTGGGGCCTATGCCTAAACCTATCTCTAACTCCCCGGGTGGGTACGCCCGGGGATGTGTGACCAAACCCTCCCTGCCGGGTGTAGGCAGGGAGGTGAGTACCTCGGGTGAGCCCTAAGCTTGTGATCCCGTCGCAAATCTTATTGTGCGAACGGGGCCCTGACCAGTCTGGTGCGAAGGGGTAGACACACCCAACCGACACCAGGTGAGTTGCTGGGGAAGGAAAACAGAGACTAGAGCTGACTAGGAGATCCCCCAAGGCCAAGCTTCTAGCTCCCTGCCGACTTGACTGCCTCACCCTGAAGGGGCTCGGCCGGTGTATCGGGTCAACACCGCACTCGGCTTCGTTGGCACCGTAAGGTATCCACCGAGAGACCACGAAACTGTGGTTTTAGCCCTGAAGGGGCCAAAGACGTTAGACGTACGTTTCCGTTAACGAAATAGCGAAATCAGTAACCCACTGTCTTGAAAAAGACGGCTCTGATGCACGGGATTCTTCGTAGTCGGCGACTACGGCGGAGTTGCGCGGAGGCGCAACAATGGCGGAGCGTGAAGAGTCACGCAGCGAGCGAGGAGCGGGAGCAGCGAGAGCGGCACGTCCGTTCGGGTCGAGCGCGTGAAGCGAAGTCTGCCCGACGATTGTTGTCGGGCTCGTTTATATATACTCAGTCGCGTGGATAACTTTAATACCGCGATGTAGGAAACATCGATTTAGTTCGTATGTGGCGAGATAGATGTCGCTACAGGTCCATACACATCGAATGTTAGGGGTAAACAATAGTAAAACGAACAAGAAAGTCGGCCCGGTTGTGCACCTGGTTTATAGAATACCTTCACCTTTCTTCAAAACTAATCCATACAGTGCTAAAAGCTGAGTGCGCTAGCGTGCATTCGACCTATGGTGAGTCGCAGTACACTTTTCTTGCAAAACTTTTGTTGTTTAAACGTTAAACGCGCATCCATTTGTCGAGTCCATCGTATCACAGTCTCCGAGTAAAGTGGATGTGACACATTCAGGCGGTCAGACAGACGTACAGACGGACAGGACACAGTAGGTATAGGGATTTCCTATCGCGATACTATTGCTATTGCTACGAGTTCTACTTCAACATTTCCAATACTAGTGTTAAAAAAAGTACTTGGATACTCAGATGTTTGTAAACGCACCCACGACACACAAGAAATTCGTAGTGTTAATTTGGTTATTGTAATAAGGTTATTTTGCTTAAATGAAACTAATGTTGAATACGACAGATGGCGACCGGATTGCCTCAATAATAAGTATTTCACGAGTCACGATTCCAATACTTTAAGTTGGTTTCCAAGCAATTAAAGCTATCACAATGTACTCGTAAATAGTGAAAAGGAGCTGTCGGTGAAGTACCAGGAGAACTCAAGAATTAACTTCCCTGCATCGGTAAAAGCAATATTTCGTCATATGGATGTTTTACCTGGAAAGTTTTCCAGGAGTTTTGTAAATGAGTCATTTTATAGATCTTGATGTAAATAAATAAATAAATATTGCTGGACAATCCACACAACATCATCTAGCCCCAAGCTAAGCAGAGCTTGTGTTATGGGTACTATATGACTGATATACTCAATACAATACATTACATAGATGGATATTTTTATTATACATAGCAAATACCCAGAACACCCGGAACAAATATTTGTAGATCGCACAAACATTTGTCCCAAGGCGGGAATCGAACCCGCCACCTCTTGCGTTGCAGGCTTTTTGAATTTTAACTTTGACATCTCGTATCTTTTATTTGCCGCTCGCGCCGCCATATTGGAAAAATAGCGTCTAATTGCATTGTTTTTTCGCGATACCTCCATTCAGACTCGATAAAATATTCAAGTACAAAATTACATAAGAGAAAACTTCCTACAATTTAGGTTCTCCAGTTATTTCCAAAAATCAATAGGTTCGGCGTACGAGCGCCGCAAAATGTACAATAAGACCGTTTTCGCTGAATGACTCATTTACACTACCTTGTGGTTTAGTTGTTTTAACGTGGTCTCCCCAATAGGCCTAATCCACAATAATCCATCATTCAGAAATATTACGCAATCTTCTTCGTTTGGATGTTCTTTATAGGCCAGGTGTTGCTAGTTCAACGTCTTCAGTAGCGATTGTGACGTCACAGACTGAAATTTCTTCGGTATCATCTGCTCACTCACACTCATTTACACACCACCATGAGGTTTAGTAAGCGTAGCACACTATTATTCATCTACACTAACACGTTTTTGTATACTTCTGAAAATTATACTATGCTTTGTACGTAGGTATCAAGGCCTACCTTCTACGTTACACGTTACTAACGTTACACGTATACTAATAACAGACTAAATATATATATATATATATATATATTTTTTTTTTTAATAAACGTTGCCCCACACTAGGAATTTCTCCTGTATCGTGGGTGCGTTTACAAACATTTAAACTCACATACACAAACAGCCAGACCCGAAACAACTACCTGTAGGCCATACAAATATTTGTTCCGTGTGGGGATCGAACCCACAACACGCGGCGCAGCAGCCGATGGCTCAACCACCGCGCCAACCGTGTCGTCAAATTCAATATTATTGAGATATTTGATCGAAATGTTTCGTAGAAGGTGCCTACCTTCAAATTTTTGACCAAATGACTGCACTAGTAGTTGATGAGCAGCTAACATTAGACTAATGTTACTTAGATACATACATTGCAAACCGACCCACCAAAAACCAAGAAATAAAAAACGTTTTTACAAAACATTTCAACCAACTCCAAAAAACACTTAAAGTGAATCAAGCGAGACAACCACTTCCGAAACTGTAGTTATTTTACAACATTTAGTGTTTTTTGGAGTTCGTTGATTTTTTGTATTAAAGTTGTTTTTGACCCAAGTTTTCCTTATTCTAGTCACATTGTAAAAGTTCCATTCCTAAAAGCTATCAACGTAATCTTAAAAAAGGATGATAACCAAGGTACTCGTTACTAAAGAATGGATGCGCTATTTATAAGGTTAGATCTGAGAATAATCTGTATTTCATAATGTATTGCGTCGTGTATGTAGATAACAAAGAAAATAAAATTGACATTTTATGAATAAATTTAATAATTTAAAATAAAAACCTAATATTATAATAATTTATAGGTACTACATTTACATATCAAAATATAATTTAAAATACCATATACATAATTATACAATGACAAAGAGATACACTTGCTCTGCAGCTCCCAATTAGAAATCGGATTATCGATCGCTGCCATATAAAGTTTCTTGATTTAGATACTTATTATTAAGAACAACAATTAAAATTATTATCCAACCTTTAGAATTGTTACGAAAAGCGCAGGCTGTAGAGGGTGCTTTGAAATCTATCAAATGTTTCTTCGGAACTTTGATTGAAGTCTAATGAAACCACTTCAGTGTCCCACTTGTAAGTATACTGAAATCTTGTCATTCAAGTTAGTCTTCATTAGTCTTAGCCGCTGATGAATCCATAATTCAGTAACAATCTTAGTATCATTGTATAAAATTGAAACGTGTCTGAGTTGCTTGCCATGATTCCCAGTCTATTTTATTTTTGGTTTAGTAATCAAAATGTTTTTTTAAATACGGAGATTCTCGGTTTTATATCCAGTTATTTAGTATCGTACCGACATTTGCAGCAAACAGGGATGCCTCCCTTAACCTTTGCGGGCTCCATCTTGGGTTCCTTGGTTACGGGATCCACTTCATCACTTAGCACAAAGAACTGGAAGTCCATCATTGTGCTGACACATTCCATTTTGAAGATGTTCAGTGTAGTGCTTTTGAAGAAGTGTGGCGTGTCATGTTTTATTTGCCCCTCGTTTCTGAAAAGAAGTGTTAAAAAAGAAAGTTATATTTGAACTTCTTAATAATTTACATGAATGTATTGAAAGTATCAGTTATAGGACATTAAAATAATGCCATGAGTTTATTTCGTCTGTCAAGCACCTTAGGTTTTAATAGTAGCAACTCTTGTCGGACAAACGTATTGCAAATGTGATCATGGTAATGTTACTTTTTAGATTCGTGATCATCTATTTACCTTCATACACTTTGATGATGAGTAAGACAGTCAAACGAAATAAAAAAATACGCTATCGACAAATTCATTTTTTTTTTGTGAATAGGTACTACAAATTTTTGTAATTGTAGATTAAATAAAAGAATACTTACGTGCACCACGTAACACTGAAGATCTGCATGAACTTCGCCTTTGACTGCACAACCACTCTCACTTTATCATTGATATCAGTGATGTAGTAGATAGGGTTCTCCTAGAAATAAAAATAAAAAAGGTTCGTAACCAGAGGTAACTTTATGCTTGAATTTTGACCGCTTGAAGAAGTTAAGTAGCAAGACTGTTTTTTCTATAAGGGCCGTCGGCTTCTAGCGGCACAGCACGGCAAGAGATTTTAGTAAGCTCAAATGATTTGAGATCGTATTGTACGATGCTTAGCGTTCCCTTTTCGGTATGCCGCGGCATGCCAAAACGTGCCGAAGGATGCCAAACTAGGCTGTGTGACGTCTCAATGTGAGCGTTAACAGTGTTAGAAAAGATTCGAAATCATCTGTATTACAAAAACTTTTGTCATGCCGTGCGCTAGTGGGACGCCAGTTAGATTTTTGTGAAATAAGTTACGGTGCCGTCATAATAATACTTACAGTGGAGGTGGAAGCACAGTCGGGCTCATCAGTATCTCCGAAGCGATCACCAAAGTCGGTTCCTGCGGGAGGGCTTTCCACGCTCTGTAATAATCGATGTAGACATTTAGACATTTTAACGCAATTAGCTTTGTTGGTAGGTATAGATATGATTTACAAACAATGGGTTCAAAGCATTATTAATGACCATGATTTTTATTTGCCCTATTAAAAGCAAAAAAGTTAAACCATACATATAAGATTTATCATTTCTCATTATTTTATTCCTTACCAATTCACGCATGTCAGCAAGAAGCTTCTCAATCTTATCATCAGGGTAGTTAGCACCCTTGTCGAAGCAGTAGGTTTTTCCTGCGCAGGAAGCTGGCATCTCCACTATAGCTAAAATAATATTCTAGATTAAAAAAATACTAAATCGCAAATCTAACTTAATTTTGTGTCTCTCTTATCGCTGTGAAGGAAGGAGTTCTATGATTTCATATCACATTAAACGAACAGAAATAAGTAGATACTGGGAAGCTCAATGACGGTATAAAATAAACTGATAATGATATAAATAATAATAAATAATCAATATTGCTGGACAATCCACACAACATCATCTAGCCCCAAGCTAAGCAGAGCTTGTGTTATGTGTACTAGATGACTGATATACTTAATACAATACATTACATAGATAGATATTATTATTATACATAGCAAATACCCAGAACACCCGGAACAAATATTTGTAGATCGTACAAACATTTGTCCCAAGGCGGGAATCGAACCCGCAACCTCTTGCGTCGCAGGCGGACCTTCGCCCGCCGCGCCACAACGGTCGTCAAAATATGATATGTCGTGATATGTGCTTAATGAAATTATACGTAGAACAAAATACATTCATTGCTTGCGAATGATGTTTTAATGACACTAACGACTCTCATGATAAGTAAGTATGTGATTCTAGGTGAGGAATTCCTAGAGTGGGGCAACGTTTAAATAAAAGTTTTTACGCAATTCATATTAGAGCTTATTGGGCAAATATTTCCCATGTAAGATATTGAGATGTGCGTACTTAATATAAATGACGAGCTTCCTTAACATTGATACAATAAATGAGAACAACGTTAATAGCTAATGTAAATAAAGGTTCATATAGTTACATCGTGCCAATCGATTTCTGGAGCTGTACAGAATTTGTCCATCTTCAGGTGGAAGCATAGTTGTTTCCACTGAATTTGACCCCATATGAAGAGCAACCTAAAAAATAAAAATAAAAGTTGAATTAAACTTTGGTACCCTAACAATACCCGTTATGTAGATAAAAATCATGTACTCTTTGCACTTTTCATAATATTCATAACATGCACACATTATTCAAGAGATCGTTACCAATACGTCAATCTAAATCATTGCTTAAATATTGGCAGCATTCTTGGGTTTTTCTAGTTAGAAATTCTCGGTAGCAGAACGAAGTTTCGAATCATGCCTATTATTATTTCATAATAAAATAAAATAACCTCAAAAAATATGAAAAGTGTAGTGTAGTGTATTTGAACAATACCTGCATAGATATTGTTCAAATACATATTTTTTAGTAAACTAAATATTAAATTGTAATTTAAGACTCACCAGAAGTGCGAACACGAGCGAGAAACACATTTTTGCCATTTTTATTAACTTATGACAAAATCTAACTAATTAGCAAAATCTTGATACTTATATAAAATTTTTGAAATTTTACTTGCCAATTGTGCTCTCTGTTTAAATCTCACAGTTTGAATGACATTGTTTTGCTATGCATCCCATTATATATTGAGACGTGACGTTAAGGAAACAACAACAAATACAAAAACAGTTAGTTTTCCTCTATGATTAATGAATTAATTAAGAATTACGAATATGTAAGACATCCAAGTTACAATTTCATGATGCAATCATTTCTTAAAAAAAATTTAACTAGTAGAACAATAAATCTTAAAATAAGCTTAAGCTGAAGAATTAAAGATACTCAGGAATAGGTAGGTGCGATACGACGTTTTTGAAAGTTAAGATTTTTATTGAGGTCCTTTAATAGTTCTAATGACCAAATTCATTATTGCTTTTATGATACAGATGAGAACAACCCAATAGCCGTCGGTTCTCGTGGTTCGTTGCTGTACATAAAAATGATATGTAATATAATGATTCATTTATTACAGTGCCTATATTGCCGCACATATTATTACGGTAATTATGCGAGTTTACTGACAATTACGTCACTTAGACCTGGTTATTGGAAAGACCCTGACGTATTTTCGTATAATACTTCTCCTGACGTCTATAAGATATCAGACTTTTAGACGTCCAATTATTATTTATTGAGTTCTCATTTTCAATATACGTATGAATGTTCATGCGCCTATTTAGTGCACTTTACTTCATAACGTCTATTGCACTATGGAGTGGCTTTCGGAAATAGCAAGAAACACTGTAAATTACTAGCTTAGCTTAAGCAGTAGTAGCTAATGTATGGAAAGATGACGAATTCAGAACTCTTTCCTTTCGATTTTACGATTCACGTATACAAAGCCCCTTTTTTAAACATGGAAATAAAGGTTTTTAGTTAAATGTTCGAGTTATTACAAAAATACCCAAATCGCTTTTAGGTGTGGCTATAACATTTGAAGAGTTCCCTCGATTTCTCCAGGATCTAAAAAATGATTTTTTAAATCGGTTTGTAATAGACGACAATTCTGAGAACATACAATAAAACCACACATATACATGCAGTCGAACATAGAACCTCCTCCTTTTTTGAAGTCGGTTAAAAAGATCACTCGCCAGACATGCTATACAGGCTGCAGGGAAAACTACACGCGCGGTAAAGTTCAACCAGTATAAACTTCAGTCTTACCATATATTTTTTTTCTATTTCGGGGTTTAAGTTAGTTTTAACTTTACTCTGCGTTTATTAATGTGAGGGTTAGTTTAACACACTGAATTAAAACTACAATTTGCAAACAAATACAAAATACTGAACTGGCAATTAAACAAATGCCAGACAGTGAATGCTTATAAATCCTTTTAGAGATTCTATAAATGCTTAGGGCGAAAACTAACTTGCAACGTTTGTTTGTAAAATGTCGAGTTTTTATATAGCGTTACAGTAGTCAGTGTAGCGGGCTGAGCCTCTCGTTGCGAGCATTGCGAGCGCATGTTCACAATCAAGTCACAATTATGTCCATAATCGTTTTGTTTTTGCTTCTTTCTCCAATAAAAATTACTTAATATAATTTACGAAGCACACAGATCATTATCAAACGGAAATCATTTTCTTCATAAATAAATCCGCAATTCTGAATTACAATGGAGCACGCTTGAGTCATATGCTCGAAGCTAGCGTTCGCCGCGTCTTATGTATCGCCATTTTTTAACCCAGCTCGCCTCGAATTATATACCACAAACAAAAGTTCTAAGTCAGTGTCCGCCTTTAAGTGTAATAACATCAACCACACGTATTTTTGCATCCTAGCCTGGTTATACCATAGCCTATGGCCAGAAATGTAGAGGCATGACAAGGGAGGAGAGTTAGGGACGAATCACATTTAAATCAACATCAATGCGGATTAAATCTATTGAATATAGCTATTTTGTCGGAAGATGCGTAAATTCATTTCAAACTGTGAGGAGGAATAAATATTTTTTTATAAATGATTACATTAAATTATTATTATAATTCGTACGCATCTTCATACAAAATTGGTAAACTTGTTACTTCTACATTAGGTATACTATTACGCCATTTTGACCGTGACTACATTATTCATTCATTGTGAGCCAGCATACATTTATCTAGCTCTTCAGCAAGACCAGTCAACTCGAGTGAATAGCTAAGTACAAAGTAAAAGGTTACGCCGTCTTTGGATGCTTATGCATCCAAAGACATAGTGTATGGTGCTCCTGTAAACTTTACAATACAATTGAACCAATACCTTCCTTCATCCTTAAAGTACACTACTAGTTAGTACTGTAAAACTACACTATCTATTACAAAAACTTGCCTATGGAGGTTATATCCTTGCCCCCTTAATAGTAACCTCGAATAAATTTACGTGATACGTGCAGTGTAACATTGGAATGCTTTCCAATAAGCCAATAGTTTCTTTTTTACGTATGTAAAAAAGAAACTATTGGCTATATTACTTAAAGTGTGTACGTATGTACACACTAAATATATGCTATACCAAATATTCGAATTGTTTAATTAAAGAAATGTACCACCACCAGGTGAATAGATACAATGTTCCCTATTGTATTAAAGGTAATTAAACAAAAACTGTTCTGTTTTGGCTTAATTTCTTTCAATATAATACCTTACCTAGTCCAGTAACATAAACAATTAACTACCTCCGCTATAAGTCAGTATGTTTTCTTTCATGCCACAAGCAATTCATAATATGTAGTTCTTTTATAAATAGTTACTATAAGTTTACATCAATTGTTAAATTAACTTGAAGGTATTTTATCCTTACCCAGTTCTTAATATTTACTCGTTTAACTTACCTGTAATTGATTCATACCCCACCCATGCAAGCATGTTAGCAATATAAACAAACAATAGTCTATGGTTCTTGAGATCATTTCCGTTTCCATCTAGCAAAACTTCGTTTTTATATCAATTCAATGAAAATGTGTGCAAAAGTCTGCTTTGTTGTTTCGCTCCATCACCTTCTACCACGAACCACTTCCACTACCACCAAGACACGGTGTGGAGGTGGGGCTCGAGGGACGGAAGATCGGTTTGTGTGGTGTCCAGGTTCTCACTTGGCGCTCCTTGTAGTTCTTTCTGGCCTGTCTCAAAAATGTATCGGTTTTAAATAATTCTTTATCTTTTTTACAAAACTTTGCTCCACACTAGGAATTTCTCCTGTATCGTGGGTGCGTTTAAAAACAGCCATACCCAGAACAACTACATGTAGGCCATAAAAATATATTTTCCATGCGGGAATCGAACCCGCAACACGCAGTGCAACAGGCGATTGCTCATTGCATTACGCCAACCGTGCCGTGTCAAATAGGATGATAGTGATGATGACGGTGTCATAATTACGTTAGTTTATGAATTTAGCTATTAAACAATGACTCGTAACCTGAACTTACGTAAATTAGATAAGTAGATACTTAATGGTCCGAATTTTGATTGATGCTCAAATATAAGGAAGTTTGATATTGATTCTTACTTCTTCCATGAAATTCCAATTGAAAAAGATTGAATTAAGATTAATGATGTTTTATTCGCTGATGACGACAATTTTAGTTTGCATGCACGTTTCAATCCTAGTTTAGTTATAGTTTCCACTATCCTACTACTACAAATCCCAATCCCAAGTATGTAGTTTATCTAGAGCAGCAGTTTATCGGGCATTTACACCATACATACCCATAAAATTGAAAAAAACGAGCTGCAATTATTATAAAAAAATAAATATAATAATTTATTTATGGCGCTCATTAGGAGAGGGCTATGTCCAGCAGTGGACTAGTATAGCCTGATGATGATGATGATGATGATGATGATGATGATGATGATGAAGACTATCTGAAAACTGTACGAATCCGTACCACTCGATGGCAACTAACAAAAAAAGAATTACAAAATTCATTTGCTTATAAGACGTAAGCCGTTGGTCGAAATTTATTGCTTTTGTTGACTTATCCCTACTACCTACTACTTTTTAATGAAAACTGGTCTGTAATGTGTATATGTTGTCATGACGGTTTTTTACAACATAAACGCTGTTGAAGTTGTACGAGAGCTCATGACCAAAACCATGTCCCATCGTTTTACAGCCAAAACCGTGTAAAATCGATAGACTAGATGAATCTGAACTCGACCCCAGTTTTCTTTTGTCCAATTTATTGAAATTGTCCTTCAATTTTGAGTTCTATGGTTTCCGGTAAGCTCTAATCATTATCTGAGTTAAAAATGTGGAAGTTTAAAATTTAACTATTCATTTGCTTGATGGAACTAAATACGCTGCAATATCTGATTAGTTAGGTGCCACACGAAATTTGTCCGATGTAATATTTTTAACCCCCGACTCAAAATCGACGGGGTGTTATAAGTTCGACGTATCTGTTTGTGTGTGCGTGTGTGTATTTGTGTGTGTCTGTCTGTGAAATCGTAGCTCCCGAACGGATGAACCGATTTTGATTTTGTTTTTTTTGTTTGAAATATGAATTAGTCAAAAGTGTTCTTAGCTATGTTTTATAAAAATCGGTCCAAGATGGCCGCCGCCACAAAATGGCGGATAACATATTTTTTCACAACTCCCTCAATATGGGTATTAAACGAAAAGGATTGACTAGTAAACTGAATGCATATTAAGTAACGTAATGGAAACTAAAAACTTAAAAAATATTTTTGTCCTATCAATGCCCTAGATTGATGAGGAAAGTGGAGTGATGACTGGTATCTAGAACCTAACTAATTATTTTTTTTAGTGTTTACTACATTATTACTACCTTTATTTTTTTGATAAAATCGTTTAACTTAAAAAATATTTTCAGTTATTTTTCTTGGTTGAAAGGTAAATTATATAATATATTCTTGAGTTTATTTATATATTATATCTATTGAATCTTTGAAGTGATTTTTGCCTTTTTTATAATACGGTAACTTTGATTTAAACGGGTTTAGCTGTTTCAAATTATGGAAGGGTATAAGAGAAGATGACAAATTTTAAATCTTTACTGCTTCTTAGTCTATGCAATTCTGCTAAAGCTAATACCTATGTCATAAGGATTATAAGGCAGCTTCCTTTGGTTGACCTCTCAAATAGCAAAAACCATTTAAACTTTTTACGCGTCTTAAAGCCACGTAGGCTTGACCTTTTGCAACCAAATCACCCAAATCTTAAAACGCAAGAAAATAAAAGTAATGAAATAGAAATAATTAAATGGCCCCTACAAAAATCATGAAAAATAAATAAATTATAAATAAAAAAACCCCCGACACTAAATAAATAAATAAATAAATAAATAAATAAATATTGCTGGACAATCCACACAGCATCATCTAGACCCAAGCTAAGCAGAGCTTGTGTTATGGGTACTAGATGACTGATATACTTAATGGAATACATTACATAGATAGATATTTTTACTATACATAGCAAGTACCCAGAACACCCGGAATAAATATTTGTAGATCGTACAAACATTTGTCCCAAGGCGGGAATCGAACCCGCAACCTCTTGCGATCGACCGGTTAAGCAGTAAACAGCCTTATAGTGCTGAACTGCGAGTGGCCCTACCTAAAAAAAAAGCAACCTCTTGCGTCGCAGGCGGACCTTCGCCCACCGCACCACATCGGTCGTCAAATAATAATAACAATAAAAAGGTATAAACGTTAAACCCTTTAAAAAGAAAAAATAACCTTGAAATTATGACCCTACGTAAGTACGTATGAAGTTAAACATCAACCCCAACACCCACAGCCAGGGTTACCGGCCACCCATTAACAGATTCATCTAAGTTCTAGTTAATACAGTTTTTAAATGTCGGGGTATTTTACGAAGCATTTGTTTCTGCATAAACATTATTAAATTATTCAGAATTAAGTAGGTAAGGAACAAACTTGGTTTAATTCTAAATTTGTAATTGATGGAGCACGGAGCTCCTTAGACGTGGGAAACCAATATTTTAGAAAATCGCAATAAACTATCGATCTTTATAAACAATTTTTAATACCTGAATAAAGATAATCCTTGTGATAAATCTAAGCCTGTAATGCAACTTATTTTTTGTTCTATTTTTCTTTTTGGAACGAAGTTCCTTATCGCTCGTTGCGAAAGGGGGCTAGACGGAAAAAAATAAGACGAAAAGTTGTAACGACACTTTTTGCTATTTTTTGTTTCTCTGTCTCTCTCTCTCTCTCTCTCTCTCTTATAGAAAGCAAGCCAAATATTTTCGTTTCGTCTTTCTATTTCGCATTGAACAGTGTGGTGTCGCGACGATTATTTTTGTTGAGTGTATACAGGTTTTTTGTACATAATAAATAATAACAAAAGGAACTTCGTTCCATCCGGGTGTCCCTTGACAAGTCTCAAGTTTTTTTGTTAGTATTATACTTACGGTGACCCCGTAAACTAGTAGTTTGAGCTGTGTCAGATAAATTGGTTTTATTTAAGTATCATAATCTTGTTATAAAGTCATCGGCAAGTAAAACAAATTCATCATTGTATAAATGTTTTCCTACTAGGTACTTATCTTGGTTTTAAAGCTAACAATTTCAATTTGAGCGTTGCACAAATATTATACTTCCATATACTTATTCAGAACCAACCAAAAACCAATCTAAATACTTATAATGATATGAAACCTAATCCAGATTATGTCTACTTCTACTATTAGTATTAAAATACATAACTTGTGACTTCCCTTACCATCGACCGGTGATGGGACCTTGATCAAGGCGCGTTCGGAGCCCATGGGCCCGGAGGGCGCATTGAGCGCATTGAGTGCGCCGTATTCAGTAAGGCGGTTTCTCTTCAGGTGCGGCCTATAGGAGACCTCATGTACCGCTGTCGCTGGAAAATAAGAAGGAATCCTTTTAGTCTTTGGTCCGTTACTCGGCTTTTCTCATTCTCATTATATATTCGGCAGAAAATTCTGACGACACGGCATTGGGGTCCTTCATTTTATGCGTCTGAATAAAGTAGCCACATAAGGAATCAATATAGTGTAACATAGGTAGAACATATCTTAACGTCGCAACATTAACCTAAGAGCTTTTTAAAAATATCTGTTTCGGAACAGTTTTGTAAGTGTGGCTTTCATTGTTTCATTTTGTATTATAACCGAAACCGTCGCGAATAACTTTTTCAATAACATACCTGCAAATTGCAAAAAAACCTAAGAAAATTATAATTTCGCAGACTGCCTCTACGCATTTAGTGGATGTATATTATACTCCCATGACAACAGCTTTATTTATAGAACCTCATCCTCATTATCTCGTCAATCTAACTACCTAACTAGATAACACCAGTTATCACGGTTTCCCTGGGGAAACTGCAGAAACAGCAGGATAAATATGTAACAAGTAGTACCTACTGACGTACCTACATAATGACGTTCGTTTACGGTTATGCTTGCTTGCAGAATACTTTGAAAACTGCATTCGACACGAGTATTGATACATTTTTCTTTTTTAGGTATGGCTATAAAAACACTTTCGATTACAGGTAATTCTATGTTTACAAAGCGAACAAACCCAAAAACCAAACGACTATCCTCTCTAACGTCAAGTCCAGTGTTTCTTTTAATCTAAGTTTAAAGTTTAGAGTTACGGAAGCAGAATATATTCTCAATTTGAGTTCGACTAAACTTTAATAAGTTTAGAATTAGATATAATTTTT
Organism: Phlogophora meticulosa; assembly: GCA_905147745.2. NCBI lineage: Eukaryota > Metazoa > Arthropoda > Insecta > Lepidoptera > Noctuidae > Phlogophora > Phlogophora meticulosa. The sequence continues at coordinate 15,144,089 of LR990523.1, forward strand.
ATAAGTTTAATAATAAAAAAATATGAGTACAGAATAATTTCTGTAGTGAACCAGATGTAATAGAAATTACTACAAACCTCTTTAAGGGCGATTAAACTCATCAGTTGCAGCAAAAAAACATGTAAGGAGCAGTAAAGGATTATTCGCGATTTCAGGTTTCATCAAATCATAATTTATTTTTGATATTCAACTAGAATATCAAAAATAAATTATGATTTCTTGATGTCTTTAGACATAATGCACTGAGTCGCACGAGTCTATGCGGATTATGTATTGCGCGACTCCAGGTGTCTCTGAATTCTTTTAAAAAATCGTCTCATTTACAAATCTATAAGATCCAAAAATTGTAAAAAATACAATAACTTGAACAACACATACCTACGTGAGCGAGCGAGTTAACAACCACTATTTTAAGTATTACCGAGATTCAGAACTGTCCTTTCGATTATATCAGACCCTAGCGAGTTTATACCGTTTGCCTGAACTTTTTTTGCTTTACAGGTATGAATTTCGAAAATCAAAAGCTACATTCTAATAATTTCTGTTGAAACTGGTGCATTGCATAAGATTCCAATGGCTTATTGCGCTTCTTCCAATGTATTAAAAATGTTATTTTATTAGAATAACAGTTGTACCCATATCCTTTGACGAAACCGTGCTGTTGAGAAGTAGCACAGGATTTGAACTTACTTAATATGAGAGAAAATACAGCGATATAGTTTTGAAAAAATATCTTTATCTTACACCGACACATCCCATACTGGTAAAAACATGATGAATAGATTTGCATTTCATTTAGGAAATATCATTACCAAAAAAGTATTTACTTCCAAAGTACCAAACGCGTAACAAAACAGTAAATAATTTAATAAGTACAGTGATGGCAGCGGTATTGGCGTTTCAATACTAAAATGAACTGCAGTACTTACTAACCATGTGGTGGTGTCTTTTTGCTAAGAACATTGGCGTTGAAGTTCTTCTTGTTGCGTTTGCTGTTCTCTTTAACCCCAATGACTTTGAGGAGATTTGTGGCGAGCACAGCGCTTCCTTTAATGAGCTGCGCCTTCAAGTGCGTCATTCCACTGGATATGGCCTTCATTGCATAGGATACACTGTTCATAACAGACTCCCTTAAACTCCAGTTATAGCCCTCTTCATTTTCTTCCTGATACTGAAGAATAATTTGTGGTTGAACCGAGGAATAGGTGACTTAAAAACCATGAGGATGGAAAAGATTAGGGGGGCGAAAAATAGCTCCTATATCTGATTTCTTCATTTATACAAATGTTTTTTACGAAACAATACAATAACAAATATTTGGCCCTCATCAATTTTATCAGTAAATAAGTATATATGTTAAATGTTCTTACATTCCAATAAAATTATTTAAAAGACAGCAATAGAGTTTCTTACTCATTCCTTTTATTTTCTGATGGCGTCTTTCAACTCCAAGCATACCTTTCAACCTTCAAGCCAACTAAAAAGTGGGTTGACATGAATTTTTACAGTTCAATGTTGCAAATAACATCAGAAATTTGGACAAATTTAACGTTGGAGGATCCAAAATCATGTTAATACTGAACTCACGGTATTCAGTTGTTCTATTCAAAAATAGTTGGCAACCCTGGTTGGATAAAGGCGGACTAACCTTGCTTTGTGGTCCTGATAATGGTTCGTACACCATTGACGTTATCACTTGGGCAGACGACCGCTTTATCCTGGTAGAAAAAAAAATCACATGAAGCTGTAAAAATCTATTGAGTGTACTATTAACGACTACCTACCGATAAATGAGTAGGTTGCTCTTCTCGGATGAATTAATTGTCATCCAAGAAAACCTTTGTGTGAAATATCAACAATTATGGCAAACACACTCAGGGACATAATTAGAGGAACGGAACAAAATAAACTCCAAAACTCCACCATATGACTGTCTTCCGACAATGTTACTCTGAGCGTATCTTTCTCCGGGTCGTCTCCATACTTTCACCCTTTTATCATCTGGCTTAAGACAAAACCTAGACTCGTCAACCATATTTTCCCCCAGTCAGCATCATTCCAATTTTGGTATGAGCGAGCAAAGTTAGCCCGAGCTACTCGATGATCTGTGGTAAGTAAGAGTCCTCTAGCTGGCAAGTATGGCTTTATTCCAGCTTCTTTAAGTCTTCTTCTTACGGTTTTAGTGCTAATTGTCACCTGTCGAACGTCCTGGAGCGTAGATCTGACTTCAGAAGAAGTCAAAGTGCGATTTCTCAGAACAGTGCTCGCCTTAAATCGATCGTCTCTCGCTGATGTGACTCTCTTGCGACCTTGCCCTGCACGTCTCGTGTATTCTCCAGTCTGCCAGTAACGTTTAACAATTCGGAAGATGACGGATTTGGAAACTCGCAATGTTTGAGCCACTCTTTATAACTACGACCATTTTCAATTAAAGTAACAGCTTTGGAAACCTGAGCTACGCTAAGATCCGGCATTGTGCCTTCAGGTATTCATTGATGTGTAAGGAGCACCATTGCGATACGTTTAAAAAAAAAACTTGAATAAAGACAGATTTTATGAAAAAGTCAGCAAAATTATTCCAATAGACTAGTGAAAATAACAAATAAACGAAAAAAACAAATGAAAGCCTTCTTTTTTCAAACTAAATATTATTGTATATGTGACCAGTTTGTATTAAGAAGTTTTTGTACATATATTAGTATTTTTCTTTGATTGATGAAGCGTTCCTCTAAATAAGTCCATGAGTGTATATTGGTGGTAGCAGTACTACGCACAATAAAGCACGTTTAGTAGTTTCTAGTTTCATTTGGAACATGTCACTTGTAGAGATATGATTGACTCCGAATTTAGGAAATCTCCTCTATTCTATAAACGTTCGCGTTGTCAAGCATTAACATATGTAAAATAGTTGTATTTTATTATAATTAGTTTCATGACCTCTTGGAACATAGTAGAATACTACCATTATTTAAATTGGGAAGTACATCTGACCCTACTAATAATAATCCTATTTCTCTAGTATCAAAACTCTCTAGAATAAATGATAGAAACATTCTCAAGAGCAGTTACACAGATCTTTAACAAAAATAAATGATTAGACATAGTTCGACAAATGATCGGCATCGGCAAGAATGTTCCTCTTTAGGACAATGGAACGGACGACAGATCATCATCGTCTGTCGTCTGTTCCATCTCTTGAATGTGACCAGGGCGCTGACTCACATTGAGTGTTTGTTAATAGCGGTTATGTCTATGATGTCCAGGTATTGTTGCTGGCGCAACGCTGGCGCCGAAGCGGCCCGTGCGGACACCAGGCACACCACGCTGATCCATACCTAGAATGAAAGTGAGGGTTAGCGAAACGGTAGGAAAAAATCATTTTTGGAATTATTTTATGACTAGGTCTGGCCGCAACTTCGTACGCGTTATCACGAATGCAGACAAAGTCGCGGATTAAAAAGAAGCCTATATCTTTTTTTTTTGGTTCAAATTTATTCTGTACAAAATTGCATCAATATCGATGCAATAGTTATGCCGCGAAAGCGTTACAAACAGAGTAACGCTGTGTCGACTAATGATATTCATGTAATTGATGAATTTCTAATGAATTTCATGATATGATTGTGCATGCAATAGAAATATTTGCGCAACTGATAAGCCGAATATAGTGAGAATAAAATTGTTTTACCAGGTTTAAGTCAATATATTATGTATATCATATATTGTGGCAAATAAAGAAATTCATTTCATTTCACATTTATAATATTCCTAATGGATATTTGTGTAGTTTGCAGCCAATAGTACAAAAACTAAACAAACTTAACTATTTACTGTTCACACATAGTAGATAAGTAAATAGGCAAAGCCTCTTCTCATGCACGAGGCAGGCAGGATCATTAAACACCAAGCTTGCTTAAGGCGGTTTGGAAATTTAAGACTTAATTATTTATAAATCCAGGTTTTCCCACGATGTTTTCGTTCACCAATGTCAGTTAAGTCTTAGATAAAATAAAACATCCATAGGTTAAGTATTAAAAATAAATAATAATAATATGTTTTATTTTACGTGCGATTAAATACCGCAAATGGGGGCAATAACCATCAGCCCCGAAAATATAGCTCGTGCATTCCGTCCGTTGCCGAACTGGAAATCGCCAGGGCCGGATGGGCTGCACAATTTTTGGATAAAATGGCTACAAAAGTCGCACGCTCCTTTGGCATCTCAGTTCCAGTCCGCCGTAGAGACTGGATCGCTGCCCCAGTTCTTTACGACAGGAATTACCCATCTGCTCCACAAATCTGGTAGTACTGCGGCACCCAAAAAATATAGACCAATCACTTGCTTGCCAACGGTCTATAAGGTCCTTACATCCATTTTGAGACTTAAAATTAACAATCATATCGACAGCAATTCGATAATGTCGGCCTCTCAAAATGGATGGAGGAATGGGTTCCACGGTACTAAGGAGCTGCTCCTCATTGATACTGCCATTAGCCGAAAGGATCTGTCGACATGCTGGAAAGACTATAAGAAGGCGTATGATTTGGTGCCACATACATGGCTCACGAGGGTACCGGATTTGTATAAAGTACATAGATGCAACTTTGCGCACCTTCCTGACGTCGTGTATGGGGCAATGGAGAACCGTTCTTTTTTATCCAAGATGCGTTTGAGTCCATCTTGGTTCTGGTTAGCCTTGAATCCTCTAAGTACATTACTGGAGGATTCGGATCTAGGCTATCGGTTGAAGAGAGGTGGTCAGGTTGTATTTCACCTTCTTTACATGGATGACCTAAAGCTCTTTGCCCCCAGTGATTTGCAACTGATGGAGCTACGGAAGGTAACAGTAACAGCTTTTCATATGCTAAGACCCTCCACAATCGCGAGATATGCAGTCTCAGGGTCTCTTATTTCCTAGAAATCGACGTGGGGATGCATCGAGATCTGGTCGCGGTGGACAAGGGCCTCACCCCGCTCTCGTTGGCTCAAGAGAACTAGCGCAAACCTGTAGTACTTGACACTAACGATCGCAAGGAAGTATGGCAGAGTAAGGAGCTTCACGGACGCTTTTTTCAGGGCCTACATGGGCCTGATGTAGACCAGTTGGCGTCCGTATCTTGGCTGCGTTTCGGTGACCTCTTTGGGGAAACCGAAGGTTTTGTTTGTGCAATTATGGACGAAGTTATCATGATGAATAACTATCGGAGATTTATTGTGAAGGATGGTACGGTTGACATTTGTCGGGCATGCCACCGTCCAGGTGAATCAATCCGCCACAACATCTCCGGTTGTTCTCGTCTTGCTAACGAAGAGTTCTTGCATAGGCACAACTTAGTAGCCAGGATTATCCATCATTGCTCTAAAATACAGTCTTGTAGAATCGGAAGTGCCGTACTATAAGTATATGCCCGACCTAGTTCTTGAAAATGGCAGTGTCACTTTGTATTGGGACCGATCCATCATCACTGACAGGACTATTATAGCTAATAAGCCTGATATAGTGGTGATGGATCGAATTGAGAGGTACGCAACGATTGTTGATGTAACGAGGTTCCCGTCATGTGGAACATGACGGGAACCTCGTAAAAGCCGAGAAAGATAAACAAATCAAGTATCTTGACTTGGCTCGCGAGGTTGTCGACATGTGGGATGTGAACTCAGCAATCGTTGTAGCGATAGTCGTGTCAGCCAATGGCTTAATAGCTAAGAGCCTCGACCAACACCTAAGGAGGCTCTCGTTAGGTAGCTGGATCAAGGGCTTGATTCAGAAAACAGTTCTTCTGGACACGGGGCGCATTGTTAGACGATTCCTGTCTCTGGAGCCCTGACCGCCAGTAGCTTGGACCGGTAGTTTGTTCCCGGTACCGATATATCAGGCGTTCCGTCTCACTTATTTAGCCTAAAAGTAAGAGGATGTGGCCAAGTTAATCGCGGCAATTTGCTATGCCATCTGTTTCTTGCACGCTACCCTTAACCGTTCCGAGAGTTATTTTGGAAGATTTTATTCCATAATTCAGAATAAAAAAAAAACTAATTATGATAAAACCATGACTATTCTAGGCCTTTTAACATTAATTTCACTAAAAGTTATAGAAAATCACTTCTGGAAAACTCGTTTCAAATTTGTACTTGACAGGAGTTTATGTCAAAATTCACGACGGCACAAGTCTTTTGAGTATCGTATACAGTGTCGAATTTAACGAATTTAAGTAAAAGATTTTAACAATTCCAATTGAAATACATCCAGTTTTACGCCTAATTCTATTATTTTTTTTTTTAATAAAACGTTGCCCCACACTAGGAATTTCTCCTGTATCGTGGGTGCGTTTACAAACATTTAAAACTCACATACACAAACAGCCAGACCCGGAACAACTACCTGTAGGTCATACAAATATTTGTTTCGTGCGGGGATCGAACCCACAACACGCGGCGCAGCAGCCGATGGTTCAACCACTGCGCCAACCGTGTCGTCAAACTAATTAAAGTTAAAATTAGTTATCAAAATATACTCATAAAACGAAAAATCAAAATTATATGGCGGTCATACTTTGTTCTCAAATTCCCCACTCATTTAATTTTATCATTCTTGGTTGATTTAATTAAGAAGCTAATACGAATACAACGCTTACTATAATATAATAATAACTCAATAGCGCGTCCTCCCTTGAATCCATTGGTGACTTAGAAAATTCTTAAACTTACAATTTAATCCATGAGATCACTCGTCAAGATCCTTTTACTACACACTAGGCACCGTGTTGCAACCACCACGGTACCTAAATAAACAGGGAATTTATCACGGGTCATTGTTGACATCTCTTAACTTAGCTTAAACACTGTGCAGTTCAGTCAGCACTTGATTATCGATCGAAATACGGTTATTGCTATAACGATAGCGACTAGTGTGATTTGGTTTCATTTTAAGTGATTTTTTCCTGAATTTTAATAATAATAATAAATCATTTATTCAGATAACTAAGATTTTGCAAGACTACAAAACTCAAGTATTATACTAGTAGTATTTGTTTACTTGTCATTCTATGACTTTTACATTTTGCCAATAATGTGCAAAGGCAATCTGTATGTCGGCTTCATATCTACTGTTTTTTTTTTAAATATTACAATATTCTTAAGAATAAAACTGAATTAAAAGCATACTTCAATTTCCTTATTATAAAAATACCATTACTCTGTAATTCAAAAGCTTTAAATTGCATCAAAATTAATATTAAGGACTAATTTAGCATATCTATCAAACGTTCAACTCTAGCACTCTTCCGAATATTGACTATGGTACCGACCGAACATATCCAATCCGCTTTTTTTTCGTAGTAGGACAATAAATGCAAACTTCGGACGTGTTTCGGTCGGTTCGGACATTCGGATGGTCACTTCAGAGTACACCCTGACAAAAATCAAAATTTAATATGTCGACCAGACTTTATATTATTAAAAATATATAGGAAAAACTTGAAAGGTGTCAAGGGACACCCGGATGGAACGAAGTTCATTTTGTTATTATTTATTATGTACAAAAAACCTGTATACACTCAACAAAAATAATCGTCGCGACACCACACTGTTCAATGCGAAATAGAAAGACGAATCGAAAATAGCTGGCTTGCTTTCTATGAGAGAGAGAGAGAGAGAGAGAGAGACAGGCAGAGAAACACGCGCACGCCGCACGGCTTACAAGTATAGCAAAAAGTGTCGTTACAACTTTTAGTCTTAATTTTTTCCGTCAAGCCCCCTTTCGCAACGCGCGATAAGGAACTTCGTTCCAAAAGTTATCGAACTGTGTTAAGTGGGTTTTTCATGGAATTGTGAAATTTCAATTTCATGAAATGTATTTGAAAATGTTGTCGCCAGTTGTGCGAGAAGTACACACGTGCTCATAAGAACTTACAAATGGTGTTCATTGATCTAGAAAAAGCGTATGATATGCCTCGGGAGGTATTATGGTGAGTGTTGAAAGAGAAGGGTGTACCTGGGAAGTACATTAGTGGAGTTAATTTGTGCGATGTATAGCCGATCTACGTATGTCCCGTCGTCTACTGTTAACATTGACAAGTTGGCTGTAGGATTGCACCAAGGGTCGGCTCTAAGACCTTACCTCTTCCTGTTGATACGACGGACGCTTTGACGTCGGACATACATAAAGAGGCATCCTGGTGCATGCTATTTGTCCACGTCAATGTCCTTGTCGGCGAAGGTGGTCTTGAGATCCAGAGCAGATTGGAGAAGTGGCAACAGAGGCTGGACATTATACGCTTGAAAATCAACAGAACCAAAACAGAATATATTTTATGCGATTCCGGCGGTCTCTCCAGTCCTGAAGCCATATGGCTTGATAGCGAGGTTCTCCCGGTCTGCTCCAACTTTCAATATCTCGGTTCGTTCGTGCAAAGTAATGGAGCAATAGCTCGGACTGTCAAGCACAGAATTAACATTAGGTGGATGAAATGGCGGCAGGTAACAGGAACAACTTGCAACTCCCACATTCCCCTTAAATAAAATATAATTGTTTAAGACTGACCAGGTTGCCATACATTATTTTCCTTTTTATCCACTGTTAAGGCAGCGCATGCAAATAATTCTGTTTTAAGAGGTATTTCTTTCTGACTTGCTAGACTTGCATGATGCGATTGCTCGGCATGACTATGCATCATATACATATAATTAATCTTATATATAAAATTCTCGTGTCACAATGTTCGTTCCCGTACTCCTCCGAAACGGCTTGACCGATTCTCATGAAATTTTGTGAGCATATTGAGTAGGTCTGAGAATCGGCCAACATCTATTTTTCATACCCCTAAGTGATGAGGGTGGTCCACCCCAACATCTTATATGGCAAAACAACGTTTGCTGGGTCAGCTAGTATTATATAATATTAATATTTTTGAATTGGAGTATTAGTTTAGGTTACCTACATACAAACTTTCAGACATTTTTTTCCTCTTTATTATACATATTAGTAGTAATAGAAAATAAAATAATAGTTTCAAAATATATTTAACTATGAGTTTTCATGTGCAAGAACCACATGAAAAATGGTATTTCTTTATCTTTTTATTACCTTCATCACAGTTTATTAAAAATATTGAAAAAGATATCGTTATAAATCCATAATATAGAGAATATTACACCGGGTCCGGAGAAGTGCATTAATTTGTTTTCGGTAAACTATTTTTTTATACGTTAGTAAGTTATGAAAGGTACATTACTCGTATGTCGTAGAATACCAGCCGTGTGTATTGTGATTATTTTATATGTACATGCAGTGTCCACTCATAACATAGGTACTGTTGTATCTTTTGTTTATTTTACAATATGTGCCATCTCGTGCTTCACGGAATACATAACAGTTGTAATTACCGAAGACCGAATAACATAACAGGGGACAATAAAACAAAGAGTTAGTCCAGACATGGAAAGTAAACAATATTTAGTATGTCAACGAATGAACTAAAAGTGTATATGTCAATGTTATGTCACTTACATAAATTGTTTCACATTTCAATGATAAGAAAAATATATAGGGTGCAATATAACTAAATACATGACAAAAAAATATAGAGAATCAAAGGGCATCAAAAAACTCATCCGCATCACTGTCAACGGGAAAAGTGCTCAGAATGCTGGCAGCATTGCCACGTTGAATGGCAATGCTGAACCTTTGGCCAAAAAACCAGCCCACAGGTTACGTGAAGAGTTGACCAAACGCTTAGCGATGTCCCGTAAAACTAAATGGACCCCATGGCCCTAGTGTTTCAACCCCAAACGGCTCAAATATATAACTGCCAATTAGGTTGTTATATTTTCGCCATCAAAGTTACCGACATAGCTCAAAGAATTAGCAAGCTGAAGTGGCAGTGGGCTGGCCATATCTCGCGAAGAACCGACAACCGCTGGGGTAAACGTGTTCTTGAGTGGAGACCGCGACTCGGCAAACGTAGTGTAGGACGCCCTCTGACCAGGTGGGATGACGATCTACGAAAGACTGCAGGCAGATGCTGGATGCGGCTAGCTGAAGACAGGGCGCTATGGCACTCATTAGGAGAGGGCTATGTCCAGCAGTGGACTAGTATAGCCTGATGATGATGATGATGATTTTCGCCATTAGAGGTTTAGGATTTATGAATCGCAGTTTGCGAGTGTCGTGAAGGTTTTGGAAAATCTGCTAACATGCTATGTGAAAGAGCTGAATCCAAAGGTAAAACTAAGTGAAAAGTGGCTTACCATGTCATATTATTCAACTGTTTTTTATCTATTAGTCTACCGAACTGATTACTGAAATACAAATACATACCTACACCTGTGTGTTGCGTGAAATAGTATTAAATAACAGTAGTCGCATATGATCTCACATCTCGCCTATTCAATAATGATATTGAATAATGACCTACAGGTAGTTGTTCCGGGTCTGGCTGTTTGTGTATGTGAGTTTGTTGTTTGTAAACGCACCCACGATACAGGAGAAATTCCTAGTGTGGGGCACCGTTTTTAAAAAAAAAATAAATAAATGCAACATTAACATAGATCCTGAAAAAAAAACCTCAGGAATGATTTGAAATGATTTTTCGTAACCGCGCACTTTCCAGGCTTCCTGTTCCACACTTCCGTCCCTCGAAAACTAATAAACTAATAATGGTTCTTATGTACTGTAATAACCGACTTTATCAAAATCTATATATTTATTTGCTTTTATATTTTATTTTCTTTACCTTCGCTTAATATTACCTACTTGCTTTATTACAAATATAAATTTCCTTTTTATTATAAAAAATGCAAGTGCTAAATTCCAAAACCGAAGACGTATTAATTACGTGACTAGGTTGCTATTCTTGTTGGTATAGTATAATTAAATTGGATTTGAAGTTCTTCGTTGGTAAACTGCTGTATTAATAACCACTTTCGTATTTTTCTGTGTTGGCAAGTTGCATTACTTAACGCGGCCTACCCAAATGTCCGTTGAGTCGTTGAGCTCCTGTAGTTCTAAATCGAGCTACAGCATTACTCACAATGGTCCACTATACTGGTCCACTATATCTATATGGTTCTTTCTTCGTAGGACCGTCTAGGACAGTGATATGCAAATGCATGGTCCTCATGTGATCGATTTGAACAAGATACTGTCGGAATTAAAATGAAACTGTGTTTGTTTTCAATACTAATTTACAGAAATTAATATAATTATCTCTCATACTCACAAAAAAAATGTAAATTCTCACAACCATGTTTCACGATCACGGAATACGACTAACAGAAGCGTGTGCTCCAGTGTCTGTCTCGGTGTTTACTAAACACCAAATGCAAGATAGCACGGCACACGTATCTCCTCACGAACCTCTTTCACTGGCGGTTAACACGATACTGCGCTGTGTGAAAACACCGTAGAAAAATGTTATGCAATGTAACCAAAGCTTTTGAAGGTTCGACTCGGTGACTTATTTGTTGCCAGAACCGATTTTTCACTTAAAGTCGCATTCGCTATACAAGGAATGACTGCTTATTTGACCTCCACAACCCAGTTAGGCACTTGAAAACACTGGTAAGACTGTCTGACAGACTATTTGACTTCTGTCTGTTTACGATTTCCTACATTAAGTTATGATAATTTTCTTTAGTTAAATACTAGCCCGATTAATTAACATTTTAGCCATATATGGCTTACATAAGCTCACTAATTGTTCGTATCTTTTGTTATTTGCTGTGATACCAGATGTAAGCTATCAAATGTGTAACTTTAAACAGGTGGGGACCTGGTGACCTGTATTACAGGTGTTACTAATTACCATAGGCACCAGCGACCCACAACCAAAACTAGTTGGCTTGACTGCTTGTGTGTAAATATTGTTTGTATTTTTTGGCTTGTGGTGAGAAATTACCAGTTTTTTATTATTATTTTCATAGTATAATGTACATGTATGTACATTTCATTATATGATGTATTGACATCATTATTGGCAGTTAGATTTTATTCTCGTTTACTAAATTTGACACTTTAACATCCATGTTCTTTGTAACATTTGAATATTTGTATGCCTCTTTCGTCAGACATTGGTGATCTTACAATGATCGTGAACAACCTGCATGCTGTACACACTCATGTTTAAAACTAATAGTAAAGAAACTTGAAACTACATGTTCTATAACACCATAACTTTTACAACTCTACTTCAAAAGCATACTAGAAGTGTTTTGTTGCTTTACGTACGTTTATATAACTAATTTTAATGTTCCTTATGGACAATAAAAACCCAATGCAGTCATAAGCATATAATAGGTATAGCTTATCAGTAATATAATATTGTAACTATATAGTCGCTTTGGGTTTGGCCTCATACTCGTATTAAAATAATTCGGCAGTTATAAACTATTAAAATAGGTCTTAAAAGCTAAAGCAAAACTGCAATTTACGTAGTTTCTATCCTGACTATTATCATAAATGCGAAAGTACGTTTGTTTGTTTGTTAGTTACCATTTCACGCCTAAACCACAGAACCGATCATCCTGAAATTTTGCATGTACGTTGGTTTACAGAAACGGACATAGGGTACCTCTCATACCGAAAGAAAGGACTGATCCCGAGGAAAACAACAATAACGTTCTCATGATTGTTAAATCCCAAATAAATGCGAGTGAAGCCGCGGAAAAAAGCTAGTAAATAGTTAAAGTCTTGAACCTCTATATTTTTTTTTTTTTATAGATATAAATAGGTTTAACAATTTCAATAAATATATAACAGCTACAAGAACGTTATTCTTAAATGTATGCTTGACTTTGCACTTACATGACTTCATCCATCGTCAGCTATGACAGCCAATTTAGAATCGGTAACTTTAATGCTATGGGTCCCGCAGAATTATTTTATCGAGACTCCTCCATTCCTCGGAAAGCACGCTAAGCCGTTGGTCACGAATGTCATTTTTAGCTCTTTGACAGTCGTTATTTTTTAGTCAGAAGCTCGAAAGTCTGACAACCATTCTTACCAAGGGGTAGCGTGTTGCCCAGTAAATGGGTTGTGGAGGTCAGATAGCCAGTCCCTCCATGAAAAATAGTGGTATTCACCTGCACCTAGTTAGAATTGACTACACGGACTTGAATTTGACGACACGGTTGGCGCAGTGGTTGAGCCATCGGCTGCTGCGCCGCGTGTTGTGGGTTCGATCCCCGCACGGAACAAATATTTGTATGACCTACAGGTAGTTGTTCCGGGTCTGGCTGTTTGTGTATGTGAGTTTAAATGTTTGTAAACGCACCCACGATACAGGAGAAATTCCTAGTGTGGGGCAACGTTTTTTAAAAAAAAAAAAAAAAAAAAAAAAAAAAAAAAAGAATGAAGACCGACCCCAACATAGTTGAGAAAAGGCCTAGGCTAATGACGAGTATTCTGACAGTTGGATGGTTCCGAAGATTTATATAGCAACTTTTTTTGATTGGGAACGTAATTCTTCATAATTTGTGCCCAATTGCACACTCATTAGGTAATAATGATTACTGTTAATATAATTAATTATGGTCCTTATAATTTTTTTTTGGCTGCGACATTTATAGACCAACTTTTTTATAACGAGGCACTGACGCCTACAGAATCTCTGTGGCACATTTGGCGGATTGAACCCTGAATGAGTATTACCAAGGCACATACCGTGATAGTATCTACTAAGATATCTTTGAATAATGAATGGATGCCTCTACTTATGAGGCTAGATCTATATGTTTTGTATGTGGTACGGTGTTGAATAACAATGAAAACAATGTTCAGTTATTTCATAAACACATTTTATTAATTTAATAAATAACTTTATGTAAAAATACAAACTTAAGGACTTCTCTACTGAAATCTTGTCAAATACGTTTCGCTGAAGGCTATAAATAAAAATACCAATATAATATAAATACCAATATCAATAAAATTAAAATTACATACATTTTCAGTCTATTATTCGCTTAGGTAAATAAATATAATTAATTAGTGCTTCCGGGTGTATGTCCAGTTTACCTAACGTTCATACGACACTTACAGCACACAGGAATGCCTCCTTTAGCTTTTACTATTTCAAATTTAGTCCTTAAGTCACTCAGCACGAGGAAATCGAAGTCCATCTTTGTGTTGACACATTCGAATTTGAAATTATTCAGAGTGTTTTGTAATAAGTTGGTCGTCTCTTTTGTGATTGGCCCCTCCTTTCTGAAATCATTAAAAAACAAACACACAAATATTGCGTTGTATTTCCATTCCTTTCTGGATACATTCCTTGAGAAAAATAATTATTGTAAACGTCACGTCTGTGAAGTGCCTTTGGTTTCAATTGTAGCAAAATGTGTGAAGCAAACGCATTTGCACGTGTGTTTAGAGAGTTTCTTGAATTCACTTGCAATACGTTTGCCAATTTTTGCTACTTTTTCTTACAGATAATTTTATCGGTAATCCCAGAAAGCTATTTGAACGATTCAAAAACAAAATCAAAATCAAAATTCATTTATTCAAATTAGGCAGTCCCCCAAAACGCCCACCCTTCACCACTTTTCTACGATTTCAACTCTAAACCTTGTCATTTACCGATATAATAAAATTAACAAACCAAGAACTTGTTCATGAGCAAGACATACCAAAGAAATTTTATACAATAGATTTCAACAATAGTAAGGAGCATGTTACGAACATCACTACGACTGTCCGCGGGGTTAAGGCTGCGGTCACGGAAGGGGCTGGTCGGTAGAAGAGTCATTATGAGCTCATACCTTCTTTCTTCGTTTTTCTTTCATACGAGTCACATTTGGTTAACTGTTTGTTTATAATTATAACGCATAATGTAGCGTACAGTAGCACACTGTTTGGATATAACCGAAGTTAAAGTATGGTAAGTATATCACCATCAGCAGGATATCCCCACTTTTTTCTTGAAACGCATCAATATTTAATCCTTAAGTCCTAAACTACTGAGTGTATCGAGCATTTGAATAGTAAATAGAATACTTACAAGCACCATTGAACACCGTAGATCTGCTGTAGTTCAGGTGTCTGAACAACTACTCTGGTTTTATTTCTGTTATCAGTTATGTAAAAGATAGGATTTTCCTAAAAAAAACAAAGATTGTATTGTTGACTAGTAGAAAATTTATTATGTGTTTATAATTCAAAGGATTCATGTACCCGTTTTCGCTAACACGAGGCAACATCTACACGTAGTGTCTAAACGTAAGCGCACTGTTTTTGTACTACAATCAGATCCAGCCTGTCCCTTGCTGTCCTCTTCAGCGACGTCCTAAGCCGAGGTTCGTACCCCGCAGGGGGTGCCCTTAGCGATAGTCGCTTAGCTTATAAGTTTTTATGCCTGGCTGGAGGCCTTAATTTTAATTAAGCCCCCCACAGGAAAGTTCGGTTGAGCAGTAAATATCCCTAAAGGATAAACTGCGAGATGCCCATTCCAAAAAAAAAAAAAAAAAAAACTGTTTTTGTACTGCGCAACAGTACGTATTCAGCCATTACATTTAGCTGTCGCATATTGTTAGTAAAGACGTCCCATGCATCTTGGTTTTAGTGAGGAGTTAAGTAGCCAGGCATTCGTGTTTCTAATTGGTTAATTATAAAAAAAAGTATTAATTCGTATGGATTTTCCTCTTGTAAGTTAAGTGACGTCATAATAAATATGTCTGTATAACTGGTATACTTACTGTGGAGTTAGAAGGACAGTCGGGCGAATCTCCGTTGCGAGAACTAAGGTCCATTGATAGTTTTTGGTATTGCACCGTCTGTTATAATTAATACCAAACGTTAGACATTTTAAAGCAACTACACAGAACAACTTTGTTGGTGCAAGTAGGTACAGAGGCTAGCATATCAAGCGTCCCCAATTTGTCATTTTTTTGGATAGTTTTTCAACTTTTTTACAAAACAATAAGATTTATGTTATTAATATATGAAGAAATAAAATAAAATAAATAATCATAGGGCATCAAAAAAATCCGCATCGTTGTCAACGGGAAAAGTGCCCAGAAGGCTGGCAGCATTGCCACGTTGAATGGCAATGCAGATTTATGTTCAATTGGGTAAATTTGACTATTTGGAATAGCTTGATGTGCTAGCGTCTGTACTATTTACCTACATACAATGGATTAATAGATTTCATGTTATTATAAATATACCATCATGTGCGTTTAATTATCTTATTAAAACTATTAAATTATTGACATTAACATTGGGTAAAAATAATTATGTTTAAACTTACGAGTTTTTGGAGAATCCTCTTAATCGGACCGGCGGGGTAGTTACGACCCTTCTCGAAACAGTAAGTCTGCCCTACGCAAGGAGCCGGCATCATCCCTATAATCAAGTAGCAATTATTCAATAGAAAGTCTACATAAGACACTACTAAATGTTATGCACTTAGCTAACTATAGTTTAGTAAGAAGTTTCTAAAGAGGGTGGGCAAAATATAGATATAGGGTTTCACAGTACTAATATCCCTACCAAGGGAAGACGGAATTTCAGGTGGTACACAATTGTTCATACGGAGAGCCGACACACGACCTGACTGTTAACATTTCTGAATATTAACGGAATGTAGGCGAAACTTATCCTCTGGACTAACCTCAGTAACTTAAGTTTCAGCAAGGGAAACAAGCAAAAGGTTTTATTTAAATAAAAAATAAATAATAAATAATGCTGGACAATCCACACAGCATCATCTAGCCCCAAACTAAGCAGAGCTTGTGTTATGGGTACTAGATGACTGATACTTAATACAATACATTACATAGATAGATATTTTTATTATACATAGGAAATACCCAGAACACCCGGAACAAATATTTGTAGATCGTACAAACATTTGTCCCAAGGCGGGAATGGAACCCGCAACCTCTTGCGTCGCAGGCGGACCTTCGCCCGCTGCGCCACAACGGTCGTCCACGGTTTGTTCAGAAGGAAGGTAACTTTTTGTTGTGCCACGAGCTACCCACATTTCATTAAAAGAACACCAACCGAATCATGATTATGATACCTGTTAGTGAATTTACCAGTGTATTGGCAACGTTGGGCGGTAATTTATTAGGAATGAGCATTTATTGTGAAGACAAAAGTTGACACGATGTTTTTTTTTGATTAATTCATTTTTTACACGCTTTATATTAGCTTCACTTGTATGTTTGTATGTATGTATGTTTGTAACCGACTCCTTTGGACGCTATTTTGACCCACTTTAAACGGTCAGATTTCATTCAAATTTTTACACCTGTTAAAGACCGATGACAATGCAATAATTCGAAATATATATAGTATCAAAAACTAAAAAACACGCTTTTATAAAAAAAAAAACAACTAAAAAATGAAAAATAAAATTTAATTAATTTGGATTAAGAAAAGTGTAAATTAGAATAAAAATTTATATTAATGGAAAAAAGCGTGGGGTGCATAGTGTTAATATTGAAGAATACACGTCGATACATGGATCCGACTGTGAATGACAGTAACCATGGAAACATAGAAAATGTTTATAACTATTAATCACGATAAATACAGGCAGTTACGTGATTCGAAGAAATACGAATAGAGCTTATTGGATATTGTAAGAAATTGTAGAGCTGAATTGTAGATTACGAGCATCCTTAAGAAATGTGTACTATAAACGTTTCTTATAGAATATCATAAGTTGGTGTATGTAAATAAAGGTTGGTAGTTACATGTATATTGGCTGGAGTCATACAAGACTTTTCCATCGTCTGCAGGTAAAGCTTCCACTGAATTTGAGCTCATGTGAAGAACGACCTAAAAATAAAATAAAACACACAATTATTAAAACATCTTTTCTTTCTTTCTTTCTTTTTTTTTTTTTCTTTAAAAAAAAAACGGTGCCCCACACTAGGAATTTCTCCTGTGTCGTGGGTGCGTTTTCAAACATTTATAGTCACATACACAAACAGCCAGACCCGGAACAACTAACCGTAGGCCATACAAATATTTGTTCCGTGCGGGAATCGAACCCACGACACGCGGCGCAGTAGCCGATCCCTCAGCCACTGCGCCAACCGTGCCGTCAATCTATATTGTACATGCCGAATAAATAAATTAAATCCTAAGAATCCAAGCGTGTTTCGACAGGAACACAATATTCAAAATAACTTTTAATTTTATTATGACAATCTGAATGAATACAGAAAATATTCGTCACGTTATCATTTGGGTCGAACAAAGTGTTCCCCGATTTTTCCAGTTGAAAACGATTGGAAGCAAAGCACTTTTTCAAATCATATGCGGTAAAGATGATTGTATGTACTTATGTAAGTCAAAACTTCGCGTTGAGCGATTTTTCTTACGGGCTCAACTTACGGGTTCGCGTCTATTATTAAAAAACTATTAAAAGCAAAAAGTTTAAACTTAAAACTCACCAGAAGTGTATACAGACACAATGTTCCCATGTTTATGAATAAATAACACAGACTTTTATTATTTTTCAAAATATTAGCCAACACTGGAAATATGGAAATTCCGAAATGCTGCTTGTCAACTGTGCTCTGTGTTCAAAGTTCAAGATGTGAATGATATAGTTGTGCAATATGTATCCTATTATATAGTAAGGCTCACATTTAAGGAAAACCGTGCATTACAGCATAATAACTGATAAGGTTCTAAAAAACACAGTTTTTTTTTCCTTCTAAATAATAATGAATAATTTAGCATTACGTCAAAAATCCAGCTTTTGATTCTATTATGCAACATTTTAGTTCAATTGTTACTACCTACAACTTAAAACTTGTAAGCCTTATTATCCACCTAGCAGCATATCCATCCGTAAATAAAAAATATTCATGACGTGCACTGTTATGACAGGCCTAGATTCTATGTATGTAATAATAATACGAGTAGCACACCATATATTTTAGAAAACATAAGCTTATGGTTAGTACCATAACCTAGCCATAGATCTATGTCGTTTCCTTCAGTAAATCCAAAGGTTGTCTGTAAAAGATCACCTTGTGAGATAAGACTGGTCGATGCATTGTGCCCATAGGTCAAAACCCCTCTATAAATCATTGGTGAATATTGACATATAGCACGATGTCATCACCACTACCGTACCTATCTAGGGGTATAAATATCAGGGCTATTCTCCAACTATCAATGCCTTGGCTTGAGGAAAGTTCGGTTAAGCAGTTAATTACCCTAAAGGCTAAACTGCGAGATCCCCATTCCAAAAAAGCACTGTAACTGTTAAAGTATGTAGAAGCCTTGAAAAACTGAGTTAAGTCAGCACGTACTAAAGATAGAGTTTTAAATATTTTTTATAATTGGTTAGACAAAAATGAATGTGTATAAAAGAGCAAAAAGGAATTTTTCTTGCTTTTAATCTGCAGTCTGTGCTGAAATTACGGGTTACGTAAATAGTTATTTGATCGTTCTAGCATAATTTTAGAGACAATATAGTAATAATGATTGTAATAAGTTTAAAGAATATTCTTTGGAAAACGCGCGTCAATTTGTTGAAGACTATCCGTGGTACAATCTCCTGCTATCGTCCACAAAGTTTTCATACATCTTGCTGATGTATGAGAACATGCTCATCTATTTTTCGAGGAAGCAACTAAATCTAATAACAAACATAATCAATAATCTAACAACAAAATACCCGAAAAATGTCACGCGAAGTTACAAATAAAGACTTCATTAACAGACTTTTCCTGAGTTACCCTTTATACATAGGTATGTACTTCGGAAACTTCCTCAAAAGAAAAAGGATTAATAAAATAATTTTATTCTATTTTTTTGCTTCTGATATCAACCTAATTCGTTAATTTTTTTTTTATTTTTTTTATGTAATATATTTTTCTATAATTATTTATTTACTAAATTAGATATTCACATATATACAATTATACTATAAAACTAACTACGTATATACATATTTACAAAAACAAAAAAAAGCCGACAAGGACACTCAGGCGTCAAAGTATTCCTCCGCATCGCTGTCATCTGGAAACGTGCCCAAAAGACTGGCAGCATTGCCACGTTGGATGGCAATACTAATTCTTTGGGCAAAGAATGAGCCAGCCCTCTGGTCACGCGAAGTGTCGATCAGACGTCGAGAAATTTCTTTATAAAGATGACGTGCACTCGGACCCCATGACCCGAGCGTTTCAACCCCAAACGGCTCAAAACTGTACCTAGTTACCAATAAGGTTACAGTATTTGCGCCGTTTGAGGGTCTCAGCACCCGCCGCGGCAGCGCCAGCACAGCCTGCCGTGCTTGAAACATGAGATGGCGCAAGGGTATCGACGCAGGTTGCGTCCCACACCAAAGGCCTACCCATCTTCCAAGGCAACAAAGTCATGCCGTCTGGTCTCTTACCATCGTCTCGTTCAAGCCGTTAGGTTCTAATACCGCTGGTACGCCGGCGGTACCAAGAGCTCGACGAATAATATCATTGATGCTGGCGTGCCGTGCTATGCGTCCTGCGCTCCTGTAACAGGACAGGCCATGGTGCCCGAAGCTGTATTTCATTCGTTAAATTAATTCATCAATTTATTAAAAAAAAAAGTTTTGTGTCTTTGACATTAGTTGATTGGATCTGACATTAATTTGTTTCTAATATTTTAATAAATTTATTAATTTTATTTCTATGTTAATCAATCAGTTGATTGTAAAGACTGTTATTGTAATGACAGTTGATGTTGTGTATGTTTTGTACATGCATGGGTCAATGAATGTTATTTTATTATTTTTTTATTACTTATTGTTGTCCGTCCGTCTGTCTGTCACGATACTTTTTTCATAAGATAACAACAAAACATATATATGTAGAAAAAGCATGCCAAGCAAACTTACTTTTAATTTTAGACCCTGAACTTTTAAACTTAAATCATTGTCAGCCCCTGGCCACAAAATCGATACATACGATAAAATCATAATTTGCTGTAGGTACCTACGGGTACCCTGGTTTGGTTATATTAAGACACTATTCACGGGGATTAGATCACAGTAATTATACTGCGACTGAATCCTTGTGGAATAATGTGGTAAAATAAAATAGTCCCTCATATCCTGTGGGGACAGTCCCGATTACATAACTATGTAATTTAATAGAAAAATATTACGCAATAAATATGTTTTTTCAGGAACTAAAAACCTCTGACCGCATCAATATTATTACATGCAAAGATATCGCAATTTACGTCACTCACAATGGCGGCACCGTATGACAGCTTGTGACGTTTGCATATTTTTATGAATTTCGGTTAATATTCACCGCTAGATTTAAGGAAACATGTTATGTTACATAGTTAACGGCCTGCCGTAATGACGTTCCACTGTAGCCATAGATACTTTAGAAAACTCGTACACATAACATATGTGAGTGTGTCATTTTAGACCGTCTAACTTTGGAAAAATATTGAAATAAAATAATGGGAGGTCCAGCTTTTTCATGTTTTTGAGTTCCCAGTACAGTGGAATTCTGCTCAATGCATCCTCATACGTCCAAATGAAATTTTGATTTTCCTCACTTTTATGAGGTGGTTTGTTTTTTATTCAGGTTGGCCAGGGTTCGAGTTCAACCTATTGGAGGCCACCTTGATTATTTTGTTAGACAAAGAAAGTAGAGAAGCAAAGTTTATTTTTGTTTCCTTACAGTCACATTTATTGAATAGAAAATACAATATAATTAACTCTTTTAGCATTCACAGGTGAGTAGTTCAAAATCAAAATCAATGTTGTTTGAAGATTTGATATGGGCAAAATCGATTTTCAAATCAATCACTTTTTTCAAAATCTGTTGTCGAGCATATCACAGTCTATGGTTAATCTCTTGCAGCATTGTGTTTCTACATTCATTTTAATACATTTCAATTTGGCGAAGAAACGTTCCTTACTGCAGTTAGTTACCATCATGGTTTAAAAGATTCTTAATGCGATTTCTACATTCGGAAATGTGTCTTGTTTTTTTTTTAATAGATCATGTATTTCCAATATTCCTTCATTTTCACTTTGAACAATTTGCAAGTATACTGTGAAATGCAGACATTCTATTTACAACTCTTTCTCGTTAACGTCTTAAGGCGCGTCCCCATGCAAAACGCAGCGGTAGCCCTTTTTTATGCAGTTTTTAGGAGCCAACTTCTCTTTATCCAATAGAAATACCAACTAATAAAAAATACATTAAAATTTTTCGTAATCTTGACTCCAAAATGGTAGTTTTTTTTTTTTAATATATGTAACATAATATTTAATTAAAGGGTCACAACGAAACTACAGAAATGAGAAGTAATGATTTTTAACACGCATCTCCTCGTAAAGTAACCATTATTTTGATTTGATACTTAAACTAATGGATAGGTAATTTAATAAAGAACATAATGCTAGTTTTGTTTTTTTCAAAACACGAAAATTTGATTTTATATCGATTTTATTCTAAAATCTGAGCGTATTCTCTACGTTTTTCATGCGCTGGCTTAGTGTGCCGCAAGCTCTCGAAGGTGATACCCGTGTCGTTTGTTGCCGCGTCGACGCGCTCGCGCACTTACTCGCTCACGCAGAATATTAGTTTTATAGACGACCGTTGTGGCGCGGCGGGCGAAGGTCCGCCTGCGACGCAAGAGGTTGCGGGTTCGATTCCCGCCTTGGGACAAATGTTTGTACGACCTACAAATATTTGTTCCGGGTGTTCTGGGTTTTTCCTATGTATAATAAAAATATCTATCTATGTAATGAATTGTATTAAGTATATCAGTCATCTAGTACCCATAATACAAGCTCTGCTTAGCTTGGGGCTAGATGATGCTGTGTGATTGTCCAGCATTATATATTTATTTATTTATTTATAGTGTGTTTTTGTTATTGACGTTTGTTTTAGGTATAGATTTTTTTGTATTAGTTATTTATTGTTTTATTTATCGCGAAAGGACGCTTTGTGTTTGTATTTTCATACTATTGAGTTTTGCGAAAAGGATAGCGTCCTTTTCGCAAAACTCAATAGTATGAAATGTTGTGTAAACAGCCAAAATGCCTAAGTACAAGAAAGTTGTGCGACAAGGACGTGCAAAAGTAGCAATGATGATCGAAGCTCGGTAAGCAGTCTCGAATTTATTTATGTTCTAACCCAAGTTCGAAGGAATTTAAAAATATTAGGACGGGATTTTATTGCGCAAGGGGTTTTCAACTCTCGGTGGTTAGTCGAGCGTTCAGAATCCAACAAATGCAGCCTAACGCGTAGTAAAAACATATTCTTGGAATCTCGACTCTACGTACTTTGTTGTGCGTTGAAAATCCAGTGCACCAATATTGCACATACGATTGTAGGCTAATGAATGAGAACATGTTTTTAATTATTACAAAAAATCAATGCAATTCGTTTATTAATCTTTTTTTTTGTAGCCGGGCTAAAAGAACAGGACAAAATAGTCAAGAAGAAACACCAACAACATCTAAAGATTCTCAACAAAATTACGTTGATAGCGCGTATGTATCCCTCAACTCTATGTATGTATGTATCTATCAAAAATAGAATAAACCCACTAAGTACTGGTCTAACATGGGAGTAGGTAGTTAGCGAAGTGAATAACATCTCATCTTTATAATTTAAAAACAAATAAAAATGAATCTTTGTACTAAATGTTCCTTATCATACGCGTGCCATAGAGCTATGAAACTACAGACAGGAACATTCACATTGATTCAGTACTTACATGGTTCAGTGTTTGTCATGTATTAATTTTGGAGTGTAAATTTGAGATATAATATATTTTAAAATAATTATTTTTTTACAGTTCAAAGGACCACCAAACTGATGCACAGCTACCTCTAATTGAGATTTCTAATATACAATCGAAAGAAAAAAGCAATAATGAGTAAGTATTAGATGATTATAATCCTTTTCTCGATCATCTACAGTCATCAAAACTTAAAAAAATATATATATCAATCATCTTTATGCAATATATTTCTTTTGTAGTACGGAATCAGAAAATACAGAAAAAAGCGATAAAAACATTGAAGAGGTAAGTTTCTTAAACTTTCCGCTCCAACTTTTGCACTTGGAAGAAAGTTGAAAAAAAAAATTAAACCGTGAATTACTCTAATTTGACTTTTTTGGATCCATAATAAAAGATTTTTTTTTAGTTTCAGATTTCATACGAAGAAGAAGCAGAAAGTTGGGAAAAAGTTATAAACAGAAGAATTATTGATGTCAGACACTTCCTTTCCGAATTAAAACGTATTTCAAACCATGGACCACTTGGATGCAGTTTTACAGAACATGATCTCATAGCTGAAACCCGAATTGTTCTACAACTACACTACACCTTTTCTGTTACACGTCGTATAAAAAACAACATAGTAAGATGTTTTTTGTGAAGTCATCGACAGTTAGTGAAATATCAAATTAAAACATAAAATTGTTGTTTGTATAAACTGATAGGTACTAATATCTAAGAAAGATGAAACATTAAAAACAGGGTTTTTCAGTTCATTAACAGTACCAGCGGTCGATATCACGTCTACAGAGTTTCGCTAGGTCATTTTATTTGACCCTGTATAGGTAGATACCTACTGAAATCTAATAAATGATGATAAAATTGACTTTGTTATTTAATTTTTCTACTTTTATCAATCACCCACCGTCTGAACTAATCTTAAATCTAAAAAATATAGTTTAAAAAAACTAAAAAAACACGCTTTCATAGCATATCAAACTAAAAAGTGTAAAATAATTTTCAACATAGGTAGAAAATAATAATAATGAACGAAAAATATTAATATCATTGATAAAAAAGCGTGGGGCGCTTTGTGCCATATTTTTCGTTAGTCAATACACAGTGATTTTCTTTTATTAGCCATGTATACAGTTTGAAAGTTTGTGAGCAACTAAGAATATGATAAGGTATAGACAATCCATGACTCCTACTTATAAGTCATGGTCAACAACAGTCTACACGTACAAGCAATCCCAATTTGTAAACAAAAGAACGAATTTCTTAGAAAGTTCGGTATGCATGATGCCGACAGTCGAGTTTATTGCGGGCTAGGATAATAAAGCGACATTAGATCGTACACAGCTGCGCAGTTTTTACTAATTTTAGCAACTTAAAAGGTACTTTTTATTACTCAATTGTTGTCGTTATTGAGAGTGGGTGTAATGCTATGTAGAGTGAAACATTGTATGAAAGACAAGCTAAACCAACCAAAGCCAATTGATTTCGACGCTTAAGGGAGTTTGTCGTTAAATAGAGTGACGTTACATGGAGTTTACACTGTATTCATAAACGTAGGTAAGTTGCATAGTCAATTAGTCACAGAATTCATCATGACCAAAATTATTATGGCGAACCATTAACCGTTTCATAAAAAAAAAAAATATTGGATGCCATGTCTATGAATTCTTAGGTCTGCGATTTTTACTTGTATTTGTAAGATGCTCGCTAGATGGCGCCAGTACTGCTTGACGAAATATTATAGAGGCGGGGTGCGGCGAAGAGGGAACGAATGCTCAAGGTTATTTGGTGAGGGTAGCGCCTTAATAATAGATTTTAGTCAATTCTTTGCAAATAAGTCTCAAGTTCGGAATTCAGAGTTTTGAAACGAAAAATAAACCAAAACGTTGACTAATGTTCTTCTACGAACTTAATCCCTGTTTAAGATTAACGTTCATGGTATCAGTTATGAGAAGAAAGGTTACTATTTTAAATTTCTCCTTTCCATTCAGTTGGACTGACGGCAACGAGCAATCAATAAAAATCTGGTGCCAGCATCTACGTCTTGTTCTTTGAGATAGGTCCTTGTTGTCTATCCGTGTCGCCCGCCAAAGGAATCTGTTCCGGGTTCCTTTGACGGGCGATTCAAAGCAATCAAATGTATCCCTGAGATTAATAATAAAATTATCTAGAATAATTAAATAGAGGGTGACTGTGTGTGTTTAGACAACAAACACACATAGTCACCCTTATTCACGTTTATCCCCATACACGCTTATGGTGAAGTTAACAGTAAAAAATAAAATTCTTATACGTTTTCGTAATACCTTATGTTGTGGCAACATATTCTAACACTACCCTACCTCGAGACACGAGACAGGCTCGACTTAGTCTGGAGTTCAAAAGTAAAATGTTTCCTTCGTGTACTTTTTTTTGTTTTTAAATTTATGTTGTAACGTTGTACAGAGATTCATAATACAACATCTCAATCTAAACTTGCCAAGTTAAACAAGTACTTGATCCCTAGACACTGTTGATGTGTGTAGTTGCTAGCTAACACAAAACAAAACAGGCAAATGACGATTTAATCAAGGAATACGTCAGAGCAAAGTCAGTAACAACTACAAACAAAACAAACGTCACAATACCACAGAGAAATACAGGGAAGTTCCCTATCGTCAAGTCGGTTTATTTCAGTGGGTCGATCTCGTTTAGTTTCACATCTTGAGAGTAGATGTTACCGCTGTTTGTTGTCGAAAACTAGAGATTGCACTAATTCTGATATTAAAAATCGGTAAATAATACTTATTTCATAAAAATTTCCATGGATCGTACTTTGTAGGTTTGTAAAAAATATTTTTGTTAAATTAAATGTCTTTTTTGCTTTCTTAATATAAATTGGTTAATGTAAACTTGGCGCTTCACGCTTCGCTGCGTTCGCTTAATTAAAAAAAATTTATGAAATACAGAAAATAAATTATATATTAATTTATTACTGATATTTTTTTCTCAAAACTTTACTTCGTGCATGTTTATATTGTATTTTTATATATTTTTTATCTAAACATGCTAAAATGGGAAAGCCTGTGAAATTTTAGGCCCAGAGTAGAGTAGCATCGCTCATGCAAAAGCTAATAAGTAAGTGGGTATTGTAGTCAGTCAATATCACTTGTTTTCTCGAGATTAATATGTTTTTCGGTACTTAAAAAATATCGGCTAGCGTTTGGTGATCAGGCATGAGCTAAGGGGCCCTAGGGTGCACCCAGAGTGCACGCTTACATATTTTATTTTTTCTTTATATTTTGCGATAATCCCAAAAGCTTGTCAATCGCTTTCGTTGTTATTTAGTTCTCTCCAAATCATTGATTTGCCAAAGTTCAAGGAGGGGAGATGGAAAATAAAAACAAAACAAAAAAATGTCAATCTACTACCGTATCTTTCTCAAAACTATTTTTTACACAATAAGTACAAAAAAATGTTTTTTTTTTGTCTACCTTTATACACTAGTAGACAAATATGGTAAGTGATATGTAATTATTATTAATATTTTATGTAGTGTGGTATATAGTATTTTTTATTATTTAACCAACCAATAATTGTTTATTGTTTTTATTGTTTAGTGTTTATTGTTTATTGTTTACATGTTAAAATAAAGATTCTTATATCAAAGGTTATAATAGGTTAGCACCGCATGCCCCATAAAATTATAAATGTTAAATGTTATAGTCTAAAGTAAATTTTAAATCAGAGTTTAAAAACAGAATATAAATCAAAATTAAATACAAAAATAAAAAACAAAATAATAATCCAAAATAATACAATTCAAAATCAAAATCACAATAAAAATACGCAGAACAATAATAACATAAAATCATAACATCAATTTAAAGCCAATCTCAATCAAAATGTCATAAATCGATAAACTATACAAAAATATATGTAGGAATAAAAGACAATCATTTGTTGTTGAAGAAATGTTCTCCTTTGCATCGATATTGCAAAATAATGTAAGTTTGTAGTCGCAAAAAAAATATGCGATAAAACTATAAATTAATGATTTTCGGACGTTTTTCTTTAATTGTGGTGTGATTGGTGTGAGAACCTTGGTTCGCACCAAATTTTATGATACTTGGTCGACGGGTAGTACCCGATTTATTTGTGGGTATCAAAATATGCAGTCGATGGCTAAGGCTCGTCTTGCTGTTCACAATAGTATGCTGGTTCCTACAATGATGTATGGAAGTGAATGTTGTGTGTGGGAAAAGTGACATGAAAGCAGAATAAATGCGGTAAAAATGCGTTCCTTACGAAGTACATATGTGTGGTGTAACGTTGAATGATAGATTAATGATGGTTGGTTCGCAATTGACGGAGAAATCTCTTTGTTTGTATGTATCTACGTTCACCAATTTTTCCGTCAATTGCGAACCAAGTTTCCTGAATTAATAATATGCTTGTTCCAGGCTCTACAATAGGCCTGTAAACCTATTATCGTACGTATCCTGGCTGCGTTTCGGTGACCTCTTTGGTGAAACCAAAAGTTTGGCCTGTGCAATTTTATTATAAATGAAGAATAATAATCATGACGAATAACTATTGGAGATTTATTGTAAAGAATGGTTCGGTTGACATCTGTCTGGTACTTGAAGAGTACTTGCATAGGCACAACCTTGTAGCCAGAATTATCCACCAGCAACTTGCTCTAAAATACAGTATTGTGGAATCACGACCTGTGGGATGTGACGCTAGTAATAGTGGTACCAATAGTCGTGTCAGCCAACGGCTTAATAGAAAAGAGTCTTGACCAACACCTGAAGAGGCGTTAGGCAGCTGGATCAAGGGTTTAATTCAGTAAGCAGTAAGTACTTCTGGACATGGCTCGTATTGTTAGACGATTCTTCTCTATGGAGTTCTCACCGCCGCGCGCCGACCGCGCGACCTTGTTCCCGATACCGGTGGGCTACAATTTTTTTTATTATGACATGTGGCTGTGTACTTAACTAATATAGAAAAATAAAATGTAATGCAGCCATGGTACACAAAATATGTTACTACTTTAAACATAGAGATTATCTTTAGAAAATCATGCAAAATGTTTGGTTACATTTTAGAAAGACTAAGTGCTAGATTTTCTAAAGCTTTCAGTTAGTCACTATATAACAATCGTCTATCTTCAGCAGCCATGTTAGTAACCACCATCAGTGGACCCGGCCTATAATGGGGAGCCTGGGGAGTTAGTCGCGCCACTTCTTCTTCCCAGCAAAAACACTAGGTACTTGTTCACGTTGGAACGCGCGGGCGCGGTGGCGGGTGTGGTCGCGAAGACGTGGCGGGATCGTGTTCACATTGGCCGCCAGGCGTTTGCACGGGTGTGACGTGTTGTTAGAGATTGTAACCATGGACGACGATCTGAACAGCACTAATAAACTCTTCTGTATTGAAAGACATGATGAAGACGCGCTAACGTTTCTAGCGACAAGTTCATACTGGTTGAACTTACCTGACGTCACGAGTGAATCGCGCGCTCCGCCGCTAGTTCGTCGTGAACACACACAAACATCTCACGCGTTTGATATTGACGCGAGCGGCGCGCGCGCGCCAGTCGCTAGCTTGCCCGCTACTTACACCGCAGGCGTTTCGTACGTGAACACTTAGATATTACGCCATATGTTTGATATTTCGTGACCGCGCCCGCCACCGCGCCCGCGAGTCAACGTGAACAAGTACTAAGAAGTGGTGAAATGGGCGTTTTGGGAAAGTGCTGACTTCAGCCTAATTTGAATAAATGAATTTAATTTGATTTTGATAATGAAAAGATATTTTAAGACCTATGTGAAAATATGAAGCGCCATCAAACTTAATTTATTGAAGCTTTGATCGATATACATACATGTTTGGTATTTCATGATGTGCTGGCGTCTGTACATTGCTAAATGTGACATCGTTTCGTTTTTCCTTTTTACGGTTCGAGTAGGTAGCATTCAGGTTGAAGAAAACACTTATTTGTATACAGTTAATATATGTATATTTTTGAAATAATAATCGACAGTTCAAATGATACATCACATTTTACTTTAACAATAGATAAGTAAAATAGTATCTACTAATAGTCACGTCTTGCAATGAGACCTAAAATATTGATCAGAAAAGTAAGAAAGTACTCTAAAGTAGGTAAGTTAGTGTATTTTTTGCTGATTTATCAATAATTTAGATAATACCAGGTTGTAAAACTTACTTTTATTGTACAGATGCCAGCACATCAAGCTATCCCAATCTGTCAAATTTATTCGATTTTTTTTCAACTTTATTGCAATGGCATGAGGTTCATATTCAATTAGCAAAAATTTGACGGTTTGGGGTATCTTGATGCGCTGGCGTCTGTACATAATTACATACTCTAATTACAATTTAAAACTCACTATTGATACTGAAACTAACTAAATATTTATATATAAACAAAGATATTAAAACTTTTTCCTAGTTAAATCTTTGTATAATTTCACAATCTCGTATTGAGTACAAACTAAAACCTAGATTTTATTATCCAGTCTATTTTAATCACACGATTAAAATATTTTTCATTCAAAATATTTCTACACAGTCATTAGAAAAAGTCAACTCATGACGGAAACTAAAGATCGAATGTAACTGAAGGTTTTTCTCAGTTTGATGACCTCCGTTTGGAGAATCTGCATCTGCAACATACTGGGATGCCACCCTTAGCCCTAGCGAGTTTGAGCTTGAGGCCATAGTATTCGTCCGCTAATACTAGGAACTCGAAATTCATATAAGTATTGACACACTCGACCTTGAACTGTGCTAGTGTTGGGGATCCCTTCAAGAAATGAGGCGTGTCCTCAGTTATTTGACCCGGGCGCCTGAAAGGAGAATATGAATATAAATGAAAGTGTTGCCCACAAATAATCTACAAACAATTCCCTTGTTTTACATTTTTGAATCCATACTCATATTCGGAGTTCATGATAGTTCACCCTCAAAATAAATTACATTAGTGGCATATTTATTTGATACTTACAGGCACCATTTAGTACTGTAGATCTGCTGAAACTTGGGTGATTGTACTACCACTCTGACTTTATTTTGTTCGTCGCGGATGTAGTAAATAGGTTTGTCCTGAAAAAAAAACGATAGTTTGCATGTGTTTTTTTTTCACACTCTTAACGACAGATAGGTTTGTGGAGTGGCTTTATCTTTTTTGAATTATTTCTACTAAACTGGCAATGTATGAGAGCAGATTTCTGATGATAACGATTCTAAGAATGTAGAGTAATCTAAAGCCGAGAAAAGCCTTATCGCCAGAACGTTGCAACGTCGTGAATCTTTAAAAATCCGCCACTGAGGGACGGACCGTGGCATACGTGAACGTTAAAATTGTAAAATTGTCAACTTAATAACAACGTGTTAATACTTACAATAAATGTTTTATTGGCTGGGCAGTCAGGATTGTCACGTCCCTCGCGCATGGTTAAGCCTGTCGCAATTCTATCTCCAAGCGGCTGGAACAAATGAATTGCATATTGTAGAAACATTAATTTTAACAATCCTACAAGGTGCATTTTTGCGTCCTCGTCAAAATTCAGGAGGTTGTCACAAAAACATAAAAATAATAAATAAATAAATAAATATTGCTGGACCATCCACACAGCATCATCTAGCCCCAAGCTAAGCAGAGCTTGTGTTATGGGTACTAGATGACTGATATACTTAATACAATACATTACATAGATATATATTTTTATTATATATAGCAAATACCCAGAACACCCGGAACAAATATTTGTAGATCGTACAAACATTTGTCCCAAGGCGGGAATCGAACCCGCAATCTCTTGCGTCGCAGGCGGACCTTCGCCCGCCGCGCCACATCGATCGTCAGATAAGAGAGAATAAGAGAATAATTAATTTGAATTATGGTACCTGGTCAAGAATTTATAAAGCTGCTATTTTAAATTGTATAGATTTGGCAGAACATCCTTTTACCCCTGTAGCCTGTACGCAGTCTATACTCAAAGAACGTACAGTGCCCTACGTGTAGAATACAATAATGCGCTTAGAACGATGTTGCGGCTGCCCCGCTACAGTAGTGCATCACGTATGTTTGCAGAGGTGCGCATCGATTGCTTATACGCTACTCTGCGCAAGCGGTGCGCGTCCAACAGCAACAGCGTTTTGAGAATGATAGCCGGTAGACTTGACTGTCTGTACATGAATCGATGTATAACTGCTCACATTACTATTGATATACCTATCGATTCATGGGTCAGGTAGGGGGCGAGTAGATTAGGTTGTATTACTAACACTAGTTATAAGTTATTGTACTACTAACCAATTGGATCCTGGTTATCTTAATAAAATATTTATTATTATCTAATATATAAAATTTTCGTGTCATGGTATTTGTAATTAATCTCCTCCGAAATGGCTCGACCGATTTTCGTGATTTTTTTTTACTTTTAATCCCCCTAAATGTTAAGGGTGGTCCACCCCAAACATTTTATATGGCAAAATAACGTTTGCTGGGTCACCTAGTATTATTATAGAATTTCAGAATGAAAAAGATAGTAATTTCAACAACAAAAAATAGATTACAGAATCACCCAAGCACGACATGTCGCTGTGCGCGTGAGTGTCGACGCTTTGTGCGAGCCGACCAAAAGAAAAGTTCAGTAATCTACTGTAAGCACGCTAATTATCAGCTGATTAATAAAATCTTAGTTTTGCTTTATTGCGTTTTATGTTTATCTTAGAACTGAATAATAAAAACATGTCGGTAAGTAGCAGGTTTAACCGGAGTATCACAGCTGTTTGATGTGGATATCGCACTTCTAAGTTAGGTACAATCTGAGTCGATACCTCCTTGAATTTGACGAGGATGCAAAACTACAGCGTGTATAAGGATGATGACAGTATTCATTATTGACATACTGACTGACGGACTGAAAGTTTGAAACTCTCTTTCAAGTAAGGAACCCTAAATAAGGGCTTAATCAAGGGTGGGAATTTAACGGGTATGCTTACCAGTAAAGGCATTAGATGTAACAGCTCCTCAATCTTCCCTTGGGGGTACTTATCACCCTTATCAAAACAGAAATTATCCCCTCTGCATGACGCTGGCATGTCAACTGTAAAACATAAATGAAACGTTTATAAAAAAAGCTCTCGGAAAGTTTACGCATAGTGTATGGGACGTGAGATAATCAGCATAATCACCCTATAATGTACCCACTGCTGAAACACAGGCTCTTCTCTGTGGGAGGGAGGTTAATGGCCAGTCGTCGTCAATTTTTTAGTTCAAGGACATGCCTGTGTCCCCACGATGCTGTCCTTCAACGTTTTAAAAGATGATGAGATAAATTACACAAGCTAAATTAACTATCTGGGTTTGAACCCACGGCCTAACATACATAAATACTGTTACCACTGGATCACCACTGCTCAATATACCTACAGCAGCTCCAACCAGGCGCGTTTCAGTGGTCTCTCGATTATGCGTGTTTTACACAGATTTCTCATAAAAATGTCTTAAAAACACACTATCGACACACCACTCTAATGCACATAAATTGGTGCATTTAAAATCCTGATAGGTACTTCACCCACCCTAAAATGGAGAGGATGTACGAGTGAGAAACTGCTATCTTACTTGTTCATCTTCTGTGCATATAGCTGCAAACTCAAATAATAATGTTTTCATCGACTATTAACACTAAATATAAGATTTTGTTATAACACTGCGGATTATTGTTTCACCATTTAATTAATTTTGAATTGAATTGAAGAAAAAAATCATAAAATAATATTTCAAATATTATCATAGTAGAGTGAAGGTTATCAAGAGGTACCGTTGCCCAGTAACTGGGTTGTGGAGGTCAGATAGGCAGTCACTCCATGTAAAACACTAGTATTCAGCTTCATCTGGTTAGACTGGAAGCCGACCCCAACTTAGTTGGGAAAAGGCAAGGCAGATGATGTATATGATAATAGCAGAGTGTAAAACGAATAATGTCTGCAGGTATTATGTTGAGAACTATTTGATTCTTGTGAAGTGAATAGTGAGTACATTCACTAAAATCAAATAACTACAGATAAGGATGTAGGTAAACTAAGAAAGATACTTACAACGAAGTCGTTTGCTGTAGTCCGCCATTACTTGTCCATCGTAGGCATACATAGCTTCTACGAAATTTGAGCCCATTATGTGGAAAGTGACCTGAAAATTGGAACAAAAAGAATCTGTGAGTTATGTATACTAAATATGATCAAAGATTCATCATTGTCATTCCAACTTGGCAATGCTGCCAGTCTTCTGGGCAGTATTCCCGTTGACAGTGAATTTTCGATGTCTTGTGATTCTTATCTTTTTTCTTTTCATGTGTTAGTAGTTATATTACTTGATGGGAATTTCATTGACAGAAAGCTAATGTTGTAAGGAGTAACTTTTTACTAATGAAAAAGAATTAGGGTATTGCACAAAAAAAACCTTTAAATTTTGTAAAATTCCACACGGACGATGTCGCGGGCAACAGCTAGACTTAAATAATTTATATTTTTAAGATGATTTAATTTTATCATAGTTAATTGAAATACACTTACCAAACATAGATTTACCACAAACCGATACATTTTGATTTGATTAATATTTCAAGTAAGTTAAGATTATGACAAACGTTAAATATTACGTCGTAGTGAAAACAAATGCTCTTATTATTATTGACAACGTTTAACACGTCCAACCAGATGTGTGATTGTATGTGTTATGTGGTTAAAGTCGATTAACATGGACTATTTATTTGATTTATATAGAGGAAAATCAGAATACACACCTATAGTGTATGTTTAGTTGTCAGAGATGAGAATAGAGGCAGTAGAGTATGTTACGGTAAGTTCAGTGCCGGGATAAGACCGTACGAAGCAAATTCCCAAATAATTTGGAAATATTTTTAATGCTGACAACATAGTGTTCTCAGCCATTTTATTCTACCCCAACTTCCTGTCCCCGTCAGTCGCTCCGGCAAGTTATACATGTGAGAATTGAAAAAGCAAGTCAATTTTTTGTTTTTAAAATATAAAAGTTCGGATTTTTCTTAAAAAGTATTGTCTATACGTAGTGTGTATAAAACTGTGCCCATGTGTGTAAAAATACGGTATAAAACTAATAAAGCCCTCATCTTCGCACTCTATACAAAGTAAGTAACTTTGTACAAAAATACCTAATATCTGGTAATCCATAAATGTATTTATGATAGTGCAACATGTAACACTCGCAAAAGATTGCGGTTTTCGATTGCATGCAACGGTATGACGGTCATGGTTTAGCTATTTAACGTAAGTATTTTCTTTACAAATAAATAACATGTTTAATGCGAATAAAATTGATTGTTTGATTGATAATTAAAGTTTTTGTTTGTGATGTTAAAATAACAGTTTTAAAAAAAATGCGAATATGAACGTATTTTCGGTAGAGATACCAAAAAATATTATAGATAGCCTAAGTTACTTCTTAACACATCAGCTACCTGTCAGTGAAAGCCTTGTCGAAATTGGACCAGCCATTTCGAAGATTTCCATAAAGTGGCAGACGGACATAAAAAAAAAAGATTGAAATGAATGATTTTTAATACTAGTTGCATTAAAAATCTTTTTTTTTTGTCTGTCCGTCTGCCAAATGCATTTGGACAAAAAGCTGTTCTTTGACAAACAGATACTTCAATTTTATTTATCGGTAGATGTATAACATTTTAAATTTTAAGCAGTTGCGGAAGAAGAAGGCTCAAAGTGATCTTGATTTCTGACTGCCTTAGGACAAGCGGTAAAACTCGATGAACATTTCTGAATATGTCCATGTCCAGCATTATTTATTTATTATTATTTATTTATTTATTTATTTCTGAATATAATTAGGACTTAGGAAATGATTATACTAAATATTTCATAAATGCTTTACTAGTTTTTAAAACAGTAGTACCAACCTTTATGTTACAGAATACATAAAGGTTGGTACTACTGTTTATTATATACAAAAAAAATACGCAAGTCTCTTTCATATAATCTCATCACACACACTCTTCTACCACTCTGTTAGTAGTGGTAGTGTTACTGTGTGTGACTACTTCTGTAGTCAACTGACACCATTTTTAAGGGTTGTAAGAAAGTTTTTAATGGTTTGATGAATAGCATACAAAACCTAAAACGGTACTACAATTCAAAAATCTTATTGAGACAATTTTATTTGCTTAAACTTTTGACCGCACAGTAATTCAATTATGTTATTTATATTATTTATTTATCAGCTTATAAAGCTGCGCGGCTAAAATGGGACTGGGCAGGCCATGTCTGCCGGATGCCAGCACAGCCTGAATATCCCAAGAATGGAACCCTGAGACGGCTAGACAGGGTCGCGGCTGAGCTGAAGCTGAAGATGTCGGGAAGCCTTGGATGACTTCCTCGCGAATTGGTGAGAAGAAGCAAAGCATCGAGAGAAGTGGAAGGAATGGCGGGAGGCCGTTGCCTAGGAGTGGGACAACACGGGCTAATTAAAAAACAAAAAACTTTATAAAGCAGGTAGTCCTGAAGTCCCCACGATGCGGATCAATACTTAATTGCGATACCGTTTTAGCCTGTCATCTTTCTGCATTTAGGTGCCAAGTGATACGAATGGTTATAAATACAGAACTGTGACACGCATGGTAACATCGTGGCGTCATCCGATCATACTTTAATTTACCGCACCAACGCACGGATGATAAAATGCAGATAAATGGAAATGTTTCATACATCAGTTTCACTACGTTAGCATGTTATTGCTAAGGAAAACTGTGAACTCGTGTATCAATGGCCAATCTATACAGCAAAATGAAATTGAAATGTCTGTGTGTAAGGTCAGAAGAATAGCTTTTTACAAATGCATATGAAAGTTTATAAAACGTACGTAAAAGTTTTTTTTTGTCTGTTTGTCTGTCTGGCTGTTTGTTTGAGGTAATCACAGAAACGGCTTGACCTATGGCTATTTTGATCAGACTTTACTGGCTGATAGGTGATGTGTAAGGATTAACGTAGGCATTTTTATTTTAGAAAAGAATTAGGGTTCCGCGCAAGAAAAATAAAATGAAATTTTGACAAATTCCACGTGGAGGACGTCTAATAATCTGTGAATAAATTGTCTGCTTAACTTTTTTTGAGTTTTGTCTTATGAAGAACGTACTAGTACTGTCGTCACGACAGACGACTTTGTTCTCTTTCGAACTTGAACACCCTGTCACAATATTTTTGCAAAGTTTTAATTTCAAAGGAATGAAATCTTTAAATAAACTTTACCCTTTTCACCTCGAGGTTTGTTTAAGGGGTTCCTTTATTAAAAACCTATAGGGTACTACGCATTCACCTAGAACCATGAATATATATATATATAATATACATAATATATAACAATTAAACGAAAAAGTCTTAATTTGTAGTTTTATCACATACGTTACGTTTTCTTTTTGCGTTTAAGAACTTTTATTTGCAGTTGGAAAATTGGCATATATCGTATGCCCCTATAGGAGAATATTTTGTCAACTACAGAGTTAAGTTGGTGTTTCAATCGTACCGTATTTATAGATTCGCGGAATGGACGAACTTGTACGAAGCCCTCGGTGGGCGAGTTAGACTCACACTTGACTTGTTTTTAATTAACAAAATCTTAATTTTAATTACTATTCTCATTATAACGCATTGCTTTGAAAAGTTGCAGGTGAAGCTTAGGAAAGGAAAGCTAAAACGAACAGGCCCAAATGGCTTGATGCAAGTATTGCTATTGTTGTTATTTACGGTATTCCCAACATTTACACATGTTGCAACTGGAGTTCCCTTTTCTATATGTAGAAGTAAAGCAAGATATGGTTATTCGTAATTATGTGTGACGTGGGATTACTGGGATATCCGAATATGAAGTCATTTTTAGAATTTGAAGCATCTGTTCTTTGCATGCAACATATCGCACTTCTAGATCAAAACTAAGACAACTCAAAATTCATGAGTGTTCAATAACACCTAAAAAATTAATGTGTGAATAAAAAGTATTGATTCCCAGACAAAAGAATAATAACATTTTCATAATTGTGCCGTGGGTTTTCAGCGTTAACCTCATTGTTAAAAGCTGAAGGCTTGCTCGTAAGATGGCGATACTGTTGCGTGTTCCTTTACGCTATTACTTTTACTATTATGTTTAGTTCTGGCATCAAATATAGACAATGTTGTAAAACTTGTAACTTTTTAATTTCTTTTATTTTTGTTGTTGGCTCTTTTACCATCGGTATAAAAACCATGTTAATAATGTAGGATTGGAATTGACTTAAACCTCATAGAAATTGCATCATGAGCACTAGCTCATGATGCAATGACTGACTCTTATTAAAGAGTGAGTTATTTGCGGTGGAGATGACACTCAGAGGAATGGAGGGGATTAAGTTGTTTGAGCAGCGTTCGATATAGGACTGAGATTTTTGTGATCTCGGTTTATCAGAGTTTTTGTGTTAGAATTTTGAATATGAATGTTTTAATAAAACTTAAAGAGTGACTGTACAGTGTACATCTTATTTTTTTTTTATTCTAATTAATTCATCTTTCGTTACAGTAATCTAATATTTAATTTCAAACTTCTCAATGGAACATATTTAAGGGCGAATTACTTGCTTCCCAATTGTTTATCTGTAGAACTTTCTCCTATAGTTATGTTATTATTTAGAACTTTGGGAAATAAACTGATTCCCATTTTAAAATACTGAGTTTATTTGTATGACGTCGTAATGAAAATATACTAAGATACCGGAAATTAACTATTCTGGTTCAATCTTTTCTCTTTACCTTTTAATCATGACCGTGACTTGTAGCGCCCTAAGCTTAGCTCTGCAGCATGCGATATTAGAAAATATTGTCCTTTATAGAACTAACTCTTTACAATATTTTTTATTTTTATTTCTCTTTAAAGCTATATTATTAGAGCTATATACCTTTGGCTTGGGAAATGGCTCGTGGACCATGATATGCAGCATAAATGGGAGCTCAGCTAGGGGCTTGGTTCCACTAGATATCTTTTATACAGTGAAAGCAGTGCTTTCAAGCGTTTTTGCTGTACCTGTACTGGAATCTCATCTGGTACTGGAATCAAATGTAACAGCTCATAATGTAGGACCCATTAATATCAGTGTTCATTTTAATCTACGTTAGTGGCGCTAGGTTCCTGGGATTCACCCAGTTGTAAACGACCCTTTGTGATTTTTTGTCTAGTTTTATTGTCTCCCGCTTGATATGGAGAGAAGTGGTATGTATTTTTCTAAATCCTACGCTGTTCTTTTCTGATTAATTTCGTCGCGTAATCCAAGCAATTGACTCGTTTCTTCGGGACTTGTCGAGCTTCATTGAATCACGCTTTGAGTGAGCGCTTATCTGGCCAAAATATTTTTTCATAACTTGTTATTTAAACATCGAAATATAAAAAAAACGAAATCAAACGAAAAAAAAATTGAGTGTCATTTTTTATTTTAAATTTTAAAATTGTTAATTACTTTGCCAAGACAATAAAATGGCAAAAAAAGAATTCAATTAACAAAAAAATGTTCCTCTTATAAACTTCTTAATAAATTTAAAAAAAATGTAAATATTTCTTGTTAACTTTATAAACATATAAATAGCAAAATATTAAGCTTATATAAATAATAATAAATAATAATAATAAATAATGCTGTATATGTAATACGGACGCAAGATTCGCTCGGATCGCAAGCGCGCCAAAGGCTATCACGTGATCTGCCCCCATTGACACCGGCAGCCCAGCAGCGCACTTCTACAGAGTCGTCAATTCAGTGTCTGATCGCATTGGAGTGAAGAAGTCAAGGACGTAGATTCGTTGTACCTCTGTATACATAAATGTAGTGTGTTAGGAAGTGTGACTATAGTGGACGGAATGGTGAATTGGTCTGATTAAGTTTTTCTGGGTTTTCCCTATTCCGGAGCAACGAATGTTGGAAACCATGATAATTGTATTCCTGCAGAGAAGTAAAAAGACAGAAAGTGTGTGATGTTGTTAAAACTGATACATTCAAAATGTAACGGTTAAGTGCAAAGTATGTTAGATGTTTCATTCTTGCTCGTTATCCATAACTGCCTAATAGAAAATTATCTACGGCAAAGATCCGATTCTAAGCCGGTACCAACCTTCGACATACACAAGAAAGGCTCTACAAATTAAAAACATTTTATGTCAATTATTTAAACTTTTTTATGGCAAAAAAGTTAGTTCAGTTAACAATTGCATAATTTTTGAAACAAAAAATCAACATGTTTAACAAATTCGGCTTTATTCTTTCAAGTGTTCAGATGATAGGATATATATTTTTTTTTAAATTCCGTTAACTACTATTAAAATAAATATTTTATGTGGCACACTGTTTTCAGCGGCGCGGCGCGGGCGGTGCGCTTATGAAGTAACGACCGTGAGGAGTTTTATTTTCGGATTTAAATACGCATTGAAAATAATGAAGATAGAACCTTTTTTCAAAATTTCTTAATTATAAACACTTTTTGAGTTGTTAACTAAAAACCAAA
Organism: Phlogophora meticulosa; assembly: GCA_905147745.2. Lineage (NCBI taxonomy): Eukaryota > Metazoa > Arthropoda > Insecta > Lepidoptera > Noctuidae > Phlogophora > Phlogophora meticulosa. Next base: position 15,184,387 of record LR990523.1, read on the forward strand.
TACTCGTACAACTTTTTTTATAGATTGTTAATAACAATTGAATTATTTTATGTGTGTCATCCTCGAGACATATTTTTCTAGATATGATTCCGCATCCAATGAGTAGAGAGATTCATATTTTTAGGAGCTTCATATAGAATTAACAGGTTTTCAAATTTGTTGGCTAGCCTATAGATCTAGTGCTTATAATACTCGTGCTTAAACTATATACTTTGCCTATTGCTTTCTCTCTTCACTCTTTACTTCGCCTTCTTCTATCTACTTTCATTCTACTTCTCTTGTGAACTTTTGTAGCAAGGTACACAAGGTTTTGCGTGTGTTTCTTTACTGTGATTGACATAATTATTATTTTTTGACATAATATGTTGTACAGCTTCAAGTTCTTCAAACCTATCAGACAGACGTGTTGCTGGGGAGTTTGTTCCTCCACTTCTTCTTCCCAGCAAAAACACTAGGTAGTGGTGAAGGGTGGGCGTTTTGGGGGACTGTCTTATGTAAACGTTTTTGACGTTCAAAAAGTGCTGATTCTCAGCCTAATTTGAATAAATGAATTTTGATTTTGATTTGATTTTGACTGCCAACCTATGCCACTTCAGTAGCAATAGGCTTGCCTCTTATTAAATAGGCCATAAACATAGACTGACTGGAAAAATGTAAGTGTATTCTATGTTCGATCGTGAGCGTTAGTTTATCTTATTATATTATATAAAATTCTCGTGTCACAATGTTCGTTCCCATACTCCTCCGAAACGGCTTGACCGATTCTTATGAAATTTTGTGTGCATATCGGGCAGGTCTGAGAATCGGCCAACATCTATTTTTCATCCCCCTAAATGTTAAGGGTGGTCCACCCCAAACATATTATATGGCAAAACAACGTTTGCTGGGTCAGCTAGTATTATATGTGTAGGTACACTTGACAAAACGTTATAGCTTTATTCTCGTGTAACTTTGAGATGAAAGCTATTGCGACCTATTCATTTCTATCGTAAAATGTTATCAATAAAAGACTGAGATGACGCACATCATTTTATTTCTTTGGTTTGCTATAGGTATTTACATAGTTTTAAATAATAATTTAACTTAACAATCTATAGTATATTTTCGAATTTAATTTACAATAATACTTTACAAATGGCGGTTCAGTTTTTGAAAACGTTATACAATGTGTTATTATGGTGATTCATAGTCAAGAAGGAGTAGAGAAGACTGCCTCTTTTGCACTTTATGTATTATTAACATGAAACTGGAGCGATTTTTCGAAAATTCTAGTCTCTCCTTATTTGGCATGAGCAGCAAACCGGAATTGTGTAATTCTTCATCATGAGCCTTTCAACTTCAGGATCATACACCAGCAGACTCCTCGATGCAGTGGATTCCTGGCAGCTGAACTTCATGTTGAAGTGGTCGAGTCCCAACTCACTGAAGCATTGCGGAGTGTCTTCTTTAAGAAGTTCATATTCGCTCTGGCTGTTTCTATGGAATTGAAAAACGTTACTAATATGATACATAGCCAATGCCCTATTATTCTTTTGTTTATAACCACTGAATTATTTCATTATTTATATGTTAATATAATGAAAATATTTTTTTTACAAAACTTTGAAGCTCCAAATTACTTACTTGCAATTCACTTTTATTATTTTTTGTGGGAACACCTTGGTTTGTACAATGATGTCCACTTTCGTTCCCGTGGGATGCTCGAAGGCATAAACTGACTCCCACTGAAACACATAGCCAACAAAAAACATGATTTCACATGTAAAAAATACTTATCATCAGCCTAGCCTCGTCCCAACTGTGTTGGGGTCGCTTTCCAGTCACTAGATGCAGCCGAAGAGACTGCCTATCTGACCTCCACGACACAGTTACTGGACGACACGAAACTCCTTAGTAAGAGTGGCTTTCAGACTTTCAGGTTTCTGCCTACCCCCCTGTATAAGACCTACAAATAACAGCTGGGACCAAGTAATTAACGTGCTTCCCGAGGCATGGAAGGGTCTCGATATGTAATGAATGCTCACCCACCCATGGACCCACGTGGTCAAGCACTGCTTAAACTTGAAAATCGACCCGTACGGCTGTTATTACTTAGTAGTCTTAAAATAATTATGTATGCAAAAGAGATTAGCCGTTTAGCACACTTCTTCACACAAAATTATTTTTATAACCATTGGTCTGCCAGTATACTGTGAGTGCTCTCATACTTTCTTCAAAATGTTAATGCTCAAAATCTTACCGTAGTGACGCTAGGACAGTTATCGTTATCATCAGAGCTCTGCCCGTTAAGGTCACCATCGCCGTACCTACTACCAACGTTCTGTAAAGAAAACAATTTTTTTTTTTAAACAAGATGTATAAACAACTGACACTACTTAATCAATTTTCTATTATGATATTCAAATAAATGCATTCGTAAAATCCAAAAAATAATATCTCACAATCGGTATTCGTGACAGGTGGGTACACCTGTACCTACTAGGACGACGCGAGCTGAAGATAACGAGTTAAAATTTTATAACGAATTGAGTAGCTTACAATTAAATATGGCGGTAGGATGCCGTTGATCTTAGTCTCCAATTCATCATAACCTTCCGGTCGGATGGAGCAGAAACCTTTTCCTTCACACGCCTTAGGAAGTTGAAAACTCTGCCTGGAATCTGTGGAAGTGAATGGCAGTCAAATTAAAAAATGAACTTTCCCTGCTATTTATATACGCCTAACTTACTATTTAAAAGAATGAAGGATATTATTCTCATTTAAATTTCAATTATACGAAGGGACCATCACCACTTAGAACTTACTTTTGGGAGCAGCTCTGCTTGCTGCTACAAGTAACGACGTCTGTAACAAAAACACCAACATGATGGATTAAAAATAAATAAAAACTGCCGCATCTGTGGTGACATTTATAAGTACCTAACCACCTACTTAAGTTAAAACGACAATCACTGCTTAAAAGCACAAAAAAAACACTTTCTTAAAAAAGATTAAAAATATTTACCGCTATTAGAACAAATGTGAAAGACGCCATGTTAATTGCTTCTGGAATAAAATTATTTTTCGAGTGATCTAACAAATTGACAAAGCTACCCAACTAACAAATATTTTAAATAATTTGTAAAATACAAATATTTAATAAATGATGTTGCTTTAGCGGATCGCAACTTACAACTGTTTTAGCTTTTACACAACTCGGTTTATATAGGTTAACATTAAGTTTTATTTTTTCCTCATTTCATAGTAGATACAGGTTTATGAAAGTTGGAAAATCACTTTTAGGCTCTGAACTTTGGTTCGTGTATATCATTGACTAGATGAAAGTAATCACTTTTATCATAAACTATATTTTTTAAGTAAGTTATCAGCGTTGTACATTGCATGTAATAAGTTATAGGATTTGCATCACATTACTTAAACCAGAAAACAACCATTGTACGTCACAGCTTTTTTTAAATTAAACTCAACAGGCTACGATAGACTTAGCAACTAATAAAATTGATGGCTTCATAGATTAGACACTTAGATCATTTTAATTTATTTTAGATTTTGGGAATGTCTAAACCAAATTAAGGTTTTCTTAAAAATAAATTCATCCTACCAACAATATACGAGAACCTAGATGTTGACGAATTGATATGCTTCATCTTCAATGAATCTAAGGTGGATTAATGTGGCAACGTGTTGATTCCTGTCTATATGACATTATCGACAACTGTGAGTGGCGCTCTATTAATATCGGCCTGTATTTGTCATACTGCAGGGCAAAACCCTTTCCTGTAACAGAAAATGACAGAATCCTAGTTCATCTACAATGTTATCATCGACGTATAAAGTTTAAGCTTTTAAGTTTTTTTATTACCTCATGTTTAAAATTACCATTGATACTATTTAGGTAGTATATATGTACCTAAGCATATCTCTAGGATATATAAGTATGTCTGTTTTTACTAACACTAGCTGATGATATAACAATAATGTTTAAAAAATGTCTGTTGGAATTTCTTATGCTGTTAAGCGCTAACAGTTAAAAACCCTACAGTGGAATAATATTTAGGTTGTATTTATTTAGGTGTGACCTATATATATACATATTTGGAGAACAATGGTTGTTATTACATTATTGAAGAACCGTCAATTAACCTCCAGGCTTACAAAATCAGGCTCTGACTTAATATTACCGTTCGATTTCATTTAGAAATGCGCAATGCATAATATTTTGCAGTTCGTGGTGTTTATAAAAAGATGCATTCCACATTAACTGGATAGATCATTGTATCGAAAAAATACCCCGTGGAAAACGCACAAAAGAGGTTTTTAACTAATTAATTAAAAGTAATAAATTGAATGATGAACAATTGCTGCAATCACAATGATACCCAATTGTAGGTACAGTAGGCGCTCGATAATCCGGCGCTCGCCAATCCGGCACGCTCAGTAGTCCGGCATTTTGAAACTCAGGTAGCCAGCTCTATAATCCGGCATTTTACACAGCTGAACGCCGGACTACTGAGGGGGTCTATGATATGTAGACTTTATTTTACATTGTACATGTGTAAAAAGATTTTACTTCCTATACAAATTCGATAATCCGGCAGTTCCGACAATCGAGGGAAAAAATCGGGTGCCGGATTATCGAGCGCCTACTGTATTTAAATAATTAAACTTAGAAACCATTTTCTATTGTTAATAAATTGTTACATTAATTTATAATTAAACCTACTATTAATATTGTAATTTATATTAAAAAAATGCAGTTCTTTAATAAAATTTAACTCCATCATTGGTTTCAGAACTGGAAGCGACGCCAATTTTTACTAGAAATAGAAATACATAACATAGCATACATAACATCACGCCTCTATTCCTTGAAGGGCTGGGCAGAGATGCACCTATAGTAGTAAAGTAAGTTAAAAAAAAAAGTAAAAAGTTTTTATTGTTTCTCATACAATTGTTCTACAGCACAAAATTGAGGCAACCCCTTTAAGTTATAAGGATACTTGTGTTGGGGTTACCTCGCAACTTCCCATTGGATTACAGTTTGCAATGTTGAGACATAATTAAAATTAATAAAGGTTATTTTTAGGCTCAAGTATGTTACAAAAATATCAAGTTCAGGTATGTGTAGTGTTATATATAGTATAGTAATATAGTAGTGTATAGTAACACCCACATTTCGCCAGTTATGTTTAAGTCCTATGTAATAAGGGCGAGCCTAGTACCAAAAATAAATAAAATAGAAATTTATATTTTTTATTTGCTAATTTTTATTTCAAATAGAAATATAAATAATTTATTCGCCAATAATGTAGGTATACTTATAATATGGTTATTTTGTGGAGAGGCCCAATACATTATACCTTACGACATGAAAAGTTTTTAACATACACGAAAAGAAAAAAAAATACATAAAAAAAATCAATAATATTAAGTTTAACACATAGCAAAATTATTTTTAACACAAAACACTATACACTTCTGAAACACTTTTGCATACGCGTTATCAGGGGTACATAAAAGGATGTACCTTTAACGCAGAATAAAAGTGCTTTTCCCGAGGTTTTAAAAAAAATACATTAATGCGTTCAGAGGCACTAGCAAAAGCTGGTGTGCTATAAAACTTAAAACAACATTCCCTAAATTCTCCACCACAAGACATCGAATACTCAGTTAAGTTACTCTGTTGTGCTAGTTTTGTCATACATACACACTGCCATAACCCACACATTTACACTTAAGACGCACGCTCGCACTATCACATTATTTCTTATCTATTTATGTCACTCTCTACCTATGTTATTAATTTAAGAACCAAAGTTTGTGTACACCGCCTGTCAGCTGTAAAATTACCTCTTATAACGGCGCAAATACTGTAACCTTATTGGTAACTACAGTTTTGAGCCGTTTGGGGTTGAAACGCTCGGGTCATGGGGTCCGAGTGCACGTCAACTTTATAAAGAAATTTCTCGACGTCTGATCGACACTTCGCGTGACCAGAGGGCTGGCACATTCTTTGCCCAAAGAATTAGTATTGCCATCCAACGTGGCAATGCTGCCAGTCTTTTGGGCACGTTTCCAGATGACAGCGATGCGGAGGAATACTTTGACGCCTGAGTGTCCTTTTCGGCTTTTTTTTTGTTTTTGTAAATATGTACATACCTAGTTAGTTTTATAGTATAATTGTATATATGTGAATATCTAATTTATGAAATAAAAATTACAACAATTAAAAACCTTTTATAAATATACAATCTATGTATATAAAAAAAAGAATCCCTGTGACCCTTGATCACGCCTCAACTTAAGAACGACTGTACCGATTTCATTCATCTTTCTGTTTTCTTATAGGTATGTGGAAGGTTCAAACGGAAAAAATTACCTGCTCAGTAAATTAGAAAATTTCAAAGAACTTAAGGAACTATTTTAATTTCGCGCATTTAACAGTTCTCGCGTTTGATGAATATGAATTCAAACGGGGGTAACAACGCGGGGCGCAGCTGGTATATACAGCGCCGTAACTAAGCAGCGTAACTTCGCGAATACATACTCTACCAATAGATATATAGTACCTATATATATTTAATAGATTTCTCTGTTGCAATCACATTGCCTGCAGCTTACTTAATCTTGTTTTATATATCAATTTGTGGTTTTAAATTGTACAGCTCACAATTAAAGGTTTGCTACATATCTAATGCGATGCGTTACAACTTTATAGGCAATTTATTGTTATGATAAAGGTTCTTTAGTGGAGACCACAGAATGGTCGCAAATTATTGCCAAGAAAAGGTGGTTTAAAGGTAAAATGGAACAATCACATACTTTTATACCTAGTTTCTCGCAAAATCGTCGTGATAAATCGTCAAACACGCGTACACTGCGAGAGGTAAAAACAGATTAGTTGAATTCATTATCAACAGCCATTCGCATCACTTGACTTGCGTTTTATTTGTGACGCGTTAATAATTATTGCTTTCCAGAAACCAGGTACAATTACTATTTACAAATCAATATAAATCCTTTGGCAGTTTTTCAGGTTTTCGAGAAAATGTGTTGATCCAGTCAAGAAAGAGGTGGCGAGACGACCTGGACGCGTACTCCGGGGGCTGGCACAAGGTGGCGTAGGAAAAGAACACTTGGAATTACTTGGGAGGGGCCTTTTCCCAGCAGCGGGACAGTATAGGCTAATAGAAAAAAAATGGCTGGCTCCATTCCTCACAATCCCATTGTTTATATTGTTATAGTACAAATAATAAATAACCCACAAGCTTGAAGCATTGGTGCCCTAACTAGGTGTTGGTGGCAACTTAGATAGTTTTATTGAAAATCAGGATGAACAATGGACTATTTGAAATGAGACGAAGTTCTGTTAGTACATAATACATTTCATAAACTTATTCACTAAAAAGGCACTAAAGGCACTAAAAGAAATGTTCAAAACAAACAAAAATAAAAATTCATATTTAGAAACAACCCACATGTTAGAATAAGGCCATAAGTAGTACTCCCAAAATGTACCAATCCAGTGCTGAAAATATGAAATTTGTTTAAAATTCAATATATTTACTTCTATATTAATTTGTTTCAAAAACATAAATTGAACGAATTTGTAAAACTACATAAAACTGTACTATTTTCTTACTTTCAGTATTTTTTAGGTTTCGTTATGCACGTGTAAATGTGCAGATAAGGGATAACATTTTTTTTACTTCATCATTCATTTTTCCGCAGCCCGGAGTCTGGATTTGTGCACGGTTGATGTCAAAAGGCTCGCCCCCTATTATATGGTACTTAAACACAACAGTTGAAATGTGGGTAATACTATAGGTGTACCTCTGCCCAACCCTTCGGGGTACATACGAGTGATTTTATGTTCTGTTATTTTTTAATCATTTTGCAAAAATAAATAAATAAAATAAAATAAATAAGTAAATAATGCTGGACAATCGACACAGCATCATCTGTGTTATGGGTACTAGATGACTGATATACTTAATACAATACATTACATAGATACATATTAATCTATAGTAAGTTGGTATATTTAACCATGGTTACCTATTTCCATACAAATTTTAATTTTGTATAAAGTGGCAATTATTTTGGAACCAAAACCATAGGAAGGATAATAAAATTAAAAAATGGTGAACTTGAAACGTAATTTTCACGATATAATGGTTTCATTTATGTACATTTATGACTAAACTGTGTAACATAACTTAAAAAGACGTTCATAATCATTCAGTTCAGTCTCTTATAAATTAAACAGAATACAAAGTTTCAACCGCGTGTGAACTGACTCGATTTTTTATTATTATTTACGTTCGTCCATAGATCATGATATCATCCATATATTCTACATATTCAATCATTCCTGTCCTTTACTCTGTTTCATAATAATGGATAAGCCAGAGACAATTAAAATTTACTAGCAATTATTTCCTGTTTTTGTATTAATTAGGTATGACAACTCATGAAACCCTAGTACTTTTATAAAGTAAATATCGGACTAACTACAATCTTTCGTGTTTCTTTAAATTGTAGTTTCTAAAATTTTGAGACACGACAATATCACCCAGTGACTTTTTTAAAATACTGAAATTAAAACCGGAATAAAAACAAAACTAAAACTTACGAGTACAAAAAAAATATTTTGAATATAATTGAATATCTTCAATTAAATTCGTAATAATGTTTTTTGTTTAATGCAATCTATAATTAAAAATAACCTAACAAAGAAAAACAGATTTCTTGAAAATATTTAAAAAATACATTAATTGTGTATTGCACACGAAATATTAAAAATTTAAAATTATCATTTATAAGATCATTCAAAGTATGAAAACATTTTTCAATTAATAGCGAGTAGACACTTTTCTGAAAATTTACTATGGGCAATTTTTTTATAGTATCGGGTATTTTATTACAAATTATAAATTATCAGTGGCTATCATTTTGCAAACATCGTGGCAAACGCCTGTTTGTAGTTAACTATCCAGAGTGCCTAGACATTCTGTCAGTAATATCGACTGTTACCGGTGGTTTGTTGTTCCAAAAACTATGTTAAATTTCGGTAGCGCATGTCAGTCCCATACATTGGACTTTACGCCAATCGTTGTCGCTGAAAGAACTGTCAATTAGTTTTGGCCCTCAGTTCTTATGAAGTATTTGTATTGTATGAGAAAATTGCCAGTGCACGTCATGGGCATTGTACTACATAGCAATGACGAAAATTCTTAAAGTTTAATTATATGTAATGATACTGATTTCATGTAAAACTGTCGCGTTATGTCATTAAAATGTGAAAATAGACGCTGTACCAAAACCTCGTCTTGGAAAAACATTTTTGCAACCACCCTACCTATCTTATTAGCTTTTGACTCTATACCAGTCGAGTAAAGTTTACATTTCTTTGCTAAAAGGCTTACAGACTAGCCGTACGCGTTGCGCCCTGTTTCCTACCCAAATTGTCAACATAACAATTGGATATGAAATGTTTAAACACATTCCTTGGCCTGCAATGTGTGTGCGATTTTATAACTTGTGAGTTACACAACGGTCTTCAATTTACCCGCTCATTTGGGTGTTTATATCATTGTACAACAACGACATAGCTACATTGTATTGGATTAAAATTATCAAATTATTTTATTTCGGCAAGAGGCTGGTAATTTTATTATTTTTGACGTATCTCGGGACCCTAGGATCCCAGGATTTTGAAAGGGCTTCGAGGAGCCGAAACCAATTCACAGAGGCCCGTTAGACATTAAAAAGGCAATGAAGCACCATATTATTATTTCATACTAGCTGTGCCCGCAATTTCATCCCCTAGGAATTTAGTAAATGTAATCGTATGGGTTTTTTTTTAGCAGAGCCATAATTCTTATTCTAACAATAGCCTAACTTACTCCTTAACACATCAGCTATCTGCCAGTGAAAGTCCCGTCAAAATCAGAACTGCCGTTTCGGATATTACCTGAAAGAAACAGACAGAGAGAGAAAACATTTAAAAAATGTTATTTTTTGTTATTAATACCGTATAAACAGCTATTTCTGTATTTTGATATAACAAACAGACACTTCAATTTTATTTATCTGTAAAGCTTATTTTATTTAGTTAGTTTCTACAAACATACCAGATACCGCATGTTAATAAAATGCCATCCATTTTATTAACATGCGGTATCTGGTATGTCCGAAATCGGAAAACAAACGGATATCCGTTGCAGTTTAAGTGTAACTGTGTGATTGCACAAGGTATTTTAATTGACTTCAAATTATAACCCATTCTGCGCTATAGTTGAGAAGATACATCAACAGTCTCGAACAATACTATTATCCTGTTTCATCCTATGCCTACACGCAGTTAGCAAAGGGCAAGTGTCAATGGAACCAGGACCATGAGATCATCGCCAAACAACGTTATTATTCAAATTCATAGAGGTCCTGTTTCGATACTTGCATAAAAGATGATGAGAATATCTTGAAATCACATATTTTGAAAGTATGACGTCATAGCTACGTCAGATAACGCTCGCAACTTATGGTGTAATAGCGGATACCATGCGGTTGGCGCGTCCCGGATCGGAGATTTGGGTTTTTTGGTTTACCCATACAAGTAACTAGGATGTAGATAAATGTGCGATTGCGTTTGCGTTTAAAAAAAAACATGGCTCTTAATTCTTTAAATTTCGATGTCCCGATGTTTCGATGCCAGCGAAATCCAAATTTCCTAAATACCTAGTCCGAAAATTAACAATTTGTGGTTTTAACACAAAATAAAGCGTTTTTTGCAATCTGTCGACTTGTCTGGTTTTTATTTTTTTCGCGGCAGTCATAATAAAATTACAAGAGAAATACAAAAAAAAAACAAAAAATAATAAAATAATATACTTAATTGTATTTTAAACATCCCAACAAAGAAATCAAAATAAAAATGGATTATTGTGTAACGAATTGCCATTAGAATATACTTGTTAGGTCAATAAAAATCAGGTTTAAAATATTTCGTTCTGTTGAATTTTCAAAACTACATAAATTATTATTCGGGAAAATATATTGTTTGATCCGAAAACATTAAAGTCAATATTTTCGGGAATAAAAACTAAACAATGTATTGTTCTAATAGTACCTACTAATTTATTTCAGAACATTTTGCAAATCAGACATAAAAATTAATTTCTTATCGAATAGCATACTTGTTTAGTATATTTTATGGCATTCTCAATTAACCGTTACATATTACGAGTATAGTTACCATAATCATAAGCTATCAATGATTATTTTCCTTAAAACGCATCCCATTGCACATACTCGGTTAAGTTTTACAATGAAATCCGCTACGCACACTAGGATGTCGGGTTAGATAACAGTGAATGTGGGCCGTTTTGAAATGGCGGGTAACAGCCTGCATCAGGTTGTATCAGGTTTAATTAGATACGTAAGTTCACTACTAAGCTCGTTTTCCTTAATAGTTAATCTGCCTGATAAGCCATACAAAAACATTTACATCAAATAAATTATAAAGGATTCTGACCTCAAAGTGCTTTTTGTGAATTTATGAATATAGTACCCCAACCACATCACTCAAACTTAATGTACATATTTTAATTAAAAAATAAGAAATTTACCAATAGTGACTTTTGACTGTCAAGAAGCACAATAAATCCCTATGGAGAAGAACGGGCGAGGTCCATGGACACTCTTCTAAATGAAAATATAATAATACAAAAATATTTGTTACATCATTTAGGTATGCTGAAATTATACAAAATATGAGACAGCGACGTAGCAGGACGTGCACTTGAAATAGTTAACAAACAACATTAAGCGACCGAATGAGACACGAATCAGCACTATAGTTGAGCTGAAGCTCAACTATGTTGAAGGCAACCGAACGGATCCAACACATGTAGTACATGTATCGGTCATCATCATTCGGTTCCTTTCAATCCCTGCAATCGTTAATCATTTCAACACTTCAAGTCAATAAAAAACTTAAAAAAATGAAACCAACTTCCAAAAACTCCCTATTAGCCCTAAAAATTATAAATTAATACTAAATCGAATCTACTTAATCTTGAAAATCTAACCTATATTGCCAAACCTACCTAACCTATAACAAAATTTAACAATGTTTGGAGTCGGTGCCAAGCCTAACACGATAGATGACATCAATAATAATACGAACTACTAAATACAAATCAAATATCAATCGAAATGCGTAAAAAACCGCGTATAGCTGTTTATCTAATAAATAAGTTAAAAGATAGTAATATGTTTTTGATTATGTATTTAATTACCTACGTAAACTGTCTAACAAAGTTAGACAGTTTACGTAGTAGTAAGAATGATTTTATGCTCAGATTGGAGATACTTGGCTTGGCACCGACTCCACAAATTGTTAATTTTGCAAAACCGTCTATATTTGACGAAGTTACGCCCGAATATACATAAAAAAGAATACAAACATCCGAATTGAGAACCTCCTACTTTTTTGGAAGTCGGTTAAAAATATTCGTATTTTTCAAAGTATATTTTAGCTAACAACAAGGAGTTACCTAACAAAATAATAATACATTTTTTTTATTTATCCATTTATTTCAGGCATCTAGGCCCATATAAACATACAATACTATATTAACAAAACTTAAAAATACTATAAATATATATATTACATAATAACTACACTAGTGCACACGAAGTGTCGGCGTCGTGTTTCGCTGACTAGTGTCATGTAGGCGGCCACGAAACCGGCGATACACAACACCTTTCGTTACTTACATTGTATTGCCATTGTGTACTTCAAAATAGAAGGATAATAATAATAATAATAATAAAAAATTAACAACCATATCGACAGCAATTCGATCATGTCGGCCTCTCAAAATGGATGTAGGAATGGGTCTCGCGGTACTAAGGAGCTCCTCCTCATTGATACTGCCATAAGCCAACAGGTTCGTCGTTCAAGAAAGGATCTGTCGACATGCTGGATAGATTACAAGAAGGCGTATGACTCGGTACCACATACATGGCTCAAGAGGGTGCTGGAGTTGTATAAAGTAGATGCAACTCTGCGCACCTTCCTGACGTCGTGTATGGGGCAATGGAGAACCGTACTTCGCTATCCAGGATGTCGACAAATTCAGAGGAATAGCGAACCAATAAGAATTGAGCGAGGCATATTCCAGGGTGACAGTTTGAGTCCACTTTGGTTCTGCTTAGCCTTGAATCCTCTAAGTACATTACTGGAGGATTCGGGTCTAGGCTATCGGTTGAAGAGAGGTGGTCAGGTTGTATCTCACCTTCTTTACATGGATGACCTAAAGCTCTTTGCCCCCAGTGATTTGCAACTGATGGAGCTACTGACGGTAACAAAAACCTTTAGTAGCGCCATCAGGATGGAATTTGGTGTGGACAAATGTGCGGTCATGCATGTAAAGCGAGGGAAGATTGTGGAATCCGTGGGAACCCAACTCCCGGATTTCATAAACTTTAGAGCCCTCTCTCCAATCGAAACCTATAAGTATTTGGGTATGTCGGAAGCATTGGGCATTAATGCTGCTGACATGAAGCAATCGTTGAAGGAGCGCTTCTTTGGCCGCCTGAAGAAAGTATGTAATAGTCTTTTGTCAGGCGGTAACAAGGTGCGTGCCTTCAACGGTTGGGTCATGCCAGTCTTGATGTACTCTTTCGGCATACTCAAATGGACTCAAACAGAACTTGACGCCCTGGATAGGAGAGTCCGTACATTCCTGACGGCATCTCGAATGCATCACCCACGTTCATCGGTTATGAGACTGTATATCCCGCGAAAGTGTGGGGGTCGAGGCTTTTTAAATGCTAAGACCCTCCATAATCGCGAGATATGTAGTCTCAGGGATTATTTCCTAGAAACCGACGTGGGGATGCATCGAGATGTAGTCGCGGTGGACCAGGGCCTCACCCCGCTCTCGTTGGCTAAAGAGAACTGGCGCAAACCTGTAGTACTTGACACTAACGATCGCAAGGAAGTATGGCAGAGTAAGGAGCTTCACGGACGCTTTTTCCAGGCCCTACATGGGCCTGATGTAGATCAGTTAGCGTCCGTATCTTGGCTGCGTTTCGGTGACCTCTTTGGGGAAACCGAAGGTTTTGTCTGTGCAATTATGGACGAAGTTATCATGACGAATAACTATCGGAGATTTATTGTAAAGGATGGTACGGTTGACATCTGTCGGGCATGCCACCGTCCAGGCGAATCAATCCGCCACATTATCTCTGGTTGTTCTCGTCTTGCTAACGAAGAGTATTTGCATAGGCACAACCTAGTAGCCAGGATTATCCATCAGCAACTTGCTCTAAAATACAGTCTTGTAGAATCGGAAGTGCCATACTACAAGTATGTGCCCGACCCAGTTCTTGAAAATGGCAGTGTCACTTTGTATTGGGACCGATCCATCATCACTGACAGGACTATTGTAGCCAATAAGCCTGATATAGTGGTGATGGATCGAATCGAGAGGCGCGCAACGATTATTGATGTAACGGTCCCGCATGACGGGAACCTCGTGAAAGCCGAGAAAGATAAACAAATCAAGTATCTTGACTTGGCTCGCGAGGTTGTCGACATGTGGGATGTGGACTCAGCAATCGTTGTACCGATAGTCGTGTCAGCCAATGGCTTAATAGCTAAGAGCCTTGACCAACATCTAAGGAGGCTCGCGTTAGGCAGCTGGATCAAGGGCTTGATTCAGAAAGCAGTTCTTCTGGACACGGCGCGTATAGTTAGGCGATTCCTCTCTCTGGAGCCCTGACCGCCGGTAGCTTGGACCCTGTTCCCGATACCGGTGGGCCACTATTTTTTATATTTTTAAATGTTTTTTTTTTTTTTGTATTAATATTGAAATATTTAAAAATATAATTTATAAGAAAGATTTTAAATAAAGGAGATAATAATAATAATAACTTTATTTCACAAAAAAAATATACAGATTTCACAGTGTAAAATAAGGACAGTTTAAAAGAGCTTTGGTAGTAGACAATACAGTACAATTTAGAAACATAAATCTGTACGCAATAAGAAAAACCCTGCCTCTCAAACTAGGTAACCTGTATCTTGAGAGACAGTGATTCGGTCTAAAATTAATGCTATAATATTAATAGTAGACTGTGTCGATCTACCCGAGCGTTTAAGGAAATATGCAAGGCAATATAATATATTTACATTCACTTGATATGTGTGTTTGTGTGTGAGCGTGTATGAATGAATGTATGTGTGTGGGCGCGGGTGTGTGTATGTTTGTGTATGCGCGGGTGTGTGTGTTTATATATGTGTGTGTGTATGGGTATGTAATTAGACATATGAACATAGATAGTTAGACGACATACTTGAGTAACGATTCTGTTTTCAGGTAGTCCTGTTTCAGTAGCCATTCCGCTAGTTTTGATTTTATTTCATGTTTATTTAAATCGACTATGTTGAATTTTTTGTGAATTTGTTTGTACATGTATGTACTCAATGTGTAGTATTGGTGTTGAGCGAAGGCGGTTTTGTGGGGGGTGCTAATGGGTAATTTCTTCCTTTTTTTAGGGTCAGTAGGAGGAACACTACCGTGTTTTCTTAAAATAGACCGCAGTAGAAAGAGCTGGCGAACAGAAAGCACTTGTGAGTCAGCGTATAATTTCGTAGTGGGATAGCGATAAGGTTTGCGAAGCATTACCTTCAGCACGGCTCTCTGCGCTCTTTCAATCCTCAGGAAACAGGTTTTGTTTGCACCGCCCCATACTGTGATGCAATACCCAATGACAGCTTGACATAATGCATAATACACCATCTTCAGGGTTTCAGGCGCTGCCGAGTCCCTGAGGGATTTGAAAGTATGCAGCAGTTTCATAGACCTAGCCGTAACAGCGTCAACCTGTTTGTCCCATCGTAGTCCTCCGTCTATTTGGACACCCAGATATTTCACATTATCTGTTCTTGTGAGTTTCGGACATAAACAATGTGGGGATTGTGTGGAACAGGTGTGAGCTGTTATGGAGAATGACTTTTCGGGTAAGTTGTTTCGTCGAATAGCGAATGGAATGTACGAGGTTTTTTCGCAATTCAGGGTAAGCAGGTTTAGGTTGAGCCATGTCATGATAGTTGTTATTGCCACTTCAGCGCGGCATTTAACGCTATCCCAACTTGGTCCGTAAACTATGACTGCGGTGTCGTCTGCATACGCAAAGATTTTAGAGTTTGGGATGGTCAGACTACACAACT
This sequence comes from Phlogophora meticulosa, assembly GCA_905147745.2. Lineage (NCBI taxonomy): Eukaryota > Metazoa > Arthropoda > Insecta > Lepidoptera > Noctuidae > Phlogophora > Phlogophora meticulosa. Next base: position 15,200,633 of record LR990523.1, read on the forward strand.
CATTGACGTATATTTGGAAGAGGGTGGGGCCTAGAATGCTTCCCTGAGGCACACCGTAAGTGTTTATTATTATTTCATCACTTAGATGTTCTCCTATTTTTACTCGTTGGGTCCGGTTGCTGAGATAATCTTTAAAAATTTCGAGGGAATTTCCTCGTACCCCTAGGAGTTCCAATTTAGATATAAGTTTGGGAACAGAAACTGTGTCAAAAGCTTTAGAGAGGTCTAAAAATATCCCTAGACTTTTAACGCCACTGTCAAGGTTCCTGGCAACCAACTGTGTTAGATCCAGAACTGCATCCTCGGTTGAGATTCCTGAGCGAAAGCCATACTGATTATCTGCTATGAGCCGATGTTTGTTGAGGAATTTTTTTAGAGCATTATTCAGAATCCTTTCCAGTATCTTAGAGAGCGCTGATAAGACTGATATGGGTCTATAATTGTTGACACAGCTTTTGTTCCCTCCCTTATGAATTGGATGAATAATAGCTTTTTTAAGCGCATCAGGAAAGATGCCTTTTTGAAGGCAGCAGTTAAAAATATACGTCAATGGTGGCGTCAGTATCTGGCGACAACTCTTTAACACTAGGGGAGATATGCCATCCCAACCTATTGCGCAATCATTTCGCAGTTGCAGAATAAGTGACTCCACTTCTGTTTCATCAACCTCAAGTATTACAAGAGAGTTGGCGGGGTTGGGTGTTGTATTGAGACTTAATCTCCTAGGTAGATTTGTAGGTTGATGAGACTGGGACAAGATTTTTTCAGCCAAGCTCGTTCCTATATTGCTGAAAAATCTACACACTTCGTTTGCCGATAAAGTAGCGTTGTCACAGATGTCCAACAGTTCGACCGGGCTAGTTTTCTTTTTGGTGGTATTTGTGATTTGTTTTATCGTTTTCCAAAGTGCTTTAGGGTTATTCCGAGATTTTTCAAGTTCGCTTTTCTCATAGGCAATTTTTAGTTTTCGGAGCAAGTCATTACAAAAATTCCGGTACCGCGAATAGGTAATTTTCAGGATAAGATTGTTGGGATCTTTCCTTAACCTGTTATGCAATCGGTCACGGTTTTGTATACACTTTAAAATGCCTGTGGTTATCCATGGTTTTATAATTCTTTTTTTCCTAGGGATTTTAATTTGTTTTGTGTGCTTGTCAATGACTGAGGAGATGATTTTTATAAAGGTATTCATGGATAAATTGGGGTCAGTAATATTGTACAAGGGGGAAAAATCAGAGTTTTCTAAATCTAACCTAACTGCTTCGTAATCTATGCGGGTAGCTATGTGTAGTGGTATAGTGCCAGGATTTGTGTTAGCAATATTAAATAACACTGGTTTGTGATCCGTGATGTGTGAGTCTAGTACAAGGGTAGTAACAGGCAGGGTACTTTTAACAAATACATGATCCAGACAGCTATCCAGTCGAGTGTTGAATCGATGGGTTGGAAGTAGACCGTGGGAGGCATTCACCATGAGATATTCGAGACAGCGGTTATCAGTACTATTCGGTTTAAGATCTATATTAATATCGCCTACGAGAATTATATTTTTAAAGGAAGATAGGTTTGCGTAGACATTGTTTAAACTATCCAGAAATTTTTCGGTACTCTCTTTAGAACTGTATGACGGGGATCGGTACACTGCCACGATAGCGATATTTTGGTTAGCCATATTGCATACCAAGCAATTCCCACTCATAAACTCTGGTTCCCATTCTGAGGTCTGGAGAGTTTGTTTTGTAAAGATAACAATCCCATCATTTTGATTATTGTTTATAGTGGTACAATAGGAATCATATCCAGCTAAAACAGGCATATTACTGACTTTACTAAGCCAACATTCTGTGAGGACTACCACGTCTAAATCAAGTTTCAGTGAGTGTAGTAATAGCTGGGCTTGGTCAAAGTTTTTGTTTAAGCTACGGATGTTTAAATGTAGTATTTTTATGTTGCTGTCAGAGTTATTAACATAGTCAATACATTTTTCTGGGTCACAGTTAAATGAGTCACCTACTGTTAGCGAGTCAAGCTCGCTGCTTAAACTGATTATACTATCCATCTGGAGAGCGCAGAGAGAGCAAGAGGTGACTCAAAGCGAAGGCTTGTATAGTTAGGACTTGCCTAATATGCAGTACGTCGTTTATTATTCCTTTTTTTGTGTGAGGTTGACTATTATATGTAATGATGAAGATGAATGATGAATGATGTAATGATAGGTATAGGTTATCTATCCGTCTATTTGAAGTACACAGGTAGGTAGTCCTAACCACTAGTTCTGCCTAAACTGTATGAAGACGTTTAGGCACCATGACTAAATTCAATTGTTATTAGTAATTTATTAAAGCATTGGTGTAACAAAATAACAATGGCCCCTCCCTATTGTCACTAGCTGGGCAAGTGAGTACATCAGTACAAACTGTGCGCAGCATCTTTATCTCCCAGTTTCTGCAAGCGCATTCAGTTAAATCTGTTGTCAAAATTGAATGAATAAATTGTTGGATGATTGGATAAATAGCCCAACTAAACAACCAATCTGGCATCCAACTACAGATGCCAAAACAATGTACTTGCATACATTTTTTGAAGAAAATTTGTTTGTGTATATAATATATATTTGACGGCACGGTTGGCGCAGTGGCTGAGCGATTGACTACAGCGCCTCGTTTCGTGGGTTCGATTCCCGCACTGAACAATAATAATTTGTATGGCCTACAGGCTACAGATAGTTTTTCCGGGTCTGGCTATTTGTGTATTTGAGTTTGAATGTTTGTAACCCACGGTACAGGAGATATTCCTAGTATGGGACAAGGTTTAAAAAAAGATCTATATATATATAATGACAATCCACACAGCATCATCTAGTCCCAAGCTAAGCAGAGCTTGTGTTATGGGTACTAGATGACTGCTATACTTAATACAATACATTACATAGATAGATATTTTTTACTATACATAGCAAACACCCAGAATACCTGGAACAAATCTTTGTAGATCGTACAAACATTTGTCCCAAGGCGGGAATCGAACCCGCAACCTCCTGCGTCGCAGGCGGACCTTCGCCCGCTGCGCCACATCGGTCGTCATATTTCATACATTTCTGATGTAATATACCAAAGTAGTTCAATCCCATAAAAAATGGATGCATTTTTGTTTATCATGGCACTTGTATGACATAGTATTAATTAACATAGTCCAGCTCTCAGACATCTATCGACTATGTAACAGTTGAATAAAAACTAGTAAGCTATTTTATTTTGTGAGCAAAAAAGTAAGTGTTGTGCATATTACGTGATGCTAGTTTTTCTAGAGTGATCGTAAAAGTTTAGATGCATAATACTTATATTTATATTATTATATACAGCTATTACTTAACTATCCGTCAACATAGCCCGCGAAATACATATTTGCTTATAATTTTTACAAATTGCAGCGCTGTTTTACGTTGTATGTATATTTTTAATTATTTAATTTCTAAGATCTACAAACAAAAATAAAACATGAGTTTAAACTCTACACAGAGCAACAATTAATCAAAATTCATTATGCGGTAATTGTGATACAATAATTATTTACCAATTTCTAATAATCTGAATCATATACATATGTATATATGGCTCTCGAAAATATGTAACTATGCTAATTGGCATATTTTCAAGAAATAGTCTTTCACGCATAACGTAGGTATGTCAGTCCTATCGTATCTTAAACATTTTCACTTTCAGAAGACGTGGGCCATGAATTTGAACAAACCCTTCGCATCGTCGCCATTTAGTTTGAATACAATTGGATGGAACATGTCTACATCTTTTTTAAATAGTCTTATTTACATCAATTGAAACATCGAGAGCTGCACTAATATTTTTAATGACATCAATATAGAAATTATTCCGACAACTGAGTTACACCCCTTCAAGAAATGATATATGTACTTATTTCTTAAGTACATAATGGGAACATCACATGTTTTTGAATCAAAAACAACATGCCTAACAACTATTATATAAACGGCTCATTCAGTTCGCTGCATCGTAATATGTTACGTTCATAACTTAGTTTTTTTCCAGGACTATTCCGCAATAGTTCGATAGATAAAAATTTACTTCCTAAATCAATAATTTAGAGCTTCCTCAGTAGGAAAAAATGAACACTATTATCTAATACATATTAAATGTATAATGTCGAAACGAAGTCTCTGAGCGCATATATTGTAACATCAGTCGACATCCCTTCACTGCATGTTGCAACCAGTTGACCGACAATCGGTAATCACGCGCAATGATTAGTGTGCAAACTATATGAAAAGCAATAAATATGATTGGGGTCATTCAATGCACACATCTTAAAACTTCCTGCATAGATTTTTTTGTTGATGCACGTAATATTGAGCGTGGGTAGTACAATAAATCATTCATGGCATTGCTGATGCTATCACGAATCGCCGTCGCAATAATCTCGATAGTATCGATTTTATTCATAATGATACCATTATGAATAAAATCAATTGTAGGAATAGAAAAGTTGAAAATGGTAAGGTTAGGATAAAACTTCGTTTATTTACCGACTTCAGGATGTTCCACGTTCGACTGCATGTTGCGAACTGATTTTGAAAATTCTTTTTTTGTTTGGGAGGTGTACCAAGTTCGGGTCCGATGATGGATCTTAGAGAAACTGAGGGAACTCTTCAAATTTTTGGTCACATCTGTAGCGATTTTTGTATTTTTTTTTAGTAACTCATCATCTGCTCTTGCGAAGTGCCATTTGGTGAAGTGGAACCAATGATGAAGACACATGGCCACCTGAACTACTCAATAATAAGTATTTCACGGGTTTTGATTCAATCACTTTAATATGGTTCCTAAGCAATTTATGCTCGTCTCAATGCATATAGTGAAGTGGAGCTGATGGTGATTACACCATCAGCTCTTTACGTACGACGTTAGGGACGTTTTGGTTAATACCAGGGAACTCTTCAACAAGTAACGTCCCTGCATCGGGAAAACTAATATTTGTAAAAGGTGATAAGGAGACAGACATTAGACATTATTGTTACTTAAATAAATTATCAACCGACCCCCTAAAAATACAGAAAAAATAAATTAACATGAATCAAATGAAACAACCAAAGCCACTGACTGTACTGTGATGTGCTTTTACGTATTGGATACCGTATGTGGTAACTACCTTTCAAGTACCGAGGGTACACATTTGCGCCAAGCATCCCAAACTGATTTCCACACTGTTTTTATTTGTCTACGGTTCAATTGTGTGAAATGATTTTAAACTGTGGCTTTACGGTGGTCTAAAGATTATTTGATAAGAATCTAAAATTTAGAAACAAAAAAAAAATTGCCACAGGACGTGCATATTGTAAGACATTAAAAAAAGCAATAACAAAATCTTACAGATCATGTAATACATAGTTTTTTAATCAATAAATTAGATAAAATAGTACTTAATCAGGTGCCACCTCCATTTGAATTTAGGGTCCACCTTAAACGCTCTGTAACTATAAATGTTTACTAGCAAATATTGGAAGTGTTCGACTAAAAAGATCAGACTGGAATTTCTATTCTATTATATACAGACAGAAAAACTGTGCTGAGGCAAAGAGTCCTACCAGCCACCATTGGACGATTGTGCTGGTTGATTGATTATTATATTAATTAATTTATGAATTCAAGTAGTAAGACTATTTAAAATTGTTTTTGTATTTTTTCATTTGATTTTATGACATGTCGTAATTTAACTAATGATGAACTCTAGCCTATTATTTATTGTAATGTAATGTAGTCAATGAAATAGTATTTTAGTCTATCTGTTTATTGTGATTCAAAATGATGAATACCCATGATTGATTTTATCGATTGCAAATACAATTTTGGATTTTAAACCAAACAACTAACTAACTAATTTGAAACCAAAGTTATTCCGACAGTTATGTCTGTAGAAACACATATCTCACCAACTATTGGCTCAAACAAAAACAATTTCAACTGAGCAATTTTTAATAGAATTTGTCCGAAATTTTCCTTTTTACTCCGTTAGTCAACTATTACTCGTTAACTCGTAAAACATACATTTATGATTGATTTCCTTTTAAATTTGCTAAGTATACTACTGCCGTGAATTTTTCACAAACCCTGAAAATATTACAGCATGGTTAGAGCAGTGGCTGAGCGATTGGCTGCTGCGCTGCGTGTCGGGGGTCGATTCCTGCACGGTTCAAATATTTATATGGCCTACAGGTAGCTGTGGGGTCTTGCTGTTTGTGTGTGTGAATTTAAATGTTTGTAATTGCACCCACTACACAGGAGAAAATCCTGGTAGGGAAATAAAATGCCTAATATTTCAGATAAATCCCTGAATTGAAAAATGGTTTTCCCGTACCCGCAATTATTTTGATGTACGATCTATCCAACCATGGGATTAGATGAGTTTAAATAAAATGTAAGTATAGGGGAGGTACCTACCCTAAATTAATAAATATTTTACCACTTTGTTGGCGTGATCAATATGTATACAACTTTTTAGTATGAATAGTCTGTGTACTAAGCCGGGGACAGACCGACGGACTGACGGACACGGCCAAACTATACGGGTTCCTCGTTTACTACGGAACTCTAAAAATGAGTTATTTTAAAATTATGTCTATAGTTCAATATGTTATGCCTATTCAAGAAGAGATATGTACATTACAGGACTAATTAAAATAATTATATTATGAACAATTAGGTATAAAAAAGGAAAGTCATTCGGCAATAAATAGGCGTCAGTAACGCTATCAATGCAAAAAGAGTTCTTGTAATTATATCTATCTTTTATAACTCAAACATTCGGAAACAAAATTGAACAAAATTATTTCAGCAACATGTTTTTGAGTTGCAATAAACATAGAAAGCTTGCGATATGTTAAACAAAAGGAAAAAACAAACACAGGTGGTACTTACTCTGAATTTCGCAGCAGCAATCAAATACGTGAAATAAAAAAAGGTAATCAAATCAAATCAAATCAAACTTTATTTGTGAACATAGGTATTACAATAAAGGTGTTATGTATACAATACAGTTCAGTCGATCTCTATGTCCTACCAATGAAATTGGTGTACAAATCTATTCATGTTTTATATAGTAATAAGTCTGAATTTATACAGTAAAAAGTCAAGTTCAAGTAAATAATGTCAATTAAATCAAAATTCGAATAAATGGTACTTATCAATTAATCAATTATAATTTATTTTTTACATGCATGTCAAAGGTTAATTGTATTGTTAGTAATGTCATTTTATCATTTAAAAATTCTTCTATGGAGTAGTACGTCTTATCTAACAAAAATAAATACAATTTACTTTTGAATTTGCGGATAATATCTTCACTCCTTATACATTTTGGTAATTTATTATAGACCCTTGGTGCCATTACAAAGATACTATTTCCATATAGCGCAGTTCTAGACCCAACTGTCTGTAACCGATCACAACGGCGCTGACTAGTTACTCGAGCAAATTTATGCAAATTATTTTTGACGAACATAGACGTTTCATATATGTACAGCGAGGGCATCGTTAATATTTTTGTGCTTTTAAAAAACGGTTTGCAGCTCTCTGTTATCTTCAAATTGTAGATAGCTCTAATGCACCTCTTTTGGCACTTAAATACCATTTCTTTACCCGTGGCGTTCCCCCAAAATATAATTCCGTATCTCAATGTTGAGGCTACTAAACCATGGTAAGCCGTAAGGTAGATATTGAGTGTATTTAACCACATGTGTTAGACTCAGGGACACATTAATTGAACGATTTTTTAGTAACCAATGCTAAGCGGCCACAGCATCCTAAAATGTAATAACATCCCCAGGGAATTACTAAAATGGTCACGCGTTGATGTCTTTTCTTGATAAGTAGGTTAAAATTACCCCTACTTTAAAATGTCGTTCTGTGTGTCATACTTATTTTTGTATTGCTTGCACAGAATGTCAAAGTTTTCTGTACGACCTAAAAAATAAAAGTAGGTACATTGTTCCTGTAAAAAGTTCCATAAATACTTTTTATGAACGTGCATTTGTAAGGCAGGATGTCATTGTTATGCAAATTAGATCGGTCCTTGTCAACCTGTAACTCAACCTTAAACAAGAGACATCCGTACGTCCCAAATAGCGTATTGATAACACAAGACATTGTGAGATAATTCACCATCGCTAGAGGGGATTGCAAGTTTAAATAAAAAGAAAACACAGTGCCGTGGCCAGTGAGAGTGAGACGTCTTAGCGAACGCGCGCGAAAGTTGCATTCAAACTCGCGCCATTACAAACGTCATCCCGGCAGCAATTTTTTTTCTGGAACGGGATACCATAAACGTGTCAGCCTAATTATTATTTGCTGCTTTTTACTATTTTTTTTAAGTGTTCGGTGGTTTGCTTGTGGGGTGACAGTGCAAGTGATAAGTGACTTTCGCCGTCTGTTTGTGTAGGATGATGAACACACGTAATATAAAGGTAAGTTAAAACACACAATGATTGTCAATATTTATTATTTTAAAAAGCATTATTGATGCATATAGATATCATCACCGTTGTATATATTTTAAAGAGAAAATAAGTGTCTTTTTTCTCTTATTCCTTGCAATTAAGTTTATTTTTCAAGCAAATAGTCTTTTCTTTAATAACTAAATTACATAGATTAGGTTGTATTTTTTTCTAACAAAAATAAATTACAATTTATTTTTAAAACCTGTTTGGGAGGAATTAAAAACTTTTATTGTACCCGATTATATAAAAATATATAAATATTACATTTTAATACAATTAGTATAAATATAAATTATCATCAACACAATGAAAAGCCTTTTCAACCATTGGCAAGTTTCACTTTTTCGCACAGAAGCAGCAAACAAAAAGGTGTGACTTTGTCATTGTTGAACTACGAAGAAAAGAAGTAAAAATGTAATTGATAGAAGGTAAAAATATTCTCACCGTATAAAGGAGTAAATATAAATAAAACGATAGTTATATGATTTATAGCTTTGAGCAATAAATGAATTGCTGGATAACATGCGTTATAGTCGCGTGTTTTGTTACTTACGCTACTTTGCGTTTCGTTTGGTTGTTATGTACTGTATTTGTAGTTTCAGGATTTAATACGGATGTAAATGGATAGAAAATATCTAGTAGAGGCTAGTCTCACGTCCCTGATCTCTCAGTGAATCCGGTACATAAATTAAGTGGTCGCAAGGTATTATAACACTCACTCACATAGTAAAATTATAGCCCATTGCAATTCATGAAAAATAAACGTTTTCATTGCACACAGGATTTATGGTTGAACGATTTCTGTTAAATTATTATAAACAGGCACTTATTATTTATTGCACAATGTCTTTGTTTCAACAAATCAATGTTGTCGGTTGTACTATATTTTCAGCTACATAATTGTATGCTCTTATATAGGTATAATTTGATGAAACTTCAGTTGTAGTTCGTTTTCATGTCTAAAGCAAGCTAAATAATTCCTTGTCAATTTTCTAGAAGTTTCTCTATTAATCAATATGAACTTAAAATAATATGGATCTCTAGAACCTACATATGCCTATCCACATTTAGGTTAATGAGCTTAGAGTAACGTGCTGGTGCTTAGGGTAAGGTGCTGGTATTAGAAGATATAAGAAAAAAATAGGTTGCAGCTTTTCATGTGCCCCATTACAAATGAGTCTTTCTATGCAACCAGGTCGTGAATATCCCAGAAAACATCGGGCAATTCTGCATTAGTATACATCCTTTTTGTTTTGAAACTACTGAGTCAAGTCCTTTACACACAAAAATAATTCTTCATAGAGAAATAATATAATTGCGCAGACATAACCTGAGTCAAATTAGGAAAACCCATTTTGTATTGGCATGATTTGCAAATATTCGTCTTATGGTATGAAAAACATTAAACTGCAAATGTCCTGAATACTTAATATGAAACACTCCAAGTAAGGTAATGAGAATGGCGTAAAACTATTCAGAATCTAGGTATATGCAGGCTAGGTTATGAAAGTTGACATCAATAGCGTTTTAGGAAAGATCAGATATTGAGTTGATTCCACCTGCTTATAATAGTAGTGATAGAGTACGGACTAAAAGACAGTGAATAACATTTTTTTGGGTGGTTTTTATTAGGTAGTTTTCGAAATGGGTGCAATATGATATATAAGTTTTCTCTTCCGAAAATCAAATCCACGCCAGTCTAAATGCAGCCCCGTCCTCGCGTCATAGAAAGTGCACTAACAGATATTTTTAACATATGCAATATGCAATCCAAACCTATCCTTAGCATATCCGTCTATGTACATATTAAGGCCAGGAGCACAATGCTGGCTGTAATCTAAACGTATAGTCAAGCTTGAATATGATTTTTGGCGGAATCTAAACCAAGTATTTTCATTTTCGAAACCTTTTTATTATCATGGAATTCCGCAAAGTAACGTCTGATTCCATAACTAAAATAAGTGTTGTTCTAAACACACTTAATGGTCCGCTATTTGCCATGAAATGCCATTCATTACTACAAGTTGTACTAAAAAGTACAAAATTTGCTGTAACGATGACTGTAAGTTCTTCCGGATGAGGTGGAAAGGTTATGCAACTTGTGAGTCTCGTGTGTGATAATCCGTTTTAATATCTACAATTACATCTGAGATTTTTTGTGGTATACGTGCTTTCGAGATCCGCATGTACTTCATAATATGACGGCACGGTTGGCGCAGTGGCTGAACGTTCGGCTGCTGCGCTGCGTGTCATGGGTTCGATTCCCGCACGGCAAAAATATTTGTATGGCCTAGTTGTCCCAGGTTTGGCTGTTTGTGTATGTGGGTTCAAATATTTGTAAACGCACCCACGATACGGGAGAAATTACTAGTTTGGGGCAAAGTTTAAAAAAAATATATGATAAACATAATAAACTGAAATGTTACTACTGAGTTATCATTAAGTCGTTGAGCTCCTTAAGTTCTGATTCGAGATACACGATTATTAACACGTGCGAGCACTAACTCAACAGATCCACTTGGTTCTTGCTACAAAATACCATCTCAGACTTTAATGTACTTGGTTTTCACATGATTTGAGAAAGACAACCTCTGGAGCACCGGCCTAATCTTGTTTAAAAAAACATAGCTTGTTAGACCATTTAACCAATTTATAGAAATAAATATCATTTACCATTTATCACTGATCGCTATATATCTGCATTTCCCAAGTTAAATTCTTACCTGATTCGCTACTATATTAAAATTGCCATTGTTATTCTTATTTATTTTATTTTAAAGATAATGATTATTTTGCACATATAATTTTTGATTAGTTTTGATCAAAGTGTTGGGGTCAAAGTGTTATTTAGTATATTAAGTTCTCAGAGATCGCTATTAAATGCCTGAATACGTGAATAGGCATATTAAAATCACCATAAAGCAGTGTAATATCAGCCTTATAATGTCAGATTTAGTGCCAAGGCTCCAAGTTCAAATCTCAGGTCTCATACATATTCTCATAATTTTTATTGTTACTTAGTTTTAAAGTATAGGATATTGTAATTAGGTATAAGCAAGATACCATCTGAAGTAAGGTTAATCATAGTATAACGCATGTTTAATGAATACTAAATTCAATGGAAATGTAAGATACTAACTACACACGCGAAGTTTAACAGATTTTAAAGTGATTATTATTAATGAGTCAATTCATAATTTGTTACTGTGAGGTGAGGGTTGGGGCAACGACCCCAATTTAAGAGAGAGAGTGAGGTAGGAGACCTAGTGTGTTTAGGTTTAGACAACTTAAGAATTGACTTCAACATTCCAGTTACGGATTTTTCAGTAGTTACTTAACTCTGTGCAACGCGGCCATCTTTATTAATGTCGACTGTTAGTTTTAAAGAAATTTATGACCAATATCAGTTATAGTTTTATTAGTTTGAGATAATAATGTACTTATAAGAAAGTTTATCTTACGGAACCAAGTATATAGAAATCAGATTGGTCACTTTTTTATTTCACCTTTCAATGCGGTTATGTTTATGCAATTGTAGTGAATGTATAGTTTTTTGTTTATATTTTTGAAGTTTTTACGTACTTCCATACAGTTTGCCTATTTGTTTCTGGTACTAAGAAAGCAAACTAATTTGGCATGGGTGACCAATTGACCATATTGGACGCATATAAAAAAAATCTGGTTCACAATTTTGTAAATTACCTGTTTTGTATAGGTTATGAGTACGTACAGACCAGTAAACATTTGAATTTGAATTTTGAAATTGTATGTAGGATTGAATTTAGTCATTTTGTGGTTGATAAGGTTTATGAAATAAACAAAATAATTGGTACCTTATCAATACCTACTACTACGATGTACAAAATTAATGTTATAAAGTTTAATTAATTACCAATTAACAAACATATTATCTTATCAGGTACTTACTTAGACGGGTGTACAACTGTAAACAACTATGAGTACAGTTGTTTGCACGTAAGTGGTAACAAAACTATGCTCGTTTTGTTACCACAGACGTGCAGCCAACTGTACTCATAGTCCAGCTACCCTTGCGTTCTTTTAAAACAACGAACTACGCTAGGCCAGCCCTACTTCAAAGTGTTACTGAGGCACATACGACAGATAAGTAAATAAACTCGATACTATTGATGCAAATATTTAGTCTGTAGGTACATAATTGCTGTGTAAAATGTTCAGCCTTCCTTTTTTGCTTTATCCCTATTGTTGACGCCATTTCAAATGCTGCAAATACCGATTCCTCGTATCTGGGGAGCAGCACCCCCACATTTTTTTCGGGTCTTTATGCTCCTTAGCTTGCGAATTTACACGCCTAGTGTGGCCATCTTCTCACGCAAAGCGAGATGACATCGCATTGAATAAAACGTATCGAATATTGTTGAGCTGACAAAAACTGACTCCACTTAATCGGCTGACTTGCGCATAGTGGTTTCGTCTCTGCAACGTAATTAATATTAGATGAATACTTCTTTACGAATGTCATAATTTTTTAAAGTGTCATTTCCCATTCATCATTTATTATACTGTCCAACAAACAGGTGGATCCAAGAGGTAAACAAGTTTCCCTTTCTGTAAATGCTTCGGTCAACTTGTTTGCTTATCTGTCTCCGGTAATTTTTCTCGGTGTTACATAATGAGGATGGGTTGAACAACCTTCTTTACGTGTCAATGCGACCAGTACAAACTGGCCACTGTGTGACATTCTGTAATTGCAATCATTATAATCCTCATAAGTGCATTTCTCATTTGGCAAAATGTCAAAATTACTGTAACGATACGTGATTATTATAAATGCATACCAAAAAGCCGTATTTAGTATACTTGCTCATAAATAAGTAGAACATATGTATATGTTATTGCTATTTTATTTAGTTTTAACCCTTGGCTTATTTATGTTAGCATGATACATAATCAATTCCATATTTGTGTTACTACACATGTAACCCACACCATTTTCCACGAATAAACAAAAAAAGTTAAAGGAATCAGACATGCAGAGTGCATAAAGACTGTTAGGACGAAGAGAAATAAAAAAAAAACATAATAATAGAAAGATTATACTAATGAAGTTAGTGACAATACATTTATAATATAATATAACAGTAAGTAAGGTAACAACCAGTATAACCTTTGGATTTACCATTCATTTTTAGAGTATACAGTTTGGGATAGCCTTATTCCGCGTTTATATAAAGGGTATAGGAACCGTTATTGAATGTTGGATTCACACGTGTTTACTATAGAATAACTATTTTTCATATACCTAGTTTTATACTGTACCTTAATTTTATATATATATAAATATAGTAATTCGGCAGTTAACATGTATATATTATTTATCCCTGTATTTTACTTTCTTACATAAATATAAAGTAGATCAAAGAAGCGACGAGAAAACTTCATTCTAATCTGTTATAATGAATTTCAAAATGGCTACTGTCTTAAAAGTGCCAAGTAATGTATTCAAAATATTTAACTTTCACGAAATCGCCGTTTGAATAGATGTACGTATTTTCTAAGGCTTCCGGAACGATAGGATTTTTTTTTTATAACTTACTTCTTGATTTTTGAAGCATATGTCAATCCTATACATTTGGGAATTTTCAACAATCGTTATCGCTGATAGAATGTCACTTATTCTAGACTTTCAGAATGAAAGAAGCGTTTTGGATCCGGATCCATTAAGTAGGTCATATAAATATTGGTGACATACTCGTAAGTGCGCTGCACACTGCGCAGTCGTTACGGGTAGCCCGAAAGTCAAGAAAAAACCAGTTATACCAAGGGGTATCGTTTTGCCCAGTAACTGGGTTGTGGAGGTCCGATAGGCAGTCGCTCCATGTAAAATACGGGTATCAAGCTCCATCCGGTTTGATTGGAAGCCGACCCCAACATACTCATAGTTGGGAAAAGGCTAGGCAGATAATGATGATCAATGCGATCAGCGCAATGCGCAGCGCACTCATCAGATCGTCAAAATTACCTGTTTCCGACAGTAAAAACTGATGTTACCGCAAGTAACCTGCGCAAAGGCCACCTATAATCTCGATCACGTTCGGACATTGACATGTAACGTAACACCACATTGAAAGTGAAGTCGTTTTGCTTTCTGACTACCACCGTCCGGTGTCAGCTAAATTATAAACATTACTATATTTAGTCCGGACTGAGTTATCGATAGAAAGTGTCCCTGCTATGTGTTAGAGAGAGAATGATTTACTTGGTTTTTTTGTTGCATTTCAGTGTTATTAAATTGCAGCATTCCAACAAAATTATTTCAATTTTCCAAAAAAGAAAGAATTAAAATAAATACTTAATTTGGGTCGCCCCTTTTCACACACTTAAAAGTAAGTAGGAGTGATGTAAAGTCACATACTTAGTGTTATTATTTGTGTTAGGACATAGTACCGTATTTACATAATATTGTAAAATAAACAAAGCATTATGAAACTGTATTGTAAACATTGTATATGGAATACTTCTCAGCTATTTTCTTTGTAACAGTGGCGAATTTTTTGACCTAAAAAGTAAAGGTGACATATTATTATGAAAATTACACAAATCTCTGTGTAATATCGGAAGAAAAATTACTTCTTTGTTGGTCTGAATTGTAAGGATACTGCAGAATCTATTTGGAACCATGGTTTTTGTAAGTTTTGGCCATGGGGAAGTGTGTCAATCAGTCATTGTCGTGTCTAAAATGTTATATTAATGCTAAAACTGACTTGATCATCCATTAAACATTAGGTCGACAATAAACCTATCGTAATATGCTATAAAATTTTGTAACAATTCCTTAACTTGCTGACAGTAAAAGTTAAAACAATGGTTCATGAGCACTACCTTCGAAGGCTCTAATAATTACTTCGTAAAACTATATAAGGCAGCTATCAACAGTTACAAAAGCCTAGCCTTGGTGCATTTTTTATTTATTTAGCTCCATGTTTGTGTCCTAATTTTACTAACCGAGAATCAATCCAGAATCCAGGCGCTTTTTCGTAAAACACTTTGCTCGTAGAAGAACTTTTACTTCGTATCATCATACCTCATCATTTTCCTTACACACAAAAGTTACATGCGAATGTATTGCTTAACTTTGCATTAAGTAATCATATGACTCACTCAGTGAGTCTACTGGATCTGTTTCATCTACCGGATCTCCGTCTGATCCACAACGCGCGACTGGCAAGCCAATTTGCCTTTTGACACGGTTTTGGCTAGACAGA
The DNA here is from genome assembly GCA_905147745.2 of Phlogophora meticulosa. Taxonomy (NCBI): domain Eukaryota; kingdom Metazoa; phylum Arthropoda; class Insecta; order Lepidoptera; family Noctuidae; genus Phlogophora; species Phlogophora meticulosa. The sequence goes on from LR990523.1 coordinate 15,216,401, forward strand.
GACACGAATCGTCTGTGACTAAATGACAGATGATTGTACAAGCCCGGTTAAACAATACTCTTGCCTATCGAATCAGGCAATTGAATAAAACTTCTTCAGGATCTCATCTTCAAGAATCCCTGTATATTTGTAATCCCTGTATACCTTGGGAAAATCTCGTCTTATTAATGTTGCGAATTACAATACTTGACCTAGTTTAAAAGTTAATAAGTTGTGACATAACTTCTCGCTGCATTAAAACACAAAAATACATATTTAATCATTTTGAGACCTAATGGCACTTCATACTTCTTGACCTACAAGGAGAGAAACATGAAGATAAATAAATGCATTCACATGTTCTCAAGTTATTATCGCAACGAACGCGGCAGTGCACTGTACCAGCGTATGTTTGACTTGCACTCAAACTTTCACTGCAATGAGCTAAAATTCTGACAGACACTCCTGCGCAGAGAAATGCATTGAGGAAATGACTGTACCTAATATGAATATCATATGGTTATTATTAATGTGAAGTTATCCATTGGAAATCTAATTACATTTCCATGTAAGGAGGAAATAATTGCAATTAATGTCATCGTTCTTAACCTTATTGTTTTTTTGACATTTGGAAAGTTTCATGGGCAATTTTACTGTCATGTAAATCCTAATACAGTGGGGTCTAGCGTTATTAAGAACTATTAGGGTTTGTCCACATGTGTATCTCATGCGACCTAAAAACTGACATAAAAGACTATCGTATTTGTATTCAAATAAAACTGTTCACACTCACTTAGAGCAAATTGATTTAAAGCATAGTTAGAGACTTTTGTAATTTGCATTCGGTAACATTCGATTGTGAGATTCAATTCACTAACGTTCACTATTGCGATATAAATTTGAAATGATGGCCCTTCACATGGCGTTGCGTCTTAGTAATGGCACATTCTCTGTATTTGGGTGATGACAAGTTTATTGTAATCACCATCTACACAATGGTGGCCAAATTTGGGATTTTAGCGTTGTTCCTATTTCTTATTATTCCCATTAAAAATGGGTGAAATCAAGCTGAAGTGAAGAAAATGATACGTAATTTTAAAGCGTGTTTGTAGATGATCTTGCATGCGTAATCGAAAATGTCTACAACTGAAATGAAGCTACTGATGCAGAGCAACCAGCCCACCTGGCTAAACACAATGCATTTATTCTTTATCCGTACATACATAGTTTAATTTAAACCAGTTGACGAAATATTATATCATATTAAAACTACATTGAAGGTAATGGAAAACAGAACAAACAATGCAATATTTTGTTTGTTATTTTACAAACAATAGAGGACAACTTGTGAACTGCATGCAAGGAACAAGGGATAACAGCACATCCCGGTGTCTGCTGGGTTTTTTTTAAATACGTTTTTAGACTGTTTCACACAATGATGTTACATTGTTGCTAAAGGGATTACCTACTAATGTAAAAATAGTACAGACACAAAATAGTACATTTTCCTAGCATGATACCGGCTCAACATTTTTCAATAAAAGCTTGACTTTTATTTAAGTAGTTAAATACAACGGCAGATAGAGTAAATCATCAAATATTCAACGCAGATTAAAGTTATAACCAAAATAACCTTCAGAGTTACCATACATTTTACGTGGATTAAGTATGGCAAACTTTCCTCCTCGTTTATTGATCTAGATCTTATATCAAGGGCTAGACATTAATGCCTGTGTTCACGAATACTACGCGTCACATTAATGTAATATAATACCTGACTGAAACTCGTCGAATTTACTATATTAGAATATAGTAAATTCGAAGAGTTTTTTTTATTTGAACTCGCTTATCCCTGATAGCCTGATTCTTCAGGAAGGTTATAGGCTATTTGAACATCAAGCTACAATTCTTAGGAACGGGTGAAACCGCGGGGCACGGCTTGAGCTAGATAATAGATACTTTTAAGCTTAACAAGCAGATGACCACTCTAGAAGCTACAAAGTAAAGGCATCATCATGAAGAAAAAGTTTTAAATCAATATTAATATCACATGAGTGCAGACCGGACTCGACAAGGAAAGAAAGTAGTTTACGGATTTTCTGACAGACGATCCGGTTTGTGAAGCACACACCCGTTAATGACAGCAGTGTTGCCGCCGCCGCCGCCGGTAGGTGCTTCCTTGACATCGTGAATGTGACTGTAGATGGAGAATTTTTGCTAGTGAATGGTATTCTGTTTTGTTAATATGGGATATAAGCGAAAGCTGCTGCTTTGGCGCGCCATGAGTAGCTGATACTTTTGGCTTTGTCCATTTTATTGATCACCTCAACCTTATAATTTGCACTGCTAAATGTTGGCCGCTTCAAATTGGCACCAACACTTGTTCGTCATTGCTAAATTGTTCTTCATTGCTAAATAACTTCTAAGGGTAACGTTAATTCGTTTATTTTAGTTCGTTTGATTTTGTAGTTCCCACTATGGTAACTCAGCTACCTCGAATTTCCAGACATTTTTATATATGTTTAAAGTGATTTCTAGCAGATAGTGATTGTAGATTACATTATGGGAAATATTCAAAATCATTCCAATCAATTTTGAGATCTCGTCTCAGTTTTATACTACATTTTAACTATATGCACAGGGGGCTATTGACGTGTGATCCTGAGTTATACTGTAAAATATTGTAGGCACTGGTTATTGCCGTGCGAGCTGGGCCTTACACTGTTTATACGAATTATACTGTTACGGTCATTACTCAACAGCTTACAAGTTATTATAGTGCTAACGGATTAAACAGTACTACTTGCGTCACTTTATAAGGAAATGAGTGTCAAATTGATGAAGACTTATAAAAACGTTCTTACATAACGTACGTTATGTAAGCTCGGAGCCTTAATTTTTTTAATAGGAAATATCATCTGCATTAGTCATTCAGGCTCGTTTATGGATATTCGACCGAATTGGAATCAATAAACTACATCTGGGACTACCCTCGTCATGCAGAGAACATGATTAAAAGCTCATTTTTTTATGAAATATTTACACCAAAAAAAAACAGTTATGGAGCAATTGAGTACGTCTAATAAAAAAAATCTGATTCCAAAATAACACTAAAAGGAGAAGTAAAAACAACTGTAGTTTCGGAAGTCTCTGTCATGAAATAAATAAACCAAAACGAACAAAGCCACCGACTTCCAAAACTATTGTCATTTTATTTTATGCGTTTAGTCGGTATGTAATTTATCTAAGATAAAAAAACTTAATGTCAACTGCTTTTCACCTTTTTACAAAATATTGCTTTTCCCGATGCTGGGACCTTAGTTGTTGAGGAGTTGCACTCCACCATAACATGCATTGTAATATATCGTGAAATACTTATTTTTGCGTATTTCCGGTGGACATCTGTGCTCACCTAATGCTTTCCAAGACCAAAATGCACGAGAAAATACCCAAATCGCTATAGGTGTGCCTATAATATTACAAGAGTTCCCTTGATTGCTCCAGGATTCTATTACATCCTGACTCAGTGACAATGGGACCACCTTGAGAGTAAACATCCTTGCAAAGAAAATAAGAATTATCAAAATCAGTTCCCAATAGACGTAGTAATCGATGAACATTCATAAACAAAAAAACACAGTCGAACATAGAACTTCCATTTTTTTGAAGTCGGTTAAAAATAGCATCACGCCCTTATTTTCCCAACGGTTAGGCAGAGGTGTAACTATAGTACACCACTATATCGCCAGTAATGCTTAAGTCTTCTCTAGATTAACAGGGCAGTAAAATAAAATAAAATAAATGAGAAAAAAATAACGTTTTAGCTTAATTCATGGTGATGATCTACAATTTACGTGGTCAATTCATCATTTGTTATCTATACCGTTGAAACACTATTGAGTTACAGATGTGTGACTACCACAAACAAGGATCTTTCTTCATGACAGTCATTAGTTAAAACGCTGTGAGGAAACGTGAAAGTGGTAATTTTGAGAACTTATCCTGAACTTCAATAAGAAGCTATAGATTTTGTGCTATTACAAAACTTCTAAGTATGTGCTATAAACCATTTCTGCAACCGATCAAAGAGGCAACATTCTCTATTCAAAGTAAATTAAAGTCATAACAACCTAGCCATAATTAACATTAAGTCGAAAGCGTCAAGGGACATAGCCTTGGAACTTTCTTACATACCTTATAACCTTTATAACCTTATTGGCCGCAAAAAGCCAAAAACCTTATTATGAATAATGCTTGAAGCTTGAAAAAGGATAACCATATGATAGTGGATCTATAAAATTCGCGGTGCGATAGGTTGATCTTTCTAGAATTTGACCGCCTTACACGGGGAAAATGTCACTTTACACGAACATTTTCTAGTTCACTTATATTAATTTTGCTCGCATCACACAACTTACACAAGGAAGATAAAGTGGTTACCCGGTTTGGCTGATTCATAGAAACAGTGAAATTATTGCCATCAAATCAGAATGGCACCTAGGTACCGGTTTACCAATATTACAAATAGGTAAGTCGTCACTATCGTTAAATACATCTCATTCATAACATACCCGAAGATCAAAGATCAAACATTGACATCACCATGGACTTTCTACTGCAACCTTTACGACATTTTTGATTTGATTTGATTTGATTCGTTTACCACAACAAATTTTACCTACGCGCAAACTGGGGCCGCACCATATATTTTTCTTTTTTATTAATCCCTGAAATTGTGAACGTTTTATGTAAGCGACACAACATTACGACATAATAATCGTTCTTTGCCGCCCATTGTTTGAAATAAAAAATGTCTTAAAAGGAAATGGTTGGTACCAATATGCTATTACAACGCTCCACTGAATGCAAATTGTCGTGTATGAGTCTTTTATCGGCACTCTATGGTAACCTGCAATTGAACAGTTTCCTTTAAAGTCGCTAATTCTTTAAGTAGCTGTATACACCATAAATTAGTTTATTGGCCTAATTAGCAGATAGAGATGACTGGAGTTTATTTCGCATTCAAATAATGTACTGCTAAACAATAATCGAATAAAAACAGCGTGAACGTCACACAAATTCGGATGTCAAATAAAACATTACACTAGAAGAAAGTGGATTCTTTGCAAAGTGAAAAAAAAACACAATAGAACTTTTCATTTTTGACTATATTGCAGGACAGTTTTCAGATTTTAACTTAAGACTAATTTCACTCATGGTACCAGTAACCCAACCGAGATTTCGATAATTCCAATGTTTAATGGAAGAAATGAACTTTCTCCGTTATGGTCTAATATATAAGACCTACATACCAAGATTTCTCTAAGTGTCTACAACAGGCGTACAGGAAATTAAATGATGGTAATTATCGCCATTAAGTCTCAAAGATTGTCGTATTGTTACACGTTGTAAATCCAAGTCTTCAAATTATAAACGCGTATACACACTCGTTACTATTTAACACCCGTGAAATTGAAATAAATAATTGGTTATTTTAGTATAAGGCCTTAGCTTTAACATACACTCACGCTTTTTTCGATAGGGTTAAACGATAGAACGCTACCTGCTACGATCCTTGAATACTCCTTATGCTTCTTTTACATACGTACGTGGTCGTTACGCAAAAACGTACGTTATGGGAAAACAGACAAGTTGTAGCTGCTCATCGTATCCAACTGCGGACGTACATTGATTTGTGCCATAGCAAGTACCAGCTGCAGTGCATTTTAAATTGAACATAGCCTGTACAGTGGTTTGTGTATATTAAGCTATTTTAAAAGCTGAACTCCATGAGTGAGAATGTTTCAACATCAACACCATTAGTATCCAGACCATTTGTATGTTTCGGTTGGCGTAGCAGCACCACCAATTTTCCACATCGACGCCGACGCAGTCACTTTAAAAAACAAACTTCCGTTATGGAGTATCTTTTTATTACTAAACATTACACTGAGCATCTTTTGGGGTAGGCAGAAAATGTCAGAAGTACCTATATCTGACTGAAAACAGGACACCGGGTGTTGTACCAAAACATGGAAGAAGCATGAGTCCGAAAGTGGACGGTGAAACATTGTGGTTATTTCTCAATTAAAGTTAGGGTTTTACCTATCATAACAACTTATTTATTTCCAAGAATGCGGCATAGGTTAATTGCATCCTTACCTAATAGTTAACATGTTTTAATTGCTCTATACTGGGGTATTTTAAGAAGAAAGTAACCTAGTTTTAATCAGTAAATCATTATAGTTAGTAGTTATTCAAATTCTCTGATTCTGATTATCTATTAATGGATATAGAAATTTTTGTTTACCTAAAACCTACCAAATAACTTTTCTTTTTGCCTTGACACAAGAACTCAAGCATTCATATATTATGTCAATAACCTCGTGGCAATGAAAAGAGCGATTTAGAAATCATATAGTCAAAACGGAATTGGGTGAATGTCAAATGTTAAATATTTCAAGTTACCAATTTATCACTACACAGTATAAAACAAAGTCCTCCGCCACGTCTGTACGCGATCAACTCAAAACTACTGAACGTATTTTCACAATTAGAAAGAGTGAGACACGAGCAAGGTTTTTGTCACGGGCAAAGCCGGGGCGGATTGCTAGTATTCTATAAAATGTTGAAATACATTTTTAAATTACTGTACTTATTACATTTACTTGATTGTATTAGAGTAAAATTAAGGTGAGCTACAAGAAAATTAAAATAAAATTATATTTTAAAATAAGCTTCGATATTTAAAAACCAATCAATTAGTGAACAAAAATGTGTCTCCAGCTGATCGCTTCCGCCGCAAGCATCGTCGTGGCCCCACCAAGCGGAACCATGCAGGATGACGTCAGAGCGGCGCGCGCGCATAAAAAACTTTCACTTTTCTTTCACTGCCAAGGCTCGGCCCGCGCCCGCGCACTGTCGTCATAATCATATCATGTTTATAACAATGTGGCTATTGTTTCAAATGATCTATTACTTAAATTGTACGGGAAATATGGAAACAATAACAAGCCATAATGTAATGTTCTGTCACTGTTTCCTACGTAATTTATTGTTAGGACTTGTTGTGTCGCAAAAAAACGGTTATACTTAAATGTGTTGCCGAGCACAATTATTTAAAGTAGCTTTGCAAACAGCTGACAATGGTCTAAGTGCTTAACTTAACAAGTTGAATGCCTTCTTTGATACTGTGAACGTGATGTAACATTAGAACATAGCAATGCCATTTTTCTCAGCATTTATAATTATGAAAATACGGAAACAGGAAATGAGCAGAAGATGTTATGATGTGTTTCATTAATTATAAAAGAAAATGATAAAATGCTAATGTCTCATAAAATAAACATTCATCATGTTCCACATTCGTTTTATTGTATTACAATTTAAACATAACTTTTAGGATAGTTCGTAAAGGGTCCCAAATGCTAAGATATGAAAACAAGGCTTTGAAATCGCCAAAGAAAATGAAAATGTTATTTTTAACACGGTCAACCAGTTCCATTTACTTTAGCCTTAAAATTCCTTAACCCTTTCACTAATACTGACTTTGTTCCACAGCTATGGATCTGCGTGGCGTGCTTGGCATCCTCGCTGGCCGCCCCGGCGCCGGCGCAGGGTCCGCAGTTATACCTGGACATCATCGACATGGCCGCCATAAGTCGGATGTCACCGCAGCAGCTCGAAGCCCTTGCTGAAGGATTGGCAGCTGAAGAAATTATGAGGTATGCCATAGTATTACCCTTACCAATTGAAATTATGGTATTGAGATCTGGGCTTGTAACTAAACGGTTACACTTGCAGCATGTCGTTATTAGTTAAGTCAGACATAAACACGATCAATTATTTCGTCTTCGTTATTTTCTTTGTTTGAACTAGAATTGTCAATTTTGGTTAATAGCTAGGTACAAATTAAAGGAAAATACCGAAAAATAAAAAAAAGTTGAAAATTACTGTAAATGTAGGTACTTACAAGTTTTCGCGAAAATCTAAATTTGCCCATGGACCTTGATTTTTATACACCTAGTAGGGACTATAGACCTCGGGTGTTCCTGAGAAAATTGGTGGTGGCACACGGAGAGACGTACGGACAAGAGAGTGATCCTTTTTTCCCTTTTGAGGTACGGAAACCTAAAAACATTGCCCCGCACTAGGAATGTCTCCTGTATTATGTATGAATATCCTCGTATTATTTCTTACGTTCACTATGTTGTAAAAAATCAGGTTCTTTTATTGTGTACACTACCATATTGCTACCAACAAGTAATTTGTCAAACTATTATAAAGAAGAAATATTTGAGTGTTTGTAAGCATGTTTGTTGGTAATGAATAAACTCGAAAACTATTAAATCCGATTTTAAAAATCTTTCACATTTTTCAGCAACTAACATTCTAAACTACGCATTAAAAGGGGTGGCTGGAGGGGATGGTAAAGTTCAAAGGGAAAAGTACTAAATCCATGCCCACGAAGTGGCAGGCGAAGTACTAGTATGACGACCGATGTGGCGCGGCGGGCGAAGGTCCGCCTGCGACGCAAGAGGTTGCGGGTTCGATTCCCGCCTTGGGACAAATGTTTGTACGATCTACAAATATTTGTTCCGGGTGTTCTGGGTATTTGCTATATATAATAAAAATATCTATCTATGTAATGTATTGTATTAAGTATATCAGCCATCTAGTACCCATCACACAAGCTATGCTTAGCTTGGGGCTAGATGATGCTGTGTGGATTGTCCAGCAATATTTATTTATTTATAGTATTACATACAAATAATTTCTTCTCAAGGATTATAATTCATTCATCCGAGAAAAGGAATCCATCCATTTTTGGACTCTCAGGTCTATATTAACAAAACAGCTTCATATTGTTTTTTTCTACCAGGACAAAGCGGTCGTCAGCCCAAGCGCTAACGTCAGTGGTGTCGAAAGCATCATCGGGGCTACAAAGCAAGGTCGGGCTGCTGGGACAAGCGTCCGCCTTTATCTCGTCAGCCTCCAGCAAGACCAGTGGACATGGGGAAGAGGGCCACGGGTATAATTATGAACCGGTAAGTTATGAAAGTATACCAGTGAGGAATATTTTAGTAAAATCCTGAAGCTTGGAGCTGCACCCTGGAAACGCTATGGGTATTCTTTTTACACAATATTGCATACACTACTGATACTTATTAAATTCACATTTGGACAAACTGCCTCGTTAGTCTGGTTGTACGCGTTACTGCTAAGCATGAGGACGTGGGTTCAATTCCCGGGATGAGTAAAGTGTTAATGCGGTTTCCAGGTTTTTTGGATCTGGATGTTCTTATTAGCAGTCCGAAGTCTAGATATGATATGGGTGATGACAAAAATGTTTTTATATTGGCCTGCACTTATAGTACTGGAACCCGACCCCAATATGTATGGGAAAAAGGCTAGGCAGATGGGTGGATAGATGAAGGATAATTTAAGTCCAAAGCCAGCCTCGATGGCAACCATCTAAAGTACCAAATCAGATAAAAAAAAAAATTACTCCTCGTTTTAAATCCCACATTCTTTCCAGCAACACCAAGAAGAAAAGTACGACTACTGGGGCCTAAAGAAGTCTATCCTCTACACTCTGTTCCAAGCCGTGAAGGCCATCACTGGTGGAGTGACGATCCTGAAGGGGCAGCTCATCAAGGGAGGCGGTGCGCTCGCGGCCACGCTCGGCAAGGTCATCTCGGTGAAGGGAGATGCTGTCAGCAACCTCGGCAAGAAGATCGTCAGCTCCGCTGCGCTCAGTAACAAGAAACCACATTGTGAGTAGTTCCTTTTTGTTTTAAAGCCGATGCCGCTGTCAGTATTATGTTTATCCTTAGAATTTTTGAAGAATTTCTTGGGTTTTGTTACGCGTTTGGCTTTATCGTGTCTCTCATAATTGTATACATTTTGGGAGTACATCAAACCTTCTTCTTTCTTACGCGAAGAGAATGAAAACCCATTTATATGTTTAATTTTGGTTTGCTTTATGCTTTTTGTAGATGTACAGACGCCGTACGTATGTGTAGGTGTAGATCAAGCTACCCCAATCTGTCAAATTTCTTTGATAGTTTTTCAACTTTATAACAAAAGACTAAGGTTTGTGTTCAATTGGGAAAATTTCACATTTTGGGATAGCTTCACGTGCAGGCGTCTGTACCAATGTCTACAAAAAGCATAAAAGAGTTTGTAAGTAGATGCATAACTTATTACGTGATGGTTACATTATCGATGGTGCTTATGAAGACGCCGCAGGATTCAGAAGCGAAGCGGCTTGAAAGGAAGGCTTTTGCCATAAGATTAACTCATAATTATTTAATACTTATTTAATACTGTTAATAAAGGTGTTTGTGCTACAATCTACAAACTTCTCAACGGGACTAACGAAGAAGCTCAACGAAAAATTACAATTTAACATAAAGTCATTCTTAATTAGAATCATAAATAATATTATCTCAATCAATCAATCTCAATCAACCAGTGTACCAGTTATGTCATCAAAATGTAATATGTAATCAATTCAACTTCCCAAATAGATAGTAATTACTTCTATTTACATACTTAGTTTATGTAACATTTGTGTTAGTAGGTTGAACCGTATTTAACGTATCAATAAATGTTACTACACTCCTGTTTAGTAAGTAAGTCAAAGATTGAAAGAGGTGCACATACTACATAATATATGTATACCATAAGTGAAAGGGATCTGTTCCGCTAACACAAAATGATTGACATATAAATGTTTATTACTAAGAAATACATAACTACGAAGAATACGGTAATTTCCTAATGGAGCGAGACTGAAGAAGAGAAGACAATAAGGCTATGGATATACTTAGACATATCAAGTGCCATGAAACAGCAGAAGAGCGTAATTAATACCAATTTGCGATAATAATGTTCTACCTCTGTAACTCTCAAATGTAGGTTAAGCACATCGTTTGATGTTAGTCAATGCAAAACGTAAGATACATATTGCTATCACCAGTAGTATTGTTATCACGAACTGTAGACTCAGATGAGTTTATATCAGCCATAGGACAAACTGGTGAAATAAATGTGTTCATCAATCACTATTTTTTCTTAAACTCATAAGATTTGCTTATGAATCCAATTTATTTATACAGAGGCTGGTATGGCAATAACTTCACCTTATTTACCAAAATATTGACGGTTTTTTTTTTTAATTATTTAGTATTAATCTAGTTATACATAATTAGAATCAATGTTGTAAATATTTAAGAATTAAATTGTTGTTTGCTAAGCTATATTTTGTAATTTATTTCCTTTGTTTATTCATTATTACTAATTCAGTCTCATTGTGATGAGTATTCTATTATATTCTATTCTTTTGAGGGCAGATTTTTCTGATGTCATCTTCACGTGGGTTTTTATAATTATGTATCCACCTGGAACAATACCGCTCTAGCCACAGAGGCCAATCCTGTGTGAAAATCGAAACGCGACTGCGCACGTCGATTCCTTGACTGAATTGGTAGAAGTTTGAAAATCTCCATACAATTTCGTTCACAAAATCGGCACGAAATTATTTCATCCCTCAACCCGCACGGGATTTGCCTCAGTTTGGCTAGAGCTTAATGTACACTGTGAGCCGTTGTATATAAATTAATTATAAAAATGTCTTATGGGTAACAAGTGTCACTAAATAGCTTTTTTCATTATGAACGAAGAACTACTAAATAGCACTACGTTTCTAATGAAAAACGCAACAATTGAATTCATAGGAAAATACATCAAATCATGACATACTTAGATAAACGGTGAAGTAATCTGACACGTATTCTAAATTAATGGGGAAAAAATCTCGATACCTAACTCATATCGAATGCACTTTCCAAAGTTCCAAGCGAGCCTAACCGCAATGAGGTATGATAATAACGTATTTGTCAAACCGCATAGTAAAACGTCATATGTTTGTTGGATATCTATCCTGTTCTGTTACGTACATACTAGTTTTTTCTGGGGTAACGGGATAATACTAACTGATAAATGAGGTAATGGTGCGGTGGCGAGGTTGCCATGGGAGCCTAAACAAAAACCTGTTAAGAGCGTTTACCCAAGATAAATAAGGTCTGAAGTGTTAGTTGTAAACTTTTTCGAAAACGTGTTTGGGAGAAAGAGAGAGCAATTTGTACTGTTAAAACTTAAAATCGAAGGTAAGGTAAGGTATACAAGGTCCGATCGAGGGGATGCGTATCAATTTTCATTTATCGGTAGGTTCATGTCCAAGATTTTGGACTTGAATGTTTGTATGAACTACCGTGCCCTTTTACGCGGTATTATCTATAGTTAAGCTACCTCTGGGAATGCCTGTAGTCATCAATAAGCTGCTTGTCGCAGACGTAAAGTTTGTGAACAAGTTGCATACGTACTTGCTCGTACGGGACAACTGCCCCGTATCAAAACCCATTTTCCAGGAGAGCTCAAACACATATAAGTATTAGGTTTTCAATGGTTGTTTATGTTGACCATTAGACACCTAGTAAGGTCCTAGCAGAAGCTCAGTTTCGATATAATACTATGTAGCTGACTTCCTAAATTAAGTGGTTCGAAAATCTTCGTTAATGATAAGATTTTAAAACAGTTATTTTTGCAATGTGCAAAAACGATTTTTTTAATTAGTCAGTCTCCGTTTTGATAATGTGGTGCCGAGTAAACCGCACATATGTAATTTGTAACAAAACTAGTTGAAGGCGACTCTTAAACTATTGAAACTACTACTGCCAACGGCTCAAGAACTAAGCTAAAATGATGTGGGTGCACGTCCATTTTAGAATAAATTCAAAAATCCAGCAAACCCTTATGTACACACATCAAGTTGTCCCAAAATCCTATACTTTTGTTATAAAGTTGAAAGACTATTAAATAATTTTGACAGATTGTACTGGCCTCTGTACTTCACAATATAGTAACCACAAGGCAAATTTCAATGTATTATAGGTACTTTAAGTACACAAAATACATCATTAATAAAATAAGTAATGAATTACCTACTAAATTATGCTATGATTCTATTCTATTGTCATTTATGTCTACATTTTCCTGAACTTGTTTAACAATTTAGAATTATGAATACATAGGTACCTATTTACAGTCCACTACATGACTACTATTCGTATTCCCTTAACAATTCCTTCCGAATTCTCCTTAAAGAAGAGAAAAGTAACAAACTATACTAAAAAGCTTTTGTTGGAATTTTTCAGTGACAGAGGCATACGGGCCCCCTCCAACGTCGCACCTGGAATACGGGCCCCCTACCTCGTATGGCGCGCCAACTGCGCCCGCGCACTTCTCTGCACCCTCCGTGCCCACAGGCTACGCCGCGCACAAGTACCCATCGCAACTCGACGGTAAGCTGACTCACATGATATTCTTTTGTTACTACTGTTTTAACGAATAGTAGTGGGCAAGATGTGGATAAACGATTGGTTTACTTTTAATAATACACGGCCGTCGATGCTGAATATTAGTCCCGAATTAGTGAAACCTATCAATTTCAAGTTAACATTTGTTTTATTCGCCGATGACTTCATAAATATATTTACACATTTTTTGGAACGAGAATTATCGCCAAAAACTTTATGTAATAAAACCAAATGTTCACTGCTGTGGTTGGATGAATAAATTATATCGTTATCAACAGACAGTCACATCATTTGACTCGGGTTGATTATTTAAGGCGTTGGTAATTTCGTTCTAAACTATAGAACCTACACCGGTTAAATTAAATAATCGTGTGAGAAATCAAACCAAAAATTGTAGTACACTGCTCTTATACTGAGAGCAAGCCAGTTCTAAAATATGGTTTACATAATTCAGGCAAGTGAGCAAAAAAAAAATATCAAAAAAAAAATTACGAATGTCATAACTGATTAATCATTTGACAATCATGATTTCAGACAAAAAATAAATAACTTGCTGTGCCTACAGTTTGCTAAAAAGAACCTGTTATGTTTATAAAGAAAAAAACAAGAAAGTCAACAAAAAACATGTTCTTTTTACAACTGCTCCGTATTATATTACGTAAGTGGAAAAGCTCGGACTTATTATCGTAAAAGCTTTACGCAAAAAATACGTCACATTTGTTAGATTGTCAGGAAACGATTTAATTATATGCTGTCACAATAGCGCATTGTCTATTTTTGCTGTAATGAGAATAAATTCAGATCCGAATTTGAGCCATCTGTGAAGCAAATACTTGCTGCTGATTTCAATAATTTAATTACACTATTCAACTATCCATATCCATCAACCAGTAAAATTTATATAGATACAACATAATAATGAATATTAAACAACTATATACATATTAACATAATATGTTCCGTTATCAAAAAAATTCTTACCAAAACTATTCACACGTACATAACACTTATCCAATACAAACAACTCAGACAACGCAGCACACGGCGAGCTAGCTTAGTAGTTTTACCCAAAACTAGAACTAATTATATAAAAAAAAACTTACTGCTGATGGAGCTTTTTAATATAATACCCTCTAGTATAAGAAATCTGCACTCTTTCAGTGCCTTCAAAACTCAACTTAGTCAGTATATAATGGCGGATTGAGCACTTCTGGAAAAATCAAGGCATTGAATGTGTATAGTCTAGTTTGTAACTGATGATGACGAATTTTGTAATTTATATGTATGTTTTTAGTATTGTTCTTAAGTCTCAAACCTAATTAGTCATCTAACGTCCGTCTGAATGAAAAAAGTAAAATAAAACGCTTCCGTATCAAAAAGTCTTAAAAGCTAATTGATGTAACAGCAAAATGACATACTTAGTTGCATCAAATTGAAAGTGAAAGACTTAAATCTTCACATCGAATAAGGAAGAAGCTTCGGTCGAATACATAATGAAGTAGCAAACTGGGCTGTCCTGCCGCAACTATAAAAAAATCATTGCAAAATCGATAAAACATAAAATATAAGCATACAGTAAAAAAATACGCGAAGTAGAACATATCTATTATCTTCTATCTATTGCGCAATGCGACCGGTCAGAGGTTCCAACTCTCCGGAACTGAAGGGTTACATAAGTCTCATACAGACGCATCATGCTTACACAACTCGACCGGTAGTAGTAATGAATACTATCGTGGGAGTTACGTGGTGTAATTATAATGTGGGATTAAATGGCGAGTACCAGAGGCTAAACGAGACTTTAGAATATACTACCATTGAAGTACGATTTGACAATGACAGCATGACAAAACTAAATATGTATTATTTGTCAAAGCAAACGGGAAATAGGTTTTGCAAATCAGATGCTCAACAGCAGATTTTTAAAACAGATCGTTCCTATAAATCTATACTTCTATACGAGTATCTATGCTAATAGTATGAAGAGGTAATCTTTTGTGAGTTTGTATATAGGGGGTAATCTTTGGAACTGATGATCCAATACTAAAAAAAAATCGCTGTTAAAAAGCTACGTTATTCCTGAGGGATATAGGCTATTATTATTTTAAAAACTACCCTTGAAAGGGGTGGAGTGGGTGTTAAGTTTTGAAGAGAAAGTACAAAACCCACGCGGACGAAACGCGAAATGTTACAAAAGCAAAGGAAAAAATCAAATTAAGTAACTGTGCAACTTGTCATGGCAGTGTCTATTTACCGTCATATAAATATCTACGATGTGTGTCATAAAATCAATCGTAAACATTGACTCTATAAGTCTTTAGTTAAGCGCCTACTATTTATAGATACATCGTAAAACAATAACAATAACTTTAATAGCTATTAACAATGACTTATTTTCAAACACGAACAATTTGACGACGCATAATAATTTGCGATATATGGACAAACATTTAAAATGGTGAAGCCTCATTAGCATAAGAGTCGTAACTAAAGGTAATTTAGTTCACGTACAGAAATGTAAGCAGTGAATGTGAGAATACATGACTTGCAATTTCAGTCGCTAAAACAAACGCTACATACAAACAAACAAGAAAGATCTATGTCACACGCGAAACAGTTTGGTTATCTCTAAATATATATCGACAGCTCCAAAAGGGTGCGTATGCTAACCGTGGGGTTCTTTCGGAGTTTAACTTATGAATCCGTAAATAAATTGGCAAAGACAGGGTCATTTACTGGGTAACCCGCACGCATTAAAAAGATTTTAGGGAGGTTTTCAAAGGTATATTATATTTCTCATTAACAGTGTTCTGTTAACGAGAAATACAAAATGAGGTAGCAAGGCTTACATAAAACTGCAAGCAGTTTTTATGTCAGTAACCTTATCTGGTTCAATTTGTGGTAGTCTTGGCTATATTCTAGCCTGATTGAACTCGAAGTCACGATCTTCTAGCTAAGCGCCTTTCACTACCCAGTTCTTATCACTTGCTAATTTGTTATATCAACATTAAGTGTTTCATCTAGGTCATTATATATTATATAAACTTTACTTCCGAGGTCACATGTTTGTGCTAGAGGATGCTACGTACTGGTCGTACAAAATATACATACGTCATCAACTTGAAAATAAGAACGAGTAGAGTTACCTAGGATAGTTACGTAAAGTTTGATAGTTCTGGGATACATCACCTATTATCCTACTTTTGAATTTGTGGCTTTAATTAATTGCCCAGTTGAACTTTTACTTATTATAGTCTTAATGTCAATATGAAACGCCACATAATATGTAAATTTAGTCTAGATTTGGTTAATCCTATAGACGGTTTCTCTTCGTTTCTCAATAAGTAAAGAAAACCATAGTTATTTTGTCTAAGCAGTTAAATATGTTACTATAAGTTACGAATGTAACTTTTTCATTGAATTCATTTTCTAAGTATGTCAGAACATGACAGTGGTCTTTTGGGACTTATATAGAAAATCAGTGTCAAATTAGACTATACTACTCTTTCGAACAACATCCTTAATGTTTCCCCAATACAATCCAAAATCCTCGTACCTAAGTTTAAAATAACTCTGATTCAAATGGGATTTCTATAACAAAATACCTAGTTGGTTTTTCTCGATTTTTATTTGAAAGAGCGGTAAATGTATTTCAATATTTATAATTTGTAAATAACTCCTTAAACCAAAAGCACTGCTTAAGGATAACGTGATTGTTTCCATTGAATTGTGGTAAAAATAATAATTGAAACAAGCTCCTCTGATATGCTACCAGTAAATGGTAATTATTGGATTTTATTGTCAATAGAAAAGTTTAAATAGGCAGAATATACTTCTTCTTCCCAGCAAAAACACTAGGAAGTGGTGAAGGGTGGGCGTTTTGGGGGACTGTCTTATGTAAACGTTTATGCCGTTCAAAAAGTGCTGATTCTCAGCCTAATTTGAATAAATGAATTTTGATTTTGATTTTGATTTTATAAAAACAAAACTAAAATGAAAAGAACGAATTTAATAGTTATAATAATTTTCTTTTCTGAAAATATTATATTAAAATATACTACTTTTTTGTCTTTATTTTATAATTTATTCACTTTAAATATAACGTTTCGCTTTTGCCTCATCTTCACATTGAGATGAAACATAATTACGTATCAATAAAAAGAACATGAGGTAATTCTAAGCATACATTATAATTTGTCGATACCCAACTTATCATGGTTGAGCTCGACAATATGTAGCTGATTCTTATATAACACAACACTCATCATCCGTAGTCCGTTAAACTGCCAACGAGGTCATATTCATCTAGCCCATTGTTTATTGACCACACTTTTACTTTTGGCAACAAATCGTACTTGAATATATTTAAATTTTGTGCTGAATACGAAATGACTTGTTTGGTAAAACGTACTAAAATTGCAGTTCTTTAAGTTGGAGAATGTATTGTTATTCGTCCCGTCTCCTAAATAGTGTGCAATAATCTACTTCGAGCGAATTCTAACAAACTTTACTACATTAATTCATTCTCTAACTGACTGAGCTTTAACCGATGTATCAACATGAAATTTTGCTCAAGTGTGCTTTAAAATAGGTATATCACATAGCAAAGGTGAGCCCTAAGTAAGGATTTTTGCAAACTCATCCTCTATAGGGGTTAAATAGAGGACAAAAAATTGTAATCATTTCCAAAATGTTTGGGATTGACATGTCATTTCGGTAGCGCATGTCAATACCTTCTATTATGGATTTTTGTCAATTTGTATTAAATCGTTGACAGAATGTCACTTTATCTAAGGTAATTGGTAAATATACATATCTTAAACGGATACATTTGGTTGTTACATTATTGAAAGTATGACTTTGAAAATTTATCCAATTTAATTTGCAGACTAGTAGCAGATATTTTGATTGCTGTCGAATTCAAAATATTATTGGTAATTTCTAGTGTGATGGTTTGTAATTTTGTGTTTTTACACTTTGCGCTCTAATGATTCTGTGTCACTATTTACTGTAAAATATTGTCGAAACTATAGAAAATAAAAGATAAAGAATCTTATAACTACCGATGGACAATTAATAACTATCATAATTGTTATCATCATTGATGGGGTTCAGTAATGGTTTCCACAGCGTCAAGAAATATGTCATTTGATATTTGAATTTCTTTTTTCAGAAATGATAGTGATGTCTTCAGTAGTAGATGCTGTTTCAGAGGAGCCGATGCCTATGCCCTCAGAGGAACTATTATACCACTATTATGACCTAGTCAATGAATTGTGGTAAGAGGTATTGTGGTATTCAGTTGCAGTCTTCTTGCCAGCTGGCACTATGTTTCTCTGTTAAAGCTTCATCTCGCTTCGCATTCTTGAAGACAGTTAAGTAGCCGTTTAACCGGGTGGTTTCATCAAAACTTATTTTATAGTTAATCTACTTTCAGTATTCAAATGGATTTGGGGTCGTTCATTTAAAAATAAAGAACTTAATTCTCTGGAATATGAAATGTTTTATACAGTAAACGCTATTAAGCGACCAATTTTGATTCTTCTTTCGTCTATGTATATTATAGCGATTCTTCTCTTCTTATTAGCATCGTCTTCTAGCAGGCTCGCACACATTTTCTCTTTTTGGCACTCTTACGCAGAACAGATTTCATGACTTTGTCTCAAAGTGTTCTGCATTGTAAACTTGTATTATAGATTATGAAGAACATCCTGCGTATCGACGACCAAGTGGTGTATTAACTGGATCGGAGGTGTCTACACCATCATTGTTGGAAAGTAAGCAATAAACCATTCATCTGCATTTAAGAGCAACGACTGATCGTCGAAATTCTTCTGCAATAATGTTCCTATTATCTATCTACTTCCATTTAAATTAATCAATGGACTTCGGAGAGAGATTCTCAACGCTATTTTTAAATCACTTTTGAGTTTTCTTCCAAACACCATTTTTTATTTATATTAAACATGATGAGACTTGATATTATGCCTATTACAACACGTTTGTTATTCGTTGGTCCGTTTTCATGCCCAAAAACCGCAGCGAAGTCCTCACCTTATTTACATAAGACTTTCCCTTTCAAACGGAAATAGACGTTTTACGTGACGAAATAACTCAAAACAGACAAAATATGATAACTGCGTATGTGATTTTGTAATTCACCTAATAATTGTCGGTTTGGCTATTGCAATATTACTCTGAAGAAAACACAAGTATGATTGCAACCATTTTCAATTTTGCATTTTCCCATACTTTAAGGAAACAATGCTGTTTCATTGTTTTGCGGTAAATTTATACCAAATTATTTGGATCTATTTCTTCCGGGTCAAAAGAGGTTAAGATGAGATCTCTCTGCCATCTTGTTACTTTAGTGTTGCAATGTGGACGAACAAATTGCTACTGATTCCTTAATTTCGTAAAGTACCACTTCACTTATGATTTTTCAAGCGTGTCGTGATCCACCTTTTTGCCACACTCTATTTTCAATAGAAGTTATCTTCAAATCTATTGACCTAGATAATTACCTGCTAAGCGTAGAATAAATGCCAACAAAAGACCTATTTAGAAACTATCTCTATTCAGAGATCAGGGAAGTGCAAGATGTAATAGTGTAATATTCCGTAACATTTAAGGAAGGCATACAATGCCCGTAACAGTCGCAAAGATTTAGTAAGGCGCGCCTTTTAGTGCCTTTCAGTGAAAGTGTATTATGTCACGGATCCAGCCGGGCCGGTTCAGTGTTACTGTATGATCATAATGTATGATACATGAGCACAACGTGAATTCTCCCAAGTTATCGGATCCCTTACATTGCATTCTGTCCATGCAATACTTGTTGCAACTTCGGAAACCGATACATTATACTGGCGGCAACATAATGGTATGTTCACAAAGTAATAATATTTCAGTGAGACATTTGTTGCACAATATTACTCATTGTGCAGTGGTGGGAATTACCTACTAATAATCTGGGAATTAAGATTCTTTAAGGTCCCAGAACTTCAATTCTTGATACAAAGTTAGCTTATAAATAAGACTAATTATACGTTCATTGAATCATATCTAAATATTGCTGAGAATTAGAAACAGTGTGCTTAATTATTTTGTGAGAATATTGCACGCGGTAGTTAAGTATGTTGTTAATCAACCTATATAGTTAGGACCTGACGACGACGACAAGCTGATGTCATCATTTGTATTCCCATAGATATTTGTTATCGCGTAACGGTATTTCATATATTAATGATGTCATTTTATTTTATTACATCATGATATTGAAATTTTTAATTTTTCTTTTCATACACATACTTTTCCCTAGAAACGATATACCTACTTATTATTATTGTTATACTTTTGCTTTTTAATTAAGAAAATCCACCTGAAAATTACGCAATAAATATTTTTTCAAGATAGTTCTTATTCATTACCGTACATAAAATAAAAATTAAATAATCAATCATCACTCAGACATTGCATAACACCTTTCAAACAGAATTCACTTGAACGTCTTGAAACTTAGGCTCTTTTAGTGTAACCGACCGTGTTGCTGCTAAATAGATTATGCAATAGTGAGCAAAGAAAAACATAACTTAAATAAATTAGATGCCTGACAGACTATCTGTCATTTCTGTCACACCTTTACTGTTTCTTTAAAGGATATTACAGTAAACGGTTCGGTTTCTTGCGTAATCACACAAAGTAAATTATAGCTTGGTCAAATGTTTTATGCCCGTTTTAACTAACACAATGCGACGCCACAATAAATCTGTACAAATAAATGAAATTGAAGTGTCTGTTTGTTACTATGATGCTTTTTACTAAATGCATATGAAAGTATATACGGTAGTTATACCTAAAAACATCTTCTTTTAATTTTTTGTCTGTCGTCTGTCTGTTTGTTCTGGCTAATCTACGAAACGGGTGGACCGATTTTGGAGGGATTTTCACTAACGGATTGCTGATGCTATAAGGAGCAAATGAAATTATTATTTTTAAACTCTACGTGGATTAGTCACGCGAAAGCTATTGCCTAAATAAAAGCACGCTGTTGAAGTTTCAACGCTCGGCTCAACGCCGACAGTATCAACTATAGGCGTTGAAATAACTGTGTGTTGCTATGTTGTAATAACTTAGCTAATATCGGTTCTGTAATGTAACATAACGCATGAGCAGATTAGTAGGACAAATGTAGCATTTATATGTTTAAAACATTCCTGCGCCTAGCGCTTAAACCTACGTGTGCTATGTGTTCATAAATACGCTGTTTTTAAACACAATTTTATCTTAAATAATTCGTGAGACAGATAATCAATCTCTTATAGATAGTTATATTCCAATTTGTAATTTTAACATCAAATCGATATGACGGTGATATTATGCGCCAAATCTCTTCCTACATTCAAACCACGACCCCAACGTTGACGTTGACATTGACATTTCATTGCGTACACTCCTAACACACGCATAGCTATAAATAACCAAAGTCAGCGACCTCAAGTGGTCACGGGCGCAGGCGCATGAATCGAGACCACAGAGGTAGACCTGCCACATTCTGTGAAACTTTAAAGACATGTAGGGCTTGACATTTTACAATAATCGACTGTTGGCGCAAATCAGTGACTTTCACACATCAAGTATGAAAGTAGCTAGATAGTGAGTGGGGAACATCACGCGGTGTATGAATGTGATCATGTGTGACATTATTGAGTGCTCTGCTATTCTTATTTAAAATCACTTCCCAAATCACTTTTCAGCAGTAATGGTACCTTGTGATTGGATTTTCTAATGATGTGTAGGATTTCTATAGATAATTTTCTTGTTGCTGTTCGGTAATCAATCAACTTACTTTCCGTGGTTATATCTCAATAATTCGTATAAAGAAAACCGCTAGAGTAATTACCATATTGTACCTTGTTGTGTATCTTGGCTGATGTAGTCATTCCCGTACCGACGCGGCGACTGCGACGTACAATTGGACGGCACGGTTGGCGCAGTGGCTGAGCGATTGACTGCTGCGCTGCGTGTCGTGGGTTCGATTCCCGCACGGAACAAATATTTGTTTGGCCGACAGGTAGTTGTTCCGGGTCTGGCTGTTAGTGTATGTGATTTTGAATGTTTGTATACGCACCCACGACACAGGAGAAATTCCTAGTGTGGGGCAACGTTTAAAAAAAAAAAAAAAAAATCAATGATTTTTAAATAGGTATGGTAAGGAGATAAAGGAATGCGGTAAAAACAAAAGTCATGCATATTCATGTTCACGAGAACAATAGTATTTTGAGTGAAAACTAAACATTTCCGTATTGTACATTTATACAGTTTTATTCAGTTCTTTTTTGGCTAGGTATTAATTACGCTTTTAATTACCCATTCTAGTGAGAGTAAATACGCGAGAATAAAATAATAATTTAATTTAATATCATATTTTTAAATAATGATTACGTACTAAACATGTATTAATTATGACATGTACTTACTTTAGTCAATACCTACATGCCATAATTATGACGTAGTAATGAGGATAATAACACATTTGTGGTTACTCTGTTATCTACTGCGTAACTAGTTATTTAATTATCATCACAAGGTATAGGTTGCTATCCACTATAGGGAAAATATACGATATAAGCAAAACAAATATCGTAATACATGCACGTAAAGCACTATTAAGTATGAACTAACTTATTATATTACTCAACGATGTGTACATAGTAAAATAGTTAATGATTTATTTATACCTAGAGTAGGTGATTTGGTTAAAAACAGTTCAAAGTTTTTTTTTTAACTAGTTGCGGTCTGGATTTCCTATCCCTTAACTCACAGGACATAGTTTTTTTTTAATCCATAAAATATGATCTTTGTCAAAAATATGATCAATAGGACCATGGAGAGTAGTATCTGAGATGATCTTTTGAGCAAAGAACCACACAGATTTGAGAAGAGTCTAGTGCATGTTTCTGTAAGTAATCGAAATAAATCATACACATGAGACTTTATAAAGATCCTGATGTTATTTTGTAATCTGACGCAATTTACTTCGACCTAACCAAACCATAAGGATCGAGTCACTAACACGCTAATTACCAGATGGTGCTACAACACTCAAAGTTTGATGAAAAAAAAACGCTATTAATGATTGTACTTTACACCACACCTTTTGTATAAAAACTACAATTATGTCAAAATTACCTACAAAGGCGAACTTGTCGCAAGAAAAAAATCTCTTTTTAAAATCCTGTCACAGACGACTCATCATTAACAAAAAAATTGTCAAGTAACCGGAATGCATTACTATTGTGTTCTTGTCACGTTATTGCATAACTCGTACCTAATACCTGCTGCTTTAGTGACAGATAAAAATGCCGTTACTTTTCAAATTTTGTTAAGATTGTTAGTGAACTCATCGGATGTAAGATGTTGCATCATAATTGCAATTTCAATTTGGAGTTGCGAATTTAAATTGGTCATCATAATTTTGTGCGTTGTAAACAATAAATTGAGTGCGACTTTTTATTTATTATTGCAAGCAGAGAGTTGCATGGTTTTGCATTGTTTTGAGACTTTCTGTGACTCAACTTTTGTTGGCATCATTACATTATATCCACTTGTAATACTATCAACTTGCAGAGCAAAAGTTTCTACTCAAATTTCAGGTAATAACAGTAGACTGAATTATTGAACTGCTGAGCGTGAGATCTTGGGTTTGATTCCCAGGTCAGGTTTTTTTAATTGGAATTTTCTTATTAGCAGCCCGGAGTCTGAATTTTAGCCCGGTGTATGGCAATAGGTTCGCACCCTAGTACATGGGACCCAAACTTAACTAAAAAAATGCGGGTGTTACTATAGGTGTATATCTTGACGACATGGTTGGCGCAGTGGTTGAGCCATCGGCTGCTGCGTCGCGTGTTGTGGGTTCGATCCCCGCACGGAACAAATATTTGTATGACCTACAGGTAGTTGTTCCGGGACTGGCTGTTTGTGTATGTGAGTTTAAATGTTTGTAAACGCACCTACGATACAGGAGAAATTCCTAGTGTGGGGCAATGTTTTTTTTTTTTTTTCAATAAACAAACATCTACCCCAACCCTTCGGGGAATACAGGTGTGATTTTATGCATGTGTAATAATACTAATAATCGTATATTGAGCACTTTAATTGAATTAAAAAAAATGGTTCAGATAATAATTTAAAAGGCACTATATTGAGCATGAGTATAAAGCTTGTTTGAAGCGAAATCCGCAATATCAGACTATTTAGGTTTACGTGACCCTTATGATATGATTGAAAATATACAACTGTTGTTCTTTAAGTTCATATTAAACAAAATTATCAGGAACTTTCAGTTGACAGTCCTCGTCCATGCTCATACGCGCCAACTCTTACAATTAACAATTGTCAATTATTAGCAATTGTCCTTATTTATAAAAGATATTTATAATTGTTATTAGTCTGTAAGCTTTCCTTAAAAATAAATAAATAAATAAAATTACGACATTCTTAGCAAGAGATACGACTCAAGTCAAGTCTTAACTGAAGTATACTTCAATGTTGTAAATACTGTACACTTACGTAATTAAACTCACTGTGTAGGTAGCTACACTTTGTTAAGTGCAGGCTCTTTGAACTAGGAACCTGTAAATATTATGCAAATACATATGATGTGAATTTCTCTTGACACTTGCACATAATTGGGTTTCATAACGTTTGACATACGCTGCATTTCAAACAGTCTTCATAGTTCGTTAATAATACAAATATCGTTATGATGCTTCAAGAATACTTTACTGATAGAAACGTTAGGGATTATCCAAACTGAGGCTAAGTTGCATGGAATAAAATGTTTTCTCTCAAACTATGTATAGGCAGCTACCTACCGCCTCTGGGTGCCTACCCGGAGGTAGTCTCTACGCATAAGTACTCACGTGCGCCAATGTTAATAGGCTTTTTTACGTAACAAATACATAGCCTATGAATCAGTTCACCATTGTTAAAATTTTCACGTAAATGACATTTCACAATTAATCATTTTAAGAATGAAATATTTTAAGCCGTTTTCCTCATAACATATAAGTACGTGATGAGGTAGGTGTTCACCTGGGTTAGGCCCCGTAATGCCTTCAGCACGTACCTGAGTATAGGCAAAGTCCGAACGTGTCAATAGTCCGCTCCCAAAAAATAAATAGGTACATGAAAGGGAACAAAACCAGCAAAATCAAACCTCTTGTTCTATTGAAACTTGAAAAGTGACCATCAATGTGCGGCCTACTGTACCTTAGCTTTGCTCTCTTCTAGGGCTATTCGAATATTTGCAGAACTATATTTAAAATGAGGAAACAAAGAATCAAGAGAACAGCATTTAATTGAGATGTTTGAAGTAGTCGTAAGCCAGTCGACGAAACGGCACTTAATTTTAAAAAGCGACGCACTGTACCGTTACACATTGTCCTACTAAATAATGAAGATACAAATACAAATAATGGTACGTGTGTAGCATTTGTGTGCACAAATGCGATAACAAAGTGACCATCAGTTAGACTGATCTTGTTGTTATGATCGTATATGTAACAACGGATTGATTTACTTTCCAATCATGGCATACGGTCCTAGCTAATGGCTATTAAAAAAAGCAGATTTGCATAAAATGATTCTTGCGACATTATTAGAGTAGCTGATTTTCAGGTCATATTTTTAGACATACGATAGCAAATTCAGTCTAAAAGTGTGATTGAAAATCAGATTAACTCAATAACACAGGCTTGGGAATCGAATCCAGAGCGTCACGCGCAGTAGTCGCGTTTGTGTACACTAGACTAACGAGGCAATCAAATTTGATGTAATTTATTGCTAATTAAATTTTGAAAACCTTCTTGTACATACATATTACGTACAGCACAGCAGAGAAAGTCCCTTATAATATATTTATTATAGAATTGTGCAGTGAAAGTGCATAGGTACTGTAATTCATAATTAAGATACTGGTAAGTAAGTATTACACTCCCAGATTTCTATGTCCATACATTTTAAACTCTTATAAGCTACCCATGCTGCCGATTTTTCCTTGCCTCTTTTATGTAGGGTTAGTAATTGAATCCCTGATTTTTATGTCCATCTTCTACCTGAATAAATAAACTTAAGAAAAATACGTTTACGTATACATTAACGTTACTGATAGAATAAAGCGGGATTTCCTGTTATAAATATGTTTTTTTTAACACCTTAACTGCCAGAAAACGAGACAAAATACAAAATGTATTGTTTGTCGGTCACTTGGCGTTTAACGTGTTAAACAACTCATGACACGATCATCTCCCACGGTACGGTGTCCAATTGATTCTATTGATGACACTATTAACACACACATGTATATTATTTATTATCTGCACGCATCGCCGTTTATTTAAAATCAATAATTATTAGGATTACCTGCGGTAAGAGTAACAAAAAGAGGAGAGGTAATAAATAGTTAATAAACTTATCTAAATATTTGCAATAAATTAGTCGTAATGGGCTGTGAATTAATTAATTAATTGCCAGATAAACTGATTTGGAGAAGACGGTGTATCTATCACCTATAGTGTACCTATAGTGTGACGTTGTACCTATAGTGACGCTATCATCAAGGAAAACGCCTGTTTTCCTTGATGATAGCGGCTTAGCTGAAGAGTAAACCTGGCATTAAAATAAACCTACAATCTGAAATGGACCTGAGTTCGGTAACTAATAACGTCATCGGCAAATAAAACGTCACAAATCAAAGAAGGTTTCTGCCTAAGCCCATTGGAAAAAGGCGTGTCTTTATATGTATGTAAGTCAAAAAAGGACCGATAAAAAAATGTAACTGTGTCTTACTATATACTGTTTTTCAGCATAATCGTTTTATTCGGACCAATTAGTATTTAACTTAATAACATTCATTTTAGGATACCACGAACCGCCACGGCCTCCCCGAGATGTACCACAGTTTTACAACCGTTTAGGTACAACATGTCGGAGGTTCTGTATACTTAGCGAGACCAATCCTCGTTGTAGTTTAGATTAGACTAATGATACTAGTAGTTACGTAGTGTAGATTCATAAGTATAACCGTAAAAGTAGCTTTTAAGTAGATAAATATGCACTATTGACCTGAAATAAGTATTAAAATTTAAAACTTAAAAAATACGTAATGAAGAAGCTTTAGCAGTTGCTTGTTATGCGTCAACAACGCTATGAATTATATGACAGGGGTTGCTGACTCATAAAAGAAACGCTGCATTTTTATACTAAGCACACAATAAATGTACCTAATTGCAAAGTTTCAATGCTGAAGTTTCGTAAGGGCTAGAATTCGTAATAATGTTATTTTATAATAAAGTGCCTAGTATTTATTTAGTTTCAAAATCTCATCATAAACTAATACCATTATGACACCACCATAAACATTAACAACATTTCACCTAAAACCGACACATTTTTGAGACAGGCCGGAATAAACTGAACGGCGTCCACGCCGGTCTCGTCATACTGACCCCGCTGGGCGAAGTACCGCCGAGCGAGAGCCTGGACACCGCGCACACCGAGCACACCGGACACACGGCCCTTGACCCACCCCCCTCTATCCTGCACTCTGTCTACAACGTCATCAAAAACGCGTTCTCATCCACCGCCCCTTCTCTTATTGAACCCACTCACGAAGCTGCTCCTTCGTACTCGGGTCCATCGTACCCAGCCCCTTCGTACGCGGGTCCCTCGTACCCAGCTCCTTCATACCCTACTTCGTACGCAGAAGAACCGACCGCTCCTGCGGCACCGGTCTCCTACCAACCTCCTCCTCCTCCACAACCTATCCCCACTTTCAAGCCCATGTCGTGGGGAGCAGTCAATTCATACGGCCAACCTGCCGCCCCAGATTATTACGCTCATTACGAGCCCAGAGTGCCGGCTCCGAACTATGACTACGCGGCACCCAAACGCTCAGTCGCCCCCACGATTAAAACGACGGGCTTAACGCCAGAAAAAATACAGAAAATTAACAATAACTTAAAAAAAGTCACAGCTTACATGAACAAGCAGCAAAGATCATCTGAAACGTTCAAGTTGGCCGATCTAGATGCCTACCGGGAAATGCTAGTAAAAGGCGAAATCCCCTTCTTACCCACTCCTGTTGTTTCCGACAATGAGCTTGGTGTGCTCCCCGCGGAACTCCTCGACCCTGTGCCCAATACCACCACAAGCACCACTACCACCACAACCTCATCTACGACCACAGAAAAGCCACAGACTACCACAGAACAGCACAGAAGACAAGACGTGAAATACTATCTACGAGGCAACAAGATTGTTCAAGTGCGATAACTCTGACTCTTGACTGACTGAAGGTATGTGACGATGACTGACTCCTCCGCACTAAAGACTGCGACTATCTCCTCTCGACCATGAGTGGCTTGTCTTCTGTACCATATAGCAACACTTCACAACTACAGGGCTAACTTTCTCGTTACATCATTTCATGTGCATGTAATTCTGCTGGTAATTCGATATCTGTCAAAAATATTATTTTATTTCGACAGTAAAAGTAGATAGAAGTTCTAACGTTTAGTGGTTAATACTCGTATGTGAGAAACAACGAACTCCTTTGGGTTGATTCAACATTATGTGAATTGTGAATTTACGATGCGATACATGCATAATTAGTTGGACACAACTCAAGACGTGTAATAAATCATCTTTGATGCCTTCCTTACATTTTGACAGACATTGAAATTACATTCATATCAATCTATGTAGAAAGTAGATTTATTACAAGATGCCTTTATGCACTTACTTATATATTATACATATTTCAGACACTGTAGTTGTAAATAAATATAAATGCAAGCAGAATAAAAAGTCGAAGTTGTAACAAGTGTAATAATTCTTGTATTTTTGTTTTCCAGATTTCCCTGTCCAGCATACATTATTCAATGCTGAGGAGCTGCAGCACTATCACCATTTCTAATTAATTATTATTCACAGTATTGTTTGGTGGTAACAACTTAGTTTTAAATTGATTTC
Source organism: Phlogophora meticulosa (assembly GCA_905147745.2). Taxonomy (NCBI): domain Eukaryota; kingdom Metazoa; phylum Arthropoda; class Insecta; order Lepidoptera; family Noctuidae; genus Phlogophora; species Phlogophora meticulosa. Next base: position 15,245,794 of record LR990523.1, read on the forward strand.
CTTTTAGTAACTCATATTAACTAAGCCAAAAATATTTTCGAAAATGTTGCAATTGGTCTCGAAGACTGCTTAATTTCATAACTAGGTTTTGACAAATGGGGTTTTCGTTTTTTAAATAATGTAAGCATGGTACATTATTTTATGTAGTAATTTAGTGAAAAGATTATCCAGTGATGAAAATGTTAGTGACAATAAGTATATTCTACCGAGGAATACCAAAAAATCGTGTTAACGAACTGAAAACAGACGCCGAATGTAAACCCAATTCGAAATACAAATACATTTAAAATAGAAATACCGAATACTTTTGTAAAAATCCGTACCTACAGAGCTTGGAAAAAATGCACACTTACTTAAAGCTAAAGCACTAAGCAGCTGGTCTGGGCATGCAGATTGTATGACGCAGCTGGGCTGTGTTTCAATCTTTGGATTTTGTCTGTAGTGTTCATGTTCCTATCTGTGAGCCTAGGCAGGTTGCTCAGTGCGGTAGCTAATCCTTTTAAGTAGGTCTTAGAAAGATAAAATAGGGGACAGCTTACAGAACTTTATGACATAAATAACTATTTTTGCGTACCGAGTTTATCTTTTGTAGATTGATTGCCGCTGCTCAAAGTTTGCCAAACACAAATTTGTACCGGGAAAAACAGAGAAAATAAAAACGCAGGGGTAAATCAAAACATAACTGTGAATAGAATTCAAAGTTGTTTCAATATTTTTTTTTCCTTGACAAGGTATAGCAAATGATTAATTTAAATTCAGAAAAAATAATCAGCCCTGGTATGCAACAGACAATATTTAACCAACTTGGAAATCCTATTCAATATTGTGTTACAATTTATACCTGCATTTTATTCACCCCGTTTTACGGTGCTGTATAAGCCTGCCAATGTTTCATGGATATGTGAAGTTACTCACACGTCTCGTGCGTGTGTTTCTACTTCAGTTCATGTCCTATTAAAGTGCCATGAAGTGAATTAGCTGCCTCCCGGTTTGTATGCTGTAAGATACACGTATATTATTTGCAGTATTAAAGCGGACAATTCGGACATAATGCAAAGTACACTCTAGTACCCACTCGTACCAATTCTGTACATAATTTATTAAGCCACTAATTTGAAGAATTGGTGTTACCTATAAAGATTGAAATTTATTTTGTAAATAATGCTCAAATAAGTAATAGATACTTAGATACTATTTATATTTTATGTAATGTATTAAATATAATTTACTATTTTTGTAAATAAATGATGAAGGGTGTGTGACACTTAATCAGTCTTTTTTTGTGTTCAAGGGGCCAGCATATCAAATTACCGTACCAATCTGTCAAATTTAATTGATAGTTTTTCAACTGTATTACGAAAATTCGATAGTTTGGGATAGCTTAATGTGCTGCCGTATGTACCCACTTACAGTCATACAAGATCAGTATTTCTTGATTCTTGGGCAAGAAATGCTACGTCATTCTAAAATAAAATACCTTATAAAGGCCATAGAGCGAAAAAAGAATCTTAATCTAGTTTTCCAGTGGAGATGACTACAAACACACGATAAAAAAACCATTTCATGACTCCTCTGTTCGAGGCACATATGTACATCAGCTGTAGTTCTGTACCAATTTTAGCTTTCAGGCACGAGATTGAGTTAAATCCTCAGCTTCGGAACTTCAAAACCCCTAAAGAGTACTCGACAAAGTGCACCTTGATAGCATATTACAAGAATAGAATAGAATACTCTATTGTACACCATGAAAACTTGCAAATAATTAGTTTAAGAGCTAGGTACATAGCGTGAACAAAGGGCGGCTCTATCCCTAAAAGAGATATCTATAAGCTGACATTACATAATTAATGATCATGGGAAACTTATGTTTCTCGTGATTGCTGCTGGATCACACAAATACCATAAATGATGTCGGCACAACACAAAGCGCCTGAAGGAAATATGTAAGTTAAAATGTGCTGTTTAGACACATACTCGTTCATCAGCCAGCAGTTTTAACATTATTATTTTATAGCAGTTATCTACGCCATCAATCGGGGTCTTAGGTAGGTAACACTGTTAATAAGTAGGTAAGTATATCTTCCAGGAACTACAGTTAATTGGTGGCGTGCTCTTACACCGCGATCGTAATTCAGATAGAACCTAGTCATCCGGTATTATGGAGGAAATTAACCATGATCACGAATTAATAAACCAGCGTCGCGACTTACACTTCCTTTTAGCAGCAGATTGAGATTATGATAAACGGCTTGAGACGTGACTTGGGCTACCGACTTGTTATTATTATTTTTTCGTTTATTCATATACTTACAAATTAAATTATCCTTATAAATTAAATTTTCAAAAAATTTAAAACCTCCAAAATTTTTACAAAATGTAAACCACCGGTATTGAGAGCAAGATCCAAGCTATTGCTGGTTAGGGTTCCAGAGACAGGAATCTACTCACAATTCGAGCCGTATCAAGGATGCTGCTTTTTGAATAATGAGCTCTCGATAACGATCGCTAGTAAATCGTAACTTTTACAAAAGGGAGTCACAAATACTCGAGGGCTGAAGTATATTACTGGTATTCAACGGGTATAATTAATTAGGACAATTCCGGAAGTAGGTACTGGCAAGATCCGTACCATCGTCTTACAGAAATATTTCCCAACTTTCTTCCGAGCACATTTTGCTCTTGGGAATCTCTACTCAATCCGGCTTATAAAGGAAAGAAAAAGGTGGGAGCCCTATTCCTGATCAGTATCGGAGCAAGACTTCTCCCAAAGGGATAATACATTTTTAATCATATACCTAATAATATTTTTTTAATTTCCTAATCCTTAAAAATTCAGTTTGGTCCCATAGTTGGATTACTCATAAATACTGGACACGATTTTTTTATTTTGTCACGTAAACCAAAAATGTTACAGTGAGAAAACGATATAGTGCGTTGAAATTTATCTATCTGCCAATATTTTGCGTTACTATGAGTATTTCATAAATACCAATTAAATATAATTCTTAACGATCTTATTGACAACATAAAGTTACAAGAGTCACCTGGGCGACATCATATACTTGGTCACATACGTTGCAAGTATTGTGCACCAGGCCTTTCTGGACAACATCACCAATAAGGTCAGTATAAATAAATAAATAAATAAAAAGCCTTTTATTTCTTGCATTTCATAGTACAATTTCATTTACAGTGCATGCAAAATAGATTAGAACTAAATAAATTAGAATTAGTGTGATTATGATTAGCAAATAATTAGAATGTAATAATAATATATACAAATACATTTCATGTTTGCATTGTCATTTAAAAATGTATAAGTAAATTGATTAGATTTGATTTAATTTGCATAACATTTTAATTGACAATACTTAATCTGACGACTTACGAGCGGCAGAGAATAGAGAGTACTGGTCTTCTCTGGAGGAGGCCTTTACCTTTCATGGAGAGGGTTTTATTTTTTTTTTATTTATTAAAGGGATAACAAACAGCTACAACATACATATAGCATTCATAAAATATATAAAACTATAAAACAATGCTGCAGCCCACTACATTATCCACATATAAACTATTTTATAGACACAGTGAGCCACTAAAGAACAATAACACAGTTCAATTAGAGCTTAAGAAATAAATAATTGACTTATCATTAATCGCAATTTCATTAAATACAATAACCATAACAATAACAATTTAATACTTATTCATTTAAACATTCGTTACAATTTATTTACAATAACAATACAATAATAAAATACAATTCAAATACAAAATACAATTCTAGGTTCTTGCTTCTTGCTTAAAATTATCAGATTAAGGTCAGTATACCTACCTACAAATATAGTGCTGAAGCTTCTTGTAAAGCAAACAACAGTACCACATTTTTGCTTCACATCTGCTTAAAGGCGCTAGCTACAAACTAATGGGCTAGGTTGCGTTAGACATAAATATGCGAACGCCTAACACGTACTGCAGCAGTGACAGCTCTCCTGTTTATAAAATCTGACGAAAATGCCTAAAACTTCGAAAATGAAAATACTTAATCAAAAAGTTATATTGCGTTGCAATCTTCAATATTTCATACACTCTAAGTAAATTATTTTTCTTTACTATTTAGTTTCGTTCTTGACCACTTATTCAAAGTACGACTTACGGCGGATGCACCCAGGTAGATTCTTGCAATTTGCAGCTCAGTTTACGGTTGTATATGCAAATAAAAACTTTTTGGGGCACACAATAATAATTCGATTATACCTTTAATCGAAATATAATCATTATAGGACTCAATAAATTTTTCTGAGTTAGAATTGGCTCAGCATTTTATGTCATTATTTAATTAAATAGATATTCATAGGGTAGCAATTAGTTATTATTACTTTGAATTATTACCACAAGATCTTATAACAAAATACCTAAAGTTTAAGAAGTAAGGCACCTAAACGCGATGCTGATCTACTTGAAACAGAAATACTTAGTAGGATATCCGGAAAACTTGATAGTTATAATAGGTCTTTACCTATGAAATTGCCGTTTTGTATGAAAAAATTTAAATGATTTTTTTTCATGTATTTTTTATTTGTATTAATCGAAGTAATCACCCATGCAATCAATGCATCTTTGCCAACGCAGTGGCAGTTTATTGATGCCCTTCTTAAAGAAATCAGCTTGACGGGAGGCAACAAATTCTTCAAAGGCATTTTGTACTGCCTCTCGGGTATTGAATTTTTTTCCCGCCAAGAAGTTATCCAAATTCTGGAAAAAGTAGTAGTCTGTAGGCGCAAGGTCTGGTGAGTAGGGCGGATGACGGAGAGCTTCCAACCCCAGTTCTTGCAACTTGGAGACCGTCTGCTGTGCAGTATGAGGTCGCGCGTTGTCGTGCAGGAGCAGCGGAGACGAGCGATTGACCAATGCTGGTTGGAGATGTGCCAGCTTCTCCATCATTGTGTTCAATTCTTCACAGTACACATCTGCAGTAATGCTCACCCCGTTTGGTAAGAAGCTGTGTTGAATCACACCGGCGCTAGACCACCAAACAGTGACCATCACTTTTCTTGGGGTAAGTTTTCGTTTAGGGCATTGTTTAGGTGCTGAACCAGGATCCAACCAACTTGCTGAGCGCTTGAGGTTATCAAACAGAATCCATTTTTCATCGCAGGTAACAATGCGGTTCAAAATTCCTTCATTTGTGTGTCTGTTGAGCAGTGCAAGGCACGTCTCGACGCGTACTTCGCGCTGGCGATCATTGAGTTCGTGGGGCACCCATTTGTCAAGCTTTTTTACCTTGCCAATTTGACGCAAATGGACCAATATTGTTTTGACGCTAACGTCGAAAGCTGCTGCTAATTCAGCCGTAGATTGTGTATCATCAGCTTCCACAATCGCCTTTAATTCGTCATTGTCGACCAAAGTCTTCGGACGACCGCGAGGTTCATTTTTCAGGTCGAAATTTCCAGAACGGAAGCGAGCAAACCAATAACAGGTAGTGCGTTGGTTTGTAGTGTTAGCTCCGTAAACGTCGTTGATGTTGCGTGCCGCTTGTGCCGCGTTGCTGCCACGACGGTACTCATATTCCATAATTACTCGAATTTTTAACGTATCCCTGATGACGAAAAAGATTTAAATGCGATGAAAATGTAACACTAATCAATAAACAAATGACTACTTTTGGAAAAAAAAATCCATGTTTTTAAAATAAAATTAATTTGAAATTAGAATTCTTAGCCAAACAAAAAATATTTTGATTTGAAATGGCCAGTACTGCAGAACGGCAATTTCATAGGTAAAGACCTAATATATTAAAGGTTGGCGTAATTTTGTTAAACACATACATAATTAAGCCTACCTTAATTAAGCCTAAACAAAAAAACATCATTTTGTAAAACACCAGTTATTTAACTTTAAGTTTCATTAAATGTATAATTTTAATGAAACTTAAATTTAAATAACTGGTGTTTCACATTATTAATATATGAAGAAACTTTAAGTTAAATAAATAATATAAATAACTTTCACTTTTATCTATCCCGTGACCACGTGTGACCTACAAAGGACATACCTACCTATTATAACGGCGCGTCCTATTGTTACAAGTATTGTTGCAAAAGAAATATTAGGATAAAAATTCAGCCACCTACAGTGCTGTCGCATACAGAACGTAAGAAATCATAACTGACGCTTCTCCGTCGACATCTTATACCTTCACAATAGTAATGACGGAAGAGGAACACCATGAAACGAAATAAAACGCCACGACTTTACATAAGGCTGAGCACTTGTCTTCCTGGTGCGTCGAGCTTCACTACGCTCACTTTCCGAATGATTGAGGTGCTGGAGCAACAATTAAAGGAGGTTGGTGACCTTCTGAGCGATTTACACTTTCATGGGGAGTTCCAAAAGATAGACGAAGACAGGTGACTTTATTCAATAAATAACTGGCTGTCTAGAAAAGCAGACAATGATGAGCCAGATATTAAAAAAAAAGAATTCAAATAAAAATGGATTTGAATTATTTTCTGTAAGAGTCCATGCATTGTCTTTTCTATTAATAGCATTAAATGCTTCGATAAAAGATATAATCATTTTCATGAAATTTATTACTTAAAACAAACTGAACATGTCAGAAATGTCGGAAGCCTTAGACTACCATTCAATTATTTGAAGTTATGCGACAAATAACCACAATTGGGGGCCACAAAAGGCGTTGATCAAAGCTTTATGTGCAAGACCCGCTCCCTTGTACATAAAGCTTTAATCAACGCCTTTTTGACATGAACAGGGTTTGCCAGCAGTCGACAGGTTGCCACTCCGATCACTGCCACAAATCATTAACATCAAATAACTTTTCTAGCTGCGCGGAAGTTGTAAATGTCATCTTGCGAAGGGAAGCATTTAATACACTCATGGAGTATTATAACATTTCCTTGTACAACCGGAGCGACTATTTGCTTTATCGATTCTTTTTCTATCTTTACTATGTAGAAACAAAACGTCATATGGATCTTCCTTAGAGATATCCATACTTAACTTATTATAAATGGGAAAGTGTGTGTGTCTGTTTGTCCGTCTTTCACGGCAAAACCACTGAACGGATTTCGATAAAATTTGGCAAAGAGATAGATAGCATCCCGATGAAGGACATAGGCTACTTTTTATCAGCAAACCATGCGGGCAAAGCCGCGGGCGGAAGCTAGTACCTAATAAATCAACTCTTATTTTAAATCAAGTTACCCATCACAAACAAAAAATCAAAATAGATAAAATTTAATCATACTTAGGTATTAATTACTAGCTGTTACCAAAGACTTCTTCCGCATAGAATTTTATGAATGAAAGACAATTAAAATAGTAGTAGCTTAAGTTACTCTTTTTAACACCAGTCAGAGAAAGGCCTGTCAAAATCGGTCCAGCCGTTTCGGAGGCCATAGGGAACATACACACATAATAAAATCTACACATCGATGTTTATATAATTATACTTTATAGCATAACATAACATCACTCCTGTGTTTCCCCCAAGGGTTAGGCAAAGCTGTACCTAAGTACACCCAAATTTTACCAGTTACGTTTTAGTCCCATGTTGGATTTGTGCCCCGTTGATGGCAAAAGGCTACTATTAAATAAATAAATAAATAAATATTGCTGGACAATCCACACAGCATCATCTAGTCCCAAGCTAAGCAGAGCTTGTGTTATGGGTACTAGATGACTGATATACTTAATACGATACATTACATACATATATATTTTTTATTATACATAGCAAATACCCAGAACACCCGGAACAAATGTTTGTAGATCGTACCAACATTTGTCCCAAGGCGGGAATCGAACCCGCAACCTCCTGCGTCGCAGGCGGACCTTTGCCCGCTGCGCCACATAGGTCGCCAAATGCCGTCAACTGAGCACAAATCCAAATTCCTAATTAATAATCCCAATAACACATTGCTCGACCCGGGAATCGAACCCAGGACCTCATACTTAGCAGTCATAGATAATGTACTTTAAATTGAGGGAGATATTTTTACATCGACGGCTTACTTGCTCCGAAAGAGAAATATCTATTCAGGTGAACATAGCAACATCCCGGACACAGTATCCCAAGCTGTACCTACCCCTTTCTCTAAATATGAGTGACGAGCAAACCGAAGAAAATTACATATTATAGGTACCTACGTGATATAGATTGCAACGAATAGTTTGTGCGCTTGTTTGTGTTAAAATAATAAACTAGGTACATTGTGTTTTTGAGATTAAACTACATATTTACCTACTCGCTAGTATAGGTCCAATGGATTCTGCATCCAGTTCCGCGACGAGGGATCAGCTATCATGAGTGCTATCTATTCTATCATCATAATTTCAGCCAGAAGACATCCACATGTGACCGCCTCCCCCAAAGATATCCATCCATCGGCTTCCTGTGTTCTTAACCAGATTGTCGGTCCACCATTTAGGAAGCCTACCCACGCTGCGTCTTATGGTACGCAGTCCAACGGCCACGGACAGTTTTTGAACAGGAATCGCAATCACAAAAATCTATGATACATATAGACACCAACCATTATACTTACTCTGCCCACCCTTTAAGTACCTAAGAGTCGTAAACTTGCACAACCTATTCGCAACAAAAGTAAAAACAAGTGTGAAAATACTGCGTAGCTGTCACCGGTCAACGGCGACGATTTCCAGTTGGCGTGCGCAAGAGTCGCTGACTCGTGCGCCGATGAAAAACGCGCTCTCTAATACATGGATGATATAATTTGTTAATACTTGACTAATGTACCTCCTATTTATTGTCCGTCGTTAATTTCTACGTAAAACAAAAATTTATTAAGAATAAAGTCACACAACAGTCGCGTTATCGTTATTATTATCGCCTGCTGATAATAATCTAGTTTAGTTTGACACAAAATGCATTTAACACACGACAGTTTAACGGCACGACTGAAATTGATATATTTGATAAATTCATTTACTCGAAAAAAACACATTTATTAAGAAAAAGTATCAATTTTTTTTTAAATGTTTTTCAGATAGTGCATGACTGTCTTTTTTAGTTAAACTGGGTGAAGTATAGGTAAGGTTGATGGACGCTACTAAAAGCGCCAATTTCGTCGCCAAATTTTGGACTGACACAATGTAAATTGACATCGATACGCTAGGAAGAAGTAATACAGTTCTATTTTGCCAAATTGAGCTGACTGGCTGGTACCATCAAATAACTAGGTATAATTTAGAGGCCTACTACTAACAACTTCTTATCAAAAAACTAAAATAATACTTCATAATTAAATTTGAAGACCAAAAGTCGACCATCCTTTCGTGATCTCCCTCTCTTGAATATTTTAAACCTTTGATTGCCGACGACAGTTCACAAAATATTTTGCACGAATTACGAGTCCGTGTAATACCCCAATGCACCTATGTTAAAGGAAGTATACAAACTAGTAATTTACTACGGCAATGTTTTACTAACTGTTCAAGATAGCAAGCCAAAGTAAACGCTAGTGGGGGTTGGTATAAAGACTAGAGGTGACCTATTTCGCGTCCCACAACCAATTGACGGCAGACCAGCGCTGTTGTTACTGTTATGCCGATTAATTCGAGTGTTGCAAGTTGAAAAAATCGTGTTTTTGTATTAGTGAAAACTAAATTGTGACTGTAATTGCACGTTTAGTGTTTGGACAAAGTGTGTTGAGTGACTTGTGATCAACTTCGATATTATGAAGGTTCGTTACTTATACTATTTAAACAAGATAATAAAAATAATAAGATAATAATATTTCGGATCGGATAAGTAGGGTACGTAGGGTATACCGATTGGGGTAGCTTGATGTGCTGGCCTCTACTTTGTTCTTATTCTGAGGAAGAAGTCACGATACGGGGACTACAAGAATATTTTTGTCTGACAAATCGGGGTTAGTGCAGAGTGATAATTATCCCCCTTTAATATAGTTTCTCCATAAGTCAAGTTAAAATAGGTGGCAAGTTGGATTGCCATTTCTTCTCCGACATCAATCTGCTTATGTAAGCAGACAGATTACTTATAATGCTGTACATGTGTACAGCATTATAAGTAATCTGTCAATTACAACGCAATGTATATCTGACCAGGAGAAACTGTATTAGCATATATCTGATAGCAGGATGGACAGGTTCATTACCAAGGCCGGCTTGTGGCCTTGTAGTACGTGTCTGGTATGTTTATCGTGATACGAATCGGCGCGGGCGCTTATTAATTTCGCGCGGGTGTAAGGCAGTTGGTTCGATATCACCGATTTTTATTCAATTATGGCAACTTTGAAATCAACAGCTTTGAAATGTTTATTCCAATGTTAGTGTCTCGTAGTTCAAAGCCTAGAAATTATGTTGCTTGTCAAGGCAGTAAAACCTGAGAAAAAGATTTTTAAGACTAATTTTGCCTGTGTAATTTCATAGCATTTCAGACCCATTTTTTAAATGAAAACTTCTTTGCTGCGTTGAGCGATTTTTGGTACAGGAAAATAAAGCGTTATCGTTAAGTAACACTTTAAGTTTTTACTTCAGTCGGCACTCCCCATGACAGACTATTTTTTTTTGCTCTTAATTCCCAATGTGGGAATCGAAAGTGTTGCCTCAGACTAACACCACCCAAGAAACTCAGCGCTATGTTTCTCTTCATGAGTTAGTATACGATAGCAGTAATCTGCTCTTACGCCTTACAATTTAACACATAAGTACATACGAAGCATTAGAAAGAAGTAGTACTATGACTAACCTAACCAGTCTAGATTTCACATCGCCGGTAATGACTGTCGTCAGAGGCTGGCGGGTGTCATCCGCGCATTCAAACTGAACATTATTGCTTCTTTGTAGCTTTTACTTACGAATGTTATTCAAAGATATCATAGTAAGTATGTATACCTATGTATCTATTCATATAAAAATGAATCCCTGTTTCTCTTGATCACGCCATAACTTGAGAACGACTTTACCGATTTCAATCATCTTTTTCTTTTAAGTTTTCTAATGCTTTAAAGGTTCTTAAGCAAAGAAAAATTAAAAGAACTGCACTCAGAATTCAAAACTTAATGAGTTTTCTAAGTGAGGGTTTGATGAATGTGAACTTTAACCGGGGTAACACCGCTAAGGGCGGCTAGTATACGGTATTTTGTTTATGATGGGTACAGTCAGTTTAGTTCGCTGGATACGAGAAACACAGGACCTGTATATACATGTGGCGACGCTTAGGGCGCCGCGTGTCGTGGGTTCGATTCCCACACGGAACAAATATTTGTATTGCCTACAGGTGTTGTTCCGGGTCTGGTTGTTTGTGTATGTGACTTTAAATGTTTGTAAACGCACCCACGACACAGGAGAAATTCCTAGTGTGGGGCAACGTCATAAAAAAAAAAATTCAACCAATCACATGACAATTTGTCCCATTTGAATCCAGGTGTAGGGACCTACCCCTACACTTGGATTAGACCTCAAGGAGATTTGTCAGCAGCATTGACAGGGCCCACCAGGGGCTCGAAGCCTGCCAGGGTTTTCGAACATTCTGCAGATGTTCGAAAGACTTAACGTGACCCTAGAACGTAAAGGGTAAAGACAGAACACGTATGGTTTTAGTCAGTAAGTTAAAAATAGTTTTCATAAGTCTCGCACTTATGAAAACTATTTTTAAATAGCCTCATTTACTGACCACCATATAAATTCCTAGTGTGGGGCAACGTTTTTTTTAAAAAAAAGAAAAAAATTAACATACGAGTAAAATTAAAATAAAACTGAAACCCTGTAAAATATCTTCTAAATCTAAAGTTTATACCTAATCTAAAGTTTGTAACTTAAGATACTCCGCGTATATTGTTAGTGGGACGGAGGTATTGGTGAACCAGCGAAGAGATAAGAGATTTGAAAGGGCCTAAATAAGTCGTCTTGACCCTTACAACTTTAAAAGGAGTTATTTTATATACCTTTACCTTTACCTGGAATCTAAGAAATCTCGTTGTGGATATCGCTGACCTAGAGGATATGAGATAACCACATAATCGCGCATGCGCTAAAAAGGTAATTGATGGAAAGGTAAGATAAATGACGTTATCGTTCCCACATGTAATGGCGACATAAATTACTTGCATTGCGGTAAATTAATTTAATAACCTATTAGTTGTAATAACCATTAAAATACCCACTACTCGTGCTGCTTATCTTCAACATGATTTGCTTACATAAACAAACTTCGTTTTAAAGTAACTTAAACGATAAAATAATACATTTTATTTATTTTCCAGTAACATCGTCTTTTGTAAGGACTTAAAAAGTAACTTATAGGGTGCTAGTCCTCTAGTTATAGGAACGATGTACATTTTCAGGTTTTCTTTTTTTGATGTATTTAAAATATCATCATCATCACGCCTATATTCATGGAAGGGTTAGGAAAAATTAGTAATAATAATTTATTTGCAATAAAGTTTTACATTTTACATGATACGCAATTGCACCCATAGTACGCTTTAAATCTATGGGGTGGAGGGGATGATAAAATTCGATGGGAAAAGTGCAAAATCCACGCTGACGAAGACGCGGGCGAATTGCTAGTTATATTATAAAGAGGTAAAATTTGTTTGTATATTTGTATGTGGGGGCTAACCTCCGGAACGAATGATCCAATTCTAAAAAAAAACTCTGTTAGAAAGCTACATTATTCCTGAGTGCTTTAGGCTATTATAATTTTCAAAACTACGCTTTACAAGGGGTGAAGGGGATGTTGAAGTTCTAAGGGAGAAGTACCAAATCCACGCGGATGAAATCGCAGACGAAGAGCTACTGATAAAAACAAAAGAAATCCATATTTTTTTTTATTTTTTTTTGAAAAAACATTGCCCCACACTAGGAATTTGAAATTAAGTTTAATTATGATTCTGACATACCAGCACAGTTTCTGTAACACCTCTTATTATCCTCATTACCATTCACTATTTAAAGAGTATGTAAGTATTGGATAATAATGATAATAATATTCATTTATTTGCTCAGAATGTAGGTATTTACAATAAAGTGGTTACAGAAATGTTGAAGAATCCTTGTACATTCTACCATTTTGGCATGCAAATATTGATGCAGTTCATCATCACACATACTGGTCCAGCTAAAGCTTAGGTATCAGCTAGAAACTCAGATACGGAGTAATAACATTTATTTAATAAAAGTGCAGTTAATTTATTTTTAAAACTTTTTAAAGGTTCCTCTTTTATAGAGTCAGGAATGTGGTTAAAGATAGAGGGTGCCATTCCAAAAACATTTTTCCTCAACAAAGCAGTCTTATACGAGGTGCATTCAATAAGTACTTAGCCTCATCGTCAGAGGGCGCTGTAGTTTCAAAAGAATTTTACCATAGTGTAGCACATTCTTTTTTGATTCTTTTTTCAAATTTTCATTCCAATCCCTTCATTTGTTTTAATTTGACAACTTATGGAAGCGAACGTGTCGATCGTTTTTACAAAAATGGAAAAAGAGCAATATCGTTCGGTGATTCGATTCCTATTTTTGGAAGGGAAAACGCGCATCGAAATCAAAGAGCGCTTGAATGCTGTGTACGGTAACTCTTCTCCATCGATGGCCACCGCCAAGAATTGGTTCAACGAGTTTGCACGTGGCCGTACGTCGGTTTTTGATGAACCACGTCCAGGTGCACTGAAAGCACCTGCTACGGAGGAAAACATTAAAAAAATCCATGATCTCGTATTGGCAGATCGCCGATTGAAGGTTCGAAAGCTAGCTAAGACTGTAGGCATTTCAGAAGGAACAGTGCATCATATTCTTCACGAGGAACTCGGCATGAGAAAGCTGTCGGCGCGATGGGTGCCGCGTTTACTCACACCGGAAAACAACCGCAACCGTGAGACCACATCGGAGACATGTTTGGCGCTGTTTAAGCGGAATCCAGCGGAGTTTTTGCGACGTTTTGTGACCGTCGATGAAACTTGGATCCACTGGTACACACCAGAGACCAAGGGGCAATCAAAACAATGGATCCAGACCGGGGAACGTGCTCCAAAGAAGGCGAAAACTGTAAAATCGGCCGGAAAAGTTATGGCGACCGTTTTCTGGGATTCACAAGGTGTGATCTACATCGATTACCTCGAGAAGGGTAAAACAATTACAGGGCTTTACTATGCCGATTTATTGGGCCGATTCGACGCCGAATTAAAGAAAAACGACCCTATCTGGCGAAGAAAAAAGTGCTGTTTCACCACGACAACGCACCGGTTCACACGTCTGTCGTTGCCATGGCCAAATTGGTCGAATTACGCTACAAATTGCTGCCCCATCCACCGTATTCTCCAGATTTGGTCCCTTGTGACTTCTTTCTGTTTCCTAATCTGAAAAAATCACTCGCCGGGAATAGATATGGATCAAATGAGGAGGTCATCGCCGCCACGGAGGCCTATTTTGCAGAGTTTGACAAAAACTATTTTTCGGACGGGTTAAAAAAGTTGGAACATCGCTGGGCTAAGTGTATCGAACTAAAAGGAGACTATGTTGAAAAATAAATTGCCACTTTTCCACAATTTTCGTTTACTTTTTGTAGGCTAAGTATTTATTGAATGACCCTCGTATGTATCTTCCAGTGTGTAACAGGTTTCGGTATAATGAGTATAACTCCATTTTTCAACACTTAAATACACACAACATAGTGATAACTGTCGTGGTTACTTTTCTCCCAGTGTAGCGGCTCCGTGGCTATTAGACTGTGGGCACTGCACACCGTTATCGTTCTGCTTTATTTACTGCACGTCACTGCACCTCACTTGCAGGAGCTCTGTAATTGTTCAAGTACATACGTCTTGCAGTAAATAATACTTATAGTTGTATTTATGCGGATCTTTTATAGCACCCAGAGGGCGTGGCTTTAATAAAGCTTTATATTCATTTGGCTAAAATGAAATGAAAAACCTTATTCACATACATTTTCCGAATTAGTTCATTTTTTTTAATTTTGCAATAGGTTTTTTTTAGTACGTGTAATATGTAACTTAAGTAGGTTTTAGTTCTTAGTTTGATAGTCTGTGAGCCGCTCTATGTTCTATAGCAAAATGGTGAAAAGGGAAGCGATATAGTGCAATTTCGTCTGTCTGTCTGTCGCCGCTGCTAATTGTTAGCCGAAAAAGGTAGCCGCAGGTTACATACATACATATGTACAATATATAAGTAATGTGACTTAATTAAGTTGAACAAAACAGGAAACGACCGTAAATTAACGCGTTTCGTGGCCTTCAATCATTTACCCTTTATTTTTGAATAACTTATTAGTAACGACGTGACGGTCTGCTAAAGATCGAAGGAAACCGACGGATGAGGGCGGCGCAGGACCGATCATTGTCTGTTGGATGAGGGATAAAATCTTTGGGGGAGGTAAATGTCTAATAGTAGGCATATATTGGCTGAAATTATTAGTTTTAGGAGTACTAAGGGTTAATTAAGGACACACCGTGCGATAGTTTGGTTCATCGGAATATCTACTATTAAATCTCTTTGAATTATCAACAACCCAACAAATCCCACAACGTGCAATTTGCCAATTATTGGGAAAGTATCGAAACAAAATGATAGATTGGGAAAGTTGCAACGTTGCATTATGTCAAGATAATCATAGGAAGCCGTCAAAACTAGGACTTCCCTGAGATCTTGGCATTTGCGACGTGGTTGGTGTTTAAATATCGTCTGATAAGATAGGAAGGTGTTTGGCGGATAAACCTAGTGGTTAGGAATACCTACTACATGGCAATCGCGTGGACCACAATGTAGGTAGTTAGAGCGATTTACCTAACTACATAATATATTAACACAATTACAGTAGGTAAATAAGTAGGAAATGTGCAATCAAAAATGCTTAAGCAACTCTATTAACAAATAGCTTTAAACGAAAAACAATCCAGAGCTGCCACAGACAAAAAACAAATTTCATTTTGATATTTTCCAATCAGTTTTCTTTTTCCTATCTGTGGAATGTTTTATTCGTGTTGTCATAACTAGTGTCAATTTCTACCGTTGTAACATTGCTTGCGGAATGCTGTTGTATATAAATCTAGCTGCTAACTAGCAACCTTTAAGCCCTTCCCTTTATTTATAGACCTTAGATCGTGGTCTCAACGTTACAACAATGTAGCTAAGACCGGTCTTATAACAAGGTACCTTGTTTCCTGGACAACTCTTAAGCTTGAAAAGAGGTTCGTACTACGCAGTATCTAGATTTATATTAGAATGCGATTGGATTAACTTTTAAGAGAGCCAGTTCTCGCTTTTACCGGATTTTGAGATTTTTGTCCGGTATTTGGAATTAATGTGGTTTCCTGTATTCTCGTATTTTGTTAAAATAAATCTCAACCTACGTAATTTTTCGCTGAGATAGATTGAAACAGATTCTGATTCAGATCACGGGAACTAGGTTTAAGATGTATGAACGTAAGTGGTGCAGGAGTTAATAAGAGTGAAGATGAGAAAAACGTGTGTGTTTATGATAGTCCTGTACCCGGAAAAGTATTAATTTAATTAATGAATTGTATCTACGTATTAAAGGTAGGTACGAAAAACAGTGTTTTTAATTACTGTAATTGGATTTCAACCGTTATGATATACGTAAAATAAATAAAAATAATAGTCATAGTGCCAACTGACTTTGAATTTTGAACTTTAATTACGTAGTTAGATCTATATTTAAACTTCGGAATCCTATAGGTACCTACACAACGATAAATTAATGACCGATTTCTAGAGCAATAAAATAAAATAACATTTTTGTCGTAACCGTTCAGGAATTGTTCCTTCAATAACAATGATTTAGTAACTAGGAAAATTAGCCACACAAAACGCTAATGATGCAATAACTAATAAAATCGTACGAACATGTCTAGACGATCACAAATTTCGTGATGTTACGCTTGAGGACTGTTTCACGCAAAATTTCCTAAGAGAATGATGAATAATGATCTTTTTTTCGTTCGTTTCAGACGTTTGCCAGATTCCTTATGCCGTTAGTTAGGTTCCAATCGTAATTAAAGATGTTAATGCACTGTTCTGTTATATGAATGCTAATTTCAAATTATCGAACAAACTGTAGATTGCAATAAAAGTGCACGCCGATTTTAATTAGAATATTTAAACTGATGAGCGAGATTGCTTTACGATTGAGTTAACAGTAAAGTGGAATCTTCACTTGAGAATTGAGACGTAGGTATTTTGAAACATCAATTTGTATTATTTATTAGGTCAAATACGTTCTCGGTTTTTTTATGCTTTTGCATAGAGCATATATCTTCCGATCCTACCACTACATAGTCTATCGGTAGCCATTTATAAAGAAAAAATAAAAAAACACCATATTCAATTTACAGCTCTTAGAGGATGTGGAAAACCCACAGAATCCTATGTTAATTATTACTAGCAGTCATCAATCAAGAAACATGTGAAAATTAGGAGGAAAACAAAAATCAAACACTACGAAGGTTTTATATAGGTAAATAAAGCGGCATTGTTGTGGGGAATGTAGAATATCCTCATAGGTATGTACGAGTACCTACCTACGGAATAAGATAGGCAGTTTAATTGGTAGGTATTCCTACCTTATTCAGCTGTGCTAATTTGGTTTTTCACTGTCCAGAGCCACTTCGATAGGTACCTAATTCACGGTTCAAGTTATTGAGCATGGGCGGGGTCGACCACGATGCGGTCACACGTCCGACGCACCGAACAATACTAAATAGTGTCGTACCTAAAGCACTCATGTTAGTAGTATTTCGTCATTATAGTTATTATTACACTTATAGGTACCTATATATGGCCAAGAATCTTTCAGTTTCATGTTTAAATATAAATATCGCTCGTTTTCGCGCGCATCCAGGCGTGGCAGTTTCACTTCAAGCATTTATGCACGTACCTGAGACATGTGAGCACGTTGATAAACGGGTAAAGCGATTAGACACATTATGATAACCCGGTAAACTTGAAGATTTCGGGAAAACATTATGCCCTGTTGTAACTTACTACTTACCTACAAGTAATGATGTCAAATTGCAACTTTCCTAAAAGATACCTTTTTTATTTTGTCGCCGGGGTCGAAAATCCTCATGGATGTCCTCCGCCCTTGGGGTCAGACTCTTACTGACTAAAAATCACCCCGGTGTATCAGGTCCGCGATGGATTTGATAGCCAAAGGAGAATGAAAGTGAACCAAAATGAAAGTTCTAAAGCCAAACACTGATTTTTCTAGTAAACTCTAAGAACTGTTACCAGCGGGGTAAAGCGTAACACACTTATTTTTAATGGCAATGCTATTTATTCCTTTTGACAATTTTATTCATAAAAATTAACTGACGGCACGATTGGCGCAGTGGCTGAGTGATTGACTGCTGCGCGTTGTTGTGTTTGTTCCGGGTCTGGCTGTTTGTGCATGTCAGTTTAAATGTTTGTAAACGCACCCACGATACAGGAGAAATTCCTAGTGTGGAGAAGGTTAACTGCGTTAAGCATACGAATTTTCGAACCATATCTGAGGCAATTCTTTAGAATTCTTCAGATTTTGATAGACACTGTAGCACAAAAGGGTACCTACAGAATATAGATAGGTGTTCGGCGCTTCACGGCCACCAAACCGGACTGTGGTTTCTTGGCGGGGGAACCAAGAAAAACCAAGAAACCTACATTGCAAGTGGACATTATATATATGGGAGACATGTATTCGAATACTGTAGTCCAATTATGTTATTTCCTATTAAACAAATATTAACTTTATCCCAGTGTCAAGGAAAAAACGTAATCTAGAATATTTTTGAAATGTAGCGCCAACTGAACTTTGCTTGTGGGTGAAAAAACTCATAGCTGCTTACATTTTTGGAAGGTACCTACATTACGAACGCGGGATACCTACCTGATACAAAAGCACCGATGTGCAAGTTATCTCGTAATTTCTTCTATTTAACCGCGACATCGTTAACCCTACCACTTACCTAGTAAACGTTTACTGGGAACAATTTTCACGTCTTGTAAATAACCGGGCCGGTCGCCGGACTTCTTTCCCCGGTGCCTTACATGTAAGGAATGTTGACTCGTTGCTTGTAACTGAGTAATTGCGTATATTTATATACTTACGTGTGTGGCACCGTATTGTGGGCGTGTTTCTTTAGCAGCTACCGAAGAAAACGCTAACATGAAATTACTATGTCTCGTAAGTGAAGAAAATATCGTATCTAGACTAGACGGCTAGTATTCCCTCACGTGTCCCTGAATGAGCCTAGATGGCATTTATTCTTTTTTTTTTAATTTATAACTTCAGAAAATTCGCATCCGTTGGCATTCACTTTCTAAAATCAGCAACTCAAATGGATAATGTTGAACTAAGGTAAGCCACCTTTGTGATCCAGAAATCAGGATTAAAATTCAAGAATTCCACTCGATTTGAAAATCTTTTTGCTGATCTCTCATCGCAACGCCATTAAATTTTAAAGACACTCTTCAGCAATCTGTTAGCTTTAGCGTGTGAACATCGAACAACTTTTAGACACAACCTTCTAACACACATAAAACTTTATTTTTATCAGGTCTACATAATCTACCTGGCGCTCTGCACCCTAACACAAGCGGTGTACATCAGCCGTATGTCTTCAGTCAACAGACTGCGATCCCCCACTCCCTTCAGACCAGGGGTCAACATGCAGAGACCATGGTATCACAACAGGCTCGTCCAAGCAGCGTCGCACCGAGCACCTTATGTGCTGTACAGGAAACCCCCCCAAAGGTAAGATAAACAACAAATAAAACAATCTAGAAGCATTGAATGAATCAAATAGCCAAAATCGAACAGAGAAATATGTATCACCGCCACTACCACATCGTTACCTAGTAGTTACTGGTTCGCGCAGTCACTACCTACAAGCTTAAAAAATTAATATGATTTAATTAATATAAGTAACATAATTCTCAACATCATGAGAATGATGTTTCCACTGACATTTTTACAATCGCGGGGCACGGCAGTGCCCGCGCCAAGTCGAGCGCGAAGCAAACACTGCCATACCATCCTTTACTGGAACCATTTCGTCGCATTTTCCGACCCGCACACGTCGCTAGATAGCACAGACCGCTATTTTAAAACGCGCTTACGTTTGTTTTTCCGATAACCTTATATGGCGAAGTGGCAACCGGCCACGTTACAGTCGTTTACTTCATTCTTCTACTGCGCTTGTAAACGTTTGCTAGGGATCAACTGTGTCAAATAAGAAAATCTTATAAAATAAATCAATATCTACAAAAAATGAAATCCCACCAAAAACATTCTGTAAAAAACTAGCCAAGTCTCGATGGAACTGCTTGTTTATCTCTAAAAAGTAATGAAATCTAGACAAAGTCGTGCTAAGTCTAAGGTTCCTTACTGCGATTTCTTTATTATTATAGTTAAAGTTGTGTGACTTGGCCGTTGAAGGGTACAAAACCAGGTGCTCCATGATACCATTGCAAAAATCTGTCGCCAGAACCGCTACCCATTGACGATAGAAAATTTCCACTTGGAAAACGTTGATTCAATAACCAGTCAATTGTACGCTTGATAAAACTGCAATAATACTTATGTATCGCCGTGCCTGAAACAAACAGTATTAATCTACATATACTCACCTTCACCCAAGACTTCGAAAAGTATTCAAGGTTTTACAGCACCCTCACCATTTTCCAGGTACGCTGTAAAGCACTTCGCTCCATCAGCAACCCGCAACATGTTCGCCGGCGGGCCGTGGAAGACCACCGGCCGTCTACCCTTGTCGGCCGTCACTCCGGAGTATGAGTTCGTGAAGGCAGCCTCGTCTGCGCCCGTGGTGCATACTGACGGTGGTACAGGTTGACTGGCTATGTGCGCCGCACAGCACCTTTCTATTTCTATACTCTTTCTTGATATTTATGGGACATCCATTTATTACGTGAGCTCAAAATGTGGGGGGACGGGTCTAGCAAAATCTTATTTAACATCTTAAAACACCAAGTGACCGTCAAACAATACATTTTCAATTGTGTCTCATTTTCTGGCAGTTAAGGTGTTAAATGGAGCGAGGCTCACTGTAAAACTATCGTCAACTTTGTCATCCATCTAATAGTGTATCCGGTTGTTATGTCCAAATAACAGCTTTTTACGAAATGCATATTACTTATGAAAGTTGATGAGGGAGTGATCCCAAAAATATATTTAAAAAATTGTCCATCTGTTGCCAAATTGTCAGCTGTGTAAATAGATGACGAAAATGAGCAAGATCTGTTATGGAGCAGACAGTTCTTGACATTTTATTTATTATCCTTGAGAGGATATGCTTTTCTAAATCTTGCTTGGGTTATATGCTTTTCTTGTGTATAGACTGGTTTTGTATTTTCAACTTCGTGCACTTAACGCACAAAATCAATGAAAAATTCGTCCACGGCAAGAAATTACATCACAAGATTTCCAAAATATCACACATTAACACACTTTAAGTCTTCATCATGTCTACCAGCCTTTTGCGAAATTATGTTGGGGTCGGCTTCCAGTCTTACCGAATGCAGCTGAATACTAGTATTTTAGATGGAGGGACTGCCTATCTGACCTCCACAACCCACTTACTAGGCAGCACGATACCTCTTAGTAAGACTGATTGAAAACGCTGCCTTAAATCTTTAGAATGCCCTCCTTAGTCCTTCCCTTAAAATGTCCATATGATGAATGGTCCCTTTTAATGCATGCATTGTGACGTAATTAATGCTGTGGTCGGAAGCATTTTGGTTCAGGCGTGTGTGACCATCAGGTGCCATCCACACGATACCAGCACCCAACCTCAGCCTGTCGGAGAAGCCTATTGTAGTCATCGAATCCTCCGACAATCCAGTCTCGGATCTGGTAAGATTGATTTTTATATAATCTGTAGTAATGTATTTGTAGGCGTAGCTTTTCACGTTGATAACGAGAATTCACTTTTAAGTCAAGAAGTTTGATTGCATATTTCGGTGCCCGAATTCATAAAAAACATTCCGCAATTAATCTAGTCGAGTCGATCTTTGCAAAATAGTATTGTTTTTATGTAGCTAAGTAGGTACCCGACTCCTAACAAAGACCAATAATATAAAATATGAAGCCATGTTTACTGTCAGAGGTAGGTCAGAGGTGTAGGAGGTATTGGCTAGGGATAATAAGTCGCTTCTGATCCATGACGAGCCGTTAGGCCTGAAGGCTTCCAAATTAGAAGGTTCCGTTATAGTTATCTACAGTTCATTAGACAGTAATTTTTGAAAAGAGAAATAGGCCCAAATTTATTGGAAGACTTGTACCTTTTGCCCAAAAGTGCGGTTTGGTGATTTCAGTACTATCGGAAAAAAACCTCTTGTAACTTAATCTAGAGAAAACTAAGAGTAGGTATAATATTATCGACATGTAATTTCAGCCTAGACCATCATACGAAGTAACAGAAAAATATCCAGAGAGTGAATACAGCGTGGCAAAAATAGAATCGCCCATAGGATTTTCAAAAGCTACAGTAAGTTCTAGAAATGGTTGGTAATATCATGATCTGGCGTCGTGTTACCTACAAAACGTATTATACTTTTTACAGTCCTTCACAACGCCAGAGCTACAGACACTGATCAGAAATGGAGCGGCTTTACAGCTGGCATCGGAGTATTCTCTGCCAGCCATAAGCATCAATGAACATCCAGGGTTACAGCACCAATCCTTACATCAAGCCGTGCGGCATCAGTATCCGTTGCAGGTTAGGCATTTTATTTTGAATTTATAGTTAAATATCAAAACTTTCTACCGTGCGACGGAAAGAATATCAATGCAATCTGAATGAATATCATGGCAATGAATGTCAGCGTCGCCGTATATCAAAATGAGTTGTTGACTTGATCAACGATTATATTTTTGGAGAGTCGCTCATACACTAAAGCATCGAGACATCGTCGTGTGTAAGCGATGCCTTTTAGATTTGCCCTACCTCGCCAAAAACTTATCACTAGACTCCTCCCCGATCTACCTAAAAATCCGGTAGATACCGACATTTTACTGCAAGTTAATCAATCCTTTTATTGCAGGGTTTACAGAGCGCCTTGCCAACACAACAAGACTTAATAAACACAGGAGCAGACGGCTTATTTATACCACCGAATGCTTTATACCAACATGATCCAATGTTTTTGCAAAAGCTGCAAAACCAGCTTCTTCAACGTTTTCCTTCCGTGGAATTTATTCCATACGCAGCTGAAGCCCCAAACCAAGTCCATTTACAGCCAGAAGCTTCACAGCTTCATTCCCAAGTGATTCATCCGCAGATGATGCATCCCCAAGTAGTTCACACGCAAGTCATCCATCCGCAGGAAATTCATCATCAAATGATTCTTCTTGAAAATGAACAATTAGACAAGCCATTATTACAACAACACATTGAGCCGAAGACGGTCGTTCAAAGAGAAACACAAGAAAGCACTGTTGTGACTTTAATACCTCAACCATTCGTGGTTGCCAACACAACTGAGAAACAGGGCAACGAAGAAACTCCACCTCCCCAACTAGAAAATATATCAGTAGAATTAGTTGCAGCTGAAACAGAACCACCTACAACGACGGTTAAATACATAATTGAAAGCAATGCAGAACAGAATACGACCCCAATATACTATGCACAGATCGGTCAAAGCGTCGGTAGTGTTATCGCCAATGGATTTTACTCCGCCATTAATGACGTCAGAGCTGCAGCAGCACTTGCCCAAGTTGATAACTCACCAGTCTATAAGTCTCCTGAAAATGTGACTACTACTACCAGCCGCTCAGATATGAAAGCATACTTTGTGCAAAACGAAGAAAAACCTGAGAATAAAACAACACCCGAATTGAAGCCACTGCGAGGAGTTCCGTTTACAAAATCAACAGATTCTGTGAACGTAGCTTATACGTTGGTAAGGGCAGATGAAGATCGAGCCAAAGTGAATCAAGAAGGGGCTGTGTATGCAGGGCAAATTATAGAAGCAACCATAACCGAAGATCAAGATTTCAATAAAGAAAAAGCTACGTTAATATCTCGAAGGGCTCCAATAAGACTATTTGCTGTAGCAGACACTAAAAACATTGTCAGTTCGGCGAATACGTTGCCACAAGTGGCTGTGGTGAAGGCAAAGATTCCTCCAAAGAGCAAGTTAACTTTTGATGACAAAACTGGGGAACCTATTCTAAGGATATACGCTAGTTACGTTGACAGTCCGAAACAGGTTAGTGATTAGTGTTTTACATAGTTACATAGTAGGTAATAAAATCTAACAGAACACAGACGTAGGCGGTAGTAGACAGGTTGTTTGGCAGGGAGCTACATTTTACAGCATATCGTTTTTAATACATTATACCAACGAGACTTTTCTCAACCGAAATCTATCAGCTTTACATTACTTCCAGAAAGATGCAATAGTATCAAAACTGTCCAGCCTGAAGCAAGTAAAAGACTCGGCAACCAGAAAAGATGCAGTGGACAATTGGAAAGCAGCGACCATCAAGTCGGCAGATAAAACCCAGGGTGTCGATACTAACCAGGTCACTCAGTTCGGGCTTAAACTAAAGGAAAAGAACGACTACTATAGTGAACTAATTTTTGAAGACTATGAAGACTTGTAATTAAGGTTTCATTTGGTAGCACCGGCTACAGAACGATCTTTTGCATACTTTGAAAATACTTGAATTCTTAGATTTGATTCTTTGCTGTTTGACACGCTTAGGTTTAGCACTTATGATGTTTTAAAATATAGAGAACATCCGAGTGAAATTCAAAGTTTGTACAACCCGTGTAAGGATGGGCGCGCATGCACGGATACCGATTTAATGTTCTTATTCGATTTCCGAGCGAGTGTGAAATATGTTAAATGATTCTGTACGGTAAATGAAAGAGCGTATACGCCGTATATGATACAAGCCCGTCAAAAAACACTAATTAAAAAAAAACCGTGCATGTGCGGCCAGTTGAAAAGAAGTTAAGAAGTTCGGTTTAAGGCCACCGCCGCGCTGGTGAGACGATAGCATTCCGTTCATTTAAGCTGCGCGTTCACTTGTCCGCGCCGGCCGTAACGCTCGCACGGCACGCAACGGATTAAGGTTCCCTTTCTATAAACTCGTATAGTACCGCGTCCACTATCCCTACCGCACGCACCAAACGCCGGCCGAACAATACGTTGCGTGCGGTGACGTCACACGGATTAGTTTATACGTTTAGCTGATACTAATAATATCTCCATCAATATCCATGATTGAAGACGTCATAAGTTGACGTCTTTTATGAGAACTTATAGGAAAGAACGAAAAGTAAATAAATAAAATCCGGATGATACGAAAGCTGTGCCAGCAATTCTGTTCAATCCATTGCGCGCCGTGCATGCGTTGCGGCCGGTGCAGCGCACCTTTACATCACTTTTGCAGTGCATCTTCGTTAACAAGGTTGCATTTGTTATTGCTGCCGATAAGGCAATGTTTGCAAAGAAGTATGTACTTATATAGTGGCGTCGTGTAAATTATTACACCGATGCAGAGATGTTGCTTATCTATAAAATGATGTCTGTTTGCTAACTAATTATATTTTTGTGATTTTAGACTGTGAAGAAAATCGTAGGTGTTGACTAGATCTAGTAATAAATATACTGGATATATTTATTACTAACTTCTGCCAACGGATACGTGTGTTTCTATAGATTTTGCAAGCATGATAAAAACAATGTGATTAGCAATATAAGCAGACATTGATTATAATTTAACTTTTGTAATCATAATTCATGTAAATATGCATTTTTCCCTCAAAAAAAAATATATTTTTAGATAGTATAGTTGATAATCTTAAGAATTTCAAGGGCCTATTTCATCACTTCTTTTCTTTCGAGTCTTTTTCAGGAGTTTAAGCTTATCTCATCAACAATTTTACATCCAAAAAAATATATACGAAGGTGGAAATAAAATGAATATTTTAAATCATGCACTTTGTAAGGGCAGTGCAAAACAAAATTAATTATTTGCATTACGTAATAGCAAGATGGTGTTATGGTTCAATTTTCATCGGGGCTGAGAAATAGAACATTATACAGTACAATCACGAGCATAAATATCTTTTCTAAATAACAAAAAAGTCAAATGCAATTTTCCTGTAAAGTATTGATATAAATTGTATTATAAATAAATAATGCTGGACAATCCACACAGCATCATCTAGGCCCAAGCTAAGCAGAGCTTGTGTTATGGGTACTAGATAACTGATATACTTAATACAATACATTACATAGATATATATTATTATTTTTATACATAGGAAATACCCAAAACAAATCTCTGTAGATCGTACAAATATTTGTCCCAAGTCGGGAATCGAACCCGCAACCTCCTGCGTCGCAGGCAGACCTTCGCCCGTCAATTATGTTACAAACCTCTCAAAGTTGCAATGATCCTGATAATTTTGAAGTGATGAAATAAACCCTGCTTAACTGAGTTATGCATTAAGGATAATTGTTATTTATTGATATAAATGCCAAATTGTTATTCAAATAAAAACAATAGTATAACAATGTTTCATTTTATTTTTTATCGCTATAACAAATTACAAAATTCTAATTCTCATTATTTTTATTGTATTTTGGTTTAACGACGTTCCTCGTCTGTTTCTGGTCTTATAAACATTATCATTATGAAGAGATACATACAAATATAGAACATTATGCACTAGAGTAAAAACCAATATTTTAGTAACCCTACAAATTTACATAATAAAGGATGTGTCAAAGACTACTTTAAGGCTGGCCGCACATGCACGGGTCCTAGATTCGGTTTCCGAATTTCAAAACATAGATTTGGAATTCCGTGTGGTACAACCGAGTTTGCGCTTTTTTTCATTTAGAATTTTCAGTACGAACTTCAGAAATTTTTTCCGAGCGATGTACTAAGTAGAAAGCTTTTATAAATGCGTTCATTCGGTTGCCCCGATTAAGAAAAACGACTTAATTAAAAAAAAATCCTAATCAGCCACATGGTACATTTATTGCCAGCCTGCCATCTAAAATAAAATTCAATTTGCAAAAATGGTTTCTACATTTCTAGGCGATAGGAATTTGTGTTCAACTGTGGGTCGGGAACTCAACACAGTTGGCAACACCAAATCGAATTGAAGGGTTGACATGAAGCTAGTTTCTCGACTCGTGAGTTTGGTTTCGACTGAACATAAAACACCATTTTATTATCTGTTGGTTTTTAGTTTACAACCAAAAGAAGATTATGCATGTGGTATTGATAAGTAAATACTGAAAAAATAAAAGTAAGTGTAGTCTGAAGCTAGAGAAACTGACTTCAAGTAAATTATGATATTATTTGAGCAAGTACTCTATATTATATATGAAAGCCACTCAATAACATTTATAAACTGGCTGTTAGTTTGGTTACAATATTATTTAAATCTTCCTCATTTCAGGAGAGTAATTCATAAAAAAATCACCTTCATACACACGCTAGCTAATGCCATTTATAGCAAGTTATGCTAAAATGTTAATTACTTACAAACAAAACAAAGGATATTCTTGAAAAATTGCCCAGACTGTACAAGTAACTTATAAAAATACTAACTTATAGAAAAATTTCATAAATGACAGTCTAAGCATTTGAGACAATGTTGTATAATATAAAATAGGTCCATTTTTAATTTAAAGAACGATGGGTTTTATAATTGCCCTTATTGGCTATTCAATAAGTGCACTTTTCGAATATCTATCATAGGTCAGTTCAGACAGGCACACACATACCTATGTGAATTACGTGTATGTGTTGCTACTGTTTAAAAGGCTTTGGTGACGCCCCACTGCTATTTTAACGACATATATTTTCTAGATCACATTTTGTGTTCTTGTCATTTGAACACCTTATTTTTTTAGTAAGATTTAACATTGTATAGCAATTTTCGAGTCAGTAACGGCTTTGATGAATAACTGACCAACTTTCAATAAAATCGCTTCCATGTACATGATGGGTTTTTTGTTTGCGAGAGCTCTCTATGAAAATTAGAAGCTATCATGTCTCAAATTCCAAAATTCTAAATATAATGAATTTAGGTTTGGTACCTGCAGGTTTATAATTCATTATTTTGCTATACTAAGTACCCTACATTATGCTTCCACTGAGGTGGAATTTATGTATCTCGCTCATTAAGATTAAAATAAAAGAAAAATCCTTTACAGGTTGGCTTGATTATAGACTTATTTTATACACCATGTATTCTAGCATCTATATCATGAACTTCATATGAAATTGTAGTAAAATATATGTGTGAAAATTACTATATTAATACTTATTTAGTTAATCTGAAACTTCAACAATAATTAGCCTGTTGGAAAATTTGAATTTACAACAACATAGCATCAAGCCTGTAATCCCCAAATGGTTAGGCAGAGGACCTGTTTTACAGCCACAAACCAATAATTATGTTACAGTCCTATGTAATAGGGGGCCATTAAGTTGCCATTAAAGAGAAATAAATATAGATATTTGTCAAAATATTCCATAATAATTGCTTCTTTTAAAATTTATGATATAATCTAGCAGTCTTTATGAAAAAAAATCTTGTAAGCACTTCTAGTTCAAACATTATTGTTTATTTGTAAAAAAAGCCTCCCTGAGGCATTTAATTTTCAATTTATTTTTTCAATAGGTTTATGTTCACCTCAGTGGATGAGCAGTGGTGTGTTCCCTAGGCCAGTGCATTGAGCTTTTCCAATTGGTCCATGAACCACGGCCGGCCCGTGCCACGTTTCGTGAGTATGTCGCATCCCGTCTCCGTCACCAGCAACGTTTGTTCGAACTGGAAAGAAAAAACTCATATTATATGCCGAAATTATTTATGTAATCAAACAAAACAACATGGAGAGCATATTATTATTTATGAAGAAGTACTACAAGTGTACATAATAATTATTTGTATTGACGCTAGTGTGACAGACTTAGCACAACAACATTCTGATAACCCATAATATGTCCATTTTTGGGTGAGATTTTTATTGTAAACTCATTTTCAAAGGCTAACCGCGTGTCAAGTCGAAGTCAACCGCGAGTCGAAGTCATTGAACTAGCACACGAAGGGTTCTCCTCCATACCATGTCCTTTGATTGACATGGTATGGAGGAGAACCCTTTGTGTGTCAATACCGAAAAATTTCATGTTTCTTGTTTGGCTTTGATTTATGTCCCCTTTAATTTATGACAACATGCAGTATGTTCACCATAATAACTAACTAACTACCAGTGTTACATACCTGAGCAGAGCGGGTGCCATCAGCAGTTACAGCAGTCCAGTGGTCCGGCCACTGTTCGTCGCGCCAGCCTCCTTCATTGATCATCGGCTCTATGGTGAAGCAGTGGCCTGGCTTCATCACTCCAATTGCTTTGTTTTCTGGAAATAGAAAAGAAAAAATATTTATCTGTTTGTTTTTTTTTGCCCCAGTAGTGTAGGTTACAGGCATGTTTCTCATCTATTGTATAGTAATCTACTGTCTGATCGCAATAGCAAGTAAGCAGAGTCTTCTGCTTACTTGCTATTGCCAAGCCTGACATGAGATCTAAAATAGTTTTGTAAATGGTTTTAGTTTTAGTTCAGACAAAACATGGAAAACGTCAGTTTTTATTCAAAGCAAACTTTGTAGCCATTGCAGTTGACAAAATAAAACGCTTCAGATGACAAGAAACTGGGACAGATCTCATTAGGATCAGGCCTGAGTAAGATCCTTCTACTTTCTGATGTCTTAGTAGCTACCAGTCATATAGAGGCTAAATAGATGAAAAGGATATTTGGTTCATTAATTAATAAAAAGTTACTCACTGGCATAATGTGGCACATTAGGTGTGGTGTGGAACAGCCTATGTATTCCATGTCCGCAGTAGGACCGTACAACACTGAACCCGCTAGCCTGAGCATGTTTCTGAATAATATTGCCAATCTCTCGGTACTTCTCACCGGGCTTCACTATCTCAATAGCTTTCGCTAAGCATTCATACGTAACTTGAACAAGTTTCCGGCTAGATTCTGGCACATTACCAACGAAGAATGTCTCATTGAGATCACCATGGAATTCTCGGTGATAAACTGTTACGTCTACATTGCAGAGATCACCATCCTTAAAATAAAATAGGTATCTTTATTAATTTTAGTTGGCATGTTTTAAATTTAAAAATAACGTCACTAGAACATCACACTTATTAGTACACCCACATTTTACCAGTTTTGTTTAGGTCCCATGTAAACATGGTGGTGAGCCTATTACCGCCAACCAAGCTCTAATCCATACTCAGGGCTGATACTGAGGAATTACAGATGGAATAACCCACTAAAACTTGAGCCCAACCAGGAATAAAACCCAGGATCTAAACAGCAGTCATTGAACCAATAAGACAGTCCAAAAGTCAAACACAATTTAAGCTATTGTAAGATATCAAATAACAATAACTGTTATATATAATACTTCTGTGAGATAATAACAGACCATAATACAAATTAATGAGTGTATAGTCACGAGTTTTGCAATAAAAAAAACACCAGCCATCTTGCTTTAAGGTCAATAAACTCATATGGGGTTTTATGCAAATGTTCTAGAACATGACACAAATTTTTAACAAGTTGTTGCTAAAACAACAGCATAGCAAGCTTGACGAGTCTCGGGATGAATTAAGTACTTTAACAAAAAATAAACAATTCCATTATGTGTATTTATTTATACATCTTACAAGTGGAAAAGTTGATATGGCTAAGAAGGAGGTGACTTCTGAGATGACGGGAAATAGAGATGTATGGAAGAAGAAGACATGCTGCACCGACCCCTAATGAAAATTGGGATAAGGGCAAGAGGATGATGACAAGTGGCTACCTCCCATGCATATTTAACTGCATGAAACAATATTTTATTTGTTTCACTGGATATTGGTATATTCGTGATGACAAATGTTTCTATTAATAAGCCTTGGCATGGAGGGCACACTCATGCATTTATGCTCTGGCAGTCAAAAGGTAAATGAATAGGAGCAAGGAAATCACATAAAGGCATCAAATTTGTGTCATCAAGAAGTACCTGTGTTAAAAAAATTGGGTAACAATATGCAAACCTCCAAAGGACGAAGATCAGGTATTCCATGGCAGATCACCTCATTGACAGAGGTGCAGCAGCTATTGGGAAAGTTGTGGTAGTTCAAGGGGCTTGGGTAGCACTCCCGCTCAATGCATGCCTCGTGGACAACACGGTCAATCTCTTCAGTTGTCACTCCCACATCACAAGCTCTGGGAAACAACAGTTATTTATTGCTGTAGGCCAGTACCATATTATTAGAGGAATTTAGTGCAATTTTCATAGATCTTCAATAATGGCTGACAGTAATCATAGCTTATCTAATAGTGAAATTAAGCCATAAGGTTAGCAATAGTTT
The DNA here is from genome assembly GCA_905147745.2 of Phlogophora meticulosa. NCBI lineage: Eukaryota > Metazoa > Arthropoda > Insecta > Lepidoptera > Noctuidae > Phlogophora > Phlogophora meticulosa. Next base: position 15,277,255 of record LR990523.1, read on the forward strand.
TTATGAATTTCTTAGACCAATTTTTAGTTGTACAGTTCCTCGGAGCTTAATAAGAACACTTCCTGACATCCAAGAGAATGCTCAAAAGAAACTTCAAAATACCAGAACTTTATAGAAAAACAACAAACAACCATAGAAAAACAACTAACTTGGCAGCCTCATTCAACACCTCTCTCCCAAGGCGACAAGCCACACGCATGCCTTCGATCTCCTCATCATCAAGCACTTTGATCAGCCCGGAGCCCTGCGTGGCGTGTTCCGACGCCGGGAACCCGGTGGGGTGATCAGCATAGTCCGGACGACCGATATGCGGCGGCACAGTACGCCGCGGTCCCGCCGGGAACGGTCTCAACTTCCCAGTAAAATTGTACGACGGCCATGGGTTGTACTCCACATTAGACACATCTGTACTCTCACCCTCTAAAACCAAAATTCACATTGTCATAACGACTTGAAACTGTAACCTAACACCGTAACATAACCTATAATGCACTTACTCGCCAACGAGTGAATTATTTTGTGATTCTTCCAAGATTTCTTGAAGCAGTCCTGATTACAGAAAAACGAGCCCTGTATTCCGAGTTTTATACAAGTTGGACATTGTAATTGTGCAATGGATTTGCAGCCGGGAGTTTCACACATTCCAATCGCCGCCATTTTTTTTTAGAACAACTGTCATGTCATGTCAACAGTCAGTCAGTGTCAATCTATTGGTCAATGGTCATTCTCTACTGACATTGCTAGCAAGTGTTACCAGTAAGATAAGAACATTTAATAAGGAACGAAAATATTACAAACAAATTCTCCATGATGATAAAAATAAAACATCTAATGTCCTTTTTATTTATTTAGGGTCTTAGTGATTACGTGCATCCAATAAAATTACCGTTAATATTATCTGGTTCATTCAAAGGTAAGATAACCTCAGTTTCGGGTAACTCCACGTCAACGTTCATTATACTTGTGTAAAATACTCTGTAAAACGGTTATATTAAAAATTACAATGGTTATGTTACATAGAACATAGTTCTGTATGATTGAGATAACAGTGTCAATCAGAATCTTACGGTACTTACTGAATGGTTTACAAATGCTATACAACCACCCGTCTGGAAGGTCCCAGGAGCGAATCAAAGCGTTCCTAGACTGACAGTAGAAATAATTGCACGAAGCTAAGAGGATCGCATAGTCTTCACCGTCCATTGCACTATAACACTCAAACAAAACAATTTACACGCTAAAACTGAACTGTAACATACTACCGTAGTTATTGTATTCTCAATTTTAGATTTAGTAAAGAAATCTTGAAATGCGCCAGTCAATGCGTCTTGCCATCACATTGCGATTGACGTATTTGCTTTTAAACTACGTGCTCTATTTTTAAATCGTTTATTTTCTTTCAACGCTGTCCAGGTATTCCAGTAATTCCAGTCGGACTGGCAATATTTTTACTGGCGTTCCACGTCCCACGTTCCTCACTTGATTTTAAGAGTTAGCCGCAAAAAGTTCTCATCTGGAAAAAAGTAAACCGCTGAACCTTTTTTGTTGGTTTCCGTTCAGACGTTTTAACATGCTCGTAAAAATATTAAGGACGAGGGTTGTAGGGTTGTGATTTATCCCAAGTTACGGTGTTAAGATGACAAAAGGTAGTTGAAAGTTTAACGAACTCTAAGGAGGGTAAGAGTAGCTTACCTACGTTTCTAAATTAGGGCAATGTTTGCCGTAATGCGGTTCACCTAATGGGTCTAAAACACGGTTGTTTACGTCTAATGAAATACAACTACCTAAATTAGATTTTTGTCTACTGTTGAGGTTTGAAGGCCTTCCGAATACTTTGTAGGTAATGAAATAAAGCTAAATGACGACCGTGTAAAGAAAAGCCTGAAAAATTTGGTACTCACGCGAGCTAGGTTGATAAGGAACGAACGCTTTTATGAAAAAGTTTGACTGGGGCTAACTTAATAAGGAATCAACTCAATGAGAATTATTTCCCTTTACCAACTGCACCACATTTTTAAGAACTACATAATTGTATAATATATTTAGGTATGTCCCTTATACCCTACAGCCTTAGTCGGGCCAACTTTGATGATTCGTATTCGTTGCTGGCCTGTAGGATCTATGGTAGGAAATTTAATTAACCCGGCGGGAATGTGGTGGAAAATACAACGCCCTATCTGTAGTTGTTACTGGTGTATCATTATTTTAAATTGTATAATTTTTTTGCGAAAGAAATAATAGACCTGGAAAAGCCATATTTTTGGATTATGCCAGTTTTTTCTGCATATACTGTGCTAGTTACGAATTCCAAAAATGTTCGTTGATATTGTTTAAAAGTTTCAAGATATGTTTTAGTATCAGTAAGAACTTACCTAAGTTATGGGTCTTCGAAATGATCGTTACGTTTACATTTTCGGCACCAAACTAGTATTAAAATTAGTTAAATATTAATTGCTTTTCTATTTAAATATTAACTTAAATATAATATCCCTCATTTAATAGGTAAGCAATGTTTAATACTGGTAGTTTTGTGTTGGGGTATATCCCACCCCACCACATACATAAAGTAATGGGACTCACACACAAGTAATTTACTAGGTCCATGAGTCTTCAACATGAGGATACCAGCCCAGGAGCTCAACACCGAAAAGCACGTTTACAAATAAAGCCCATTTCGTGAAAGGTGATGTAAGACTTCATTAAAACAGAATTAATACAGTAATCGCCCTTGAGGTTTTCAGCGGGGTTGTCGACCAAGTTTCATTTATACCCTGAAATTACGCATAAAGCCGATTAATTGTTAAAAGGCGAGGCAAATGAACCCAAATTAATTTAATTTTCGCAGAAAACGTCGATACAATTTAGTAGCTAGAATTGGGTGAGGTATTAAATTAATAGCTCTGTCGTTTTACGAGTATTTCTAAATGGTCTGTCTAGAAAAGTGTTGGATGAGTTTTGCTGTAGGTACACTAGTTTAGATTAGACTTTTGGATGTCTTATAAAGTTGTTAGAAAAAGAAGCGTCCATTTTTGTTTTTGTTGCATCAGACCTCGAACCCAGTTATTTTTGTTTTTGTTGCATCAGACCTCGAACCCAGTTATTTTTGTTTTTGTTGCATCAGACCTCGAACCCAGTTATTTTTGTTTTTGTTGCATCAGACCTCGAACCCAGTTATTTTTGTTTTTGTTGCATCAGACCTCGAACCCAGTTATTTTTGTTTTTGTTGCATCAGACCTCGAACCCAGTTATTTTTGTTTTTGTTGCATCAGACCTCGAACCCAGTTTCAGGCAGACCAAGGCAGTGACACCTTAGAGGGATGATTTCACAAAGTCATGCTTTTTAAGGTTCCGTACCTACCCAAAGGGTGCCAACGGGCTCTATTACTAATCCTTCGCTGTCCATCAACTCGATTGTCTGTCAGCGGGAGCTGTACTTCATGAACCGTAATAGGTAGACAGTTGAAATTTCACTGATGATAATATATTTCTGTTGCCACTATAACAACAAATAAAACAAAATAAAGGGGATAAAATAAACGTGAATTTTTCGTGATTTTTCGTTTGACATTAACAACAATCACTGTATCTCTAAACTAGGACGATGGTACGGTACCTTTCTTGAGCATGCTCGGCTTGCACTTGGCCAATGTGTTACAACGGTAGATATTTCGGAATTGTTCAATTTAGATCAAAGAACGCACTCAGCGCCAAATCCCAACTTTATTTTTATAACACAGCTCGTAAAAATAAAGCCATTAACACGATAATTATTCATGCACATCTATATGTATGTATATTCAGGAGACTTTACGCAAAGGTCGGGGACAGAAATAAACACTGTCATCCGTACAAATCGAGCAGATTACAATACAAATGTACTTAGGTATAATCTAGGGGGATTAAGAATATTTATGGTCCGTTTTCTTCTTTTGCTAATCCCTGGACATTTTTGGGGGGTAGTAAAGGGATTCGCAGTGCGTTGCCCGCTTGAGTTCGTTAATTGTCGGGATTAACTTAAATGCATCTGAAGGTCGAACAAGTGAAGCTATGGAGGTAGCGAGGGTAATATTTAGGCGTCTGGAGCAGCCGTAAGACACATAGTTAATATTTTTAAATTTTCAACTACTTCTGTTATTCATTACTTTTATTTCTTTCTTTGTTTTCAATATTTAGTATAGTAATTGTGTGCCTAAGTCTGTGCTTAATAAATGTTTCTTCTTTCTTTCTTTTACTTTTTGTTAATTTTAAGCCACACAGAATTGTTTTATCTTTTGTTGTTACTTTTGTTGCTGTTGGCTTATTTGTCTGCTTTTTGTTAACTTCTGATACTTCTCTCTAAAACAGTGTGTGTATGTGTGTGTTTGTTAAGTAAAATAATGGAAATATAAAATATTTAATAGGATATAAATAAATAAACTTCAAAGCAAGAAAATTACTTAAAAAAATACTGTGACCAACAGCTGTAACAGGGTCTATAACTGTTTCTATTTTTTTACCACCTGTAAGTGTAAATTATGGATATAAACGGTTTGAGATTTGACTTAATTTTCTCTGTGATTAATGTTCTCTTGTATTTTTCGGGGGCCGATTAGTGGAAGTTTTGAATATTACAATACCTAACTTACATAGTAGTCAAACTTAGTTTTTCTAAGAATCCGCTAACTTTCCAGCCCGACGTTATAAATCTAAGACAAAGACGGAATGCTGCGCACAAAATAAAAATACTTTTATCTCGGATTTTGCTTTGTTTTAGTTGGTACATACTTCTAATTGACGCCAAAGTGTGGAATTGAGTAGAGCTTCTCCTATTCATGAAATACTTTATGTTTCTAATACCTACTTATTTTGTGAAGATTATCCCGATTTTTTATAATGATCTCTAATAACATTTAACAAAAAAGTGTCTGTGACCTTTTTTGTCTAGCTGTAACTTTTATCTAGGTGTCTTTGGTTTTCAAACTTCGCAACTAATTAACAAATCGCGAAAATGATAAGAAAAAGAAACAATTATTTTACCTCACGATTAAGTACTCAGATTCTATTTATATTACGGTAAAAAGTAATTCCCCACAAAAATGCCGTCAGCATAAAAGTTTCAATAGACTTGAAGGTGATAAAAATATATAATATTTTTTGAATGGCGGGACCAAATAAAGGCTCTTTTTCTAAGGCGCCATGAAACTGCTGTTTATTTATTCAACAGCCTTAATATTTTGTTTGCTGATTGCGATGATAAGTAAAAATGTTCGTGAATGAGAAAGACATTTTTTTTATGTAATATTAGAATTGATTTTCATCGCATATCTCGGTTGGTGGTTGGAATCAAAGGTGGACAAATAAATAGAATACTAAGCTCTTTTTTGTGCATCATCTTATCAATCTTCGCTATATCGATGATTTCAAATCATATGAGTTTCATAGGCTGCCTGTCCATTGAAGCGGAGTGAGGCTACGTAGAGGAGATTCGGAGAAATAATAACCAATAATGCTTGTCCACTGGAGAGCGGAGATTTTATGCAATCCTATTGGTTACAATTTCGCCGTTTCTTCTCTCCACAGCCTCGCTCTGCCTCAATAGACAGGTAGCCTTAGCATTGACCACGCAGAGGTATTTCATAGTGCAGGTCTTCCAGTGCTTCGACCACGACTACAGATGACTTATTGTTTGAGATTTACATAGCTCCATAGTGGCTTATTGTAGTACCTTCATCGGTCTTAGTTGGACTTGCATCGGCTCTCATGGCTTTATATTAAGTTTAAGGATTTGTGGTTATATATCTTTATAGCATAACATCACGCCTGTATTCCCTGAAGGGTTGGGCAGAGGTACACCTTATATAGTAACACCCACATTTTACCGGCTATGTTTAAGTCCTATATAATAGGGGGCGAGCCTATTGCCATCAACCGGATACACATACAGACTCCGGGCTGCAATGAGAAAATTCGTATTGGAAAAACTCAATAATACTTTCCCCGACCTGGGAATCCAACCCAGGTCCTCACGCTAAACGGTCGCGCTTATGACCACTATGACAACGAGGCAGTCATTGAAGAAGAGATTTACAAAAATACATCACTTTACTAGAAATACTTAATTACGATAAAATTTTAGCAAGGGTAGTAAAACGATGAGTTATAAAAGAACAGTTAAAAATGTGATGAACGTGAATTATAATATTGTTTTCGTTTTTATTGACCATAAGTTTGTAGAAAATGTATCAAAAAAACATAACCCTCCTTATGAGTCAGCCGGATAAAAAAAGTCCAGATTGGCTCCATGATTTTTATTTGCACTCGTAGTTGATGGCCTGCAGGGAAGCTCCCTGCAGGTGGAACATAGACAGTTGGAGGAGGATATCTGACAAACCACAGTTTAGACCATATGAACAACCATATTTATCTATACATCTACACACTATACAAATAAATAAAATTGGAGTGTCTGTTTGTAATGTTAAATTAACAGCATTTTAGGTAGCAATACTAAAAAAGCATTTTTATTGTCCGTCTGCCTGTTTGTTTGAGGTAATCTCTGAAATGGCTGGATCGATTTTGTCGGGACTTTAACTGGCAAATAGGTCATGTGAAAAGAACCGAGTTATTTAATTTTAGAAAAAGAATTAGGGTTCCGCGTAAAAAAAAACCAATGAAATTTTAGTCAAATCCCACGTGGGCGAAGTAGCGGGCACAGCCAGTATCAATCTGTGATAGTAACATCGGATACTAACAAAAGTTCAGAAGCAAAGTGTTAAAGAGAACCCGCGCCACAGAATACAGTACAAAGCTAGCTAGCGGCAAAGTTGTGTCTGTCGCCCGGACAGTCCTGAACTTCGGATTGTCCTGTTCGTGGCAGTCTCTGTCTGTGACATGTCTTAGATACTATGTTAATGGCGTTAGTTGGCCCCATCAAAATAGTAAATAGTATAGTAAATAAATCAATATAAACAGATCAATATACCTCAAGCATCAATCCTCTTAAAGCCAGTCCTACTTTACGTACTTTCTTCTTCAGTACTGCATTTAATTTCAATATTTTTATTAGACTTAAAAATAACACCCCCACCATCACCAGCAGTAGACCATAAGACCACCATCAGATGTGTGCCCGAAAACGAAGCAAGAGGATTGTAGCAGGTGGTTTTCGGTAGTCTCTGCCTACCCCCATGGGAAAAAAGTGTGTTGATGTTATTTTATTATTATCATCTGCCTGGCCTTTTCCCAACTACGTTGTGGTCGGCTTCCAGTCTTACCGCAGCCCAGTATTTTGCATTGAGCAGCTTCTGATCTAATCTCCACAATTCAGTTTCTAGGTAATATGATATTAAATAGTACTAGCAACCGGCGTGCGTGTATGACCAGGTGTATGAACGTAGACGAAGCGAAAGGAGTATGTAAGGATCGTAGCAGATGGCGTTCTGTAGTTTCTGCCAACAGCCATGGGAAATAAGTGTGAGTTTATGTATACAAGTAAGACATTGGTAATACTGGCTGAAAAACTTACAGGCTTCTTTCTCGGGAATAACCATTGCGATCAGAGATCTATAAATTAGGCTGTAATATGTAAATCTTTCATCACAACGGGTACACACGCGCACAAACGGCTAAATGTGCTTTCAAAAGCACTGAGTGGTGAGTGAGTGTTATGGATGGTCGTACATACACAGACTGTCTTCCTTTCCTTCCGTTTAACCGACTCGGGTAGCTGCTATCATTAAGTTACTAGCCAGCCATTAAAACACTTGATTTTCTTCAAAATATCCACAACAAAATTGCACACACTGGATCTTTACCTCAAATACTTTTAGATTGCCAATCTTATTTGTATTAACCGAGGTTCAATCTGAGTTACGACACTCATTCGTCTTATGTAGGTTACAAAGGTAAAAAGTTTTATAGCTTATTCTTAAACGTTGTATTTTTGCAAATAGAAAGCCTAAGTGCTGGAAGAAAACTGCCAATGAAACGACTATACCCACACCATATCTCTTCTTTTAAATAATAACTAGTACTTATCGGTTTTTGTACTGGAACGTTCTAGTTCATATAAGTTAAATACAGTAATAGACAGCATAATAATAGAAAAGGTCAATCTTGTAATTTTCACGTAATTCCTTTTATCTCAAAGAAAGTCTACCTTGACCTTAAGCAAGACGATAAAATATAACAACACATTAATTAGATAAAGTAACAAAATAAAAAAATAGCTTCGCCGAAAAGTGCCGAAATGCCTCCTTCGCTAGGAGCTACGCCGTAGCGTCGTAGCACTCTCGTAGCGGGGTGGGCGGCCAGTCGTAGCGCGTCGCTGGGCCGGAGCGCTTGTCCGCGGGCCGCCAAACTCGCGATCTAAGTTGTATCGTGTTTTGTGCTTTTCTATAGGTAAGTAGTTTTGCATATTTTTTTAGTATAGAAATTAATGATATTCATTACAATTTGGTAATCAAAGCCTATTTAACATTAAAACAAATTACCTTAAGATTTTATTTTATCATCTCTTTTACTTTTAAATTAAAACGAATGTTTTGGCAAAACAATTAAATAAATTGAAAAACTTTGAATTGTTCATTTTGCTGATGTTTCATACGACATACTAACAGTGTAACAGCTGAACTGAACCCTTTACTTTAACAAAATGACTAACGGCGATAAATAGTATGTTACTTTTAGGGGTAGAATTTATCAAAATCTAACTAACCTGATGGTCATTATCATTCACTCATTATTAGCATTTGGAATGTGTATTCAACCCCATTCCCATTTCCCCATTATTATTTTATTATTTCCAACGAAAACCACTTAAGTTTTCCATCTCAACCAGATTTATTCACGTTGTTTTAATAATGTTTGGACAGTATTTGTTTAACATGTATATGCTTAGCGCTATTCATGTTCATGAAACTATGTGGTTAACAAGACTTACTTTAACTTTTTACAAATATTTTTAGTACACGAATATAGAAGATTTGGAAAAAGTAAAATCAACGAAAGAGAAATCAATTAGTTCGGCTTTATCGTAATAGTTTCAGTAGATACAGTAAAAAAAAAAAATTTTTGGTGTGGACCACCCTTATCACTTAGGGGTATGAAAAATAGAAGTCCAATTCTCAGACCTACCCGCTATACACACAACATTTTTGAAGGAGTTTTGTATATATTAGATATTATTATTTTTTAGGTTCGTTTTCAAATAGTTTTGTATTCGAGGGATATTTGTAATTTTGATTTTATTTGGAATCTTTCCTTAGATTTTTTTTGTGACAATTTTACGGTCATACTTCATAAACTCACGCATTTTCAAAGGATTGGGGGTAGGCAGAAACCACAGATCGCCGCCTGCTACGATTCTTACATACTTCTTTCGATTCGCGTATGTTTATACATCTTTTTCGGTCAGTCCACAATTAAGGGCTAACAGGACTATCACTTTTTGCCGTCGTTATGTTATCGTTTGGCAGCAGGTAATCATTACAGAACGAAGTGAACCTGTACATGAGAAGCAATTTATTTCCTTCCTTGTGATGTAATGGCGGTATTACATCATGAGAGTTAATGGTGTAATGTGCCTCCCAGGCAGTGAGCCAAGAGGTCGTTACTAGGGACCCGCTGACCTTTATGTTCATGGCGTGTGCATGCTGTGCTTATATTTGGACATACATAAGAATAATAAGTTTGGAGACGTTTTTTTATAAGATTACCGAGATGCAGGCTCTGGAGGGTTAGTTGAAGGTACATGCTGCACCCTCGTTTTGCCAAATATGTAGGTACACATATGTTAAACAATATGACATAAACTCTTGGAGATCGTAGCTAAATAAAATCAGGCACTCACAGGGTCAATCAAAGCTTAAGCTACGCTTTCCGTGGTCAGCCTGTGAATAGGTGACCGTTCATTATACATCGAGACTTTTCCGTGCCTCGGAAAACGCGCTAAGCCGTTGGTCCCGGCTAAAAGTCAGTCCTACTAAAGCGAACCGCGTTACCTATTAAATAAAATACTTGTATTTAACTGCATCCATTTGGACTGAAAGCCGACCCCAATATACATAGTTGGGGAAAGGCTAGACAGATGATGATGACAACGTGATATAAGCTCACGTATTTCTCCCATGGGGGGAGGCAGAGACTACTGAATGCCACTTGCTACAATTATTTTGCTTCTTTTACTGTTTCACATCTTGTTGTGATATAATGGTGGTGCTGATGGAATTTCAAGTCCTTTAAAAATAAAGTCAGGCTTGTATGCGGCGATGTAAAAACTACTATTTTGTAAAATACCTATTATTTTGTGGATAATTGAGTGATAGACGAATGGCTTTCTGAAGTCGGTTAAAAATGGTAACAATAAAACCTGGAAAGTAGCAAGAATGTGGAAGATGCGTTAAGGATGATCTTCGTTATTGACAAACGTCTAAAGTTATGTCAAAGATATGGTCAGTTCATACTGCGCTAAAATATGTAGTGTCACATGGAAAATATTATACAGAATGTAAGGGACATCGTCGCACAAATTGATACTCATTACATGATTCTGGAGTCCCCAGCGTTTCAAATTTTCAAAGACTTTTATTCATTTTTACGTTTTTCTGATGTGTTTGCTTTACTTAAAACCGTAAAAAGTCATGAGAAGTCAACATTTCTTTATGATCCAATGATATTTGTATTAAAAAGTTAATAAATCTCTCACTAGGATAGGTAAAAAGCATGATAATTTCCTGTTTACTTTTAATATAAAATAAAATCAGAAAATAACGTAGATATTTGGAAAATCCGACACAAAAATTCAACGTTTAAAAAAAAAACAATTTGATGATTCTGATGATGACACATGATTCTAGACACCCAATCATGTTCTGAACTCACTCATCACTCAGTTTGTACGTCGATGTTCCTTTCATCAGTTAGTTTATGACTAACGGGAATGTGTTCTTCTTGCAATGATTAAATAAATAAATATATAATGCTGGACAATCCACACAACATTATCTAGCCCCAAGCTAATCAGAGCTTGTGTTATGGGTACAATACCCTTGATGACTGATATGCTTAATACAATACATTACATCTAATAGATAGATATTTTTTATTTTACATAACAAATACCCAGAACACCCGGAACAAATCTTTGTAGATCTTACAAACACTTGTCCCAAGGCGGATCCAAGGATTGAGTAAATCAGATTAGAATTTTAAATACTTACAATTTTTTTGTAACACAAATTTTGCAGAATTTGAATTTGAAAAAAATCAGTTTAAGCTCAGTTGTTATTGTAGAAAATAAATTAGGTAAGTATTGGAGTGGATAATTTTAATTAAAATTATTATATATTTTTATATATATATTTATATATATTTATAGTCAAAATACCTTTTAAACTCCAAGCTCTTCACAAAATCTCCAGACCCAAAAATCCGTGTTACCTCCGCAAAAAATTAATTCACCCATTAAATTAATATACCCTATTAAATTCTAATCTCCCGCGATCGAGGCGAATCCTGCCCACTTTGTAATGGAAAAATCTGATCCTATCTTCCCTGATTAAATTTCCAAGACTTGTAGATTGCTCACAGAAGAAATTAATATCGTCCGGCAATCCTGATTCTGCATTACTTTTGTTGAGCACGCTTTTATTGATATACCACTGCTATGTACTGTGTTTGCTTTATGTTCCATCAATATGTCTTTGTACTTGAAGAGGAGTTCGTGGCTAAGAGGGGCTTGTGGCTAAATAAAAACAGGCGCACGGGTCGATCCAAGGTTAAGCTACGCTAGCCGAGGTCTGTCTGTGAATGGGTGACCATTCGTAACATATCGAGACTACTCCGTGCCTCGGAAAGCACGTTATGCTCTTGTTCTTGGCTATTATTTGTAGAACTCTGACAGTCTTACTAAGGGGTATCGTTTTGCCCAGTTACTGGGTTGTGAAGGTCAGATAGGCAGTCTCTCTGTGTATCCAGTCAGACTAGAAGCCGACCTCAACATAATTGGGAATTGTCTAGGCAGATAATATGACTTGAGATATTTTTCTGGGACTATGCTTCTACATGATGACCTGATTAAATAATAGAATAACATAAACATAAACCCTCAGTTATAATGAGTTAACAATCTATGACACCAACACATAATCTTTTGCATAATTTAAAAACATCTCCTTTAAGACTTTATTCTCATATCATCCTAATTGTAAAATTAACAAAAGCGCTGCTGGCAAACTAAATAAAAACCGAGTAACTTTGAATATTTATTTTGTTGATAAACAAACATACAAACATTGTATTGTTCACAGCATCAAATGAATTAGATTAAGACGTCCAGAATTCGCTTTTAAATAACGAAAGTTCCACTCTAGTTGCTTAACACTTCAAATTTAAGGCCGTAGATTGGGCCAATATAAAAGAGCTGATCTTAAATTGAGTGTTTTGTTGAGCCGACTGGTCCAGAAGTCCAATTTCGCCCGCCTGTACTTTTGTGTGACCTCACATTCGTGTACCATTTTAGACTTTATTGGTTTAGGATTTTATACGTAGGGGACGAACGAGGAATGCTAATTTCTGAACGGATTGTGAGCAAATACGTTTGGCAGGATGCTTTATTTATGTCGTTACGATTGCTGAAGGTTGGGAGAATTCCAAGTGGGTGTATTGATTGATATCGCTTAAGTGAAATGTATCGGTAACGTGGTTACGGCTCTGATCGAATTTCACCACGATCTCATTGGAGCGCTAGACGTTGTCATTATTATACGGAGTCAATCATGTGGATTGGTGAGAAAAGATTTTAGAAATGAATCGACTGAAAAGCACTAGGCACTAATGCTTTAGAATGTTTCCTTGGAAGTAAATCAGATATTATTTTGGGGAATCCAAAGATAGCTTTTCTCTAACGCCTCTGCATTAAGTTTCCTAATTCAAAATGTCGATTGCAAACCCTAATCACGGACATATTGGCCCCAATCAATTGAAAACAACTTGTTTTGGTCAGCGTTCCGTCAAAGTTTAAAGTCCGGAAGTCGTGCCAACTGTAAATCGATTTGGCCAACATTAATGGCGAATTCAAAAGCCGGTGGGTGGAAGTTGCACAAATTAATGGGACGTCAAAGCCAGCCAGATTTCCGAATGCAAAGGTCCACTGTTTGATAGTCCGCGCTGCCCTAATGCAGCGGTCTAAGTGAAAGATTTATGCGTTTCCAATACTTTATTTTACATATTTGTATTATAATACACATAGTAAAATAAAGTATTGGAAACGCATAAATCAACTGTATGTAACATGTAACAATGTAATAAACTTAACTACAAAAAAAAATCAAAAGAAAATAATGAAAAGATGAACAGGTATTTAATTGAACCAAGTAGGTACAATAAGACGTCAAAATACTCCTCCACATTGCTGCTATTCGGAAACCTGCCTGGAAGACTGGCAGTATTGCCATATTAAGGTGAATGCGTACTGGCAGCCCGCAAAATTCAAATTTTCGTAGGTTTTTGATGGTGATTTTTATAATTATGTGTCGAGAACTGTACGTTTCTTGTACATATTACCTAATACGGTACTGCAAATCGCAAAAAACCTAAGAAAGACCTAAGAAAGTTTGAATTTTAATGATTTATATAGATGACTGACATAATTATTTATTTTGTTGACATAAAATGTTGTATAGCTACAAGTTTTTCAAACTATCAGACAGACGTGTTGCTGGGGAGTTTGTTCCGCCACTTCTTCTTCCCAGTAAAAACACTATGAAGTGGTGAAGGGTGGGCGTTTTAGGGGACTGTCTTTTGTAAACGTTTTTGAATAAATGAATTTTGATTTTGATTTTGAAATTTTGAATTATTTTTTGAATGAAATGACAATGCAATTTTTTTGGCCAAAGATTTATTTCACGTGACCTAGCCCTCTAGTCATGCGGAGTGTCAAACAGTTGCAAGTTGGCGCGAAACGACCTTTACTATTTCTGCTACACTGTACTTTACATTCATTGTGATTACGGAAACATACGGAATGAAAAAATTTCAAACGACACACTAACATAAATATATTTCACTGATCCTTGATATTCCGCAATGCCTAGGCCAGATTTTTTACTTTGGCAGATTTCCCGAACAGAACAAACATTTGTATGGCCCACAGGTAGTTGTTCCGGGTCTGGCTGTTTGTGTGCGTTTAAAAAAAAAGTCAGTACAGATTAGTCTACTCTTCAAGAGAAGAAGTGGTTAATAGAGTCCAATTTAGAACTGTATCAAGCATATTTTAATGCAAGAGCCATTTCAATTAACAAAGTTCTCGTATATTGAATAAAAGCCTCGCTGTGTCTTCTAACTTGCACCAAATTTCGCCCCGCAGTGGGCGGCTAGTGAAATATTATTGGAATTCCTATATCCAAGATAATCCAGGGTTGGTTGTCGCGCGTCGGAGTCGGCGTCGCCCAGCGCGTCACTCTGCGACCTTTATACCGTCGGAGCCTTGTAATAACGGAATCTGGGTGCTGTTTTATTTGTCTGTTTGTCAATCGTTCAGTATGAGTAAAAATGTATGCCCTTTTTGTAGCTTTAATAAAATTTTGTACGAATCTACCTATGGATTTGGTGTTCACTGTGGTATGTATTTTGCTACTTCGTCCAAATATTTGTAAGATTTCTGATAAATCATATTATCATCATTACCTCATGAGTTAGGAAGAAATCTCTCAATACGTGTGAAACGATAGAAACAATGAAAGAATATTTAAAAACTTACATACTAAGAAAAACTTACCATTTGTACAGATGACCCAAAAATAATGCAAGAATCGGTTTTGGTCGCACTCCAGACTCGTTTGAATTTAAATTGGTCCTAGTGCAAGAACGCAGGCCATTGTTACTCTGTGTAAAAGATGATGCAGCTAACCAAAACTTCTTGACTTATGTATGTAGACCTACTTATATTTTTAACTTCATCAGTTTATCTTTTATTAAATCTTTTATTAAATCTTACTACCAGTAAATCAATATCATTTGACAAATTCTACGTAGTCTATTCACGGGTACCTAAACAGCACGCACATCGACCAACGCTCCTAAAAAAAAAAACTTTTTTCTTGTGGCAAACCCTATTCTAGCTCTTAGCTACATAAAAAAACAGTTAAGGAGCGTGTCGGACACGCTCCACGAGGGTTCTGTTCCTTGGTAGAAAAAAGGTTATTAAATTTTCAAAGTGAAGATGACGTTATGTTTTGCAAGAGGGTATTTTAACGGAAATTTTTCATTTTAGTCAAAAACTATGCGGCATTAAATGAAAGTAAGTATGATTTATAATGTGAAAATAAATAATTGTATTGTGATATCCCTCTCTGAAAATTAAATTTTCCCATATAATGGGCCACTGTTGCAATTAAAGTTGAATCAGTTTTTTTTCAAACATTCTTGGACTGGTTACATACACAGGCAATTTATTATTTGTAAAAAACAAACAATTTCCAAACAGCTGTGACAAACAGATAGGTAAAGTCCAACAAAGTTCCTTTTTTGCTATCTTGTACGGAACCTTAGAAATTGTCAAAGCTGGGTGTGAACCGGACCGAGTGAGCCGCATTTCGATACATTTCTTTTTTTGAAATTGTTTTTTATTTCTACCGCTATTTCGGCCAGTCGTTGGATTTAGGTACTTTTCTTCGTTTGACTTTGAGCTTCCTCAGTGGTCAGATAGATCGTGGTTACGAAACGGTTGGTGTAACAAAACGGTATGAAAATGTCTATTTCCAATACCGTTTTGTAGAAAACAACGTCATATATAGTTATTTCCAATTACGGTGTGCGGATCAAAGTGTTGCTTTTAGACTTTTGATGAATTTGCGTTTTCACCTAAGTCTGCTCATTTCCCTGCAAGTAAAAATTATCAATGAACATGGATTATCTATGCTCAAAATTGGATGATTTAATAGGGCAGTCACGTAATCTGCAGTTGTTTTGTTCTAAAAAGATAAGGTAAATACATTTTACGTTCTACTGTAATGAAAGCAACCCTAAAAGCATTTGTTTTATGTCCACTTCAGTCTAGGTTGCGGATTTCTCATAAAAGTGCCTTTTATTTTTAGAGTCCAAGCATGACGTTAACTGTGTTTACTGTGCTTATGTACATACCGACACAATACTCGTAAAATATAAGTATTTATATAAAAGTCCCTTGGACATTTCACTTTCTAAGGATTATTCGTTTTTTATTCGCAAAAGTGTATTTTGATACAAAGCACAATCCAATAATATTGAACATGATCATCCTTCCCTTATCCCAATTGATTTGGGGTTGGCACAGCATGTCTTCTTCTTCTTCTTCGTCTTTGGTCTTCGTCTACTGTTTTAACACTCCATATGCATACTCAAATTTTCCTCACAACATGATCCTCATTCCTCCGCATCACATGCTATCTCCACCCCGACAATAACATGTGTGCGTACATAAATACTTACAGAAACAAAAGCCAGTTTCTCAAAAACTGAGATATAGCCTTTGGGCACTGTTCCAAGTATGCAGATTGCCAATAACAATCTTCGCACCGGCTGAACTGACCTGAACTGATGTTAAAAAAACCGTTATGCCAATAGTTAGATATAGAAAAGTCATGACCTAAAAGTGTGTTGTGATTTGTGAGTCGTCATCTGCCTAGCCTTTTCCCAACCATGTTGGTATCGGCCTCCAGTACTGAGGATGCAACTGAATACTAGTATTTTACTTGGAGCGACTGCCTATCTGACCTCCACAACCCAGTAACTGGTGAGGCAACCCGATACCCCTTGGTAAGACTGGTTGACAGACTTTCGAGCTTCTGACTTACCCATAACGACCCCGGAACTACGTAACCAAAAACAAAAAGTACTTCTATATGTTAAAGAAGCACAAAGCAAAAATAACAACAAAATCCACATAATATCATCCATTAAAATATTATGTTCACGTCTATTAACTCGGTCCATCTATAGATCGCCTTAATAGCCCCACATTACCGTCACTAATGTCAGCTAATAGTTTGACCGGTGCCTTAATATTAGTTTACTTTCGGTGAAAAGGATACTCTTCGTATATTGTGTGAGCCTGGTACATGAATCGTGGGGTCGTTTGCTTTTGTGGTTAAGTTACGAGGGTTGTGAAGTTAACTGACTGTGTAGGGTGAAAAATATAGAGAATTGAATGAGTTTTTCAGTAAATTGGGTTGGATTGAAATCATGATTTTTAGCAGTTTATAGTAAATTTCTGATTCTGATCAGAAAAAAGCCGACGAATAATTTCAACGATATAGTATTAGGTTTTGCGTCGACGTGTCCCTTCACCCCCTGTTCATAACTTAAAACTTACACCCCTACTTTGCGCACGTTCAACTTGACAAGACATCGAGATTTATATATACTTCCCAACTAATATTATGAAAAGGAAAGACCTTATTTGTCTGTAAGTTTGTTGTGGGTAAACTTAAAAAATACTTAACCGATTTCAAAAATTCTTATATCTAAAGAAGGATAAATTAACAGTGACATTAACATAAGCTATAGTTTATTTTTAAAACTACGCTTTAAAAGGGCGCGAGGGTGGAGAGGATTTTAAAGTCCCGTGCGGACAAAGTCGTGATCGAAGTGCTAGTTTATTATATTTAAGCCTAACTTAAATATATTATGTTCATGTACCTTCCGGTATACATTCTGTAAATGATGGTGAAAGTCACATCAAATCATCATCATCGTTGCGTATTTTGGAAAAACCACGCGGCCATACATGAAAATTGTCTTTTTTATAACTATAATATGTGGAAATGAACCCTGCTTATCTGCATTGCTGACTAGGTAATCCATTTAGCTAAATGGATTAGCTTACTAGATAGTCAGCTGACTATGCTAGATCTTTACGAGAAGAGCTAGTTCGGACACGAGAAAGGATTTGTATTCCTAAAAGCCTTTTTCCAACTTTGACTTCGATTTTTACTTTCCAGCTACCTCAGATCAAGTGAAGTTACAGAAACGTCTTGATTTTATTCTTAGAATGTAGCATAAGCACGTATGTACAAACGCCAGCACATATCCCAAACTGTCAGATTTTCCCAATTGAATGACCCTTATAATTTTGTAATAAAGTTGAAAAACGATCAAATAAATTTGACAGATTGGGCTAGCTTAATGTGCTGGCCACTGTACGTAAAAGCTTACCGCGGTTTTCGGACCCACAATTTATATTGTTACGTCATTCAAGTGGATCGAAACAATTCATATTAATGTCGACCTTGTCAGCGAATGGTTTTCCTCAGAAGTTGTTTGACCTTGACCTCGACCCTATCAATCATGAACTTGAAGCGACATGGGTTCATCTGTTCTCTCCTTGATAACAATTGAAAATATTTTCGTTAAGTAAGAAAGTTTATCAGACAAGTAATTATCTACTTTTATTTTGTGACTAGCTGTTCACAACTTTGTACGCCTGGAATTTAACAAAACATGCGTTTTCATATTTTTTCGCAGAACTCTAATAAGGATGTTTCCTAGGTTAACATATATTAAGTCGAATTAGTCCGTCAGTAAGATTACCAAAAAATATTGGACACGTATTTTTTGCTTACTTAATTCAATAAAATGTGACAATGAATGGGCTTGTGACGTCACGCGCAATTTCAACGCACTATATCGTCGTCATTTTTGGTTTACGAGACAAAAGATAAAATACGTGTCCAGTATTTTTGAGTAATCCAACTTTCGGACCAATCAGATTTTTTAAGGAAACTACCCTATTGTTTCTAAAATAAAAGTAGCCGAGCGGTGCCCCATACAAGGCAATTTCTCTGTAACGTGGGTGCGTTTACAAACATCATACACAAACATCCAGACCCGTAACCGGACTACCTGTAGGCCATACAAATATTTGTTCTGTGCGGGAATAGAAACCGAGACACCCAACGCAGTAGCCAATCTCTCAGCCACTGCGCCTTAAGCACCGTAAAATTCTCTGCCAGAGTCTGTGTTTCTTTGTCTCTGTCGTTTGATGACCGATGTAGCGCGGCGGGCAGAGGTCCACCTGCGACGCAGGAGGTTTCGGCTTCGATTCCCGCCCTGGGACAAATGTTTGTATGATCTACAAAGATTTGTTCCGGGTGTTCTGGATATTTGCTATGTATAGTAAAAACTATCTGTCTAATGTATTGTATCAAGTATATCAGTCATCTAGTACCCATAACACAAGCTCTGCTTAGCTTGGGGCTCGATGATGCTGTGTGGATTGTCCAGCATTATTTATTTTATTTATTTATTTATTTTCTCGGTATCTATAACCTGGGAGGTCGTTTCCGTAGTGTAATGGTTTACTTCTAGCCGATCTTCCACCATCGTAGATGACATCATCGCTTGTCATCGGTCAAACAAAAAATTTCACTCAGTCAGACCGGAAGACTCAAGTGTCACTATCCAACCCATTTTTGCAACCTGCTGAAAATCTCCCAGCTGGATATGAGTGGCCATGGCTGACATGGAAGTCTTTAGACTCCGGACACAGGTTGGCCGAAGCAAGGAAAACTTGTTCAGGTTGAGATTCATAAGCCCTGGAGTGTAAATGTGGTGTTGCCTCACAAACGATAGGACACTTGTTATCATGCCCTGCCTGTCCCCGTTGCTTGTGTCCCTGTTGCTTGCACATCATAGGAGCTGATGGACGCTACTGAAAGCGCCAAACACGTCGCCAAATTCTGGGCTAATTCCATTTAAATTGTGATCGACACGCTAAGAAGAAGCCCAAAAAATAAATGAACAAAAACAGAACACCTAATTGACTGACAATCGTAATGAAACAAATCTATGGGCTGTTACTACAGACGAAACTCCTATTCTGAATTTCGGACGTCAAGTCCGATTGAGTCCTACTAATTGAATAATGTATAAGAAAAGCTTTCTCTTAGGAACCTTTCTGAATTTATTATCGAAGCTAAACGAACTATTAACTCTGCGATATAATTGGACCACTTACATTTTTAGGACCTTTTCGCCTTGCGTAAGATGCGTAAGAAATGGTTTTGACTGGCAAGGGTCGCTTGATTAAATCCTATTGGAGAAATGGAAATTGAATAAATTGGAAAACTTTATAAATCTAATTTTGTGGAGTAATTAATTCTAATAGAAACTGGTCCAGATCAATCTCAGCCCATCAATGGAGTATTTGGGATGTGATTATGATGATGAACCGAATATAGGTAGGTACTACTTACAGGCACGGTCGCGATCAAAGGCTTTGGGGAGTGTCAAATGGGGGGGTGGGGTCGTCAGGGGATATGGTTCCATAAGTTGATTTAGGGTCTATTCATACTGGAACAGAGTCGAAGCGCATCAAAGCGTCAATCTGAAACTTAACACAGCATATTCACCCTCATCTCCACAACATAATACACATATTTCTTCTAACATAAAAAAGTCTCGGGAATCCGCGCGGATTCCACAGAATACGCGTGTTGGAGCGCAACCAACGCTGATTGGTGCACGCGCGTGTATGTGTATTATGTTGTGGAGCTAACGGTTAATATGCTATGTTAAGTTTCAGACTGATGCTTCGACTCTGCTCTAGTATGAATTGACCTTATCAACTTATTGACCTTCCTGTGTCGACCGTTTTAAGGACGTTTTAAGCAGGGAGTTAATTATAATTTATATAAAAAATAACAATTGTCTCTTTTTAGCTTTTTCAATTAGACGTTAGAAAGCGACGGGGGAGGGGGACCTCAAACCAATAAGTAAGTATATATAAACAAAGGACCACATTTTTTGGAACGAATCCAACAATCCGCCATATTGATACCGCGTTCAAACGAAGTGTGCAAAAAGTAATGCAGCATTGAAGTGATGAACGCAAAGAGTAGTCAACATGCTATGGAGTAAATACGAAGTAGCAAAATCACCGATGCTAAAAGCAGCCTGTCTACTAGCGTAATTTGATGAAGACTTAACATTTTATTATTTGTCTGATAACATAATTCATCAAATAGTTTAGTTTAAAATATATACGAGTATATATGTAGGTATATAGGTATCTACGGCATACAATATGCAACTCTGTCAAACGACAATTTGACTCCTTGGATTTAATAACAAGTAATTGTCTTACTATTAATAAACAGTTCTTAATCTGTTACAAACCTAGGATAAAGACTACTTAACATCTTTACCAAAAACTTTTAACTTTGTCAAAAATAAAACCGTCAAATTTTGGCTTCAACTCGAAGAGAAACCGAATATACGAAAACAGTTTCGGTTTCCTTATTTTATTTTTATTTTCACCGATTTCTTAAGAAGCAAAAAAATACCGTTACTTCAAGAAACAAAGACACTGGCAATAAGCCAGACAAAGTAAAGCCTGAACGTGAAGCAAAAATGCGGTCTCAAAACCTGGCACCAACTGCAGGTCAACTGAGAAAAATGAATCATAAATTAGTTCTACAAAAAGGAAAAATAAATTTACACTTTTTCGCGGACAGACACAAAAAGTGAGTGGGTAATTAGTGCAATTAGTGAAGTGACCCAAGTTAACATTTTCGTTCCTTTTACTGAGTTCATAAAGAGCTGTTCTATGTACAATAGAGGTATTTTTTTAGAGAGTTCCTTTGTAAGCTGTATTTATATCATAGTTAGCTTTGAATAATAGTTTAATCTTGAAATTAAAATCGGAAATAAAATCCACCATTCTACAGATAATAAATGAATAAATAATGCTAGACCATCCACACAGCATCATCTAGCCCCAAGCTAAGCAGAGCTTGTGTTATGGGTCCTAGATGACTGATATACTTAATACAATACATTACATAGATAGATATTTTTTATTATACATAGCAAATACCCAGAACACCCAGAACAAATCTTTGTAGATCGTACAAACATTTGTCCCAGGGCGGGAATCGAACCCGCAACCTCCTGCGTCGCAGGCGGACCATCGCCCGCCGCGCCACATCGACCGTCATAATCATGTGTATCTCCTATGAAAATATAGAATGAGATTTAATTTACATGCCATTTTCTGTTCCTTAGCACATATTAATAAATTCTCTACCTCAACACATTTAAATATTGCTAACAAAAATATAGGGTGTAAACTCACACGTCGTCCACACGTTAAACGAGTTAACTCGTGTTAACAATAGTTTTCCAGCCAATGTGTTAATTTTAGTAAAGTTTTTTCGAAGACTCGGATGGCTCTAACTAAAACATTTAAAAGAACCAGAAAATAAATAGATTATCCAGTTATCTATTTATTTTCTGGCACTTAATTAATTAATAAATTCATTCATTCACGATTAACAGGCGCACTATATATTGCATCCCAAATATGATTGCCAGGCAAGAAAATTTTCGATACGTCAAAGATTCGGAAGAATTTATCTCTTGTTACATCATCGGTATAGCTGTGCAACTATAGCAATGTAACGAAGTAATATGCAACGTGGCCTCTGCTATAAATTGGCTGGAAATAGCTTCAGTTTCAACGTCGATGCGTTGCTATGACCTTAGTAGTGAGGCCGTGGCCTTTATAGCTCTGGTGAAATTATCAGACTAGCAAAGAGAGAAGAAAATAATTGATTGAGATAATAAAAGTTAAATGAAGTATTCGAAACAGATGGCAGTGGCAGATGTAAGTGGAAACGCCGGGAGGGGAAGACCAAGAAGGACACACACCGACCTTATTGGTGATGTTTTAGATAAAAGTCAGGTGCGTAGTACTCGCAACCGGCCTGCGTGTACGACCAGATGTATGAACGTATACGAAGCAAATGGAGTATGTAAGGATCGTATCAGGTGGCGTTCTGTAGTTTCTGCCATAGGAAAAAGATGTGAGTTTTTGTATGTATGTAAGAAGTATGCGAAAGCAGGGAATTGGAAAGGGATAACTTAAAGGTACGTAACAAAGGCACACGTTCAATGCCCGCTGTTATGTGAAGGACATTCTGACCTTCAGGTCAGAATGTCCTCTTCACTCTTTTCCAAACCTCCACCACTGCACTATAACATATCATACCTACATACATCATACATACATGAGCTTACGCATTTCTACTATGTGGGTAGGCAGTAACTGCAGAACGCCCCCTGCTACGATCATTACTACTACTTTCATCGTTCATACGTTTGGTCGTTTACGAGTACTATGGCCGTGACCTTTCTGAAGAACAACATCAATAAGGTATGTCCTTCATGGCGTTTCCACTTACACCTGTCTTATAAATACCTTTTGTAAGTCACCTTTCATTCATCCTCTCAACGCGACCAAACCGTCTATGTAAACATGCTCTTTCCCATTGTTATCACGACATCATAAACCATAAAATGACCTCGTAATGATACTTGAATCATACTGAAACATAAGTTTCAGTATAGTCTGTGAAACACTATTTCATTACCCTTGTAATCTAGAGGTTAATTAAAAATTTCTGCTTTGTTGACACCGTGCTTGCCAGCAAACTTTGTATGGTGTACTGTACACTGCACTGTTCATTCACTACATACATGTACTGTACACGTCGTACTCGCCACTTACAATAATGTGGCATTTATAGACAAGTGAGTAACTAAGGAATAAAAAAAGCTCTTAAACTCTGTTTTTCTTACAGACCAGACTTAAGTGGAAACATAATCTATAGTAATGCTAATAAAGCCGAAGAGTATGTTTGTTTTTTTTCTGAAACTACCAGTTGTACCTATAACAAAAAAGGACTAACGTAAAACGGGGTGAATCGAAAAGCCAGGATGAATCGAAACAAAACTTTAAATGAGATTTAATCGTTGATTCAACATAAATAAATAAATAAATAAAATTATTAATTACTGACGAGGTGTTAAAATGATTAATTTCAATTCCTTAAAAAATATAAGAGTCCTTATAGCAACAAACAATAATAAATTAACGCGAAAATGTACTTTAAAGTTTTGTTTCTACTCACCCCTGCGTTTCTATTCACCCCGTTCTACGGTATTTGCATTTGATAGTCAAATTCTTTAGTTTAGGTAATAGGGTACTTATTATCACGCTACCCTTAGGAGCGGGTGTTAGTGTGACAGTTACCAATCTAGAGCCTAAGTCAAAATTAAATAATTAATTTTGATAAGCCTGTTTCAAAAGGCACTTTTGAACGTCAAATTTATAAAGTAAAAATAATATAGATAAAAATGATTTCAGTCACAACTTTCAAAAGGTATTTTCGGATGGAGAAGAACGGGCAAAAAGCTCCATAGTTACTCTTTTATGTAAAATAGTGCAGTTAAGACATCTTATGATTCATCTTCTTATGATACATAATTTTCTTATAAGAATTGAGTATTCCAAGGCAAGGGAATAAACACCAAAGGCACATGTATTCCAGCATTACAAAGATTAACCCGTCCACTCATCCAACAAAAAAGTAACACAGCCCATTATCCACGAAACAGGTTTAACCTTGTATGTAACAACACAAAGCCTGAAATATCGTATTCAACTGAATGTGAAACCCCTAACCCGTCTGCCGCTGACAGACCATTAATTTATATCGATTATATACCGATATCTCGATGCTATATCGATTTTGGACCACCCAATCTGAAAATGTTTTTGGCAGGTTGATATTTTGTTGTTTAAATGTGTAGACGCTACGTTAGGTCGCTACCGAGTCGGCTTTTAGCCTTGATTGCTCGATAATGTTTCTCGTGTTTAGGTCAGGCTAGATTGCGTGTTTATTTGGTTTCGTTAGCTTTCCTTTGAACTAGGAATGGTAAAATAAGTGTGTTAGTGGTGGTGACGTAAGACCTAGAAATGTCATGAATATCGTGAAACACAAACCATATTACGTAATGAGGGGTTATTATAATCTTTCTTTGTTCAGCAACCTAAACACCGAAGCATCTAAAAAGACCTGGATCAATTTTTAGTATACAAAAAAAAATCTTAAATGAATTTGAAACAAGAATTCGAAAATGCTATTTAGCGAGAATTTGCAAAGAAACTTATAACGAGAAGCTGCGGAAATTCTTCAATAAAAGTTATTTGATATGCGCTAAGTCAACTTAAACCGTCCTTTAGCAGGGCTGTGTTTATTAAATAGCTGATTTATTTTGCTTATAATTTTTGGCGGAACCCCTGTAGGGTTATTAACGTAATCATATCGGGCTGACGCGTCACGAAGTTGGTTGGGAGTAATTAATTGTAATCTACGTAGACGTGGTATGACAGGGGGGAGACGAAAGAATTAAACTTCCACTTTGTAGCGAAATTGTGGTAAATTTGTGTGGCTGTGTTTGTTACTGCGTGTTTTAAAAACCAGCAAAGATCGAGTCGGACTCACCCACCGAGGGTTTTGCAGACTACAATCCCTTTGTCAATTAGCAATAAGGTTTTCATATTTATATTTTACCTATTTAATTTTGAATAAACATTTATTATTTATTATTAAACATATTTTTCAATTGATGAAGTATTTTTTATACACCAAGTTTTGTTTACAAATTGCAGCCGCAGGCTGATAGTGGTGGGGGGTGTAGTATTTGTACGAATTTTGACTACATAACTAAGCGGCAAAAATAAAAATGGAATCATAACTATAAAGTCCATTCATAATGATATAAATAAAATATTCTACCTATTATTTCGTCTCCTAGTGCAAGGAGAATAACAATATTCATTTATATTCTTTCGCATTCTATGTCATTAAAAATCGTTGTTTACCAGATTTCAAATATTTTAGTCAATAGCATTAACAGTTCCTGAAATAACCATTTTGGTACGGAACCCTAGAAAGCATGAAGTACCTTATATTTACTTTTCTGAATATTTTAAAAGGATCGCGAATGTCGCATTACAGGGATATTATTTAGGTTACGGGGTTTTCTTTCATGACGGGATAAAGGCAGACATTCTAATTAGGTCACGTGACATTAGATATTTTTAAACATGTTTGTTTTTAGCCTTTGTTCCTATTATTGCTTTTCAAATAATTTAACATGGTTTTATTTTAGCTATAATTTACGATAAATTGTAAAGATTACATAGCCTGAAAGAAAACAAAAGAAAACATTGAAAAAAAAGAAAAGAAAAAGATTCAACAAGTGAAAAATAACACTAAAACATCCAATATTCATAAGCTTCCACTCAAAACCATTTTCTTGACGATTCTCATTCCATAGCTATACGTAAATACAAACACACCGGTTCCTACTTACCTCGAATACGTACCGACACACTTTTTCACTTACCCTAAGCTAGGGCTGTCACGTCACCATCAAATGCACCTGATTGTTTGAAACAAATTAATGGGCAGGGGTGCCGCGCTTCGTCCGGTGACACCCCTTGAAAATTGGCAATTTTACTTCTAGCGGAGGTGGTAGAAAGTATGCTAGAGACAGTGACAAATTAATTTGAATTTATATACGAAACAGGTTCAATAAAGGAGGTGTAAGGTCGGTTTGTTTTTAATTAAAGGGTTCTATGTTGTGGCCTTTACGCCGATTAAATCTTTGAAGTCTTACCCTTGGCATGGTTTTGTAAACTTGTGTAATTATTTCAGTACAAACTATTTTATATGTTCTTTTCTTATAAAATAATGTAAATATAGTATCATTATAAACAGGACTTTACTGAGTAAACTCTTGTTTATTTGCAAATATTATAAACAATGCCAAAGATAATTTACTAACCATTATACCCTTTTATATACAAATCAAGCATGCAATATGTGTACTTAAAGTATAAATTCAGTAAGTACATATTTCGCCTAGTTAGCAAAGGATCTATTTTGTACTTCACATTTTTAATATTATTTAATATTTACATATTTCTTGTTTTTCTGGATTCCAAAAACTATTTATGTACATAATATAAATAAATTAATAATAAAAAAAAATTGAATGGCCGAACGATGCGTTTTGCGACTCCTTATTGTATGACGAACGTATTTCAAAAGCTCAAACTTTTGAGTTACACGTGGTTAAACTTTTTACTTTCATGTTGCTCAGTAACTGGGTCGGAAAGGCAGTCGCTCCATGTAAAATACTGGTGTTCAGCTGCATCTGATTAGACTGGAAGCCGACTCTAACATAGTTGGGAAAAGGCTAGGCCGATGATGATGACGATGATACATATTTTTACTTGCGTGCCCTATTTTTACAAAAATCAAATTGATACCAAAAGCAAGAACCTAATAGAACACCTATAAGAAAATGTTCACTGTATAGCTAAGTTATGAGACGTCAGGTCTTCAAATGTCGTGACATAAATATACATAAACATAGGCAGAAGCATTTCATAAGCAACCATCTTATTTCGAACGAAGATAAGTTTTTAAGTGTTCACTTTGAGTAACATTTTATGCTCCGTTCAATATCTTAATGGCATAAGTTGGAATTTTATTATACAGAAGTTGACTTTAAGATTTATTTTGTTATTTTTCATTATTTAGATGTTTTAAGTACATTAGTAAGTGTTTTGAATTGGTATTCAAATCTTCAACGGCTGTTAAGACTTCGTTCAGGACACATTCCGTGCAATAAGTTTTTATACTTAATGGCGAAATCATTGACAGCAAATTCTAATTTTTGTAGTTATTTTATAGATTAAATTTATCACATTGCAGTGGAATGTGTCCGTAACGATGAATTTAGAAATAGCTTGGGCTGTAGGTTTAATGAAATAGGTTACTGTGACAGTGTTTTGAGCTGTGCCAGTTTCAAACACAGTTAGAACGTTTATAGAGTAAGATCCCAGGGCCACCAGACGTCACGTATTTTCTGACGAAGGAAATGTGGACGATTAAGTAGTATTAGTATATACTAAGAACGCATGCCTACCTGCTAGCTGGCTTAGACGGCCAATTTTCAGGTATCAGGTAATCAAGGTACGTAAAAACATTACTAACCTCACGTAAATTCACAAAGCTGATTTTTACGTATATTCTAGGCAATATCCTTAAAAATAAGTCGCCAATACTCCCAGACACTTTCCGTCGGCCGTATTGCTTTGCAGACGCTTTAAAGCTCCCAAAATAATTAATTAACTTCATGTAAATTCTGATGCTCCATTTTTATATATGTCCACCAGACAACTATTTTAAAACCTTTTACAAAAAGACAGACCGATCCAAGGGGCCAATCATCCCCTAAATTCAATTTTAATGCCTCTATGGGTAGGAGCGCGAGGGCATTATCTACGCGCTACTGATGAGATGATCCCATTTATTGGCAATAATAACATTTTCATAAATTTTCGATAATGCCACTCTTTCAACGTGATCAACAATAATACATCATACTTAATAATACTTAATCGTCCACATTTCCTTCGTCAGAAAATACGTGACGTCTGGTGGCCCTGGGATCTTGGACTATTATTACAACACATTTACAAACTAGCTTTGCTAAGATTTAGTTAAATTGTTATTCTAAATTAACCAGGGCTTCATAATCGCATGTGCGACAATGCCATTTCCCTTGAATAAAAAAAACATCAGCGGCTTATGTCAACTTCAGTAGGTATTATTTTTACAATAATTATGCTTCTTACACATTTTTTATTTTAAAATGGGGCGGTAACAAATTCTGCATGAAGTATGCTCAGAATGCACCGTTAATACGTTCAGAATGGAAATATTTAACACTCCTGTTTTCATCTTCTTATTCCCGCACTAGTGTGGAAAAGTATACCACTGATGACTATATTGTTATACTAGTCAGAGCGTAAGGTCAGATATTTGCAATTTTTTTTATATCATTGAATAGGTCATTTGGATTTGCTTTAGAAAAAATAACAATAATTAGTGCTCTATCTAATAAGCCTGTTTCATCCCACTGCTGGGCCAAATCCTCCACCTCTCTTTTCCACACACATCTATCCTCTGCTAATGCGGTAGGTCGGTAGGGTTCTAGTTCCCCATACCATTTCCGCGTCGGTCTACCACTCTAGTACTCTATTAATAAAATAAGTACCTGGATGCGGTCATCCAGGTACTATTCATATACAAAGCTTTGTTCGGATAAAACGACATTTTCTAAAAATGAAACCTAGCAATTTGGATTTATAGCCCCCGAAACCCCTGCGTACTAAATTTCATGAAAATTGTTGGAGCTGTTTCTGAGATTCAGATTATACATACATAGATCATCATCATCTGCCTAGCCTTTTCCCAACTATGTTGGGGTCGGCTACCAGTCTAACTGGATGCAGCTGAATACCAGTATTTTACATGGAGCGATTGCCTATCTGACCTCCACAACCCAGTTACTGGGCAACACGATACCCCTTGGTAAGACTGGTTGTCAGACTTTCGTGCTTCTGACTACCCGTAACGACAGTCAAAGATCTACAAATGACAGCCGGGACCAACGGCTTAACGTGCTTTCCGAGGCACGTGCTTTACGATTGTTACGAACGGTCACCCATCCACAGACTGACCTGTAATAGCTTAACCTTCGATCAACCCGTGCGGCTGTATTTATTTAGCCAATACATACATAGATGTATACAAGAATTGCTCGTTTAAAGGTATGAACATTGAGTTTTCATATTGTTATTTACGCTGTTTTGTGGATTCGAGTCAATGCCTCTCCTACAGAATGAGAAGGAAAAAATAATCTGCGAGCCATTACTCAAAATAACTTGTTACAAAGAGACATTGTATACTCGTGACATTACTTTTTGTGTTATGAATGGTGACTGCATTTGACAGAAAGTAAATTAAAGCGCTGCGATATTTTTAAATATTTCCAATATTTTTAGGTTATTTGGTTGAATCAATGAAATAAATTTCACTGACGGAATCGCAAGTTAATTACATATGTACATATTATAATTATATCGGTCCGTGAATCCCGTAAGTCTTAATAGATAAATAAATAATAAATAAAAAATGCTGGACAATCCACACAGCATCATCTAGCCCCAAGCTAAGCAGAGCTTGTGTTATGGATACTAGATCAAAAAAAAATCAAAATTCATTTATTCAAATTAGGCTGAGAATCAGCACTTTTTGAACGTCAAAAACGTTTACATAAGACAGTCCCCCAAAACGCCCCCCCTTCACCTAGATCACTAGATGACTGATATACTTAATACTATACATTACATAGATAGATATATTTTTTATTATACATAGTAAATACCCAGAACACCCGAAACAAATATTTGTAGATCGTCAAACATTTGTCCCAGGGCGGGAATCGAACCCGCAACCTCCTGCGTCGCAGGCGGACCATCGTCCGCCGCGCCACATCGGTCGTCAGATGTCTATTGATTATTGTCATTACATTAGATCACTAGATCGTAAAGCTTCTATCAGTACTATAGTGTGAGTCGCTGGTCCCTATATTGCAGTTTACAGTTATAGTTTATGGGCTAGAGGGTTCAAATTAAACATAACATATTAATTTGTCATTAAATATTTTATTTTAGGTTTTTTTTTGATGCATTGATAAAAAATTAATTATATTTAGTCCGACTGTCAGATAACAAAATAAATATTAGACACTTATTTTTACTTTATCATATTAATAAAAACGACTTAGATAAAATACATTAAGGCTGTGCGGGGGCTCGCTACGTCACAACTCAGTATAAAATCTACATAAGCGTGACGTCATGCCACATTTTAACTCGATCTATCGCACGTCATTGTTTTTTTCGTAAAAAATAATTATTAAGTGTCCTATATTTTTTAATAATCTACCTGACGGACAAAAAATATTTTTTTGCCATCATCTCTATTGTAAATATAGTATAGGTTGCATATGTTGACTCATAGACCGAAATTTTATTTGTTTCCATGCAAGTCTGTTAGAAAATGTGAGCATTCAAGTTTGTCTTTGCAATCTTGCATCCAAAAGCCAAACCAATTACCCAAACGAACTTCCACCTCCTATCTAAAGCTTCGAACAAACATGTAGCCAATTACCATAATCTTTTAAAAACGCAAAGCAATCGAACCGGCGCGGGCGGCGCTATCAGCATCAGTGTCCAATTAAGGGGATCGCAATCGGGATCAAAGCGATTGCTATCGATATGGTGATACGACACGTTGTGCACTGTACTGCACTTTGATATAGTTGGGCATGCGTTAAGTGTCAGTGTTGCAGTTTTAACTTATTTTGTAATGTAATGCCCTGGATCTATCTAAGTGGCTCAATCGTTATGCATGAGGTTGTGGGTTCAAATCCGGGTATGTAAAAATGACACTTTTTTAATTCATATGAGCTTTTTATAACATCTTTACTCTCCCCAGTATTTACATATTAGAAACTTGCAAATTTGTTCGTAAATATCAAGAGTTTTACACAAAGCGCGAAGACATACAATCACGTTACACACTCCGACACAAATCAAGATTAAACATTCCGCAATCTCGACTAAAAATACATTCAACAAGCCCCTATGTAATGACTATAAAAATATATAACAGACTACCTGACATAATAAAAAAAGAAGAAAAATTTAACATATTTATAAAAAAACTAAAACAATTTTTAACAGAAAAATGCTATTACAGTATAAATGAATATTTAAATGATAAAATATAAATAATGTATAAAAATTCTATATTTGTAAAGAATTCCTATTATGGTATTATTGGATTTATTTAGATATAGTTTTTTGTGTTTTTAAAGCTTCCTCTCTCCTACTACCTATATCTTTGCCTTTTGCTGTGCCCGACAGGGTCCATAATGATCTAATTTTTTTTAATTTTTTAATTTACCACCTAAGTACACATTGTGGAATGCAAATAAAGTTTGAGTATTGAGTATTGAGTATTAAGTTTATCTTAGACATCACTTTCGTGACGAAATCTGGAGTTGTAGTTAACTAGCACTTCACCCGCGATTTTGTCGGCGTTGATTTCAATCAGCGGCGTGGAGTCAAATCTTAAATCAAATCAAATCAAATTTATTCGTTTACAATAGGGTGGTATTATAATATGGTAAGGTCCATTCATTTTACTCGATAGCATACAAATAATAACACTTAAATACTACTTTAATAATACTTTACCCTTCGAACTTTAACATCTCCTCCATTCCTTTTAAAGCTTAGTTTTGTAAATAACATGTGGCAGTCACAGGTAACATTACCAGTGAGAAAAAAATATTTCACTTATTGAAAAAAATTTTTTTATCCGCTAATCTTTTTTTGAGTTGATCCTTTACAAACAATCAATTTTTTCTCTTAATAATATTATCTAGTGTAGATACAAGTTTGAAATCGCCAATCCGGCTTGAGCATGCACTGTGACTAATGCTCGTACCTTTTCTGTATGAGGAGAAGCCTTTGCCCGACCGTGGGACAGTAACATGCTGGTATAAGGGTCATGGATCTGAAATGAAATTTACCACCGGGATTTGCTATTTTTCTGGTCTGATGGTTATTTTACTCCAAACATAAGAATACTCCACCAGATCTCATTTTATTGCTAGTCTATCCGTCGCCCTCGGCTTCAAAACACACATAGTGAAGAACATAATTGCATCCGTAAACGATTTTCTCATTTATCTGCGACATCTAGCTGGGTACATAGCCTTTATTGTCAATCCTCGTCTTTACTAACAGTAATAGTTTTTACAGAGAAATCTCTGAAATGAAAAACGTTTTGTGATTTTAAATTTGTTTACATTTATTGCGTGTATCATAGTATTTTAACATTCTAAAATAAGCATGGTAAGATAAAGTGCATGATGTAACCTTTGTAATTTAACTGTTTCCTTAGAACCGTAATTTGGCTATATTTCAATCGATTTTGGCATTTAAACCTCGCGTACTTTTATATAAAAAAAAAAAAAATCTTTTCCCCACACTAGGAATTTTTCCTGTGTCGTGGGTGCGTTTACAAACATTTAAAGTCACATACACAAACAGCTAGACCTGGAACAATTACCTGTAGGCCCTACAAATATTTGTTCCGTGCGGGAATCGAACCCACGACACACGGCGCAGCAGTGGATCACTCAACCACTGCGCCAACCGTGTCGTCATTACTCTTGAAACGAAATTCGACATAGCGTAGCGCCATTTTGAATAAGAATGAATACGAAAACATCAATATCTAGGTCGACACCATAAGATAGGCATAAAGCGGTGCCAGTACACATATAAACATAAACTCACGCCTTTTTACCATGGGGGTAGGCAGAAATCTGAAACAGAATGCCACCCGCTACGATCCTTACATACGCCTTTCGTTTCGCTCACTTTCATACATCTGGTTATACACGCACGCTGGTTGCGAGTACTACGCATCTGACCTTTTTGAAGAACATCACCAATAAGATCAGTGTATGTCCTTCTTGGGCGTCCCTTCCCGGCGTTTGCGCTTACATCTACCAAGAAGTGCCAATTACTTCGCTTAATTAAATTCGTTTGCCAAAAAAAGAACAATATAGTCAGAGCTTAAAAAGGATTTGGGAAAACACTTGACAAATGCTAAGATAAAGTACTGGGGTACAAATGGTATTGTGTACGCAAGATTTTACCGTTAATTTAATACAGTTAAAAGCGTTGCTACAATAAGTATTAAAACGAATAGAATACTGCTGTATACTTAGGTCTAGACATTAGCAATCTTAATTTAAAGTCTGGATGGAAAGCAAAAGATAATTATTTCTTTTGTTTGTATTCCTCCTTATCTATGAAAATTATTGTAATAATAAATAATAATAATAAATAAATAAATAATGCTGGACAATCCACACAGCATCATCTAGCCCCAAGGTAAGCAGAGCTTGTGTTATGGGTACTAGATGACTGATATACTTAATACAATACATTACATAGATAGATATTTTTATTATACATAGGAAATACCCAGAACACCCGGAACAAATATTTGTAGATCGTACAAACATTTGTCCCAAGGCGGGAATCGAACCCGCAACCTCTTGCGTCGCAGGCGGACCTTCGCCCGCTTCGCCACAACGGTCGTCACCACCACCAGTAATACCACCGTTATTCTTCTACAAAGTGTACTGTTCTCGCTTCTTGTAATTTCTACATAACATCACGCCTGTATTCCTTGAAGGGTTAGGCATATGTATACCTACACTATACCCACATTGCACCAGTTATGTTTTTAAGTCCCATGTAAGTATTGAAGGGGTTTAGGGGTCCATGTAGAGGGTGAGCCAACTGCCATCAACCGAGCAAACATCAGACTACGGGCTGCTACTGAGAAATTCCTACTGGATAATCCCTATAACACATTGCTCGACCCGGGAATCGAACCCAGGACCGCATGCTCCGCAGTCGCGTTTGCGACAGCTAGACCAACGAGGCAGTCCTTGTTATTTCTAGGATTAAACCATAAATAGAAGAGAATACTTCGATTTTCTTCCAAAAGACGAAAAGACCATAAATAACATGAAAAAAATGCAATTTCCTCAATTTTAATCGATTCGACAGGAAAGTAACGAGAATAAGTCAGCGAGATCCCCGGTCGCTCCCAAAAAACAGAAATTTAACTTTTAACAAGAAATGAAATCACTTTGCAAATAGGCAGGAAATAAAAGGCAGGGGTTCTTCAGGGTGACTCATTATACGGGGATGAAAGAATGGCAGACGTCTAAACACGCTCGTCGCGACTAGATTTACATTTTTATTAAGATACCCCTCGTAACAAAATTCAGGTTGAAAAATGTTTACTTAAGTATCGTTTCTGTTCAATTTTGATGTTGATCTGAAAATAAAAATAGATTTTCCTTTTTTAAAGGTCTTGGAATTTTTATATTACGTAATTTCCGTACTGAGGCTGTACCTAACCTTTTTGCTCTTGATTCTATTTTCATCTACCGCTGTGTAAAGGTCTCCTTGTAAGCACATTTTTAACAACACCGTAAATTATACTCTCCTCACTTGACGTGCCTACAAAAGAGATTTTGATGATTTCTTTTGTACATTGTACCAAGCTGTAAAAAAAACAGTTTCTTTGTCAAAAGTTGACTATCTTTTCAGGTTTATTTGAATAAGTTGGTAAGAAAAACACCCGCACGGATTGATCAAAGGTGAGGCTACGCTTGCCGAGGTCAGTCTGTGAATGGGTGACCGTTCATTGTTATGAACGATATGTTATATCGAGACTCCTCCGTGCTTCGGAAAGCACGTGAAGCCGTTGGTCCCGGCCAAGGTCTTTGACAGTCGTTACAGGTAGTTAGAAAAGCCCGAAAATCTGATAACCAGTCTTACGAAGGGGTATCGTGTTGCCAGTAACTGGGTTGTGGAGGTCAGATAGGCAGTCGCTCCATGCGTATGCATAATGGTATTCAGCTGCATTCGGTTAGACTGGCAGCCAACCCCAACATAGTTGGGAATAGGCTAGGGAGATGGTGTAAGCTACGCTATGTAAAAAGATATAAAAGTCTGACAGTGTTAAATTATAATAAGATTTTAGGATATAAATTATACATAGAGTATCTAACTACTCGTCACATTTTTTATCCTTATAATTCCTTTGAAGATAGTCCTTTTTTAGTAGGCGTCTCGAAAAAAGTGGCTTAGCTGAACGAATCTAAATATTATTAACATTCCTTGCAAAGATAATGAACTTACAATTTTATGTAGTCGGTCTTCAGAGGAAAATTTTAACGAGTACTCTTTTTTAACCGACTTCGAAATCGGTGTTACTGTCTGGGGATTTTTTTAAATGTTTGTACACCGATTTCTCCGTGATAACTAAGCTGAATATTACTGAATTCATTTTTAGTTTGGTAGAAGAAGCCAAATTTGATTTCTTTTAATATAAAACTTTGCGTGTCTGTTTTGTTAGCTATATTAAATTAAAAGGCTTTGTATACATTTTAGTTCCTTCAAATCACATATTGATTAGAAAAAATTGGTACAAAATTAAAATCAAGGACACCGACTTAATTTTTCGGAAATTTATGTTGTTTTCACTTTTTAATAGTTTTTTGAAGTCGATTGTTTTTGCTCACGAATTCGGAATTCAAGGAAAGCTTACATTTGGGAGAATTTCGATTTTCTGTTAGTCTTGTTTTCCGAAAAAAAGCTTAACACCTTCAACGCCAGGTGACCGACAAACAATACATTTTCTATTATGTCTCGTTGTCTGGCAGTTAAGGTGTTAAGCTTTTTCTTTGTTTGTTGAACACCTGATTAAAAAGTAAAATATAGATAATGAGTGCATTTATCCAGAACTCGTTAATAAAAGTAAAGTAAGCGCTGTAAGCGCTAATAATCGCTTCATTAATTCGCGCAGCGGCCATTCAAATACAAGCGATTGTTATCAGCTGATAACAATCGCTTATTTTTGAATACCCGCTGCATTGCAATTTGTTTTGCCTGCTTTAAATGGGCCGAAGTAATTGTGTGGCCTGAACGGTTTTAGCTGCTGGATATAAATAAATAGAACATTATAAGATAGACCGAATTTTGCAAGACTTCATTGGTTTGATAACTTTTCAAATAAAAAAAATATCTAAGGGGTACATCATTCACGTTTAGAAATACTTGTACATGGCAGTTGAAGAAGCTACAGTAAAGATAATAAAAACCGGAAAAGAGTGGATGGAGTAGGCTAACTACGGCACTGAACTACGCTGACCAGTTTATAGAACGGTAAACATGCGTTAACTCCTAAACTATAATAATATGTATAAATCACATAGCGAGAAGTATAAAACGGCTTTATTTATTTGATAAAGATTAATACAGCATAGGTCGAAATATAAAAATAAAATTGGTGAATTTGTCGGTGTATTTAAGTCTCTCTTAAACGGAGACAGCAGTGCTTCCATATGACGTCACAAGACAGCAACGACATCCAGTATTTGTCGCGTGTCAAGTGAATACTAAAATATTTTCAAAAGCATGCAACTGCCTAATTTTAACACGACTTTCTCCAATGGCTTGTGCAAAGGTGTATCTTTAGTACACCCACATTTGGCCAGTTAGGCTTAATTCCCATATAATAGTGGTCGAGCCTATTCCCATCAAACGGAGAAAATATCCAGCTGTCATAAACCCAATAAAACTTTACCCGAGCAGCTCCCAACCTCAGCAGTAATGGTTGCAACCACTACACCAACGTGGTAGTAAGCAAATATTGTAGAGGTTTGATGTTATAACAGACCTTATTGCATACAGGCTGGTAGAATCTTGGTTCTCTATGGTTTCAAACACTCAAGTAAGATTCGAAAGGTTCAAAGTTAGAACGGGTCCTGTGTCAAGGGCAGAGAACACTCTTGATTGTTTTTTAGAAATTAAGGTTCGTTCCTTAATAAATATCATGAAAACAGTGAAGCCCTATCATTTGTAATAATTAAATATCCCGGTCTACAATATTTATACGTCCAAAATTGGTTGCATGAAAATTGACTCATTTATTTTAAAGCTGCCCAGATGTTGTCAACACACTTTATTAATTAACTTAAAATGTTCACATTTTGATGAATGACCCACATAACGGAAACGCGGGCTTTAAGTTATGTATAAGCACTTATAGAACTTTTTTATTTCATTGCGAATTTCGTGACGTCACTTAGTCAGCTGATGGCGTCATTAGCCAACACTGAAATTGCTAGTCGAGTGACTGAGTTGTGTAATGAGTGAGGGGGAGAGAAGAACTTTTCGTA
Organism: Phlogophora meticulosa; assembly: GCA_905147745.2. Taxonomy (NCBI): domain Eukaryota; kingdom Metazoa; phylum Arthropoda; class Insecta; order Lepidoptera; family Noctuidae; genus Phlogophora; species Phlogophora meticulosa. Next base: position 15,314,827 of record LR990523.1, read on the forward strand.
TCCATTAATTAAATCCTTATTTGAGCTATCTATCATAGTTAATATAGCCTTTATTGATGCATACGTTTTATTTTTTTCCAGATCACAAGAATAATAATTATGTTTAAATTGCTTAAATTTCTGTTTTCAATTTTACATACAAAGATTTTGTTACTATGTACATACAAACATCAGAAACTCATGATTGTACGCCAGAACGCCAACTGCTACAATCCTTACATATTTCTTTTGTTTAGTTTACGGTCATACATTTCGTCTCGTCTGCAGGCTTCATTATTGACGACCGATGTGGCGCGGCGGGCGAAGGTCCGCCTGCTACGCAAGAGGTTGCGGGTTCGATTCCCGCCTTGGGACAAATGTTTGTACGATCTACAAATATTTGTTCCGGGTGTTCTGGGTATTTCCTATTTGTTCCGTGCGGGGATCGAACACACAGCACCCGGCGCAGCAGCCAATGGCTAAACCACTGCGCCAACCGTACCAGTATTAATAGGTACGACAAAAAATAACAATATAAATAGTGTTAATATCTGTCTTATCGTGTTGGGCAGTTGAGAAACGTCGGTCTAAGTATGCTAAGCTTAGTCTTACAAAAGCCGGACACCGTTTGTTTTGGCCGAACACCTTATCAAACATAGGCCGAACATAGGTAGGCACCTATATTCGGCTTTATCGGGACGCCTGGCAACGCTAGTTCTGACATGTCCGCTCTGACCTCGGAGTTTTTCAGCCAAAGTTGGATATGCTAGCCACATCAGAGCACATGAAAGAGCAGCACACCTTAGCTCTCAACATCCACACTAGGGAAGCCATCGAATGCAGTCTGTGGCCGAAATTGGCTAGATGGCATCATCATCATCATCAGCCTTTATAAAAAAACAAATTAAGTTATTAATACAAAATAGTCTTTAAGCTCCTCAAAAAATCCCGACGACAATTGAACGTTATCAGTTGAACGGCTCAAACTATTTAAAACAATGAAACCAACGACGCTATCACCAATTACTCCGTTCACGTCCTTTTGAACAATCACAAAAGCGTGTACATTACTGAAACTGAAAACACCACTTATTTTATCATGAAAATGTTTTATCTCACTCTCTTTATATTCACTCCATTAAGGCCACCAATCCACTGTGAGTTGAGATATTTGTGCTATTCATTTTATGTTTGTTACCGACTCGGGTTTATAGTCGTCGTTAGACTGTGGGTCCATTGGCTTGGTATTGAAAGATACGGGATTACCTACAATCTTAGACAGGGTACTGGAAATAGAAATACCTAATACGCCGAAGGATTGTACCGGCTACAATACAGGGTGGAATCTACATGGACGCACAAGTTGATACCAAGAGTTCAGTACATAATTCTGAACCCCCCCTAGCGTTGAAATTTCTCCTCAGCTTTTCCTAATGTATAAGTTTATTTTCTGGCTTTATTTCTTGCTTTAAACTGTTAAAAAAAATCTATTCACCCTGATGGGATATTTAATGATAGTGAATTATTGCCTTTCCAATTAAAAATCTTGTTAGTATAGATAGAAATTACGATTTTCTCATGGTTTTTAACAGAGTACATCAGAAAAAAACGTTTAAATTAAAAATCCGACGAAAACTTTGAACGCTGCCTTCAATGCTGATTCTGAAATCAAGTACAGAACAGGTCAGGTTGTCCACCGATGTTCCTTACACTCTGTATAATAGCATAGCGGCAGTATTCTCGGTAAAAGCCACTTTAGATTATGGTTCACTGAAAGCATTTCAGTTCTACTACTAGATCAGCTAACATCCTCTCAAATTCCGGGAAAAACTTCGATGGCAATTGGCTCACCCCCTATCACATGGGAATTTAGCATAACTGGCGAAATGTGGGTGTTATATAGAGTTACCTAGACCTGTGACCTTCGCCGTAATATTATAACATTATGTAAATTCAGTTGATTCCACACTTTCGAAATTCAAGTTATTACCGCAGTATAGACAATCTGTGTAATGAGTGGTGACTTTACAATCACATCATCCTCCTCCACCTGCCCTTATCCCAATTTATTTAGGGTCGGCGCAGCATGTTTTCTTCTTCCATACATCTCTATTTTCCGTCATCTCAAGGGTCACCTCTTTTCTTGCCATATCATCTTTCACACAATAAATCCATCTTTTCTTTGGTCTTCCTCTACTCATGTAACCCTGCACATTCATACTCAAAACTTTCCTCAATCCTTCGCATCACATGCCCATACCATGACAACCGATTTCCACAATCACAAGATAAGCTTATTCGTAATTTTTTCTATCGTATTTTCAATCATAGCTTCAAGTGCTCTAACGCCCTAAGCACACTATTCACTTTAACGATTATTTTTGAAGCGAGAAGATCTATGTAATGGGCTTAATTAAAAATACCCGCGCGAATGACTTCGTGTTGGTCTGTCAGTTTAACGGCGCCGGCGCTGAAATGACGAGAGCCGAGGTGAAAATACGACCCGTGAAAATGATTGCGTAGTTAATTTTATTTTACTTTTATCTATGCCTGAGGGGTTTCGTATTTAATTTTGACGTGTTGGTAGGCACTGAAGTTCAAGTTCAAAGGTATTATTGGTAGGTATGTGATAGGTATTATTATTAACTAAGTGTGTTGTCATTTGTTTTCTTTCAAATATTTTTTATTGTCTGGGCATCAAACTGAAAGGATCAGTTTTATCACAAAAAATTCTGGCGTCGTTCATCAAGTTTTTGTTTTTTTTTTTAAAGCTACCCCACACTAGGAATTTCTCCTGTATCGGGTGGGTGCGTTTACAAATATTCAAAATCATAAACGCAAACAGCTGTCACAGTTATGGAGAATTGGGTTGGATACATATGACGCATGTCAGATGATTAATGGGTCAAACGCACGACCCAATGGGCCTCTTCCAGCAAAGCAAGTTAAATTACGGCAGACCCAGGTATAGATGGCGGGGTAAGCTGGAGTCCTTTGATAAAAACTAGTCCTAAAAAGCCCTGTACAGAGAGAAGTGGAAAGAGAGTAGAAGGCCTTGGCCCTGCAGTGGGAAAATCCAGGCAAATAGTAATAAGTGTGTTTGACAATCATATTATTATGTGAGAACCTGGGGATACGTCACATAGGGTATTCTAATATGGCCTCCATTCTCTCACAAAGGATCATATTTTATGCATTTGTGTTTTAATAATAATAATAAATAATATTTTTTAATTTGTATTGAATGCAGGTGTTACAATAATGGTGTTAGATAAGATATATATGTATACCCAGTACATTCTGCCGGTTGGCATACAAAAAATATAGGTTAGCTCATAGATTATAAAAACTAGGTAGAGAATTAAAGTAAGCAAAAATTACAATTCGTCATTAATAAAATCGACAACAGAGTAATAACATTTCTCTATCAGCAACGATGACAAGAGTTTTTTTTAATTTTATTAAGGGCTGATCCTTAATACAATTTGGCAATCTGTGAAATATATAATAGGTGCCATACCAATAATGTTTTTTTTACGTAATGCAGTGTTATAATTACCAGTACATAATAAACCCAATAAACAAATTTTATTGCTTAGCTTTGCCTCTTATGTTTATACCAATTCTATATTTATTCAAAATTAAATAGGCAAAATTTATATATATAACACTTTATCCATACATATGAGAACCTTTGTGAAGACTGAAATAAATGATTTATTATTCACGAAGCAGTTTATCAAAAGCAGACTTTAAAACCTGGTAGACCTACACGACTTTCGATCTGATACAATCGTGTCCGTTCAAATTGATCTCTCCGTATCTCCGTCATTTGATCATCATTTCAGCCGGAAGACGTCCACTGCTGGACAAAGGCCTCCCCCAAGGATTTCCACAATGACCGGTCCTGCGCCTTCCGCATCCATGCCCTTCCCGCGACTTTCACCAGGTCGTCGGTCCACCGTGTGGGAGGCCTGCCTACACTGCGTCTTCCGGCGCGCGGTCGCCACTCGAGAACTTTCTTGCCCCAACGGCCATCTGTTCTACGAGCTATGTGCCCCGCCTGCCGTCATTTGATAGGCAAATCTATTAGTATTTCCGCGTTGGGTGTCAAAGGAAAACCAATAAATTCATCTATCTATAATACCATCAAAGCTTAATCGGCTGTCTAGCGAACTACAAAACTCCCTGTAAGTAATATAAAAGGTAGAACTCGTATCACTTCCAAGTTTCGACTCATCATGTCAGCCCTATGACGAGGGTCGCCTATTATTCAGTATTTATATAGTAATAAATCTTCGTGTTATCGAGAAATGTAGCCATTTAGATATCTTTGTATTAATGGTCAATAATTTAGAATTTTCGTGTATCGACGTTTTAATGGGACTCCTTAACCATAGAACCGTACCCATAGGGCACGGTCACTAACCATACCCAGAGATTTATTCGGTGGTTTTTTTTTAGTTTTTATAATAGCCTTCTTTGTAAATATCAACAGATATATTATCATGAAATCTAGTGCAGGTATTCTCTTTCAAGTAGTCTTTACAGATAGTATAGTTTAACACTTACTGCATAGAATTCGCGATTCGCGATCACTGCTTCTCAGAGGAAGAAGTTAAATATTTGTGACAGTTAAATTAAAAACAGAAACATATATTGTGTGCCACGGGGCGTGATTCTAGGGTCAAAGTCGGCAAAAACTCTACGAGTGTAGGAAAAATATGTTATGGTTTGACTTTTCCGAATCGATTTTAGTTTGAGTTGGAAACTTTTTATCCAAGAAAAGTTTCAGAAGTAACCTTGACTTAGAATTGAGTCCAGTAGGTAAGTTTAGGTGTTTAATACATAATAAATTAGGACATAACTTGACTGCCGCGTTGGTTTAGTGGTTCGATTCCCGGGTCGAGCAATATTTCATTGGAGTTTTTCACAATTTCTCAGTAGCAGCTCGGAGTCTGGATATGTGCTCGGTTGATGGCAATAGGCTCATCCCCTTTTATACTTCGAGCACTTCTAGAGAAATGAAGGCATTGAATGCGTGCAGTCTAGTTTGTAACTGATGGCGACGAACTTTATGTAATTATTTAAATTCTAGTATTGTTCTCAAGTTTCTTTAAACCTATATGGGACTTACAAAGATTATTGGCGAAATGTGGGTGTACTTGAGGTTCCCCCCTGCCCAACCGTCCAAGGAATACAGGCGTGATGTTATGTATGTATTAGCATATAACGTTCTACTGCTAAGTCACAGGTCACCTTTCTACCCGTAATCTTTGGCTAATGAGGATGGTGGTTGTCTTCCAACTATTGGTTTTAGGACAAGCATATTCTTCTTTCTACACCAACGCGTGTGAATTTTATCTGTCTTGTACGCGGTTTATCACTGAGAGACGTTACGTATTTCTTTTCTTAAAATCGTATTCGAACAAATCAGTCAAATATTTAAGTGGGAAAACAATGGATGAAATGCGACGTCTGTCCGTCAAGTGGAATTTATTCCGCTTTGAATGACGGCAGCGAAATAAATCCAGCGAAATTGTGGCTGTATTCTCCTGCGGAGACACCGCCTCAGACTTTATGTGGCGCTTTTTATATTCAAGTGTTTTTGTAACGAGTAAATAAAAGCTGCGGATTTCGGGTGACGCATTAGTGATGGTTTTAGAAATGTACGCAGCTGTCTGTGCTACGTTAGTTATATCGAGGTTTATGGGAAACTAGTAGCCAGCCGTGACTTCGTTTGCGTATTATTCTTTACACATATATATATATATATATATTAAATTAAAGTATAACTGTCAATTTTCATCATAATCAGTTAAGTAGCTTTTGTGTGAAAGAGAAAACCTACAACCAAAATAGGGATGACACCTGGGTTAAATAAAAAGAAATTAAACATATAATATTCTATCAGTCAACAAAAAAATGTAGACATGTATTTTTTGCTGCTTTAGCATTTTATTAAAAAAACATAACATTACGCCTGTATTCCCCAAAGGTATGGCTAGAGATGCAGCTATAGTAAAACCTACATTTCGCTAGTTATTTTTAAGTCCCATGTCATTGCCAATAACTGGGCAAATACAGACTCCTTGCTACTAATAAGAAAATTTCTGTTGTAAAACTCAATAACACTTTGCCTGACCTGGGAATCGAACCCAGGACTTCTGCTTCTCAACAGTCTGCGCTTCGGACCACTTGACTAACGAGGCAATGTAATTAAATAATACAAAAGAGAATAGTCTCTATAGCGTCATTACTTTGATTTTCCATAATTATTTAATTCATAAGTTTTGTATACAAACTAACTGTTTAAGTAAATAAGTAATTAATTTTCATCAGAGTTTAGCAGCGCTAATGGTATTAACATTCATCAAATTGTGTATGAGAGACAAATAATCACTGAAAGTGCCAAGTCTTTTCTAAGAGTATACATATTCCAATCTTTCAAATAGTAAAATATTTTTTTTTAAATTGTAAGTTAATTTTATTTGTTGGTCGTTACTCTATTAGTTTACTAAAAAAACTATTATGGACATGAAAATAAACAAAACAAAAAGAATCACAGGGCATCAAAAAGTACATCCGTATCACTGTCAGCGGGAAGAGAGTCCAAAGCGCTGGCAGCTTTGGCCAAAAAAAGGCCAGGCCTCTGGTCACGTGGAGTCGACTAAACGCTTCGCGATGTCCTGAAAAACTAAATGGGCACACGGACCCCATGGCCCCAGTAAAACAACAATCTAGGTAACCAAATAAATAAAATCCGAAGTGTCTGTAGGTATGTAAATTCAAAATAACAGCGTATTCCTAAGTATAAACTGTAGACCGGGTTATATTACTGTTGTAAATAATTGGGCTTCGCTAATTTTACTTCGTATATGAAGAATTGAACCTTATATCACTGTACAATACAATCAAAAATCTTCCCTCAGACAAGCTACATCTCTCATCTTCTAAACTTTCTTGAGTGGTTGAAAACATAAAGAACTAATGTTCTGCCAGCCTGTATACAATAAGGTCTGTTATTGCACACAACCTCTACAATACTTACGGAAGTTTTGCCAAATCATTTTTTTATTTTGTCTGTCTCTTTGATCCGGCTAATCTCCGGAACGGCTGGACTACATTGCACTGGCAGATATTTTAACGAGCGAATGTTATAAGTAATAACTAAGGCTACTTTTAATTTATTAAAATAGCTAGCTGAGCATGAGGACCTGGGTTCGATACCCAGGTTGGGCAAAGTATTATTGGGTTTATCCATCTGGAATTTTTCAGCCCTGAGTCTGGATATGTAGCCCAGTCAGTGGCAATAGGCTCACCTCCTATTACATCAGACTTAAAACATAACTGGCGAAATGTGGGTGTACTATACCTACCCTTCGGCGAATATGCGTGATGTTATGTTGATATTATGTTAAAAAGAATTAGGATTCCGCAATAAACAAAACCCATAACACAAAACACATAAGCATTACTAACACTAGTCCATAAGAACATTGTTACTAACAAAATGGACACCATGGTCTGAATGAATAAAGTATTATTATTTTTATTATAAACCCAGACTTTAATTTTACGCGGACAAAATCGCGGGTAACAGCTAGTCACACACAATTTTCGTGGAGTTACAACTAAGAGGATTACTCAAAACATTATCGGATTGGAAATTGTATAGTCCTCCTAATTGCCTCTACTTTGTCGGTACATTTAATGAGCATTTCATTACAATAATTAGTTAACTGGTAGTTAAATGAATACGATGTTTAGAATTCCAAATAAACTTTAACACAGAAATGAATCGTCTGTTGTGAGCGCTTTTGACGGATGGTTAAATAAAGGACAGAAAATGTACAGTCGGTGACAGAAGATTAGTTGTGATACTTGTTACACTTATTTTAACCTTTGGTCCCGGCTGTCATTCGAAAATCTTTGACACTCGTTACGGGTAGTCAGAAGCCCGACAGTCTGAAAAACCAGTCTTCCCAAGGGGTATCGTGTTGCCCAGTAACTGGGTTGTGGAGGTCAGATAGGCAGTCGCTCACTGTAAAATATTGGTATTCAGCTGCATTCAGTTAGACGGGAATACGATCCCAACATTGTTGGGAAATGGTTAGGCAGATGATGATGACTTGTTACGCTTATGATAAAGTTTAAACTAAGAACAATGTACAGACGCCAGCACATCAAGCTATCCCAAACTGACAAATTATCTCACTTTAACATGAGCCTTATTCTTTTGTTATACAGATGAAAAACTATCAGAAAAAAATTGACAAATTGGGGTGGCTAAATGTCCTAGCCATATATCATCTTTTTCCACAAAAAACAGGGCTTTTTATTATACATTTTTATATTATTTAACATCTAGGTTGGTGTTTCTCTATCTGACTGAGAAGGAACACTGAAAAAAAAATCTGAGATTCTTTTAATGTCCAGCCATTATCTTGGTTAGATCATGTGAGGACCGTGAAGATTAATGTCCGAGGTAGTCTTTTGAGGAAAGAACTACACAGATATGTGTGGACCTGTTCAGTCAGTGCAAGCATTTGACAGAAATTTTAGATCTAAACTGAGAACCAAAGAGCTCAACGAATCGACGAACAATACCAAAGAAAGAACATTTGGGTAGGCCGCATTAAGTACTCAAACTCCCAGAAAATAGTTCAGAATAGAACAATCACATAAAACATTGACAACAAAATTGTTTGTTGATGGTTTAGCAACAAAATGATCCGCATAGTCCTCGCTTTTCCAATAATTAATTTATTAAATTGTAGCCAATAAGCCTGATACAGTGGTGATGGATCGAATTGAGAGGCGCGCGACGATTGTTGATATAGCTGTCCCGCATGATGGGAACCTTGTGAAAGCCGAGAATGATAATCCAACCAAGTATCTTGACTTGGCTTGTGAGGTTGTCGATATGTGGGATGTGGACTCAGCAATCGTAGTATATTTTTTATTTATACTTAATAGCCAATAGCCTCGACCAAAACCTAAAGTGGCCCTCGTTAGGCAGCTGGATCAAGGTCTTGATTCAGAAAGCAGTTGTTCTGCACATGGCACGTATTCTTAGGCAATTCCTCTCTCTGTAACCCTGACCGCCGGTTCCTTGGACCCTGTTCCCGATACCAGTACCAGTACCAGTAGAAGAGGCCTTTGCCCTGCAGTGGGACAGTAATAGGCTGGCTATTACTGTCCCACTGCAGGGCAAAGGCCTCTTCTCATACAGAGAAGGCACGAGCATTTATCACCACGCTTGCTCAAGACGGGTTGGCGATTTCAGACTTATATTAATTATATAAGTCCAGGTTTCCTCATGATGTTTTCCTTCACCGATGTGAGTGATGTCCAAGATAAACTTAGAAAGTACATATGAATTGAAAAACTCACATTGGTACTTGCCCAGGTTTGAACCCACAACCTCGTGCACAAGAGGTGAGGCCTAAACCACTGGGCCATCATAACATAAAACCGATACCGCTGGGCTGCTATTTTTTTACATTTTAAAGTTTTTTTTTTATTTTTTATTTAATTAGTATGAAATAAAAGAATAAAGAAAATTAATGATAATATAATACTTTAAAAAGTAATTATATATGTCAATAATATTATACAATAACTAACAAAGTAAATAATCATGTCACTATGTACACTACAGTTAATGAAATGACAAAGTGTATAAAGGTATAAGGTTTGGAATACCTGCCATCTGTAGGACTTCCCATTTCAAATATCGAAGAAGTGAATGGGCAATAGACATTTACCTATGAATAAGAAAACAACTAGCAGGTGGTCCAATCACAATACAGGCAACAAGCACAAAAAGAGAGGAAAAACAATAGAACTTAAATTGACAGTTTGAATTTCAAAAAGTGCATATATTTCCGTTATCACCGGTCCGTCTCCCGACTGTGACGCGCTCAGTCGCCCTCGGGAGCGCGGCGTGACCGTGTGTCTGTAAGTGATAAGTGATAGTGATACCGACGAGTGCTCTGTGGTAGTGGATTGTGTTTTATATTACGGTGGGTACTTAGATTTGTATTTAAACATTCGAATTATATATTTTGGGGAAGGTAGATACATTTTTAACGCTGTGTTCTTGTTAAAATAATAAATATATCTATGTTTTTAAATATCTTTGGATAAAAACATAATTTAGATTTTTTTGTAAATTATAACTTTATTCGTTGTTTATACATAAAATTATTACTAAAGTCGTGATTTCACACTGTCCGTTTTAACACTTATGTACATGACAGTAAGGTTGTGTAGAAAATAGTAACATAATAATAATATGTATATTATATACCGTAGTTGACTATCCACATATTTAATTCCGGGTTGCCAAAGACAAATAATCTCCCAGCTGTTGACATTGCCGTGCAAATTGGAACTCGACTAGAGTAAGTAGGTTGCTACCACAATCTAGGTACTACATACAATGAATTACCTGTTTAGCAGCATAGTATTACACAAGATACACGTTTTATGAAGCGACGTCAATTTGCTCATTCATAGCTCGGTGACAGAGAAATGAGACGGGAAGATGATTATTAGATTATTGAGTCATCTTTGCGGGTTTTCTTGATTTTCGGCAGCTGTGGGTCGTCTAGGATTAGTCACAGTTTCTAGATAGTCGTTCTATAAAAATCGACCAAAATACACTTTGGTAATGTATCATGCAATATGTACGTAGTTAGTTCGGAGATTGAAACGCAGATTGGCAAACTGTGAGGTCTTGAGCTCGATTCCCAATGTGTACTATTGATGAAAAACGATGACGAAAAATAACAACACCCCTGTAATCCCCGAAGGGTTAGGCAGAAGCGTACCTATAGTACACCTACATTTCGCCACTTATGTTTGAGTCCCATGTAACTTAATGCCATCATCTGGGCACAAATCCAGACTCCGGGCTGCTACTGAGAAATTTCAGATGGAAAAAATCGATATCATTCTGTCCCGACTCGGGGATCGAAGCCAGGGCTCAGGTAGTAACTCAATTATAAAGAGTCAGTCATACTGATTTGTGATACCAATATGTGGTCATTAAACATAACAGAGAAGGTGGGGTCCGGTCCACCCTCTCGACCCCACAAAACAATTAGTTCCGCACCCTATTAATAGCCACGAGAGCTTATAAATAGTTAGTTAATATTAGGGGAAGGTAAACAAATGGCTACAGTAATTAATGGTTGTGCTCTCAGGTGTCAAAACATGTATTATGCTATGTTAAATGTATCTAATTACATACACATGGGCGCATTGTTTGTTTCGGCGGTCGGCTGTCTATTGTTTTGCGGTGGATAAGAACCTTTTTGGTATTAATAGTATGAGATGTCAGTAATTTGGAGTTGTTATTGACTAGCTGCGCCCTGCTGTCTTACCTGCGGTTAAAATTCACATTCATGAAATGAGAAAAATATCAAACACGCGAAGTTAAAATAGTCCAAATAGTTAAATTTTCGCAATTGACGGCATGGTTGGCGCAGTGACTGAGCGATTGACTGCTGCGCTGGGTATCGTGGGTTCGATTCCTGCACGGAACAAACATTTGTATGGCCTACAGGTATTTTTTCCGAGTCTGGCTGTTTGTGTATGTGAATTTAAATGTTTGTAAACGAACCCACGATACAGGAGTAAATCCTAGTGTGGGGAAAAGTTTAAAAAAATTGTTAATTTTTCTTTCCTTTAGCACCTTCAGCAAAGTATTAGAAAAGAAATCGGTAAAGTCCTTCTTAAGTTAAAGGGAAACAGGGATTCATTGTATGTATATAGTATATAGTACAGTAGTCTGGATTTGTCCCGAGTTGATGGCAATAGGCTCGCCACCTATAACATGTGACTTAAACATAACTGGCAAAAAGTGGCAGTACTAAATTTATAGGCATGATGTAGATAAGTAAATAACTTATCTAACAGTTATTTTAAAAACAAGCTGAAAGACTTTAATTACAGAAAACAGCAGCAGGAAATAATTTTAATCCTGTATTTATCAGACTGTGTTGCGAACTGACAATAGTTTTTGCAATTGCAACTTTACTTTCTGTACCTTAAAGTAATTTGTTGCTTGGCATCAAGGAATTGAAGATTCTCAAGAAGGGTATTATCATGCAGAAATGTAACGTCTTTCTTGATTTAATTATGAATAAACATAATGTTTAGAGTAAGGGAGTAAATTGAGCCTTATCTACAACGACAAGGAGTATTTGTTTAAGGTGTTAATTTAAAAGCCGTGGCATCTCATGCCAATCTGTCATGCACGAGTTCACATCCGTGTCAATTCATAAGTAATATCTTAGTTTAGCTAAGCTTTATTAAGCTACGCTTGCCGAGGTCAGTATGTGGATGGGTGACCGTTGGTAACATGTCGAGACTCCTCCATGCCTCGGAAAGCACGTTAGGCTGTTGGTCCCGACTGTCATTTGTAGATCTTTGGCAGACGTTACGGGTAGTTGGAAGCCCGCAAGTCTGACAACCAGTCTTACCAAAGGGTATCGTGTTGCCCAAGTATCTGGGTTTTGGAGGTCAGATAGGCAGTCGCTCCATGTAAAATACTGGTATTCAGCAGCATTTGGTTAGACTGGAAGTCGACCCCAACATAGTTGGGAAAAGGCTAGGCAGATTATGATCACTGATATTTGTAAAGGAAAACATCGTGAGGAAACCTCGACGTATAATTAATATCTTTAAAATCGTCAAAACCACTCATCAAGCGAGGGGATTAATGCTCGTGCCTTCTCTGTGTGAGAAGTGACCTTAAATCTACAGAAGAACAGTAACAGAGTCGTATTATTATTACTTAGTAAGTTAACACTGAGTTTATTAATAATAATTGGCTTAAATGTGCTTGTTTTTTATAGAAAGCGTTACACACCCGTCATACTTAGATTTATTGTGAGCGTGACCTAAGTAATTTACTGCGTTCATTTTGTTTTTAGTACATACAATCAATAGTCGACAATCAATCAACAAAAAAAAGTACATATAGTGTATTTTTCTTTTGCTAAGGTGTCTAGAAAAATGTTGCTACAAAATATCAAAAAGGTTTAATTTGACGTGAGATAACCTGTTTTTAACCCCCGACGCAAAAGATGATGGGGTGTTATAAGTTTGAAATGTCTGTGTGTGTGTCTGTCTGTGGCATGCCAATTTGATTGGTGATTTTGTTTTTTACTATACGTAGTACAGTAATAAGAAATAAATAACAAAAGGAAGAAAGAAAAAACATCTTTTCAGCACAGGCTTAGGCACACAACGACAATATTGAACTCAGAAAACATAAAAAATAACAAAATAAAAAATGAAATGAAACAGAGGTAATAAAAAGAATAATAAAAATAAAAATATTGTTTAGTATGTGCCTTACGGTTGCGCTAAAAGTGCCTAGTTCAGCAAAAATGCCAGACAACTAGTGTCTGACGCTGGTGTCTGACCTGAGGTTGAAGTAAAATTCGTTTAATTCAGACTATTCAATACAATCAAATCACTATTCACTTCTATTACTACTTACTTACTTTATTCAATTCAAGACTAGTCCATATATTGGTACACTGACATTATTTCAAAACTATGTTAGTCATTAGGAGATCAATTAATGTATTTAAATAAGACTATAACCTAGCATTACTATTGCAATCTAATTATGTTCTTGAAAGTGCTGAAACACGTTCCACAGCTACAGTAGAAAACCATAACGGCTCATTAATATTCATACAGAGAATTGTAATTAAGTTTTATGCACGGATAGGTGTGGGCACAAAACCATGTTACATTCGGAATTAAATTCCAATTTGAACAGAACTAGGATATTTGTATTACACAACCCTATAGTGAAGATACCTGTTTTAACGTTCCGTTTCTATGTTTGGTTTCACTGATCAAACCTTGAATAAGCAAACATTTCTTTAACTAAAAACTGAGCGTTCCTGAACGCTCAACATGGTTTTTGCTAGTCGAGAGTGAGCAGTTTTTTCATTTGCCTAAACGTAAAAGTATGACCGCGATAGTATCAACATGAGCTTGCCCCAAGTTAATATAGTTTGAGCTATGTAGAACATTAATTAATCCTGAAGAATTTGTTTTGCTTATCTATTCATTTCCATTCGCATTTACCATTCGGTCAAAAATTTTTGCCCGTCACTTAGATTACCAAAAAATATTAAACACGTATTTTTGCTTACTCAAATCAATAAAAAGTCACTAAGATATAGCACATCAAAGTTCAGAAGAAGAGGCTTGTGACGTCTCTTCTACGTAAAAATAGTAACAAGGCGTGACGTCACGCGAAATTTCAACGCACTATATCGTCGTCAGTTTTGGTTAACGTGATAAAAGAAAAAATAAGTGTCCAGTATTTTTGAGTAATCCAACTATCGGACCAAACATATTTTTGAAGGACACTACCCATATACACACCGTATGTATATTCTTATAACAACATTTTAAGGATTAATATAAAATACATAAATATAAATGACCAATCGATAGATAAAATATAATATGTTTACACTATGAAATAAAAAGAGCCTATTATAATGTTTAATTCTAAGTTGCTTGAGGTCCTAGGTTCGATTGACGGGTAGAGCAATGTGTTATTGGGTATTTCATTACGAATTTCGCAGTAGCAGCCCGGAGTGTCGATATGTGTTTGGTTAATAGCAATTGGCTCACCCCCTATTACATTGGACATAACTGGTGAAATGTGTACTGTAGGTTCTAGTCTGCCCAATCCTTCGGGGAATACAGGAATGATAATATATATTTTTATCTCTTATAAGTTAATATGAAGAAGCTAAAAGTTCAGCCACAAATTTTGCGATAAAATCGATTACAGAATAACTATTTGAATTTAAATAAAGTAGCTATAATTAAATATAATTAATAATAAGTACCTGGATGACCGAGCTTTGCTGGGAAAAAACGACGTTTTATAAAAATGAAATCTAAATAGATCGATTTATCGCCACCGAAACCCCCTGCATACTAAATTTCATGAAAATTGTTGGAGTCGTTTCCGAGATTCATATTATACTTCTGTATATTTCTGTACATATATACAAAAATTGCTCGTTTAAAGGTATAACATATTATTTACTCAAAACCAGTTCTGCAAATCATTGAAATAACACTTGCCAACCATTCTAGAGATGTTTCATTATTATGTTGGTGTACAGTACGCACTAATTACACTTAAGCTCGTAACGTGACTTGACAGTTTAATTTACGGTTTGTCAAAATTGATACAAATATCTGCGGCTTGGTGACGTCATGATGTAAAGGGCTTAGCTTTGAGTACCTACGTCATGGTTAGATATGTAATGTATAGGCTGAATTACGCGGTTAGCTTATGTTCTACGAGTAAATGAACGAGAGTAATTGGTTTATCAACTTACAAAAAATCTTAAATTTAATTCACTGACAGACACGGAAGCTGTCTAGGCAGATGACGATGCCTTTTTTGTATGAGAAGAGTTCTTTGCCTTGCAGTGTCTTCAATGGATAGATCTTTCAAGTCACAAGACACTTTGTTGTTGATTCTCGCCTTAGGCCCTTCCAAAAAGTAGTTTCGTATGGAGTAGAATGGGGAAAAAACTTCACCTACACTTACCCTTTTAAAAGAAATGTTTTACAATATTATATTTATTAAAAAGTCCTGGTGCCTACTCTTCAGAATAACAAAACGATACTTTTGCGACTGAAAACATACAATTTATTAACGTCACCACAGAATGGTTATGTTTGTTCTAAATCTTAAAAACAAGGCATTTAAGCTTCTTTAATTCCCTTCGTTTCCCTGTTAATTGTGAGGTAAGTCGTCATAAGTAATAAGAACGCACAGACATGTTTATGAATTATAGTGTTTCGTAGAAATTAGCACAGGTTATAAGCACAGAAAGATGTACCTATGAGAGTAAACAAGCCTTTTCCTGTTGCCATGCTGTCGAGTATTGTAGTACTTTACCTGCACGGGATATTTTAACACTATTTAAACCTAAAAAGACACTAAAACACTGTTTTTTTTCTAAAGTGTTCCATTTTCTCGGCATCCCCATGTGCAGAATATCTTCAACCACGCAACTAATAAAATTGGATTATTAAAAAAAACTACTTTAATAATATTTTCTTGTTTTGATAGAGCCGGTAGAGAGTGGGTATCATATAACATGAATAAATATTTAAAAAATAATTGCTTTTGATGTTTTGCGACGTAGACTGTGCAATCATAAACAACTTAAAAAAAATAACAACTGGCAAGAGTATCATATCATATCTACTTTTGGTGATGATTGCACACTTTATCACTTCGTGGAATAAACATTTGTTACGGTCGAGATTTTTTTTTTATATCATACAACTCAATATTGAGCTTCAAGTTGCTTAAATCTATAAGAAATTTGAGCGTAGGGGTAACGCATCCATACTTCCATATTTTAATATTACAAATGGGAAAGTGTGTGTGTATCTGTTTGTCCGTCTTTCACGGCAAAACGGAGCGACGAAAGTGGAGATAGTTGAACGGATGGATGCTAAGCCCCCACTTCCTAACGCGAGCAAAGCCGCGGGCAAAAGCTCGTTTACCATAAGTGCAAGTTATTGCTGAGCCTGAAGACGCTGCTTAGGTAGGCCGGTCTGGATGCAGCTGAATACCAGTAATTTACGACTGCCTCTGACCTGACCTCCACAACCCAGCTACTTAGGCAGCACGATAAGCCTTGGTAAGACTGGTTGTCAGATTTTCGGTTTTCTGACTACCCGTAACGACTATCAATGATCTACAAAGACAGCTGGGACCAATGGCTTAACGTGTTTTCCGAGGCACGAAAGAGTCTGGATATGTAATGTACGGTCACCCGTCCGCAGATTGACCTTGGCAAGCGTAGCTTAACCTTCGATCTACGGCTGTTTTTATTTAGCCTCCTCCTCAAAATAACATCATAAAATATTTTCGAACCTCACTAACTACCATAATACAAAGAAAGCATCTACTTTGTTATTGGAATGTATCACTCTTATCACCCCTAGATAGCGGTGACCAATGCTCCATAATATACTACGTGTCATTACGTCCTACGTACCATCGTTACACGAACAAAATTCAACCTAACCAAAATGACATAAGGTGTATTATTCTGTGTGGTGTGAACAGGAGATGTTTGAATGAATGCAAGCTTAGAGGTCAAAGAACATTGGCTGATTAGGCATGCCGATTGCCAGTACTTAGAACAAACGTGCTGTTTCAATGATAATGTGTTTACGAGAGACTGTTTGAATACTTTTCGAGTAGTTTGTGTCAGCTTATTGATGCAATAAGGTTGAAACTCACGTGGCAAAGTATTTTTAACCATCTACATCGGGCGCTCCCTAAAGCACCCTGTACTTAACCATCACGAGTAGCATTACCATTTCTATATCTATTCTACCAAGAATAGACAACGTTCTTTCTTTCCAACTTCACACTTCCTCTACCCAATCACGGGGCACCCGATTGTAGCGAATAGAAAACTTTCTTCTCTTCAGTTTTAACATCGCCATGCTTAGGATGGTAGAAATCTTTCAGCAATCTGTCATTTTGTCTATTCTTCCGTTGACAAAACCCGTTTCTCTGGTGGTCATGCTACGCGTGCTGGACGAAACGAAAGTCCAGTGTCCAAGCTTTTTTTTATCTTATTTTAGTGTCGATTACACTCAAATTATGTCCAACCAGTATGTTGCCACCTGGGCCTGTGCCATTCTGTAAAGGAGCTCCATACTGGCAATGTTTATGAAAACGGTCGAGGATACCCCTTTTGGCCAGATTATTTTTACAGCGGTCTACCTGGGTCTGCGATCTGTTAAGGGATTTCCAGATCATTACAGTTCTTGTCTAGGCATTTGTCATAGATATTATCTCCGAGAAATGGTATAATTTCTATTCTGAATGTTCTCAGTATTTGTGCTTTTAGTTGTTGTTTTTGGTCGATTTGTCGGCACTAAATTTTATTATACGGCCGTGGCTGAAAATATATTTATTCGTAATTAAACAAAAAAAATCGAAGATTAAAAACGGATTGGCGTGCGTGTATGACCAGATGTATGGACTTAAACGAAGCAAAAGATTTATTATTCGCTTCTTTGTGGGTTAGTTTATAATTTACCTAGCTTTATGTCAACTGCTCATCACTTTTTACAAAAATTCAGTTGATGATAAATCTATCTTAGCCTATTTACTAAGGCGTGTTTTTTTTCATTTAAATTGGATCAACTTTGAGCAAAATCCCTTGAAATAAAAAAAAAACATTGAAATTGGACCGTACAAATATATGCGTGGTTAAACAAAAAAGTAATATAAATACATACAAATTGAATAGAAAACCTTCTCCTTCTTGTTCGTCGGTTTAAATAGTCTCAAATACTTCCATACAAAGCTATGAACACAACAAAAGTAATTGGTGAATCAACGAGCAAATCTCAAGTTATCTGTTGCGATTGACCGAAACACCACCCCAATCAATTCTATTGACACAAGATTTAACTACAGATTAAATCAGATGGGCTTTCAGCAAACGGGGTTAGTGTTGCGTAATTCGTACCCAATAGAATGATGAACTTAAACGAATCGAATTCAATGACATCTTTGGTTCTTTTTTGTTCTTTTGAAAAAATGTTGCCCCACACTAGGAATTTCTCCTGTGTCGTGGGTCGCGTTTACAAACATTTTAATTCACATACACGTACAGCCAGACCCGGAACAATTACCTGTACGCCATACAACTATTTGTCCCGTGCGAGAATTGAACCCACGACATTCGACTCAGCAGTCGATCGCTCAGCCACTGCGCCAACCGTGCCGTCAATTATAATATTATCGTAATCCCTTCTCAATCTGTAGTTCACTCTTATTAACTTCATTTACTTTTCTAACTTATTCATAAAAAACAATTCCTCTTACCACAATTCACGTGATAATCTTGTGAACAGGTAGTTATAGTAACCTATTTGTATTTTTTCAACCGACTTGAAAAAGGGGAGGTTCTCAATTCAATGGTTTTTTTCTTTCGTAACTATGTAACGCGAATTCTCCGCAAATTGTTGTTTTATTGGATATAACGTGTTATTGGAAATAGTGTGAAGTAAAAAATATTTTGGTTGGTCTCATGAATTTTGATCAAGTTGTGATCCTTTACTTTAGATATATTTTTTTTATTATAATTATTATAATTAAATTAATTAATAGTAAGTATAAAAATACAACAAACGTCAAAAAAAATATAATAGTTTCGGAAGTCGGTGGCAAAACATTGAAAGAAACAAAACAACCAAAGCCACAGACTTCCAAAACTATTATTATTATACCTCATGTTGTACCTCATGTGTTTTAAATCTAGTAGTTACCTAATTGTGCCCTGTGGAGAAACTTAGATGTCTAAGTTACTTAACTCGGTGATGACTTGTATGGACAAGGCATCACCGAGTTAAGCCGTCGAAAAAGGCTTAATTTTTTTAGGTCTATTTAAAACAACGCAGAAAAAAAATGTAGGTAGCAAGTGAAAGCAATTACTAAGCTGGAATGATGAAGTACTGACGTCATTAAAGGGTGTTTTGGCGAAGCATTTTAGGTTATAATTCTACAAAATAAATTCCCCAGCAAAAACCTATCAGTAAACAGTCATTAGACTCATCCATAACGGCCGTATAAGCAAACATTTCTGGCGTAAAACAAAAATAAAATATAAAACCGTCCATCAGCCGGACGGCTGGACGGTTTAGCCGTATCTTCCGGCCCTGACCTCCGGCTTATCGACGAAGTTCATAACACTCTTTATCCTGTATCGTGGATGAACAAATTTTTTGTAAGTACGTCAAACTTTTCGATAAACCGACCACCGAGTTGTGGATATTGATGGAGGTAAGATGGGTTATTTCCTTTTGTTGATTTAAGTAAGATGGAGAATGAAAAATTCTACCATAGGGTCTTCTTCAACATTCTCATAATAATATGAAATGAAACATTCATATTTTTTGTTAAAATAAATGCAACAGTGAACATGAACAACAAGAACAACACAACAACACAATGCAACAACGGAAAAAACGTGAAGTAATATATAGTATTTCTTTCTGTATCTTAGCAATATTAAAATATAGAATAGGATTTGAAGAGTGAAGCTACTAAGCATGAGTACCTAAGTTTGATTCCCAGGTCGGACATTGTTATTGGGTTTTGAATTAATGCCCGGTTGATGGCAAAATGCTATTTACGAGGGACTTAAACGTAACTGGCGAAATGTTCGTTTTCTATCTACACCTCTGTCTAACCCTTCGGGAAATACATGCGTGATTATACGATACAATTAGGACACAATTTTAATGTTGACCTCATTTAATTAAACAGACATGAAACAAAAGCTTTGTGTAGCCTAACACGGCTGGCAACGTAAGGCTCGCGCACATCCACCAACGAACGGGGATCCTCTGTGAGACTAGTTTGAAATATGTAATTATTCTCACAGAAACATTTATTTAGTTTTTCCTAAGGGGCTAGAGTTTAAAAATGTTGGCGAGCCTTAAGCCTCAGGCTTCAGGTAGGAACGATACGATGTACAGAGACAGATATATTTACTAATGAATAATAATTAAATATTAAACTATCCCACTGCACGGCAAAAGGCCTCGTATCATACAGAGAAGGCATGATCATTGATCTCCACGCCTGCTCAAGGTGGATTCGTCAATCTGCCTTATTACTACAGAATTAAATAAAATTATTATGATAAGTCAAGGTTTTCTCCCGATATTTCCCTACACCTACGTCATATTTCCAAGATAAACTTGGGACGTACAACCGAATTACAAGAGTCACGTTGGTAGTTACCTAGATGCGAACCCACAACCTCGCGCGTGAGAGGCGAGGCCTTAACCCTGGGCCGTTAGGTCAAGGGCAGATCTTTCTGAGTCAGTACCTGAATACGTCTACCAAATTAGGATCAATTCTGTAAAATAACTTTTTATAATCTAATATACTGACCCTTGGTCAGTATATCAGTAGATCCAGTATGTATTTCTGAGAGGGACCACCATTTCAAATGGACCTTGGGCCAAATGCCCCCCATAGTTTTGTATTATGTTGTTTTTGGGTGATCTCATTCTTTGTTCATGAAATACAAGAATAACAAAAAAAAAATGGATAACATCTGCTGGTGTTTCTGGGATATTTCCTCTTATCTGTTGCCAATTTTACAGTTTTTTGTTTTATTTAAGCCCTTGTGCGCTTCTCCCTTATTTATTTTTGGATTTTACCAGTACTTTATGGGTTTTGATGTCTCCCTCGCTTCTAACATGTGTACACCAAGATAAAAAGTCCATAATTATTGATCTTGAATAGTAAGCATCATAAACAAAAACGCTCATCTACATCCTCATTACTGAACCATCTTCTCATAACCAATGGTGGCTAACAGAATATGTTATAGACCAATACCCATTGGGGCCTCCCTATCTAGAAAGGCCTCTATGCTCGTTAATACTCTATTCTAAAACCACGACTCGACTTAGTGGAAGTTTAAGACGTTTACAACCATATACACCTAAGCACAAAGCCGAACTTCCTTGAGTAAAACAATAAACACGTACCAAAACAATACGTTGGGAAACTTCCGACCCTCGGTAATCGCTGGAGTATTGTTTCCCTATTAAAAAACATTGGCAGCACCGCTTCTACAAAGCACCAACTATCTTAAGTGAAACTCCGCAAACTTCCCCAACTTCACTGCGAGTCGCTTCCGTAGTTTGCAACCACTAATCATTTGCTACAAAGGGATATCTTGTGTTGCATTAATTTTTCTTTGTTTTGATACTTTTATAGTGGTTCCATAGAAACATTATAAATGAGACAGTGAGAGTTCAAAAAAACAATCTTTTTTTTTTTTTTTTTAACTAAACTTTGTTCGAATTCCATTGGAATTGCCATGTAACACAAAAGAACTAGACTGCATCGTAAAGGTACAAAGAGGAGAGTTATTTTTACCCACTTTTACTGTCAAATGTATGGACTGTCTGGACAAGTTCACTCAAATCTATGTGGTTTCATCCTCAAAAGACAATCTCTTACACTATTTGCATGGTCCTCATTCACTTCCTCTTTCTACTTATTTAAAATTTGCTGTGCCCGACAGGGTCCACGATTCATCATCATCCTCCTGCCCTTATCCCAATTTATTTGGGGTCGGCGCAGCATGTTTTCTTCTTCCATACATCTCTATTTGCCGTCATCTCAAGGGTCACCTCTTTTCTTGCCATATCATCTTTCAGGGTCCACGATTGTTTCTATTAATATTTCTTATTTTCATTTTACCACCTGTAAGTGTACATCATGGATTGCAATAAATGATTTGATTTATGATTGATCTGCCCAAGATAATGTCTGGACCTTACGGTGTATCTTCTCAGAATAATCGGCTAAGAATAACTGACCTTACGCAATCTTAATTTGTTTATTTTTATTGCTTGACGTGTGAAAGTGTTACTTAAAACCAACGTACAGAAAAAAAAGATAATTTAACACCATCATCATCATCATTCTCCGCCTACCCTTATCCCAATTTATTTGGGGTCGGCACAGCATGTATTCTTCTTCCATACATTTCTGTTTGCCGTCATCTCAGAAGTCACCTCTTTCCTAGCCATATCGTCTTTCACACTATTCATCCGTCGTTTCCTAGGTCTCCCTCTAATCTTGTAACTCTCCACATTTTTACTCAAAACTTTTCTCACAACATGATCCTCATTCTTTCGCAACACATGTCCATACCATGACAACCGATTTCCACACAACTTTTCGGTCACAGGCGCCACATCAAGACTTCTTCTTTTATATTCATTTCTTATTCTATCCATTTACGTAACACCACACATTCCCCAAAACATCACACAAAATATAATTTATCATTCAGGTGAAACAAATTTAATAAGCGGAAGGTAATATTGGTATGGTTTTATCAAATCATAGTACCTTAGTTACCTTTGAATCGTTAAGACTTGAGAGAGAAAGAGGGAAAGCATTGGGAACGCTTTCTCAATTCATATTATTCAAGGAAGCAAGAGACTGAAATGTAATCCAACAAATTGTTGAGTAACTTCCTTCCCACATATTTTCCAATAATAACTTTGCTATTACATGAGACACGACTGATACAATGTTAAGTGTAAAGGTTTTGTTTACACTCTAACCACACTGAAGAGCAAAATAAAATATCCAGTAATATTTATACTAATACCGGTAAAACGGGGAGAATCAAAACGCCGGGGCGAATCGAAAGAAAACTTTTAATGATATTTGACATTGATTAAATATTATTTTTTAGTACACAGACCTCGAAATGTTAAAAAAAATAACACTCATTCTAGGCAACAAACAATAATTAACGCGAAAAGTCCCTTCAAAGTTTTGTTTGTATTCACTCCTGCGTTCTATGAAGAATGTTTTACGGTATTTCTGGAGCCACGGCAGATAGCTCCTTAAACGTTAAAGCAATATTCAAATTTATTTTATAACGCATTCAAAAAACACCGAACTGAAACAAAACAAGCGTTTGAAAAAAAAAACACAAATAAATTGCTTTAGGCAATTGCAAGTGGCTTTTTTATATTGCTCGTCAGTGTATATCTCTGTCTATTGGTTTTCTTTGTAGAACTTTAGTGTTAGGTACTGATCAATCAATCAAGTCAGATAAGAAACGTACAGCAAAACCTAAGGCTAGGCTTATCAATTGAGGCCTGGCGTCAATCACTGTTATGTAGTACCAATCACAATGCTTTTTGTTACGTGTGCCACTGCCCTAAATGAGACCAACGGCAACGGGAAGATGGCCAATGTCCTATGACTAGTTCTCAAGTGAATAAGATTTGCTATTGTTATGGCCGGGTGGGCGGTTGTTATATTAGTAAGTTTTATTATCTGTATAATTATAATATATAAATATTATAATTATACAGATAATAAAACTTCAATAAAAAACAAATCTGATGGAGAAAGGGTGGAACAGTCTAGTCTTTAAGATTGAGATAATTTAATTATTCCCATATAATTCTTATGATATCATGAAGTAGGTAAACAAATCTTAATTTCAACTAATATTATAACTAGGAAAGATTTGTTTGTTTGTATTTTTTTTCAAAGGCTTCAATCCAGACGAGAGTGTCTGAGTGTAGGTTTGTATGAGAGACCGATCCACAGAGGATTGCACCTGGGATATTTCATATCTGACCAGATCAACTTATTACCAAATTCAGTATACTCCGCAATTGAGCATGTTGTTGCTATACCCGTATATAACGCAATAGAAGCGCCAGTATGAGGCTCCGCAAACAGCCAACGCACTAACAGTATCTTAAAGGCATTGTCATCTTTAACACCCATTGCGTTGTATAGGCTCGTTTCTTATATCTAACCAACAGACAATAGAATAACAAAAATAAATTGAAGAAATGCCTTGAAAAGGTATTTTAAGGACATAAGTAGAATCACCGGGAGAGGACCTTCTCGAAGGACTTACCTACGTTTTCCTTATTGGTGATGTTCTTGACAAAGATCTCGCAATCGGTATGCGTGTATGACCATATGAATGAACGTAAACGAAACAAAAGGATCGTAGTATGTGACGTTCTGTAGTTTCTGCCTTTTTTTCCCATGGGGGTCTATGGGGAAAAGACGTGAGTTGTGTCTTCAAATCATATTATATACATACGTATGTAATATCATTTGAAGGGCGTATTTGTTACTTTATTTTGTAAGAATCATGTTACTTCTTACTACCTCTCCCTCTCTTAACTACAATCATCATGCTGGTTATCCCTCGTAAAATATAAAATCGGCTTAACGTGCCTCGGAAAGCACATTGAGCTGGTGGACCCGGCTGTCATTTGTAGATCTTTGACAATCAAACTAAAACAAAATAAAACACTGATATTCAGCTGTATCCGATTAGGGTGGAAGCCGACCCCAACATAGTTGAGAAAAGGCTAGGCAGATGATGATGATGATGATGATGATGGTATGAAATTGTTTTGTATCGGTGACCTTAGAATAAGTTTATTAGATTATCTTGTATTCTCATGTAAGTGGCTTTTGTGTCTTTATGAGAATAAACTATTTAAACCTAAATATAAAAGGAGAGGAAAGGCATACTTACAAGTAGACAAGTATGGCCGACTTGAGCAGAAAAGGCAATACTTTTTAAATAAACTTCACATTATATCGCAAAATGTCTTATTTATTATCAAATGAACTGAGATTGATTAGCCACACACAATGGATCGGATGCCAACATCATAAAAGTTTGACCCTCCGCAACAAAAAGTATCCCAAATTCGTCATGTCCAATTTAAAGGTCCTACAGCTATAAACTTTATCGAAGCAATTTGTTTTACAGGGATGAAAACATTAGTCTGTCTGGTTTTTTGTCCTTTTCTATTATCGAGCTCTGATGGCCAGGGTCTAGTTAGGGTACGAGGTATTCTAACGTGACGCTAAGTGCCTTGATTGTTCATCAGATTCTTTTGTTTTTAAACAAAAGATGACGAAACAAGAGAACGAAATTTGAATCAAAGAAGAGCTTCATTTTTAAGGTGGTTGTACACCGGCAAGCCGAGGCGTGGATTGAAATTTGTAAGGCAAAATTTATATACACGCCCTGCCTATCTTTGGTGTAATAGATCTGGAGTATTGAAATATATATTAGTATAATATTTAACTTTACTACTGTTAGAATAGAGTATTTATTTACTTTTTAAAATGGATATACAAATCTCGCTCCGACCATCAAAGACCGGCACGGTCTCTCTCCGGTATAGCAATGGACATCTTTCAATGTAAAAGGGTTAGCGTAATTTTATATTCTTGCTTCACTGGTGTAAGCCACCTTAAGGCAGCCGGTTCATTGAAGCAGAGCGAGGCTGCGGAGCGGAGAAACGGAGAAATGTTAACCAATGGGATTGCATAAAATCTCAGATGGGTACATTTCATGCAATCCTATTGGTTAATATTTCTCGCAGGCAGCCTTACTCTGCTGTTTTACTGCAACCAGGAGCTGGGTCAAGTAGTTTGGTGATATCATAAAACAAAAGTCCATCTGCCAAACATGTACCCACTCAAAAAAAGAGGTCAGAATAAGGAATGGTAACAAACCCAAATGTCTTCCTCACTTTTCCCTTTTCAATCGTCGTTCCTATATTAAATATAAAGTAACCGTTTTTCTGACCTCAAGAGGGACATGTCGTGATGATAAGTACGGAGGGGGAGGCCTCTTCAGCCACGTGGATAGGTTAGGGGCGGCCCTGCTTTGAGCCGGCCCCTGGGCCCCTTGACCCGGTAAGAGATAAAAGCATCATGATAGACTTATACGTTACATGTAGGTATGTACAAACGTCTTGAGTGGACCTCAATGTTATTTATTAAGGTTTGTTTCCGTTGAAGGGGTCAGCTACTTATGGAATTTCTATTAAGGGCACAAATTGCGAGAAAATTGATAGAATGTGTGCAAGTTACATAAAAAAATATGTCACTCAGCAGGTTTATAGATAACGTAAAAGATTTATATAAATATTGCTTTCGTATCTTACTTTATATTAAAAACTAGCTGTGCCCGCGAATTCGTCTATGTGTGCCATTTGACAAATTTTCATGGTGATATTTTTTTAGCGCGGAATCCTCATTCCTTTTCTAATATAAAATAAGCCTTAGTTATTCCATAAAACATTGAATATCCGCCAGTCAAAATCGGTTGAGCTGTTTTGGAGCTTACCACAAACAAACAGACTTTACTTTCAAACGAATGTAGAAAATGATGTTCTGATAAGCTGACACTTAAATTTTGTTCATTTGTTTTTATATACAGACTAATGACCCGCCATTGCTTCTTACTAGTCATATCTATAAGTGTGGCCGTATGTACTGTTACTATGGTACCAACCCTGGAAACGCGAAAATCAAAACAGCTGTTTCCTGCACTTCGTTAAGTAAATGCAAACATAAAATATGTATGGAGTAGCTGAGTTTTGTTCGTGATTTAAGGGTTTGCGCTGTATAAGTTAAATCTATACAAATAAATAAAATTGAAATGTCTGTTTGTAATGTCAAAATAACAGTTTTTTACTAAATGCAAGTTAAACGAAAGTTATAGCAAAAAAAAACAACTTTTAAAATTTTGCCTGTTTGTTTGAGATAATCACCGAAACAACTAGACAGATTTTGATGGGATCTACACAGACAGATAGGAATAGATAAGGATAGGAATAGATAAGGAGTAACTAAGTAAGCTAATTTTATGTTAGAAAAATAATTAGTGTTCCGCGCAAAAATAATAAAAGCCATGAAACTCCATGTGAACAGAATCGCGGGCACAGCTAGTATTAAACATAAATACACATAAACCGTACACAAAAACATCTCAATATGATAGAAATTGTATCAAAATCCACTACGCTGTGCTAAGAAGAAGAGAGTCGTTCGCTCTCATCCATTAATCTAAGGCAGTGAATAGATAGAAACCTTAAGGAAAGATTTCCCAACGGTACCTACGTTAGACCTTCACGTTCTAAAGAAGCTCAAGTTACCAATTTTCTGGACAAAATTTAATACTTGATTGTAAATTTTTCAAAAATCATTACAAGACGTGTGCCTGATATTTGTTTTACTGTTATTTATTTTTTTAAAAACAAAGTATACAGAAATCTTAAGTTAAAAAGTATTTTTATTTTTATTTTTTATTTAGAATTAAAACGTTGCCCCACACTAGGAATTTCTCCTGTATCGTGGGCGCGTTTACAAACATTGAAACTCACATACACAAACAGCCAGACCCGGAACAATTACCTGTAGGTCATACAAATATTTGTTCCGTGCGGGGTTCGAACCCACAACACGCGGCGCAGCAGCCGATGGCTCAACCACTGCGCCCATCGTATCGTCCCACAAAACCTTTGTTACAGTTTATCTGTGGGAACAGAACAGAGTCTTATAAATACATAATTATGTTTTGTTAGTGCGGACACTAAATTTGGAAAAAAAAACAAATCAAATAAAACTACTTACAAAACTACTCGTTCGTTCTCCCTCATCCATTTGTAGACAAAAATTACGTATTGTTTTTATAATTTGTTCCTAGCAAAACAAAACTTTGATAACTTATTGACTTCTGTACTTAATGAGTCATTTTTGTATGACTAATGCGTCCATTGTTATTTTATAATGTAGATAAGATTGAGTAATGTTGCTCAAAGTAAGTAATTGCAAGCAGACGGACCGAGAATCGTAATAAGTTTCAATATTTTATTTTGCCCGTAAGTAATGCAAAACCGTGTATGGCCCTTATTACATAAGCTCAAGACACATCAAGCTATCCCAAACCAAATGTCCCCAATTGAAAATGAATCTTATTCTTTAGTAATAAAGTTGAAATACTATAAAAGTAATTTGACAGATTGGGGTAGCTTGATGTGCTGGCTACAAATGAGGAAAAATCCGAAGGAAAATTTCAACGCCGCGCCGTACTGGCGAGTTTCCTTCCACCCTGTATATCATCACCTGTCTAACCATTTCCCTATGTTGGAGTCGGCTTCCAATCTCATCGGATGCAGCTGAATATCAGTATTTAACATGGAGCGACTGCCTATCTGAACAGCACCACCAATTATGACTATCCATTTATAGTATACGCTATAGACTTCGGCATCATGTCTGAACTTTTATGTAAGTACCTACAATCCTATTTCGTTTACCTAGCAAGCGGAGCGTGAGTGTCTCCACATATAAATTAAATTAAATTCCACGTCTTCATTTATTTGCACGTGTAGGTGATTGAACCACGATTGAACGAGCTTGTAAATGTCAGCAGATACAAAAATAGATATATTTATACAGTGTTATCAGGTACCTAAACTTTTTAATACATTTTATGTGTTTCTAAACTTATGTTATGAATAGGAAATATTTGATTGTTTTTAGTATGTTTGTTTGTAATGGATAAACTCTAAAACTTGTAAACCGACTTTAAAAATTATTTCACTTATGGAAAGCTAAATTATCAGTGAGTAACATAAGCTATATTTTATTTTCAAAACTACGCTATGCGGGGAGATTAAAGTTTGAATAAAAAAGTACGAACTCCACGCGGATGGCGATGTGCTTGAGTGTTTGAGGTACATAAGGGTTCCCCTTATAAACTAGAGGTGGCTCCTGATAGAAGTAACTGAAGGATGGAAACAAAAATTAAGTGCACATAAGCTAGTGGTGATCCCATAATACAAAAAGCTGTTGTTGCGTTTTTTGTGAACGACAAATAAGTAGTTGTGTGTATTTTAAGTTACAAACAAAAAACATACTTTGTTTCTCGGAGCTTCTTTGAAAAATACTAACTTTTTACTTCTTACCTGTACATGGTCTGTCACAAACCAAACAGGTTTTTGAAAAATTTTCGTCATTTATATTTGACGCTAATTAACGTTTATTCTCGTAATTTAATTTGCTCATAATTACTGATTACATAGAGTTTATTAGTAATTATATTTAAACAAAACCTTATTTATTTCTTTAAAACGATACAACTATTAATATATGAAGAAATAAAACAAAATAAATAATCACAGGGCATCGAAAAATTCATCCGCATCGCTGTCAACGGGAAAAGGCTGGCAGCATTGCCACGTTGAATGGCAATGCCGATTCTTTGGCCAAAAAAAGACCAGCCCTCTGGTCACGTAAAAAGAAAAACAAAACCCAAAGTGACACTTCCTTACAGAAATCTCTTTAGTAAAAGAATTCAAATCCTTTTAATGTTACCTTAAGCTTAAGGCCTTAAGCTTAAAGCCTAAGGCTTACCATATGTTTACGACTTTTGTTTACAATTGCATAATATATCTCTTAAGACATATAATGCAATTGTAAAAAAAAATCGACTGGTGACTCCCCTCACCTATCTTATCGAGAAACACGATATCAATTTTGTTAGATCTTAAATGAGTACCAACGTTTAGTACTAAATGAGTCGACTTAAATGTTGTTACACTAGGAGAATTATCCGCTAGTTCTACTCCTGTTTAGTTCGCAATCGCTGGAACTAGTGTTAGAGTAAATGCAAACTGGAAAAACAAATATTTGTTTCAGAGTATCTGTGGTTAGTTCCGCTAATGGTGGACCCTGTCTTGTGGTACGGAACCACTTTATTTGTTTACTACAGCTTTAAATGTAAGACATTTACTGGATTAGAGTTCTCTTCAGAGTGTTTTTAAGTGTTGATAGAGATTTGTGATTGTATTTTGATTTATCTTACACAAAATACTATACAATACAATATAACTTAAATAAATGGATAAATAAATAAATAACTGGAGAAATATGTGTGCACTATAGAGGTACGCCTCTGCCTATCCCCTACACAACTAACAAGTGTGATGTTAAGTTTTGTATTTTTGATTTATCTTCTACATAGCCTAGCTTATTCCAATTTTCTCAGGGTCGTTATCCAGTTTAACTAGATGCAGCTGAATACCAGTATGGAGAGACTGCCCATCTTATCTCCACAGCCCGGTAACTGGGTAACACGATAACCCTTGCTAAGACTGGTTGACAGTTTTTTGAGCTTTTCAGTACCCGTAGCGACTGTCAAAGATTAACAAATGACAGCCGGGATCAACGGCTTAACGTGCTTTCCGACGCACGGAGAGGTCCCAGAATAATTTGGATGGTCACCCATCCACGGACCGACCTCGAATAATGTAGCTTAACCTTGCAGATCGACCTGTGTGGTTGCAATAACTTAGCCACGAGCTCCTATGATTGCTGTTTAAGACAGCAAATTTCCGTGGATGACTCAACAACTTTTACAAAGATATAAAAACAGTATGATTTAGTATGCTGTCATGACACAACTAACTACATAAGACCTAAAAAAACATATTTTTGCGATCCCCTGTGAGATAGGGGACTTTAGATTTATTGTACAAGTTAGATTTCCAGCCCGTAAGAGAGATATTACTCTTAGGTCTGGGGTGAAACTATGGGGAAACGTTTGTATAAAGTCGGAAATACTGAGTATAGTAATAATTTTGAAGATAATGAACGTGAACTGAGATAGAAAAATAAAAGAAAAGTAGAAATAAATTGAAAATATCACTATAGCCCGGATTTGAATCCATCACCCTCATACTTGGTAGGCGAGACCTTAACTATTGTACTATCACCTTTCAGTTTGTATAGTCGGTGTAAAAGTTATCTCGCGATATTAAAGTTGTCCGAGCGATTGAACATATGTTTAGGTATATACAAGAACATGTCGGGCAGTAGCCCACCAGACACAACACCCGTATGATCGCATGATCCTCTCTTTTCAATGGTGAATGCAGCAGATCTTTACACCCTGTTCCTTATACCCCCAAATGTTGATGAATTGAAAGCTGATTTATTTTCCCTTGCTTTACATCATCTAAAATCTAAATCTTCAGAGCGTAT
This sequence comes from Phlogophora meticulosa, assembly GCA_905147745.2. Lineage (NCBI taxonomy): Eukaryota > Metazoa > Arthropoda > Insecta > Lepidoptera > Noctuidae > Phlogophora > Phlogophora meticulosa. Next base: position 15,346,295 of record LR990523.1, read on the forward strand.
TAGCTTCAATTTGGAAGTTTTATAAATGAGGCCCCAGTTCATGTACATGGGTATTTGAAATACCTTTGAATGGCAGTTTCTGTACTTTCGCATTAATTAAAGTGAATTGAATCGTAATGTATGCGTTGAACGGGGTCCAATTAATTTATTTACTCCTCATGTTAATTGCTTTTCGAATATTGATTACATTTAAATGTCAAGTATTAGTAGTGATATTGATATATTTTTCTTTATATAGGTTCAGTGGAAGTACGTACTTACATAACATTTTAAAGTGTATTTTTTTTTGTTTCAGATATCTCCACAAATTAGCAATAATATGCCATAGTGTTCAACAAAGTGTAAATAAAAATGTTTCCCATAATGACTTTTCGGCACAATCGTAAGTCCGCTGCGGCGGTTGGATCGTTACTGACGATATTTGTGTGTGCAGTCTTTAAAGTAAACTCGGTGGAGGGGAGAGAGGAATCACATAAATATACGATAGACGAATTATTGTCTATGAACTTTGAGCACAAAGATTCTGGAGACCTTGGAATGGACCCTTGTAAAGCTGGTAAGTCATAATTTAATAATTGTAGGTACTTAATTATTGTTATTTAACAGTGAACTGTCTTTAATTCGTTGTAGTTATTCTAATGTTTCGACGCCATATTTTAGTTTTTTCAAAGGTACCTAAGGAGGTTTGTTGATGGAGAGAATATGTTTTTATTTTATTTATACAGTTAGTCATTTACAGAAATATTTTCCTTTTAATTCAAAAAAATATATTCCATATATTTCAGAATCATGAATCTTAAAAACAAAAGCATTAGCATTTCATAAAACTCACAGATCCGAAAGAGATAAACTCGTTAAAGATTGCCCTTTGACGAGTAACAAAGATCTCTTTTTCAATAAAAATCAGTAGGTGTCGAACTTTTTATATCTGTTCTCGTAAAATGACAGTTTTAGACCCTCATTTTTTCATTGTCGCTCATATAAATCCGTAGCACGAGCACGAGACAGATATCAAATGTCGACAAATTCCTCGCTGACATTTTATGATGCAAAAGGTAAGGAAATGTGAGTAAATTCTGAAATTGAAAACTCTGCCGGCTTAGTGGTTGGGTTCTGCTTTTTGAAGCCGGTATTTTTGATAGTCTATCAATTAATAGTTCTTTTTAGTACATAGGTATTGTTGAACATGATATTTATCTTAATAGTTATTATGGCTGATAAAGTTTTTTGAACGATCATAATTATTACCACCATGTATGCCATTTCTTATAAGCATATTACCTATTAGCTTAAATTTATTTTTATTCAATATTTAATTATATATTTTATATCCTGTTTTATGTGTTTGTACAGCCATTTGGTTGACACGACCAAAAACCTGTTTTTTTCTACCCTATAAACGGCAAAACATACATTCCCTGTTCAATTTGCAAATTTCCACCATGCAAATAATTTGTAATGTATTTTAAGAACTATTCATATAGGATAATGTCCATAAAAAATCTGTTTGGTTCGAAAGTTGGATTACTCAAAAATACGGTAAATCAAAAATGACGACGATATAGTGCGTTGAAAAAGCGAAATTTTACTAAGAAGTGACGTCAGAAGCCCCTTATTTTTCTTTAAAAAAAAAACGTTGCCCCACACTAGGAATTTCTCTTGTATCGTGGGTGCGTTTAAAAACATTTAAACTCACATACATAAATAGCCAGACCCGGAACAACTACCTGTAGGTCATACAAATGTTTGTTCCGTGCGGGTATCGAACCCACAACACGCAGCAGCCGATGGCTCAACCACTGCGCCAACCGTGTCGTCAAAACTTCTAACTTCTACTGAACTTTGATGTGTCTTTTCGTTTTTATTGATTTGAGTGAGCAAAAAATACGTGTCCAATATTTTTTGTTAATTTAACTGACGGACCAAATAGATAATTCCCTATTGTAGGCAGTATATTTTGTATGTGAAACTCCTTCAAGACTTTTATTAAAACATGAGTGCAGCTTTATTGTTCGCTTTGTAATTTCAAGCTAATATAATGAAAAGCTTCCATTAAAGCCGAAAGTTTTCAATACAAAAAATGAGGAACTACTTCAACACATTAAAACTTTTTTTACTTAACATTAACAGCATTTACTTAACCATACAAAAGCCCCAATACAACTTGAAGGTATAAAGTTAAAATACGTAACAGCAAAACATTTTACGAAACATAATCCATATCTTTATACCAGCGAATCCGTTTGACCGTTTGTATAGACGATCGCGTTAAACTCTGCCTCCCTAACAATATTGCCATCACCGGGCGTCGTGCAACGTGGGGCAATGGCGGGCAATTGGAACAAACAAACCGTGAAAGGACGTCGGGCAGATAGGTCGAATTTACGTCGTGGACAGCTTATAATTCTCGCTGATTACCTTCGCACGGATTTTGACACAATTTCCACTGCGGTGTGGTGTGAGTACTAAGTGACAGCGAGTTCAAGGTAGCAATACAATATTATTTTTGATTATGTGATTCACTACCAGAAGAAAATATTTTAACAAACTATTTTAAAAGAGTAAGTGAGGAGTTTCTTGCCCATTCTACTCCATACAAATTATCTTTTGGAAGGGGCAACTAGAAACATTTTAGTTTTTTATTGTACTTTTGACACTTTTGAAAAAGTGCCTTTTTAATGGTCTGGTTGAAATAAACGAATATTTGACTTTACTTCCAAAATACTAAAGGCTTTCAATTGTTGTGTTATTTTTACTATTCTTCTTCGTAGCTTATTGAAAACCGTATTTATTGACCAGATTCTGTTTCAGCTCTCTGACAAAACAGGGTCTTGCCGTAATGAGGTATTTACTACAACTCTAGGTTATATTGAATGCCTTTTGGAAATGGAATTGAATAAAAAAGAAAAATAGGACCGATGACCATAAAAAAACCTGCTAAATCTTATTACTTAGACGTCATTTTTGAAGCGAGCGGAGAGGGACTGTTTTATCGTCCACCGTTGATTTCGGTTTTAGCACTTTTTAATGGTACCTCCCTGGCCGAGATTTAAATACCCAACATTGTCCGCCTTTAGAGGCCGGAATAGTTTCAACAGCCTTTTTGAAACAGTTAAAAGTTTAAAATTTCCCTTTTGTGTGTTTAAAAATATGGCGTTAAAAAGAGTTTTTAATGTTTGTTGGTGACTGGGTCACTGGGTAAAATAATATGAACACGTTATTATATTCTTGTGACATTTTGTAGAGATTCAGCATTGAATATTGCATTGATTTACTTTTTTTAAGTTTGTTTTTGTATTACTACATAGATCCATGTACGTCCATTGAGGCAAATGTTTCTTTTACATAAAATATGATCTTGTTTATTGTCAAAATAGACCCTATTACCTATGACAAAAAGAAACAGCACTTCTATGCACAGAATGACAACAACATACAACGCTTACCTATTTAGTATGTAAACTATCTACATCACATACGCAGTCAAAGACAGATTTGTGTTTAGGTATGCTGGAATGTAACCCACAACCTTGATGTTGGGGTAGCACATTCCAACACGCTATGTGGGAACTGGGACTCCGCATTTCAATGTTTTGTTTTTACATGGTGATGTAGTCTTACGTACCAATTAAACTAACACAAACATCAAATATTTTTGTTCAAAATTGGCACAATCATTATAACTAAATTATAATTATAACATTAAACTGTGCCTGTATTAGGGTCCGCTCTTCCATACCATGGATATATTTTATACTAGCTGTCAGTAGATTTAAATAGTGTACTGTGTACGTGAGTGATAAATGTCTGTGAACGTCAGTCCACTTTTATTGGTTTATAATATACTAGCTTACCCGGCGAACTTCGTACCGCCTCAAAAGTTTAGTTACACTGCCATCTGTTAGAAATGTATAGAACTGATTATAGGTAAACATTTAATTTGAAATAAAATAAAAATTTAGAGGTCACTAATCGAAATAAAAACTGTCCTATCTTTTAGGTTTGACCAAAATACACACTGTGAGCAAAATGTTACTACGGTTTTCGGTTTAGTTTCGGAGACCATAGCGCACAAAAAACGTGACACGTAATGTGTGTAATGAGAAAGTATGTAGTTTTTACGTTTTAATGTAGTACTAAGTAAACTGAATAAAAAGGTACATTCGTAGTTTAACATAAGAACCCAATTTATAACAGTGTTGGTTTTATATTGGTTTTTGTTACGATAAAATTCAGTCAAGCAAATTCATTTCATCACAAAAAGTAGTCGCTGGATATTTTACGGAGTCGTTTCAGCCAGTGCCAAAAGTAAATATTTAAAAAGCGAAACCCTCTCCATCTGGCGAACAAATAAATAGGGCTGTCCGTTGGCATTTTAAAATAAAATAAACAATTAACGCGTTCCAGCCCGACGAATGATGGAAAGACTGTCAAAGTTTATCGGCACGAAACGGTCGCACGGCACTAAATTGGAATCTGGCACTCTATAAACCTTTAATGTCAATAAAGCGGTCCCTCATCAAGTGAACCGTAAAAATCGGTAGAATGCCGGTTTTTTGACCACGACGTGACGATGAAAATGTTTTTTTTTTTACTTTTTTCAATGTTTTTGATGGTTGTCGCCTGCAGTGTTGCCGCAGATTGCGTGAGAAATATTTAATACTTATTCAAAAAGGACTGTGAAATTCAATCGAACTGTTAATATACCCATTCGGTTCTTAATGAAAACCAGTGCTGAACAAATTCAAATCAGTGTTTATTTATCTTTGTGATTCCTTTTATGCAGATTTTGTTAGTCCCATAGCAGTTTTCAAATGAAATATTTAAATAACTATTTTGCATAAAATTGATGAAGCGTAAAATGTTAGTCGGCGAATCTTTCGTATTTCGTAGATGAAGGCGCTATGCTACGCTTGAACAGCTACGCGATTAAAACTCGTAGCACGTCGTAGCGTCGCGTAGTGCGTAGCTTCACTTTCATTTTGTTTGGAAAGCATTTTATATCAATTTCATAAAAATAAGGAACCTTGATATTGAAACTGCGTACCTACTCGGGTTTTTTTTTTGTTGTTCTTGGGACCATACAACAAATCAAACTAACATAATATAGCCCCTAACATAAATTACAACAATAACATAGTTATTAATAGTATTGTTGTATTGTTAGACGGGCCGATTTCCGCAACTCCACGACGACGTAGCGCGTTAGTTATTAATTAAAAGTTTTTTATGGTGTACAATAAAGAGAGAGAGTATATTCTACTCTAACCCTTAACATATTTTTTTAAACATAATATTTAGCTACCTATTTATAAAAAAACGAACTACATATAAATCAAATTTTAATCAATCAAAATTTATCAGAAAAGAACAGCGGAGTAGTTAGAAAAATACATAATTTCCACTTCCCTCCATATCAAGTAGGAGGAAGAACAGAGCTAGGCCAATAGGCACAAAGGGACAGCTGGGTTTACAACTGGGTTAGGCCCAGTTGCCTAGCACTATGGTAACAACAACAACAAGGCAGACAACTATGATTGTTTGTATACTAACTCAATAAGCACAAAGCCCTCTAGTTTTCATTATAGATACTCACCTCATTTCCCCACCTTCCTAGCAATTACTTGTGGGCGTTTCAAAAAACCATTCACTACAATATTTAATGGTATCTCTCGCGAGCAGACCCTGACACAATTAATTGCTACTGGATTTACCACTTAAATCCAGTATTGTTAAAGTTTAAGTTCCATTGGAGCGAAGTTTTCAACAAGCATTTAGTTTTACGTAGGTATGGAAGAAATTGTATTTTGTATGTGTATCTGTATGTTCAGGGATCTTGAATATTATGAAGCTCACTTTAGTCCTAATTGGGGTCAGCAAAGGCATACATTTACGGTTCTAGATTCAAACTGTTTTTGGAATCATTTCCAACTTAATTTTAATCGCTGGTTCAGGACATGATTTGAATAAAAAAAAAAAATTGAAAATCTCCCCGCAATGACGATAAAAAAAATCTCGACAAAAGATAAGATTGGCAACCGGAGCCGGGAAAGCTTTAATAATTCGATACTGCGTTTACAAAAATCTTTGTATGCACACGCAATATCAATACCGTTTACAAATTGCATCACAATGTCGTATTGTAATTTGTGTGGAGAAATAAAATCCGCGCATCCGTCACGGCTCTCGGCGGGCTCGTTACAATTGCAATCCCGCGCCGTGACTTTCATACTGAAAGATATCCGCGTCACGGCTGATATTAACGGTATGAGATGCCTACATACGTATGGTATTGTTTACTATACGGACCTTTGGGTTCAAGCGTTTTGCCATACCTGCTATTGGAATCAATTACGACCGATATATATATCGATAGATACGATTAATATCCGTGTTAATTTTAAACCGTTGGGCCTAACCCAGCTGTAAACGTCCCTTTGTGCCTATTGGCCTAGATCTGTTCTGCCTCCTGCTTGATATGAAGGGAAGTGGAAATTATGTATTGTTCTAACTTCTCCGCTGTTCTTTTATTATTAATTTCGTTGTGGGATCCAAGATAGTTGAATCGTTTCTCCGGGACTCGTCGGGCTTCATTGTCTCGATATTTTTGTTGGTCGCCACTGTTGATTCTGGTTTTCAGGAGTCGCAGTGGTTTGGGAATAGTGTGGCGAGCTTAACCCAAAAAAAAAACGTTTGGTATTATATGGTATACATAGGGTGGAAGGGACATCGGCGCATATATAAGTACTATGAGTTCAGTATAGGATTCTACCCCCCTTGCGTTTAAATTTTTCGTTGGCTTTACCTAACTTCTGTTTTTTAGTAGTTAGTTTTCATTTTTGACGACCGATGTGGCGCGGCGGGCGAAGGTCCGCCTGCGACGCAAGAGGTTGCGGGTTCGATTCCCGCCTTGGGACAAATGTTTGTACGATCTACAAATATTTGTTCCGGGTGTTCTGGGTATTTGCTATATATAATAAAAATATCTATCTATGTAATGTATTGTATTAAGTATATCAGTCATCTAGTACCCATAACACAAGCTCTGCTTAGCTTGGGGCTAGATGATGCTGTGTGGATTGTCCAGCAATATTTATTTATTTAAACTGTAAAAAAATATAGACCAAAAATAGCGCGTTTCTAGCGGTGCACTATTCCTGTATGTTGCGGGTTTTTTATGGGTTAGAGTTTTCTAGCAATCAAGTTTCAACCTTTTCCCAACCATGTTAAGGTCGGCTTCCAGTCTAACCAGATGCAGCTGAATACAAGTAAAAAAAAAATAATAATAATTTGATAATTATTATTATTTAAATAACTTTCTATAACATAAGTAATACTGAATGAAAGAAACGGCAATTGTCAAGTTTTGTTAGTGAAAGTAACAACACATCTACATAATTAACTTAATTAAAAACCAAACAAATAAAACGGACAGAAATAAACTTTGTAAACCACAGGCACGTATTGTTCGCAATAAAAATAAGCCAAACATTTACCAGCGCGTAATGTATGGGAACAAATTAATCTTCGTCGGTTACGACTAGCTTTTTATGTTCTTAAGTACAAGGGTATAAAATATTTAGGGGTTAGAATTTGTCCCTGCTCGAAAAATTACTCGGGTATTCGGAATATGTATTGCGGGAATTCCAGCCTTTGGCGTCAGAATGTGTCTGTAGCCACAATGTCAGTTGTGTAAAAACACATATATTTTCATACGTATGAATCAACTGTTATTTCGGTAAAGAATACAAAGTACACTACTGAAGAAAGAAAAAGTATTTATTCAGCACAGGCTCAGGCACACAACAACTCAATATTAAAAATGGAAAACATTAAAAAAACAAAAAATATATAAAACAGTAGTCAAAAATAAGTAATATAGTATTATAAAATATGCGCCTTACGGCTGCGCTACATGGGTCCATTTTTGCAAAATTGCCAGACAACTAGTGTCTGCCGCTTGTTTTCAACTGGACCTGAGGTTGTAAAAGGTCACGGTCGTAATAGTACGTACAGTATGATGTGAGTATGTAAAATAAATAATGATGTAATTAATTACACATACATACATAAACTCACGCCTTTTTTTTTAATTTTTTTTTTTTTCGCTCCATGGACGGTTTGGTATATTAAGTATTTAGTTGGACTATAATTAAGTTGGGAAGTGAGACTATGTACAGTGTTTTTACTTTTTACTAGCTCGTATTGTCCCACTTATAAACAAAGACTATCTTACTCTCCATCCACTGTTCTCTGCCCAGAGCAGTTAAGGACCAATCTTTGTTAATGAAGTTCATTTCATCCCTCCATCTCCGTTAAAAAGTTGTGAAAAACATCACGTGATTAATTGACGAGGTCTTACGCGAAGAAAGGAGGAATACAGATGTCCATAAGTCTCCTCTTGAGGTCAGTACCTCAATTCAAATAGGCGATCTTACTCAGTAGTGAGATCACCTATAATAAGATCGTTCATGGGTCGAAGCTCTTCCGAGTATCTTCGGTTCATACCAAAATAGAGATACCAAGATATCACGATTGATATTAAAATATTTTTTCCTTGAGTGAAAATGTATGAACTATGTTTAGTAATGTGTGAACGCAAATAAATGTTTTGTGTGTTGTCTGTGGTCTTGTCTTTGGTAACGTCTTAAAAAATACACGTTCCCACGTTTTTTACACTCATGCAGTTTTTCTTTAAGTTTTAGTCATTAATTATATTTATTTTATCTATATATGTATTTTCTCATAGAATATTCTCTGATAGTATCTCCAGCTAGGATGGACTATTATAGTACCTTTTCTGTTGTTTTTATAGTTGTTTCTTCTACAAAAGCCATTAATGAAGACTTGTAGTTGAAGTACATTCACGCACCGATATTTACACTTCTAGTAGATTGTAGATTCCTTATTAGTCTGCATCATTAAGGGCTTGCGAATAACACGTACGTGATAATCGCCTGCCAGTAGCGTGACGACCAAGTAAACACTGTGCTATCGTATCACTACATCGACAATATTAATTAGTTCCTTCGTTTGAACGGAATACTAAATAGATAAACACAAACATCATCTTATCTTGACATTGATTATAATAGTCTTTGATCAAAAATAGAAACTATTCTTCCTTGTTCCAATGTTTTGAAATTGTATTCCATGACATCATGTATTCCCCAAACGGCTGAGTTGAGTAGTACCTGCAGCATACCCATATTCCGTTGTGTTTTTCAGTTCCATGTAAAAGGGGGTGAGCCTATTGCCATCAACCGGTCACACATCCAGACTCCGGGCTGCTACTGAGAAATTCTTAAAGAAAAATCCCTTTAACACATTGCTCGACCCGGGGATCAAACCCAGAACCTCACGCTTAGCAGTCGCGTTTACGAGTTCTGAAATTATTCAATTCCAAATCTGCCCTTACCAAAACATGACCTTTAATTTTCAATTCATTGGATCTCCGCGTAATATTCGAAGTGTCAACAGTAGAAAGATTATAGGTGGTAAACGACACAGGGGCATGTCCTATCTTTTATCTGAAAATGTTTCAGTTTAGCGACGTGTTTTGATGTAGGTAACTGTTTTTCAGGAAGCTTACAGGTAACGTTGGAAGGGACATCTACTCACAACCTGATGTTAGGACTTCATTCCATGATTTTGGACCCCCCAGCATTAAAAGTTTCAACTTTTCCCTTTACAGTAAACTGCAAAAAGTCATGATTTCTATCTATCCCAATGAAATTTTTAATAAAGAAGTAAATAACTTTTCAATTAAAAATCTCATCTCCATAATCCAGTTTCTGAGTAAAACGATCATACCCTTGGCAAGACTGGTCGTCAGACTTTCGAGCACATGACGGCTAGTCATGATCCCGAACATCTGACGACCGTAGTCTGACAACTGTTTTCTGGTGATGTAACGATTGTCAAAGATCTTTGAATGACAGCCGGGACCGACGGAGTAACATGCATTCTAAGGCGTCTCGGTGGGTAATGATGGTGACCACGCAGACCATGAAAATCGACCGGAGTTGCTGTTACTTCTTATCCACGAGCCCTTCAACATCTTTAATCTAATTAAGAATTTAAAATAAACACAAAAAAAAACACTTAATTATTTTCTTGAACAGTGAAAACTCCCCATCCACACATAGTTAGATTCACGCAACAATTACAAACTTGTCTGAAGTTTAATTGAAACCGGGTCAGTAGTTCCGAAGATTATCGCGCACAAATTTGCTAACTTCGTTAAATAGTTTCAGGTCCGCGTTTCTTGTACTTGAGCTTATTTATAAGAAAATCGAGTTAACATTCTTAAGAGGAATTAATATTTCTTTCACGACACGGTAATTGTTTTTGCAAGTCATTTGCAAAATTTTGTTTGTATCTTATTATACTTAACTTGATCATTTCATACGCACGATGCGTATATGTGCTGTATTTAACTAACATTTATTTTCTAAATAACTTGATGCTTGTATTCTACTAATGGTTAAGCAGAAGTATACCCATTGTACACCCACATTTGGCCAGCTATGTTTAATTCCCATGTAATAGGGGGCGAGCTTTTTGACATCAACCGCACACATTTCGTTGGTATTAAGATCAGTTTTTTGTATTAAATTACAAATGAAAATAGTTCAACCCCATTGATAGTGGTTAACAATTAATGTAACTGTCGAACAATCAATTTCAAAGCTTTTTTAGGTAGTATCTATTTAACCGATCTGCTTTATTGAGCAGTACAAATGACACAAAACATAGTCTTTGCAATTTCCTCACTGAAATCGTGAAGGTATATTTAATATCTTCGTTAGACCCACATTATCCCTAGCAATAGTTAGTGGGTAGGTAATGCTACTAACAACGCGCCACTCTGCTGCCTATCCTAGCTGCAAAAATGCATGTCGTGATGAATGGCGTTGACTGTGGGCCTTGCAGGAACTCGCGCAGTAAGAACGGCTAATATAACTTGTGTTGATAGCAAAAATATCGTTACTCTGCCGTCATGCTGTGTGGATTGTCCAGCATTATTTATTAATGCATTGTCACCTTAAGCCGAGGACAGACACGTAAAATTACTGTCTGTGTTCTTTAAAATCCGAAATTAAAAAAAGAAACTGACACCGCTTAACCACTGTGCCAACCATTTCGTCAGCTCCAGGGGACAGCTCCAGGCTCAGACCAGGGGTGGTCAACCCATCGAAACATAATTATCAATGGTTTACAAGGACATGTAAATCTGCGTTTTATACGTATGTACACCCAATCCCACCGTCCAATACACATGAGGATGGAACGTTTAAAAGTAATAACATCTCTTATCACCGTATCATTTCGGTGCGAATGACACGCAGGCACGCCGCTCAGGATATGAGCTCTTTCAAATGACAGATAAATGTCTGACACACTGCAGAACAGATTGGCAAATAAATAAATACTTCGAAAGATAGGCAGCCAAAAACTTCCTGTCCGGTACCGATTCAAAGAATCTAGATAGAATATCAAAAGTGCGAAATTATCTGCCTGTTAGGTTTTAGGCGATTATCGAGAAGAGTCACGTAAAATAGAACTACAGGCTTTGACACTTAGTATACAAGTTGATGAACTGATACAAAAGGTTCCAGTATATGGTCTGGAACCACCAGCGGCGAAATGTTTCGTCAGTCTTTTCCTTATTTTTAAGGTTTTTTACTGTTGTTTTTTTTTTGCTTTAGTCCAGAGATTTTTAATGAAAGCCATCAATTTTTATTTTTTTTATTTAAAATCTCATTGAGTTAGATGGACATAATGTTTTTTCAAAATGACTTTTTACAGTTCAAAGCAAAAAATACATAAGGAAAAAGCCTAAAATATAAGGAAAAAGACGACGAAAAACTTTGATGGTCCAGAATCATGTACCTACGGAGCTCATGGTAACAGTTAATGCGTCGATGTCCTTTCCACCCTGTATATTATTGGTTCTGAAAAGGTTTGCTCTTTTTTCTGTAAATCTTTTGAGCAAATTCGACCACACGGTTGGCGCAGTGGTTGAGCCATCGGCTGCTGCGTCGCGTGTTGTGGGTTCGATCCCCGCACGGAACAAATATTTGTATGACCTACAGGTAGTTGTTCCGGGTCTGGCTGTTTGTGTATGTGAGTTTTAAATGTTTGTAAACGCACCCATGATACAGGAGAAATTCCTAGTGTAAAAAAAAAAAAATCGAACATTTTTTTTTCAAAAACGTATCCTAAACCAACTAGGTCCGGCAGTAAATACAAATAAACTTAGTAATTCTGAAATCAACTTAACTCTCACAGACATAAAATAGATAATAGTATAAGTGCAAATAACGTCAAATTGAAAAAAATACTAGGTTTCAATTTGGAATAAGAGCTGCTGTGATGGTAGGTAGGTAGGTGATACTGTAAATCTTTATAGAATTTATTTCTCCATTTTGTTTCTCTGTCAGAAATCTGTGGTCGTCTCCCCAGTTTGCTTCAATCTTGTATGCATACTCTGACGAGTAGGTACATTATACACTTGTATAACTGGCGTAAACGGAAAGTAATTTAATACCCGAGGACGCGCGTCTCGGCGACACGCAGTCTGCGAAGTATAATCAAATTAATCGAGACACACCGAGTTGTAGGCCTGGAATCGTGGTCTTTAGCGGAGTCACACTCTCTCGTAAGTTTATATTTACAGTGTGAGGTAGACTGCCTCATTAGTACTGCGTACTGCGTCGTTGGTCAAGGCATTGCAGCGACCATGACCATTAACCATGTGAACTTCGGTACGATTACCACGTCGGGCAAAGTGTTATTGAGTTTTTCATCTAAAATCTCTCTGTATTTGTCCCGGCAGATGGTAATAGGCTCGCCCCCTGGGACTTTAACATAACTGACGGCATGTTGGTGTACTATAGGTACACTTCTGCTTGTCCCTTCGGAGAATACAGGCGTGCTCTTCTGTTATGAAATAAATACACGGGATTTTCACCAGCATCACAGTAAATAGTCTTATTTTGCTGGAAATTTACTTAGCTGCTCCTGAAAACAGCAATGCTTAGTGGTACCATTGCGTCACTCCGGTTTGTATATGTGCAATCAACCGCACGGCCAATGGGCATGACAACGATTCGACTAACACTCTTATATAGTAGCACATACGGCTAGTAATAGTGGTATTATTGTAAATGGGACAAGCCCGCCACACTATTCCCAAACCACTGCAACTCCTGAAAACCAGAATCTACAGCGGCGACCAGAAAAGCGTCGAAACAATGAAGCCCGATTAGTCTGGGTGAAACGATTTAACTGTCTTGGATCCCTCAACGAAATTAATCAGAAAATAACAGCGGAGGAGTTAGAAAAATGCATAATTTCCACTTGGTTCACACAAGGGTGGTACTATTACTGAAGTGCAGTTGCCCGTACTTACACATGCCCGAATTAGTTATGTTTATTAATTGCTGTAATACAAACGTATATCAAGCTTTCGCCCAATGCTTCCTCCAATTTTAAATTTAGATTGACCCACTTAAAAGTTTCAAGTGCCAATCAAATTTGAATTGATTTCATCTTGGCTTTCAAACTTCTTAATTGGTATAAGAGTTGGTATTTCTTTAATTTATTTTTACATCATGGCATTTGTTGGCGCAAACAACTACGACCTATGTGGCACAGCGGGCGAAGGTCCGCCTGCGTCGCAGGAGGTTGCGGGTTCGATTCCCGCCCTGGGACAAATGTTTGTACGATCTACAAAGATTTGTCGCAGGTGTTCTGTGTATTTGCTATGTATAATAAAAAATATCTATCTAGGATTACCTAGATAGATATTTTATATATACTTACTACTTATACTTACTTTTACTTACTTTATATACTTAATACTATACATTAGTATAGTATTAAGTATATCAGTCATCTAGTGCTCGTAACACAAGCTCTGCTTAGCTTGGGGCTAGATGATGCTGTGTGGAATGTCCAGCATTATTTATTTATTTAAAATAAATAAATAAACAATTCAGCCTATCAGTTTTTAGAAAGACGTTTAAATTTTGCCGAAATAGTATAACTGTTTGTCTCTGCATCACCCAAAGGTTGACTGGTAGAAAATGCCTATGGCCTTTACATTTAAATTTTAATTTACAGGATTCTAGACAAGAATCTATCATGAGAGAGCAAGAATCTGTCAATAGATGTAGGTACGAGCATGTCGAAGAAAAATTGTAGAAATTGTCCAATTGCCATACTGTGGATCAACGGAATATCATAGAACATTTTAATTGGTTGCAATAGGTAACTAGATTTTGACATATCGACCAAATGGGTTAGGTTATGTTAGAGGCGTGGGCGTGAGCGTGACAAGAGAGCTGAGCAAGCGAAGCGAGCTCTGCTGCGGGAGCACTAGGCGTGTGCTACATCAAAAATGGTTAGAACTGTGACCAGCCAGCTTTCAGCCGACCTATACAATGCAGTGGACTTTCGTTCAGTCGTAATATATTCCGGAATTAACGTTGAACTGCCGTAATAAAAATCAGCTAGAAGCTATGTAATTCAACAAATTCTACAATTTTGCTGCGACAGACACATCGCTGCCGATTCCCTTACATCTCTTTCTCTCTTATAAAACAAGTAAAGGATGGACATTTATAAGAGCTGTCAATTTTAGTTGAACTGACATTACCTAACATAACGTTCAAGTTCAACGCATAAACTAATTTGACATCTTTAACTTTGTAAATAACTGTCGCCGTCGTTTTCTCGAGCTAAATGTCTAGTTTAGTTCGTGAACAAGGGAATTGGTGCCATTAAATAATTCACTAAATTGAGGCCATAAGAACCAGAATGGCCTAACTAACATTTTTTTCTTGAACATAGGTTATTCTGCTTTTTTAAAACACCCTACTAGTAATGCGTAAAGGCCAAAACTCTATTAAAAAAAATTGTAACTTAGGCCACTCTGGTCCTTACGGCCTCAATTAATTTCAGGCCTTCCATTCTATGTCACTGTATGTATTTTCTATTACTTCAGACAAAAAATGCTAAACAGACATCTTGACAAGCCCAAGTACGGGTGACAGTTTGAATGCGCGTATTTTTTGCCGACAGTCCCAGCTCAGACGAGATGTGTGTCGTGATTTACTGCTTATAACGTTTATATATGAGCCTGAATATATTAAGGAA
Source organism: Phlogophora meticulosa (assembly GCA_905147745.2). Lineage (NCBI taxonomy): Eukaryota > Metazoa > Arthropoda > Insecta > Lepidoptera > Noctuidae > Phlogophora > Phlogophora meticulosa. Next base: position 15,361,460 of record LR990523.1, read on the forward strand.
AAGGTGGTGTCGTAATGTGTTGCGTTGATTTGATATATTATTGTTGTATAATTTTCCTGTAATAAGGACAATAAGTAAAAGTGTTTCGTTTAAGGAATGGCTGGAAGCATTTTCCTCATTCACTTCATAAATAAATTAGTTTTTATTCATGGAGACAAACATTGAAAAGAATATGTTTCGATGGTTTGGTCACGTTGAGAGGATGAATGAAAGACGTCTAACGTAAGGTATACTAATATAAGGTAGAGGTAAGCGGAAACGCTGAGAGGAGACGCCCTAGAAGGAAATATACTGACCTTATTGGTGAGCTTGTATGTCCAGATGTATGAAGGGGAAGAGGGTTGAAGAGGACTTCGGCAGGTATTTGCTGAAATATAGAAATTGTTCAAGAGAATCTATGGTATTAAAATATCATAAAAATATTCCATTTCTTAATATACCACTTAGAAAATAGAAACTAGTATTTATCATTATCCTCTTCCACAAAAAATAACACTAACTACTTCTTCAGTGGCATGTAGACGTATCCGATGCCTCAGTAAGAAAATCATGAAAAAAAAACTTTGTCTGAACTAAGGACAAGGGTTACATTTTTAAATAACACTAGTCTCCATACTAACATTCCCTGTGCCATAGAGACTAGTCCATGAGGCTGTCTCGTGTAGTTTCAAGATACTGCTGGATCAGATCATACCAATCCCGTGACAGTACTTTAATAAGTAACATAGTCTATCAAACACAAAGCGAGGAAGTACTTTAAAAAAAGTTCCAAAGCACTCCATATCTAGGGTTAAAAGCCGGGTTCTCTTAAGCCTGATTGGTGTGGGTCATTTGTTAACCCTTCCTCCGTCTGACCTCGGCCGGAGTGCATGATAAACGGCCGAACTTAACACTCCATTTAATTTTAACTGCCGTTTGTCTGGTCTTCGGCTAATATTTCAATTGACAGCTCTCTGTGGGTACTTTTGTGAGTTTAAAATTAATAGTTGTGATGCAGCAGTTGGAGATCTATTTAATACCTAAGTTTGAAATATAAAAGAAAAAAAAATTGTCAATAAATCATAAACCTTATTCTTTTGAATTAAAGTTGAAGAACTATCTAAGAAATTTGACAGATTGGGGTAGCTTGATGTGCGTGGCCTCTGTACTATTGAAAAATCAGTTAAATGTGTTGACGTTGTAGCATGATCAGAATCTAATGTGTAGGTCTTAAAGTTATCTTCGAAATGTTCAATTGTTAACATATAATCAAATCAAATCAAATCAATTTTAAAGAGTCACTTTATAAGTTAACTAGATTTCGAATTCCGAACAGAAAGCAACATAATGTAACACTCCACTTTTAAGTATAATTTGGAATAATTTTCCAAGTAGCTATTTAAAATAACCTCAAATTGACAATTACTCAATGTTAAATCAGGAATACACATGTAATAAACTAAGAAAGCAGCATATCTGCACATGTTATAACCAATCGGAAAGTGTTCTGGTATTATCACATGCAAGCTACTTGCATACAATTTTGCAATATATTGGCATGTGTAATCCTGACTTTATGAAAGTAACTAACCTCAAATTTTACAACTCTATAACTCAATAATTACGCCACTGAATGTAATGTCAATTGGTCATATCGCATGGCTGCCATTTTTAATGTTAAACAATTTATTAATATATCGCTATCTTTTAGTTATTGTTAATTAACTTGTTTGTGTCCCGCGATAAGTTATTTTATTACAGTTGCATCAATAATTATATGTCGAAGATTCTCGTTCGTAACAACACGACTTATTTTTGCAATATTGTGTAAATATACAGATAATATCCAGAATAAAAATGATAATTCGGGCCCATTTAGATTAAAAAATTTAATCAATGTATATTATTTTTATTATTGCACTTCCTGGTGATTTTTTTAAACATATATCGAATAAATAGCTCATTATTATTTATAGAGGTGATTAAAATTAGCAACAACGCAAAAAAGCTATCAAATATTTTGCTGTTTTGATGACTTTATATTTTTTACATAAATTATGATACTGAGTTAGGTGTTTTGAGAAAAAAAAACCCTTATATATTCAGTTTTACAATCAAATATTTAATTCATTTTAGTGCAAATTATAGCGATATAACATAATTTCATTTTATTATATTCATAAATTAATAAATGTAAGTATCTTCTAACTTAGCTCACTACGTCATACTCAGAAACATGTTGCTACGTAACTCTTGCTTATTTAAGCAGAGCACCAAAATGCACACCGGAACAGCCCTTCACACACTGTGAGTGTGCCTACTTAAGTCCTGGCACAGCTCGCATCCAGCCTAAGGCTTAAACGGGTCAGAACTCAAACGCACGCCGGCAATTCATTAATGCGCCGCCAACCAATTAGTGCCAAGCAAAATAAAACCGGCAACGAGTGAGTCTGACTCGCCTACTGAGGGTTTCGTGTAGGAAAAATATTCGATATTTCACTGTACACATTTTTATTCGCGACTGCCAGTGTAAAGGGTTTACTTAGTAAGATTTTTGAGCGAATGAGGGCATTATTGTTTTAGACGTTTCTATAATATTACTCAAAAACGATGTGTCATAAATAAAAATGAAATAAACATTTATAAATGTACCTATTAATGTGCAAGTGAAAACTTTTCATACCACCACATTTGACCAAGTTATCCCACATTAAAATTTCAACCTACCATTTCGCCTCCAATTAGAATGAAAATAACAATTTTTCTTCAACTATTTCACTTACTATAAATAAACAAAACATTGTTTATCCTCTATCTCTATCTATTAAAAATATAAATTCAATAGAATTAGTTCTTATAATAATAAAATTAGTTGTGACGTACAGACGAAGTCCCATAAGGGTCCTATTTTACCATTTCGGTACGGACCCCTAATTATTGCAACACCGCCCTCATGTTTCATTGCCACAGCAAAAAAGTCAAAGGGATAACGCAGAGCAGAAAGCTTGGTCATTCATTGTATTCCGAAAAATTATGAACGAAATTATTTTGCGGGAGAAAAACCCTTTTTAATGAAATTACGGAGCTTTGTTCGAGTTCGTATGTTGTTTTTTATTTATTTCGATTTATTCTTGTTCGCTATTTAATCTGTGTGACACTTGATGAGGGTAAGGCTACAATAAGGCTGTGTGTACACTGTATAAGCGATTGTGAGGCGATTGGTCTCGAGAGATATCAGGTTCTACGTCTCATTGAATAAATGTTAATGTCAATTTTAAGTAAAGTCAGCTTTATGTCACACATCATTATTGCAAATAAGTATCTCTATACACTCAGTAATTCTCTCGAACAATAAAGATTTTGTATAACTACTAACAGCTTATCAGCTTGCTATTAGATGTTTAACTGTAAAAGAAAGACAGATATACCTAAATATTTTTATGTTTATCTCCATGACATAAACGGGTTTATAAATTTCAAGAAATCATGTCACATTCATTGACAGAACCCGTTATTAAGGTTCACGACTCGGTGTATAGCTATTGACGGTAACAAAGTTTTACAAAACACAGCACTAATGGATATAATATCTTTCACCCAGGGGACAAAGGTATTTATTTTTTTAACTAAAGTAAAAAGTTCCGTCATCGTCCTAGCTTTTTCACAACTAACTTCCAGTCTATCGGATACAGCTGAATCCCAGTGTTTTATAGAGAGCGATTGCCTGACCCAGCAACTGGGCAACACGATACCCATTGACAAGACTGGTTGACAGACGTTCGTGCTTCTCTCTACTCGTAACGTCGGTCACAACAAATGACACCCGGGACTCCTCCGTACCTCGGAATGCATGTTAGCATTCCAAGGTACGGAGGGGTCTCGATGCGAAATGGATGGACACTCATCCAAACACAAACCTCGATAATCGTAGCTTATCCTTCAATAGACCCACAAGCACCTCAACAAAAATAAGAAGTTTTCTCTTAAAATAAGTTTTTCTAAGCACCTCAAGTATTGTAACGCTATTTATATAGTTTGCACAAACACGTTAACAGTCCCCGGAACGAATTTCTTCATTCGCAAGGGTCAGCTCTTACTTTGATCACAATTCAGATATCGCCAACCTTTTCCCCTATCCACTTCCAGACTAAATTATTTGATGACACTTTGCAACCTGTCTTGAATCTTAAGTTTGGTTCTAGTTTGTTTTCTTGGCTGCAGCTCGGTCTAGTGGTTAGAAAGTCTTGAAATGCATTTTCATGTCATCTTTAAATTTATCAGACCTTGCGTTTCTAAACGCACTGGATCATTTAGAGTTGATAAGATATTTATTTAAACTTTATGCACAAGTTAAATAAAACCGTACAAAGACGGACTTAATACCTTAGGCATTTTCTGCCTGTTTACCATGTTATAATATTTAAGTTTTTTTCCTCTTTTAGCATATTATTTTATGTTGCCGTCTTGTTGCTTCGACTTTTAAACCTTAAATCCGTTCGCGTATTTATAAATAATATAAATAAAACGAGCTAACAAGTCTAGCAGGTAAATCGCTATAGGTAATACAACACGTCAACAGTCCACCAGAAGCGTCAAAGCACTGTTTACCGGCACTTTTTTTTACCTTTCATCAAACATTTTTTACCGGCCTTGTGTTCAACACCTCTGCTTAATCCTTAGAGGATAACACTCGCGATCGTTTTAAAAAAACCTCGAACAATATTATCCCATAGTTATTTTAGTTACTTTACTGTTACAAACGGGGATCAAAATATCCAATATCAACATTCCATGTCACTAGATTCCTATTTTTATCTCACTGATCAAATACTCTTGTTATTCATATGATAGCCAGAGTATTTCGTCCCATCATATCAAAACGTGTGTGGATATCCACTTCATATTAAATGACAAAGGTTTTTAAAATGGTAGCAAATAACAAAGGATATTCGATCCTTGTTAGTACCATTCTTCTAAAAGGTTACCGACGATGATAAAATAGGTAGAATTTTCAATTTTGTACTCAATATAAAGTGTCGGGATTTTTACAAGAAATTTCTTTTTAACTCGCTTTGATGTGGTTGTCAGGAAACTAAATAACTTTGCTTTATATTTTGTTAAGTTATCTTCAACCTTGTTTTTAGACAGAATCAGGAGAGGTAAATGGATCTGTGTTGTAAGATAAGTCTGTAAAGGTTCATCGTTTTATTCTTGCGAAGAGTATTTTAAAATGTCAGACACAGCGGGACAGGAAATCAGAACTAAATACTTGAACAAAGATTTTGAAGTACCTACTCCCCGCCAGAAGTCTGTTGACACACTCGTAATGCCCGACTGTAGCTGAGATATACACACCGCGCACATCCAAATCAATCGAAATTCTACCTCACACAAAAGAAAATAGAGTCTGCACTGCCCTGAAAATAAAAATTGCTCTACAATCCAACGAACCAAAAGAAAATTGCACTGCTGTAAGCAAAATTGAACTTTATTTCGTAGCAATAAATGTGGTATTAAGTGCAATATTAAAGTTGTATCGAGACACAATAGCATCAAATGTGGACATGGCCACGCAAAGCTGTACCTCATTTATCGATATTGTATCTACCTCACGATAGGCGATCATGTCACTCAATGTGCTCGGAAGTGGAATAGTGTTGTGAAAAGAATAGATAATGCCACTTTTATCTATTTATTTATTAGAGACAGACAGTGGTAGGTTATGGTTACACATTTTTGGCCTTTTCATTCACACTACGTGACGCGTAATTCATAACGTATGTCTCAATATTTTAGCGCAGTGCAAAAACAGGGTGTTATTATTGAGACATTACGTTTAGGTATCGCGGAGAATTATACATTTAGGTATCACGGCGGATCATCTAGGTATCACGGCGGATCATACTTTTAGGGAACGCAGCGGATCACACATTTAGGTATCATAATATTTATTTAGGTAAGTGGATAAAAATGTTGTTAAAAACACAGGTTCTATCTCAGATCTCTGACATCATCGTATTATAGTTTTGCACGATTCAAATTTCTTATCATCACGAATGACTTCAGTGAATCTTATGTTTACGCACGTGATTGGCAGTCTATCAGATTACAATAATTGCAAGTATATTTGTTTGTTATTTTATTTGATAAAGATTAATACTACAGTAATATAATTAATTATAAGACGACCTATGTGGCGCAACGGGCGAACGTCCGCCGAGGTTGCGGGTTCGATTCCCGCCTTGGAAAAAATGCTTGTACGATCTACAAAGATTTGTTCCGGGTGTTCTGGGTATTTCCTATGTATAATAAAAATATCTATCTACGAAATGTATTGTATTAAGTATATCAGTCATCTAGTACCCACAACACAAGCTCTGCTTAGCTTGGGGCTAGATGATGGTGTATGGATTGTCCAGCATTATTTATAAATATAATAAAAAACAAATTGCAATATACGACTAAATAATTGTACTAAAAAAAGTATAAGTATATGTACATCTGATGTCATCGGAATCTGGATTCCTGCCGAGTTGTTGGCAATAGGCTCGCCCCTATAACATGGGACTTAAATTAAACTGGCGCATTATGGGTGTACTTACACCTCTGACTAACCCTTCGGGGAATATTCAAGGAAGAAGTTCTACGCTAGCTATTGTAATGGGAGCTTAGACTAACATATATTAAGTAAGTACTAGCCGCGCACCGCGGTGTTCCCTGCGATTAACTTTCATCAAACGCGCGAACTCTCAAACGCGTGAATTGCAAAAATTCAGAAAACTTAACGACTATTTTATAGTCGTTAAGTTTTCTGAATTTTTGCAATATTCTGCGCATTTATCTCATTTTTACTTTCCGTAGGAACCTTCTACAAAGCATTCCAAATTTAAAAATTAAGCTAAATTAAATCGGTAAAGTCGTTCTCAAGTTACGGGAAACAGGGATTCATTTTTATACATATGTATAATTTATGTACATATATATATTGCTTGTTGGGTTCAATTTGAGACCAATTGCCTTGACTTATCTTATTTGTTGCCGTATTTTCACAGAACGTGTTGAATTGGCAACATCAGTCAAATTCCAAAATTGTATCGTTTTACCAACAACCGTGCTCCGTGGTTTTACCCATCACTAAGGGCGTGATGTTAAATAGCCTATATCCTTCTCGAAAAAAGTTTTATTTGAATTTCATGCGGCACTTCTAGAAATTAAAAAGTAATTAAATGAAATTAAAAAGTAATTAAAAGTAATTGTTCCTTTTAAACTTTCACGTTCAAACCAACAATAACTTTTTAATTTAATAAAATTAGTATAGATATACGGGAAAACTCCAAAGTACGGTTTGCCTATATGTCATCTTCGCCTCAGCAACCAAACAACGAAGATGAACATTGTAGCTATTAATAACTCAACCACGGACATCCGTCTGATCCAACAAAATCAAATACAATCTTCACGGTTCATTTACATTTTAAATTAACAAAAATCCTATCGATATAATAACAGCACTATGGGAGCCGGAAGCAAGAGGCATTTTACGATCAGTGCAACTGTCCACTAAGGTACAGTCAATCACATGACCATAGTAACAGTTTTATTTGGAAAGCGCCTTTGTATCCGAGCAGTAAGAGTGGTTTTCGTACTTCAACTAACAAGACTGTACACGACTGTCCCTATAGACCGTTGTGGGAACATGGCAGCTTGTCTACGCGTAACAAAATGTATGGGGAGTACTGTCGCGCGCTACTTCTTTTGTGACGGTATTACTGATATAACGCTGTCGTCCGTATATCGAGTATTATACTCGTAGGACAGTCGTGCGCTTAAGTGTTTCACAATCAATGGAGCTGCTTTTCTTTTGTTTTGTGATATAAATATGATATGATAAAATACCTACTCTTGTATCAAAATGTTCCAATGGGACAGTTCCGAACTTTGTACTTCATAAATATAACTTCCTGTTCTTGTGTGACCAAAAACTTCGTGAAATCGCTTTTTTTAGGATTGTTGCTAGCTTAAGAAGAATCGGGATCTCAAATGCAAAAATATTTTTTCTATATTGACTGGAAGTTCCAGAGATCTGCATTGAAACCAACAAACTTCTCAGTTATTAATATAGATATTGTGCGACTGTTTAAACCGCCACATCACCGTGAAATCATAGTTATACGCGGGATCAAAATATACACAGAATTACGATCACAAAATTCGGTCAGCAGCCCATCAAACACAACACCCGTCTGGTCGGAGGATCCTCCCTTTCATTCCTTAAGGAGGATATTACAACTTGTTCCTCATACTCTAAACTAGTGACCTGATGTAACACTATTCTAATGTGATATGTTGAAATAAAAAGAAATTACGATGAAATTAAAAGAGGAAGTGAAATAAAATGTAATGAATTAAAAAGAAATGAAATTAAACAATGTAAAAGTAAATGAAATAAAATAAAATTACATAAGTAAATTATAGTAGTATAGTAGTATTAAAAATTCATTTCTGTTAACAGGTTATAAAACACTTTTACGCATCATCAAATTGAATAAATAAATTAGACTTAGATTAGGTGTTTCCCTACCTGAACACTTATTTTTGTTTTTCTTTGGGAGGAATCAACGAAACAAACTCAGAGGTCACATTCTCTTTTAAAGTCCAGACATTATCTTAGTCAGATCATTTGAGAACCATGCAGCTTACACCATGTTACTGTAGTGATATATAAATGTCGCATTTCAATTCGCTCTGTTTAATGTCCACTACGTTACAGATCATAGTCGTATATGTAACGCACTGTTGGAACAGACCACACTGTCTTAATGTAACCACAGCAATTTCACAGCTACGACACTGTACCTTTAGTCCATTGTAGTCTCCAATGCACCTACGAGGCTTCGTGTACCGAAACGTGCTGGTAAGCCGCTCTCACGTGGAACACGCTTTGTCCTACCGTTTGTTATATACATATAAAGCATTTGAGCCATTGCACGTCACATAATACAATGACAGAATTTAGGTAAATGGTCTCGTTATTTTCTTAGAAATGGTTTGTTTGAAGCTCTTCTTGTTAGTAACTGTGCTGGTGATAATTCGAATGATGTACATTACCTAGCATTATTTTAAAAATAACGGTTATATTTTAAAAGATTTTTTGTGGGGGCTACAAAATAATAGCTGCACGGGTCTATGGATGGGTGACTATCGTTTATGTGACACCCCCTCCGTGCTTCGGAGAGCACTTTTAGTCGTTGGACCCGGCTGTCATTTATAGATCTTTGACATTCGTTACGAGTAGCCAGGAGCCCTAACTAATTTCGGGTGACATTAGTCGTATTTAGCAATACCCAGCAACCATGTAAAGTATTAGTAGATAATTTGCACTGTATTCAGCAAATCCTATTATACTTGGAAAAAGGTAGAGAGAGGATGATGGGTTATCCCATGTGAAAACCAGCACCATATGGATAGATCGCCCACTGCTAGGCACAATCTTCCCCAAGCATCGTTCCATATAATAATATGTAGACACATGTTATCAGATCCTTGGATTGTATTTATGCTTGAATCTACATATATTACTATAATAATAATAATAATAATAATAATAAATTTATTCAAAAAACATAAGGTATATGTTAAATACAATTTTCTTAATTCTATGTCAAGTTCAGAAATAATCTATGCCTGAACTAGGAATTCCTGTGTTTCAGGCGAAAGGGAGGTAACATTTATTTATTAAATAATCACATAATAAGCATAATAATCTATAGACTATACAATATAAGATGTTTAAAAATTATGGTGTTTAACTTAGTTAACTAATTATAAATAGAAAATTACAATAATTTGACCAATCGTTACTTAAGAACAAGTAGTAACTTCTCTGTATCTTCATAGGACATTGATTGTAAAGCTTCCTTAAGGATTTTTTTGCAGTTACTGAAATTTAAGGAGTAGATGTTTCCTTTTTCATTTAATCTATTATAAAGTAGCGGTCCAAGGTACATATAAAATTTGGCTGTGAAAGCATGCTTTGTACTTTTTTGAGGACAAACTATATCTTTCCGTCTCTTATTAGTAAATTCAGTGCTATAAGGAAGAGCTGTGTGTTGTTTTAGTACAGTGCTGATTATAAATAACTGTCGAACTGTTAGTACCTCACAGGATTTATACAGAAGGTTAGTAGGGAACAGAAAAGGCCGACAAGTAGCCACCTTGAGAATAGCTCTTTGAGCTCGTTCAATGGGCAATAACAGTGTTTTACTCACTCCACCCCATGCAGTAATACAATAAGTCAAAATTGACTGACAAAGAGCAAAATATACTTGCTTAATTATTTTTGCATCTGCAATAATCCGTAGTTTTTTGAATACGAATATCAACTTACGAATTCTATTATTTAATGCTTTCATGTGGTATTTGAAGGAAAGGGTTTCATCTATTATAATACCTAGGTATTTTATTTTGTCAGTCTTTTTAATATTGGGACACTTACATTGACTTTCTGTAGGCACTTGGCAACAGTGAGCATGCAATGTTGAGGGGATATTGGGTATTTGTTTGCGCATCGAAAACTTAATGAAGTTTGTCTTGTCTGCATTTAAAGTTAGTGAGTTATTTAGAAGCCATTTATTTACAATATTAAATCCGTGTTGCGCAAGATTGTAGACTTCGTTTTCTGAGTCAGCCGAAAAAAGCAAAGCAGTGTCATCAGCGTAAGTTATGATAGTGCCGCGCTCTAGTTTTAAATCGCAAAGGTCATTTATGTAGATCAAAAATAGAGTGGGCCCCAAGATACTTCCTTGGGGAACACCATAAAATGTATTATTTTGAAAAGCGCTGACAACATTGCCAATCTTTACGCACTGGGATCGATTTTCCAAATAACTTTGGAAAATTTTTAACTGGGTGCCTCTTACACCCATGATCTCAAGCTTGCGCAGCAGCATCGGAATGGAAACTGTGTCAAAAGCTTTAGCTAGGTCCAGGAAAATCCCTACTGTATGTTTACCCCTGTCAAGTTCTTGCGCAAGATAGTCAGTTAGATGATGTACCGCATCAGCAGTTGAAACTCTAGGCCTAAATCCAAACTGCCGATTAGACAGAATTGATTTATCTTGCAAATATTTTAACAATCTTTTATTTATAATTTTCTCTAATATTTTTGACATAGAAGGCAGTAAAGAAATAGGCCTATAGTTTGTCACTTGATCTTTGCTTCCCGATTTATAGACAGGTATAATTACAGCTTTTTTGAGACACTCTGGAAAATGACCCAAAGACAAACAAATGCGGAAAATATAAGTTAGAGGTGGTACCAAAATGTCCTTGAATTTTTTAATAATTTTATTAGAGATGTTATCCCAGCCAACAGCGCAATCTTCTTTCAAGGTCATTATTATACTTTCTACCTCAGTCTCATCAGTATCTAACAGTGCGAAGGATGTTAAAGCAGTGTTACATGTTGATGGTGTACTTGTTATGTTGTGAGATTGATTCGTATTTTTTTCTGCTAGACTCTTTCCAATATTAACAAAGAAATTATTTGCTATGTTAGCGGATTCCAGCGGGGACGAGTGTGCTTGTAATAAACCTGAAGATGACTCATACTGTTTCGTAGTATACGTCACGTTTCTAATATATTTCCAGATCTTTTTGCTAGTTGTTCCAGCCTTTTCCAATGCCACTTTGTCGTAGTTGCTTTTAATTTTTTTAAGGAGGTCGTTACAGTAATTTCTATACCTTTTGTACGAAAGTTGCAATACTATATTATCTGGATAAGATTTAGCCTTCATATGCAGTTTATCCCTATGTTTCATACAGCGGATGAGACCAGGTGTGATCCATGGTTTTATATTGTAGTTTTTGTTACTCAAGTGGGATAGGACTGTGTTTTTCTGAATAGCATTTCGTAAGTTTTCAATTACATACAACATGCCAAACTGCGGGTCAGCGGAATTATATAGACTCATAATCGGAATAATATAGACCTCTGCCTAACCCTTCGAAGAATACAGGCTTGATTTTATATCAAAGTAAAGAATAACCTAGAAAAACTGAAACTAACTTATATAGCACAATAACTCCCAGAGTCAGACATTATTTGTAAGTCAGCTAACGGCAGTACTGTTTAGCGGCTTAAGCAGGAACGCCGACTCGGATTGCAAAACAATTCAGGAATTTGGAATTTCAATGTCAAACGCTCCCGACATGCTGTGTTTACGGGAGAGATACAGAGATGTTTTCTTTATACATAAGTGTATGTAGATACTGTTCTCTGATCTTATATGTCTGTATGTTATCTGCTTATCCATATGAAACTACCTTTTGAAAGGGGCAATTAGAATCATTTATTATTATTTTTTGGTAATTTGTCGTTAAAAGGTGGCAAACTTTGACTTATAGACTGGGTATTTTATCATTTTAGGATCACTAAAACAAAAATCAATGGCCAAATTTTTGTCGAAAATATTACAAATGCAATGTTAATGTCAAATTGTTCTTCTTCCGTGTATAAGCAAGTTACTCATCTGCCTAATCTTTCCCCAACTATGTTGGGGTCGGTTCCCAGTCTTACCGGACACACCTGAATACCAGTATTTTACATGGAGCGACTGCCTATCTGACCTCCACAGCCCAGTTACCGGGCAACACGATACCCCTTGGTAAAACTGGTTGTCAGATTTTCGTGCCTATATCTACCCTGGGCCTGTCAAAGATCTACAAATGACTGACTGGGACCAACGGCTTAGCGTGCTTTCCGAGGTACGGAAGAGTCTCAATATGGAACTAATCTCGGCAAGCGTAGCTTAGCCTTCAATCGACCCGTGCTGCTGTTTGTATTGAGCCACAACCCACGAGCAAGTTAATAAGAGAAGAAAAAGTCATAAATATTAATTAATAGACAGCACTTAAAGCAGTAGTATGTATAATTTATTACTGATTGGAACTACTATGAACCCAGTCGTTTCTTAGCTAACGGATTTGCAAGGAAAGGCGTAATTGATATTAATATAAGGCTTTACTTCTATAGTCGATTACTTTTTATTACGAACAAACAACCTGTCAGCCAATGGTAGTCTATTTTTCTCATAACATGCCGTTAACTAGTAAATAAACTATCTCCATATCAAATTTCATAGGAATCAGTTCAGCGGATGAAGCATGAAAAGGTAACATATAGACAGAGTTACTTTGACATTTATATATATATACTAGCTGACCCGGCAAACGTTGTTTTGCCATTATTTTTTTTTCAATAAAGAGTATCCTATGTTGCTTCTAATACTTCCTAGTGTATGTATGTGTACAAAGTTTCATGATGATCGGTTAAATAGTTTTCGCGTGAAAGCGTAACAAACAAACTTACATTCACATTTATAATATTCCTTGCAACCGCCCGCGGCTTCGCCCGCTTGGTTTGTTGATAAAAAGTAGCCCATGTCCTTCCCCGGGGTACAATCTATGTTTCTGTCAACTTTTATCGAAATCCGTTCAGTGGTTTAGGCGTGAAAAGGTAACAAACTTTCGCATTTTTATTCAGTTAGGAATATGTATATGTGTGTTGATAGTTAACACAAGTTTTGCCGGTATAACTTAAGTTTCTTAATATATTCACATTGCATTGCTTTTTTAATATAACTTACGTATTTTTGTGTTAAATAAACACCTCTGTGCGCAAATGTACCTCACAACAATCAATTGAAGGTGCGACTCCATTGATCAATTCAAAGCGTTGATGCACTGCGGTTGTACATTCGCGTACAGCTTCTGTGTATAGATACCGTTTTAAATAAGTGATTTATTATTTCTTGAGTTGATAACTTACTCTTTATACCTACTACTACTTACTTTTATTTTTGAAAAAGAATAAAGTTTCTGCGTGAAAAAAAACATGTTTTGTTAAATTCCACTTGGACTAAATCGTGGGAACAGCTAGATATTTATCAGAAATTTTAACTGGAATTATGCTTTTTCTGTGTATTGGTAAGTGTCTAGTCTTTTCCCCACGAAATTGGGGTTGGCTTCCAGTTTTACCGGGTGTAGCTGAATACCAGTATTTTACATAGAGTGACTGCCTATCTGACCTCCATAACCCAGTAACAGGGCAACACGATACCCCTTGATAAGACTGGTTGTCAGACTTTCGGGCCTATAAGCACCCGTTAAAGCTGTCAAAGATCTACAAATTACAGCCGGGACCAACGGCTTAACGTGCTTTCCGAGGCACGGAAGAGTCTCGTAATGAAAGATATGTAATGAACAGCTACCCATCCAAAGACTAATCTCGGCTAGCGTAGCTTAACCTTCGATCGACCCGTGCGGCTATATGTATTGAGCCATGACCCACAAGCAATTTAATAAGAGAAGAAAAAGTCATATATGTAAATTAATTAATAGACAACACTTATAGCAGTAGTATGTATAATTTACTACAGATTGGAACTTTTCGGACGGATTAACGCGTTTTCCGAGGCATGTAGGAAACTCGATAAGTTGCGAACGATCACCCATCCACAGACTGCCCTCGGCAAGCGTAGCTAAACCGTGCGGCTGTTTTAATCTAGCCACGAGCTCCTCCATCTATCTATCAATAAGTAGTGTAGTTCGAAATTCACATTTATAACATATCAGCATCACATTAACCCACTTACGTAGTTAAGTGAACTGTACATGTTACCTGTATTGTACGATTTTATTCAGCGATCGGATTGAATGGCAGCGGGTTGAGGTTGACGCCCTCTATTGTCAAGGATCTATTATTACTTTAATAAGAGGAATTGTGAGCTTTTGCACATCAATGGTCACGACATTATAACATGGATATAATCTGAAAATCTTTTATATTATTATGTATTCCATTCGTGAATTTCCCTAAAGGATTGGACTAGATCTATTTTGTTGGACACTCATCTTCACTTTATTTTGCTTGAACTTTAGCCTGCATGACTGGGCCATTTTTGCGAATTTCCTACAAAACTCCTGATGAACTGTCTGAACGAAGGATCGGACACGAAGTCGGTGCAACTCGTCCGACCAACATAACAAAAATAAAACAAGTTGATGGCAAATGGGAGCCAGCGGGAAAAAAATCATGGGGGTGCAAACTGACATGTTGACCACTAAACCCAACCGGAACAAAGGGGTCTCATTGTGTCCTTTACGTAATTTTCAGCCATTATCATATCATCATCATATCCCACTGCTGGACTTAGGCCTGCCCCAATGATTTCTACAGAGTTCGATCCTACGCTTCTCTCATACATCGGTTTACTGCGATCGTCATCAGATCGTCTGGTGGGCCAAGCCACGTTGCGTCTTCTGGTACGCGGTTGCCACACTACGCGGTTAACCCACAACCTCATGCATGAGAAGTAAGGCCTTAACCACGGGACCATCACGATATCTTTTTAATGATTAAAATGTTCCTAAATCATGAATCTATTTGATCCAGCATGTCCCTTGCTGTCCTCTTCAGCGAAGTCCTAAGCCGAGGTTCGTACCCCGCAGGGGGTGCCCTTAGCGATCGGTCGCTTAGTTTTTAAGTTTTTACGCCTGGCTGGAGGCCTTAATTTTTAATTAAGCCCCCCACAGGAAAGTTCGGTTAAGAAGTAGATATCCCTAAAGGATGAACTGCGAGATGACCATTCCAAAAAAAAAAACGATATCTTTATTTAAATACAGCCATAAGCCCGACTTTTGACGGGTATCACCAACTGATTTATCATTTTATAATCCTCAATTCATAAGCCCTTTACCCATTGACTCAAAGGACGCCAAAAATATTTAGATCAAAAGCGGTATTTATTGATAACAGCTGACAAATTGATACCTACCAATTATTATTTGATCCGGATGAAACCGGATTAACTTCTTAATGGGGGACCATTTCACGTCAATTACCATCAAAGTCGGCTGAAGGGAATTTGGACTAAAGAGAATTATGGTAATAAAGAAAATTATGAGGAAGATTCTAGACGTCAAGCTCTCTATTTACCGTTAATAGAATTGCGCATTATCTTGAGGGATACTCAACTGCGCATTATCTGACGACCTATGTGGCGCAGCGGGCGAAGGTCCGCCTGCGACGCAGGAGGTTGCGGGTTCGATTCCCACCTTGGGACAAATGTTTGTACGATCTACAAATATTTGTTCCGGGTGTTCTGGGTATTTGCTATGTATGATGAAAAAAATATCTATCTATGTAATATTGTGTTGTATTAAGTATATCAGTCATCTAGTACCCATAACACAAGCTCTGCTTAGCTTGGGGCTAGATGATGCTGTGTGGATTGTCCAGCATTATTTATTTATTTATTTATTTATACTTCTCCGCTGGTCTGCTGATTTAGAAAAAAAATTGTGAGCCGTCATGGTACGCTTGGCAGAGGTGAAACATCGCAATTATTATGTACAAGCATAAAAGAACAGATTGTTGGGTATCAATATCAAAAACTAAAATAAACAAATTTCATTTTTTTTTTTCTTGCCGATGCGCCGCCACGCCATCAATCTCGCCACACCAACAATCGGTTTTGCCCGCGCCTCGAGAACTGCCACAAAAAAAAAACTCATCATATTTTGCCTATTTTGAAATGAGCGACCAAGTGCGTGTGGCCCACGCATAGTGAAGAGTTACGTCTTTCAGCCAAAAGAAAGTCTACTGCCTCTTGTATATTTCTCCCGCCATATTTTCTCCGCTGATCCTTCTCTGCCGTCATTCATCGGCTTCCTGCGATCTTCACCTGATACCTATTCACATGGCATCTTCCGGTACGCGATCTCTACACAAGAACCCTTACACCCCAACGTTCCGTATTGCACAACAAAATTAATTTTCCGGTCACTAAACTAATGATGGCATGAAAGGAGCCTCAATATCACATAGTCCCAAAACTACACAACATATTATGTCCCATCATAATCTTGACCTTATCCCAATTTATTTGCAGTCGGCGCAGCCTGCCATCATATATCTCAATAGCCACCCATCTGCATCGTTTCAAATCGGGGCCGCGGGGTGAAGGAAAACATCGTGAGGAGTATAAGTCTACGTTTGTTTGCGATGTATTCCTACACCGATGTCAGTGATGTCCAAGTTAAACATAGAAAGTACATATGAATTGAAAAAGTTACATAGGTAGGTAATTACCCAGATTTGAACCCACAACCTCGTGTACAAGAAGCGCAGCCTAAACCAATGGGCCATCATGACATGACACCCCACATTATGTTACTTAAACTAATTTTCTTTGAAAAACTTCCTTCGTTTTTCTGCACATTTGAAAAAACAAATGAAGTTTGACAAAAATATCTACGTGTGAGGACGAATTCTACATGTGGACATATCTGGTAACATTAACAAGAGAACAAATGGCGAGTGTGGTCAATGTATCCGTGTCACATCGATAGTTTATGTCGAACAGGATAGTACTCTATCGTCGTTTCAGGACATTACACACGTCCCACGCTATATCAAACGTATAGGACTTTTCTACTTTATTTCTTTGCCCTTTAGTACCTCTGAATTGAGCAGTGTTTATCTGACTGTAGACACTATAGCCAGTATTCTGGTAGAACTTCATAGAATGAGGCTTAGAACCGAGATTGAACCGACCCTGAGACATAGGGTCGTAATCGAAACAAACTGAACTAATCTTAGTTACTAATCCTGCTGAAATTATCAATTAAAGTGCTGATAAGTTATTGTAACAAAGTAACTTCACTGCTTTGAAAGACTTTACAAACTTAATTTAAAGAGTTGGCAATATGTTAAAATTAATAAAAAAGCAAAATATCTACTAGAGTAAAAGATGAAAATTATAGAATTTTTGCGGTACTGTGATAAAACGAAATGGCAGGATTAAGTTAATTAAATATAATCGGTTCATTTGCTGTGGATACCATACATAATAAAAAATAAATAAGATTGTTTTTTACTAAGTTATATTTACATGTGCATATAACTCTGCACTGGCAAAGGTATTATTGGAACGAAGTTCCTTATCGCGCGTTGCGAAAGGGGGCTAGACGGAAAAAAATAAGACAAAAAGTTGTAACGACACTTTTTGCTGTTGTAACCGTGCGGCGTGCGCGTGTTTGTCTGTCTGTCTGTCTCTCTCTCTCTCTCTCTCTCATAGAAAGCAAGCCAGTTATTTTCGTTTCGTCTTTCTATTTCGCATTGAACAGTGTGGTGTCGCGACGATTATTTTGTTGAGTGTCTACAGGTTTTTTGTACATAATAATAAAAAATAATAACAAAAGGAACTTCGTTCCATCCGGGTGTCCCTTGACACCTCTCAAGTTTTATCTTTTTATTCCTTTTTAGGATAAGCGCCACATAACTATTGTTAATGCAATTCTTATTTACATAACCGCATATAACTTCGACTTCATCGCGTAATTATTCTCAACAAAATTAAGTTATTTATCTCTACAAAGCTGTAAGCTCGGATTTGTTGATTATGTGTGGGCGAGTTTTGCATAAATCCATATTTTAAAGTCTGCTGGGGGAACTATCGTGTCAAACCGTTCTATTTACCCACGCTTCGTTCGGAAATGCTTCGCGTCTAATCTTATTTTGAAAATAGAATTTATAAGAAAACACATTTTCGTGTAAAATCGAAATCCTTTTAGTATAGTCACGAGCATATAAACCTAGCGAAAAACCCAAGACCATCTCAGGCACTAATAAAGAAAGAAAGAAAAAAATCATTTATTCAGCACAGGTTCAGGTACACAACATTACTAAACATAAAAAAAAAACATAAAAAAACGAGTAACAAGAAATTCATTAAAAATATATATAAGTATTTATTATTAAGTATGTGCCTTCAGCTGCGCTAAAAGGGTTCCAGTTCAGCAAAAAATGCCAGGCAACTAGTGCCTGTCGCTGGTTTTCAACTGGACCTGATAATCTAATCTGCATGGTCCTCACATGATCTAACCAAAATAAAGTCTGGCCTTTAGAAAATACTGTTATTCTATATCTTCTATATCTGTATATCGTTTCTCTGAGTTTCTGTGGGTGGTTCTTTCCAGAGTAGTCTGATAACGAAACACCAACCTACTTTAAAAAAAAAATAACGCGTTGACGTGTACATCATTTAAAACTTACGCCTTTTTCTAGTTTTGCGGGTACAAAATGGCTGGGTGGAACGAAACTTGACAAAAATTACATCAATGACAATGTATTCAAAAGACAACATTACATGACGCCTGTAATCCCCGAAGGGTGGGGCAGAGGTGTAACTATAGTACATCTGCATTTCGTAAGTTATGTTCAAGTCCTATGTAATAGGGGGCGTGCCTATGGCCATCAACTGTGCACAATTGCAGACCCCCGACAAAAGACTGACTGCCTCAAAAGAAGATAACCTAAATCCCTTACATATGAGTTGCCCTGCACTTGACAGGTAGTACTTTCATTTTATTACAAAGACGCCAGAACTGATACTGATACTGTTAGCCTGCGTCATCCCATTGCTGGGCAAAGGCCTCTCTACATGACTTCCAGTTGTTTCGATACGACGACACGGTTGGCGCGGTAGTTGAGCCGTCGGCTGCTGCGCCGCGTGTTGTGGGTTCGATCCCCACATGGAACAAATATTTGTATGACCTACAGGTAGTTGTTCCGGGTCTGGCTGTTTGTGTATGTGAGTTTAAATGTTTGTAAACGCACCCACGATACAGGAGAAATTCCTAGTGTGGGGCAACGTTTTTTTTTTTAAAAAAAAAGAGTTGTTTCGATACAGGGCTAATGTCAAAATCAAAAATCGGCATCTTTTATCCAAATTT
Source organism: Phlogophora meticulosa (assembly GCA_905147745.2). Lineage (NCBI taxonomy): Eukaryota > Metazoa > Arthropoda > Insecta > Lepidoptera > Noctuidae > Phlogophora > Phlogophora meticulosa. The sequence goes on from LR990523.1 coordinate 15,381,236, forward strand.
GGCAGAGAATCAGCACTTTTTAAACATCAAAATGTGAGCCACCGGTCGTTGGTTTTGACAGAACCATCTGGTTATTTTCCAGTTCCTACTTAGTATTTACCCATGGCTTAGCTCCCAACAAATACGTTGGCAGCACTTCACAAACATTCCATATTGCACTGAAGTTCTATGGAATAATAATCAGCATTGAAGTCACAGTGAACACTGAAGTGTCGGGAACAATGGCTATGCTTGCAGCCAGCCGTATGCCTTTGTATGACTCCTACGTAGACCTAGGAATCTAGACTACGTTTAGTTATGCTGAGACCTAGGTATTAGTCTGTAAACAATTTCTTTGACTTTTATTGTTTAGTTGAAAATTTATGAATTTATTTATTTATTAAAACTTTTTGCACAAGTAAAAACAATCGTACAACGGCGGAGTTAATGCTTTAGGCATTTTCTGCCAGTCTACCTGGTATGGTGATACAAAGACAGGACACTGTAGGTGCAACAAGATAAAAATAAACTTGAATATAAAATATAAACCAAACCCAGTTGCTTCGAATTCTAAAATATCAGCATTTTTATGGAAAATATGCACTCAGCATATTTATTTGCCTGTGTTAATAAATCACTCCATCATCAAAGAGAAATATTATTGTCCAGGCCAAAGAATGGCCAAGGAAACACAAAAAAAAATCGACTGAGTTCAATTATTTGCTGTGTTCTTTGGAACGCAGCACAGTTTCATAACATCAACATAATTAAATATTAAAGTTTAATCAGCGCTATGACGGAAATGTATGAAAAGAAACCCTTTTTAAGTTGTACGGGGCTTATGCTTGCACCGCCGCCGCGCCGGGTCGATCAAAGGTTTAGCTATGCTTGCCGAGGTCGGTCTGTGGATTAGTGATCGTTCATTAGATATAGAGAGTCCTCAGGATCTTGGAAAGCACGTGAAGCTGTTGGTCCCGGGTGTCATTTGTAGATCTTATTAGTTAATATTACTCAGTAGCCCGAAAGTCTGACAACCAATATTACCAAAAGGTATCGTGTTGCTAGTAACTTCTTGTTTTATAAGAGAGAAGGAGATGAATATAGTCTAATTTTAGTTTAGCTTCTCAACAAGGAAGGGCACCACTGTTGAATACAACACTTATCAATGGCGTAGAGTGTCTCTTCCGAACCTCGGAAAGAAAGCCGGTAAGATTCGAAGTCACCACGCTGCCTGCAACCGTACGAAAGTAAATTAACTTCCGAGGTCTGTCCAATATAAAAAATATCACAATTATAAGAAAACAAGTGACAACTCTCTGCTTCGTTAAGCGTGTTCTTACACCAGATATTGTATACCACTTGAACACTAGACACAAAGTTATTAACTCATTGAGCTGTGTCCTCTGAGAACATTATAATAACGTTGGTATCATTTGAAGTTTAAGTGATCGTACAAACTTAGATACTTAAATAAAGTACTTTATCGTAGTCCCTGAACCACTTACGTTTGATACACGACACACAAGCGAATAGTACCACATTTATTTTGTATACCGTCTACGATATTCTGTGTCAATACAAATACGCCTAAGTCACAAAAGAATCTCCAATCATAGACATCTTTGTAACGAAAATAAGATCCATTATACTAAGACCTCTGCCACACAACAACATGTCTTCTCTTTATCCGTAGTCTAAATGAAAATGGGGAGGTAGACAGCTCAACTTATACCGGCGCCGTTTACTTCGCGACAGATATTTTCTATACGAAAGTACTCCCTAAATATTTGTTAAGAAAATAGAAAAAAAAGGTGTACAAAACACGTCACAAAAAGGTTTAGCCGCGTAAAGTCGAAAACAAACGTATGTGATAGGATTTTCACTGTGATCGTCATTCTGTAAGTCACGTGTGAAGATACGTAAGGGTAAATGAAGTAATAATAATAATATACACCAAAAACCCTAACTCTTTTCATTGAAGGGTAGGATAACTATTATAAGTATACGCTTCGTCAGCGTTTCAAACTCTTAGTATGAGACACGCGGACGGGGAATCGATTCATGTCCAATTGCTTTGTGTGCGTAGCGCAATTTATAACCCTTGAATGGACAAACGTTGGACTAACGTTCGTGCCTCGTCCTTGTAGGGACAAAGGCTATGGTGTCAGCGTCCCGTAGCCTTTGTGTGGCACACGCTTTATCCAGTCGACATGGACGTTTCGGTTTGCCGCGCGTTGCTGACACGTTCATGGTGTAACATGAAAATGTGAACGAACCTTTATACTGCAACCTAAACCTACCTTTTTTCTTATCTTTTTGATCATGAAACAAGGAAAAATGTTGCTACTGATCTAATTGATATGAAAAAATAAGAAGAAAATACTTGTATAATGTGATATTTTCAATAACAGGACGAGACGGTAGTCTTTTCTTGCCTTTTAATCAACCATCTCTACACCTGCTGTTAATCAGTCCATTTAGATAAGGGCCTAATGAAGCTGTAAAGAATCCACTCTCCTAAGTACTTAGAAAACGGATAAGTGTAATGATTCATCTTCAACATAAAAGGATGTTTAAATATCCAAGACCATGACGCAAAAACACACGCAAAGAAGTATTATCCAACGTAACAAAAGCGTTTAAACTTGTCAAAAACTGTGCAAGAAATTCATTGAGCTGCCAACTACCATAGCTCCGTGAGTAATGCACTCCACAACTATTTGTAATCCAAGTTTTACATGCGAGAACATGCTGTGAACAAGTTTTGTTCGACAATTTGTTTCTTTATTCTCTTCTTCATACGGAATTTTGAAACTGTCATTTTTCGCCGGCAAAAAGGTTACAGTATTTTTATGCGATGGACCAAAAAAAGAGGTTGGTTTTCGCGCGTATGTATGTACATATATGTATGTATATGTCTGTTCGATTATGACGTCCTGTAGCTTTAACAGCTTGACAGATTTTGAAGAGTAAGGTGTCATTAGATTTATATTCCTCCCCCTATTTTAGTTTGAGAGAATTTAAACAAAATTATTATACAACAATATTACAAAAAAATAATTAAAGAGTCTCGGCACTACCTACTAACGAATTTACAACATTATAACCTTACCCATAACTTAGTTATGGGTAAGGTTAAGTAAGTTAAGTTAGTAAGTCTTCAACTACACATTAAATGAACTAAAAAGCTAAAAATTTCAAAGGTATTTAAAAAACAAAAACTCGACTGAGTGTAAAAAGAAAGCTAAAAAGATGTAAACTAGACATATTATTTTTATTGAACCCTTTCATGGATCCTATATAAGTCCAGTAGGCGTAATCGGGGCTCCCGTGTTTGATACCCAGTTAGAACAACGTGTTAGTGTTATTTTTTCATTTAATTTATATCCGGTTAATTAAACTAGTTTCAGATCACATTGTTTGGAACTAATTCCAGCATAACTGGCGAAATATCGGGAAATAAAGTCATCTACGGAACCCTTCAGGGAATACATTATTCTTGCTGGTGAGTTTGTTCCGCCACTTCTTCCGAGCAAAAATACTAGGAAGTGGTGAAGGGATCATTTTGGGAGACTGTGTTTTGTAAACGTTTTGACGTTCAAAAAGTGCTGATTCTTAGCCTAATTTGAATAAATGTTTTTTTTATTATTTTGATTTTGACAACCGGTGATGCTACGTTATGTATGACATAACGCGTCAACTACATAACAAGCACAAAGTTGGGCAGCCTGTACGCGTCCCTGCAGGCTGCCCAACTTCCAAGAACTTACGTTCTAAGCTTAAAGCTTGTTCAGGTCACATACGATGCTTATATGATTTCTGTGAAGTAACTACAACATTGTTTAGTATGAATATCTTCTTTGTACTAACAATATGTGTGTGTGTGTGTTTCTATATTTTATTTTTTCTAAATTCTATCAATAAAACGGATATTTTCAGTTTACTTTTATCTAAATGCAAACCCGGTTGATGGCAATGGCCCCCTATTAGATGGGACTTAAACATAATTGGCGAAGTGTGGGTGTACTATAGGTACGCCTCTGCCTAACCCTTCAGACATTACAGGCGTGGCCTTCTGTTATCAGGTAGATACATCAAGGAGTTATTAACAGCATCGAAGTAAAATAATCTTATATATAAAATTCTCGTGTCACAATGTTAGTTACCATACTCCTCCGAAGCGGCTTGACCGATTTGTATGAAATTTTGTGTGCATATCGGGTAGGTCTGAGAATCGGCCAACATCTATTTTTCATCAACCTAAATGTTAAGTGTGGTACACCCCAAACATTTTATATGGCAAAACAACGTTTGCTGGGTCAGCTAGTAGTTTTATAAATTCTCAGTTTTCTAAACTTATGTTATGTTTGTTTTTGAATGCTTTCAGTTTTTAAAATAAAGCTTTGAAAAAACATTCCATCAGTTTTATTATTCAGTTTCATCATTTCAACGCACAGGTATTCTTTTTTACACGCAATCTTTAAATCCTAGAATAAAAACCTCGAGGCAACCTCAATACTCATTTACGCGCTGCAGTACTCATTTTCAGGCGCATCTCTGCGTTGAAAAGACGTGTTCCCACGCTTTGTGCTCGCAGTTCCGTTGAAACAAAGCTATTACATACTGCCTGATGAAAGCCGGGATACCTCACAGTTAGCTTTGCAGTTTCTACTGACGTTACTATGTAGCTGTGTGGTCTGGATGTTAGCACAAAGTGGGAGTAGTTTTATTGATGTTTGAATAGTTGTTCGTTACAAAACTGGAAAGTGCAAATGGAATTGGTACTTTCAGTTTTAGGTGTTTAAAAACGATTATCTCAGTACTTCAATTCAATCTTTGAGCACACACACCTTTCCCAAAAAAGGTTTCTAGAATAAAAGATCCTTTAGTAGATACCAATTTAGACAAGCAAGATTCTTCGCCTCAAATATTGCACCTGTTTAGTACCGTAATTGCACTTTTCACTGATATAACAGTACCTGAAACTAACTATAACTAATTTATTATTAACACCAAGAATCCTTTGAGACGCCCCAAAATCGCATCGCTAGGGAAACCTTACACAAAACACAGTCGCCACTTAGATGCACATTACCGGTTATAAGCGGATAATACCGGATTTAACCAGCTCAAACTGGTGCAGGGAGTTCGTAGTTAACGAGATTTGAATAATGTGAGACTTGTCTACTTATAAAAGAGCTTCATTTTAGCCTCACCTGAATAGTTTGGTTCTTTTAGTGCTAAACTTGGGAACAGAAACTTTTGTTTTCGATTAACTTTTGTTTATCTGAGACGCGTCTGTTGGGTCCCATTGTCCCTCTTCACATTAGTGTTAATACCACTTTAATCTAAGTTTTAGTTGGGCTTTGTCTACATAAGGATGTATTTAACTACGATAAAGTCCGTCGTATATGTTTAGAAATCCTAAATAATATCATAAAATGTAATTGTCAGTTTGTTACCTTTTTACACCTTAACGGCTGAATTGAAATCGGTTTTTGATGGGCACACGGTTTTATACTAAGACCGGATTGAAGACATATGATACTTTATATCCCGCAGTACGTTCTCTTGAGATTATTATCACGGCCAATAGCTAGTCTAAAACAGGCTCAATTTCAAAAACTAGTTTTTCAAAACTAGCTTCTATTGTTAAAACGGGCTATCATAATAAAATGCACCTACAAAATTTCCTGCCTGTACTGTTGACCGTTAAAGAGTTCTTTCTTCTGGAGCCAATCCTGATATCTGGTCCCACCTACCATAAAAATAAATGTCCCTTGGAACTAAATCAACGCGTAACTTTCAACTCTGTAAGATAAGAGGAAGTGGTTCAAATTTAACTTGCAAGATTTGATTACACACTGGGACAGGTGTAACTAAATAAACAAAGCTTGTTATAATAAAAAGGTCTTAAGGAATACTTCATTGGTCCCAAGACAATCATCTTAGAGACTAAGACAAAGCACCATCGCATCCATCAATTATCTTCTTCCATTTTGTATTTCACCTCATTATTATTCAGTAATCTATCTATACATATAACGAAATTGTACGGGGCCAATGTCTGTACTTAACAGATATTTAAGAAATACCTAATATGGGGTCTTTATTAGAGCAACAGAAGCCAAAATGACAGTTTTAAAAGTTTTGTCTGTTTGTATGTTTTTACACGCATCACGTAAAAACGATGGCATGAAATTGAATGCAGTTTTCACTGATATATCTATAGGTCTAACTTAAAATATAGGCTCCATTATACCGCAGGATCTAAACATATAATACAATTCTAACTGGCCAAAGTCTGTACATTAAAAACATTGTAGAAAAAAATAGGCAATTGATTCTAAATTTGATGCGTACGGAGTCACGGGCAAAAGCTAGTATAAAATAAAATAAATTTTGCGGTGTGTACGTTTAAAAATTGGCATCATATCTTTGATATACGATATACCACCTGCGACCCCCGGTGCTGGGACGGAGATCGGATGGCTTACCGTCTCTATAAATGGTGAAATGTGACCTAGGGCTGCCCAAATAGTATATTGATACGATTATTTTTGAGCTGACTAAAATATTTTTGTCGATTTTAACATTTTTAATGTTTTAAAAAGTGAGAAATCTTTTAGAAATAAGAATAAGAACCGCCTCGGCCCATCTGGACCGCAGCGGCCCTATTATATGGGAACTACAGATACAGATGTAACTATAGTTTGTTACGTTTAAGTTCCATTTAATAGGGGTGAGCCTATTGCCATCAATCGGGCACAGACCTAGACGGGCTGTTAAAACATCCAATAATACTTTACCCAAACCGGGAACGGATCCGTCAAACGTCATTATCATTAGTAGCGCTTCTTACCACTAACCAACGTGGCAGTGTTTGATAAACGTTAGCGTACAGACATCAAAAAACGCATTATCTTATTAGGCATCATGTTACCGAAGGTTATTAAAGAGTAGATCCCTTTAAGTCATCATCTGCCATCATCTGCCTAGCCTTTACCCAACCATGTTGGAGTTCCAGCTTCCAGTCTAAACGGATGCATCTGAAGACCAATATTTTACTTGGAGCGACTGCTATCTTACCTCCACAACCCAGTTACTAGGCAACACGATACCCCTTGGTGCGACTGGCTGTCAGATTGTCAAGTTGCTGACTACCCGTAACGACTGTCAATGATCTACAAATGACAGCCGTGACCAATGCGACCGCTTAATGTGCTTTTTATATTTTAAGTGAAATAGTTTTATTATAAAAGTCATATAAAAAGTATTGTATTTTTATTTGTGGCAGCCCTGTAACCACCAAGAATCGCGCACCGATCCCGGGCTATTCGGAATAAATATCCGTCATATTGAAATATTTTAAAATAGAAATAAGAAAAATATAGTGGCGGCTTACATTGCAGCCTCCGTATTGTACACAGGGCGTGTGTATGTGTGTCCCTGGGAAATACAGGAAAGAGAACGATTAAGTATCAGTTGTTATTAAGTGATATTTTGGTTTTTATGGTATTTATATGGTAATTCACAACATATAAGGTCGGTTCTACTAGGTAAGTATAAAAAGTTATTACCGTTACATTACAGTAGGTACATTGAATTTTTTCGTAACTATTTTTTGTAATGTTTTTTTTTACTATTTAAACTGTTAAAAAGTAAATCATGATTTGTTATCAGATTTTTAATGAAAGAAGTTAAGTAAATTGAAATCCAACATGGTTAGGTTAGAATGATGGTATATTGAAACTTTTTATTAGTAACAATTTAAATAAGTATTTTATTACACCTTGGAGAGTAAAGAGGCTTTCTCCTCATTGCACTACACAAGAAGGTATTGAAAGCTTCAATCTTGCACCAAATTCAAATCTGTAACAATATGCTCGCAATATGTTCGGCAATATGCTCACCCCTAGTTACATAACTGTCTAAATACTAACTAGTTCACCTCTGCCCAACCGCTTGGTGTAATATTAACAAAAACTTTTTTTCTAACAGAGTACTAGTATAAGTAGTTCCTTATTGTCATATGGATCCCACACAATTTCGTTTAAAACTGATAATATCAGAACAACACAACAATACATTTATCGAACGCAATTGATTGCATTTAGATTGCATGCAATGCGGCGCCCCGATTAAATTATACAACGCAATACGTTTCCTTTACACTGTACCGTACGATTCGACTGCAGGTGGACTGCGTTATTCCGATGATTTCTAATAGAATTCATGTGTTGATGTGATGAAAATAGATATTATATAGATATGAGTAAGTTATCATCTGCGTAGGCCTCTTCCCAACTATGTCGTGGTCGGCTTCCAGTCTAAACGGAGCTTTATACCAGTATTTGACATGGAGCGACTGCATATCTGACCTCCACAACCCAGTTACTGGGCAACACGGTGCCCCTTGGTAAGACTGGTTGTCAGACTTTCGGGGATTCTGATGTATGTGTTTATGAGTGTGTGTGTGTGTGTATTTGTGTGTGTTATGTCACGTGTTAAATTTTCTTGTATGGATATTGTTTGTCTAAATTAAAGGAATTATTAATATACGCCTTATGGGAACTTGTTACAAGGCCGCATGTTCACAAATCAGAGCGAACTCGGATTGTAACTCGGTTAGTGTAGACGGGTCACAACGCCGATGAGCTGCAGTGGTCGGAAAATGCATAATACAATGAAATGGCTTTTAACTGTTACACTTTAGACTACGACACAAATTGCTGTGCTAATGTCCGACACTTATGTCCAAGCTTTTATGTTCATATTAAAATTTATTTTAAAGATTTTTTTTAAAGTTTATTTTATTTATTTAGCATAACATAACATTACCGCTGTGTTCCTCAATGATTTTTCCATCTGAAACTTCTCGGTAGCAACCCTTAGTAGACTTAGACCTGAAATGTAGTTGTGCTATAGGTACATCATGGCTATATTCCCCGAAGGCACCCATGCAGAGAATATAGGCGTAATGATATGTAGAAAAATCTGAACTTATTAACTTCTTACTTAGTCATTTTCTATCTATTTTCACTGAAAAGTTACTAAACATCTTAAGGAAACCGTGAGTACCCTCACCGCGAGCAATCACTTCACGAATATGTTCTTCTAAATTTTGTTGCGCGAGCTTTTATACCGACTTCAAAAAAGGAATAGATTCTATGTTCAACTGTATGTATGATTTAATATTTGTATATTCACAAATTTCTCCGTCAATTGAGAACCGATTTTGAGAATTATTTTCTTTTTTTTCTACGCAACGGTCATTTATTCGCGTAACAAACAGTTTGGTGAGTCCGAACACCAATAAAAAAATCAAATAGCTGTGCTCTAGCGCGAATATTTGTTTATGCGAATGAATGTTCGCTGCGTAACAAAAGTTTTTGAAGCGAATTCGTGAATTGAATAGAATCGTCTAAGAAAGAACATTATACGATCAGATTTCTCCCGCTCACTACAATGTGTTCTTTACAATTTTTGCTACTTTCCAGTGTTTACATATTCGGCTAAACCTACCCCGATAACGTATCAGGTTCGATTGTAACCCTGAGATTGTTAGTAAACTCCATTGTTATCTAAGACTAGAGTTAGACCAGATATCAGAATTTCAGGCTCAATACAAATTATACAAACCATACAACAATCAGACTGCCTGTCTGTTGTTCTAACTTCGGTGCTTCATTGAAATAATATCTAGTAGAACCTGCGTGCTACGCCCGTAGCTTTACATCGTAGTCTCGTAGCACTGACCCTACACATGTCCGGCTACGAAGTGGTTTTGTAGCGAGTTGCTGTAGCATAATTTGAAGCAGGTGAACCGTGGAACTATTTTATCACATTTTTCTTTTTTTTTTTAATATTAATATCAGTATTTGTTGGTAGGTTTATTTTGAGTGAAGCCGATGTTTTCATGCAGATCTTAATCAATTATACCTTTTTAGTATACAAAATAAATTATAGAATTTGGTTGTTTGTTTTTAGATGGTAAAATTATTTTTACGGTTAAGTAACACTTCAAGATATTGTTGAAATCCATTAAAACCGCCACTGCATTACACTTGGTTAACTTCATTTACTAAAACCATTAAGTATTTAGCTATTACAGTAAGTAACACTTTCACAAATGAATCAAACAATAACTAACCAACTCAATAACTACAATTAAAATAACATTAAAACTGTGACAAACGTTAATTAAATTAACAGTTGATTTGAACAACCTACGCGAAACTTCCTACCATAATCAAATTCAATCCTCAAACACGGCCGCACATGAATATTCATGCGGCCGTACTATCGTAAACCGTCATGTCCAATACGCGCCGTGTAAGCATACATACGCAATTAATTAATTGCCAGCCAGCGTTAGCCAACATCTGGGACATAGACACGGGTCGGCGATTAAATTTTATGATCGCAGCAGATGTACCGCGTTGTTAATGTCGCATGCAATCGGTGACGCGATTCGGTAAATTTCGAATTTGGAATGTTCTGAATTTGAATGCATCGTGGTTTTGTACTGAGATTTGAAAAGAGGTTTGTGCATTCACCAAGGAGTTTCAATTAGATATTAATCTCATTTAACGGGATCCATAAGAAATGTACATTTATGCAAAATTAACTTTTATTATTTAAATGGAGACTAATATTTCAACAGGGATTTAAAAATGAATGTATGTTTCAAATAATTAGAAAATATCTAAAAAGATATAACATTTAGGCCCGCCTACACCAGAAATATTTTCGTTTATGTAAATGAATATAAAACTTCGTTTTATTTTTGTTAATGAATTGAGTTGACGGAGACAGAATGATATTTTTAAATATGTTTAGCTAAAAACCCTTAAGTGACTTGCGGGCCTTAATAAACTATATTAAATCGATTCAGTGAAGAGGTATGAGAGGTCTACATTCATAAGAATATTAGTAAACCGTAAAAGTGTGAATAAAATTAAAACTATGAAGGGATTATAACGTTAGTTAAATATTTTTTGTACATACGATGGCTGTACTGTTTTTAATTAATTCAAATTAATCTCTTCACTGATAACTAAAATGATATGACCGAGAAAATCCCATTTAAAGTTTTGTTACGATTCACCCCCTTTATTAGTACTAATTGCAATATTCACAGACAAGTACGAAGATATAAATAAAGAGCATCGGCTTACATTACTTTTGACGTAACTATGATCTGTCACCAAAAGTACAGGCCAGAAAAACTTCTCTATCAAAACTCCTTACTAACAATACCATGCAGATTATGCACGATTGGACCGATAGTTCGCAGTAATTGGACGACAACGGCTGGGCGCATTGCGGTGCAACTAATGGCCTAAGTTAACAACTGTCATATACCATTTAGATTATATTGATCGCTATTGACGATGTCTTGTGCTTATTGCGTGTAAGGATGTTGTTGATGTACTGGGAGATTAGTTGGAGCCATGTGATTGTCCTAATGGTCCAGTGGATAAGGGTTTGCCTTTCATGCTAGTGTAAACCGGGATATTTAATTATTATGAATGATAGGGCTTCGCAGATTTTATGGTATTAATTAAGGAACTTACTTTCTAAAGTACAATAAAGAATTTTCTCTGCCTTTGACACAGGACCAGTTCTAACTTTCGAACCTTTCTTGAGTGGATGAAACCATAGAGAACGAGTTTTCTACCAGCCTGTATATAATAAGGCCTGATATTGGATTAAACCTCTACACAATAAGACCTGCAAGCAGACTATTACTGCAGGCCATTGATATCCTCTCATACAGAGAAGGCACCAGAATTAATCACCACACCTAGTCAAAGCTGGTTCGGAAATTCAGACTTATATTAATTATAAGTTTTAATTTCCTCACGAGGTTTTCCTTCACCGATGTAAAAGATATCTAATATTAACTAAGGAAGAATTCAGAAATTAACGTTTGTACTTGCCCGGATTTTAACTCACCACCTCATGCATGAAAGACGAGGCCTTAGCCACCGAGCCATCACGGCAGTTACGACAGGACTACCTACTTTTAGTTGTGTAAATAATTTCCGATACAAATATTTGATTTTCGTCATAACAATTGGTATTGGTACAAATTCTCGAGACCCAAACGAAGGTTGTCTGCAGCTTCTTGAGATTGTCACGTGTGTGATCATCTTTATCAGAGTTATTATTTATCTATCACTTACTTGTAAATACATATTTTTATAACCTTGGACTGATTAATTGTTTTCATTATGCGTCATTATCAGTCATAGTTCTTGTTTATTGTTTAAGTATCTATGTGAATATACATGACATTATACACAAGCATAGTATGTTTTTATTGTAAAAATTGCCCTTTATGATTTATTATATTCAATTTAAGCTTTAAGCTATACACTGTCTGGTTGGTCTAGTATTCGCAAGCGCTATTGCTGGTATTGATTCCCGAGTGAGGCAAAATGTTATTGGGTCTCAATCTGGAATATTTCAATAGTAGCCCCGAGTCTGAATATTTGCCCGGTTTGTGGCTCGTCTCTTATATGGTACTATAACATATATAGCGAAATATGGCCGTACTACAGGTACACCTCGATATAAACCTTCGAGTAATGGATAATATACTAAAATCACTTTTCTTTACAGAAAATTTCCAAGGCGACATCGCGATACCCAACGTGGACTATTTCAAACCAAAATCGAGTGCGCCAGTCAACAAAATAAACAAATCTCTCCAAGAGGAAGTGGAGAGGCTGAAGAAAGAGGTGCTATTAGAGGGACTTCAAGTGGAGGAGGAAGGTCTACCGGACATACTGAGGAAGAGGACGAAACAACCACTGCCATTGTCGCAAGAGAAACCCAAGAAATACAACGATGCTGTGCTGATGACCAAGGTAGGAAATAAGATTTAATTTAGCCTTAAAGAAAGAAAGGCAGTAAACCATTTATTCTGGACACACAGGAAAAACTAACGACAGAAAATAAAAATAACTAGAAAATAAATAAAATTGAATGTGGACCTGAGCGAGACCAAAAAGTCAGCTTTCAGCAGAATATTGCGTAATTTTACAAAAATAACTCCAAAGTGTTAATATTCTGACAGGGCCCGTTTTTAAAATCAAAAGAATCAGCGGTAAATAATAATATCAGTATTTTTTATAATGAAAAATCTAACGAAAGCATTAATAATATAAATTATGTATTCCACAAACGGTAATGTAAGATTAAAGGAAGCTTCAACTTTCTATGTAGATCCTCTGAAATGTCTGTTGTCAAAACATTATGAAAGCAATCACCTGTCTTTCACAGCCACAAATTTCAATTACCACCTGTTGCGAACGATATTGATTACAATTTCTAATAATCTAAATGTCAAGAAATATGGGTGTGCAACACTAGATTTTTGGGAGATGATGAGAATTTAATTTACGGTTTCCTAAGTAACACGCATGATATTTAGGTACAATTTACCTAAAAGGATGAATCAATTACCATTTATCCAACATCGTATATAGACAAAGTCCTTACTGAACCACTTAACTTAACAAGACATTTTCTATTCCAGATTCTACCTTCAGGTTTGGACAAATCGCTGCTATTAAAAAACGGCAAATTACCTCCAGAAGACACAATAGACAATTACACTAATGCAGCCAATCAAACTAAAACGGACCATTTGAACCAAACAATGGTGCAGGATAACCTGACCGAATCAGAAAGTTTAGAGCAAGACGGAGTACTAGTTGTTAACGTATCAACTAATCACATACTTAATTTAGAAGAGTTTTATCCTCAGTTACAAATCACTAACGTTTCTAACAAAATGGATGAGATCACCAACAAGATACAAAGTAATAGTAGAGAGATTACTGGAGATTCTAAGAATAATCTAAAGTTTAAGGGTATTCCTGATAATATAACTGTAGCTCCTGCTCCTACTAATGGTGTTTTGCCTTCGAATGAGCAAGAGGAAGAGAAAGTAATAAACAAAAAAGACTTGGATGTAGATGGGAAGTTATCTGAACCTTACTTTCTGAGGCCAACAGAGAGTCTACAGAATTTGATGGATGATACTGGTGGCAGAAGAAACAGACGTAGAAGACGGAGACACGGTAATGGAAGACGGTATGGCTTTAACTTTCCTATCCTCTTTTCGCTTTGATTTTCTGTAAAAACTTAGTTCAACTAAAGTTTTTACTACTATCTTCAACTTTTTACCACTTACTAACAGAAAACGTGCAAGGCTCTTAGGATTTTAGGAAATCATTTCTCAAACAGCTGAATGTTAGTCACGCCATTTAACATAAGACAAACGCCATAACACAAAGAAAAACCTAGTCTCTAAAAGTCTTTAAAAAATGTAAGCAATACTATCAGTAATAATGATATTGATTTCTTTGAATGGGTTTTATAAATCACTTTTAAACGTCACAAAATAAGAATAAATAAATAACTACTAGATCTGTTCTTTCCTGAGCCCTGTTATTAATAAAATACAGAAACAATTAGAATTTTCAAGCATCAGAGTTGCGTTACTTGATATTTAGTCCAGCGGAATGAAATATTAAAAGCGATAATAAAATTCCTTTTTATGGAACGGTATACGATTAAATTCATTTTCGAAGGAGTTCTTAAGTCGACGGCTATATTGCATTAGAGATCTGTGAAGTATTCAAACTACAAGGGGAAATTAAACTTACTCGCAAACTCCATTTTAAGTTATTTAACTGCACTCTTTGGACAGACTACAATAAATTAGTTGTTGGATATTATTGTATGATAATTTACGCAGTTTGGGGCTGGGATATTTTACTGAAATTATATGGATTAAGTTATAATTGTTAAAGATAAAGATAAAGATAACTTTATTTTGCAAATATGGGTAACTCCAAACGATGACAAAAACATATAATAGTACAAGCCATATTTTACCACATAGGCATGCAAAAGATATAAAATAACAACTTATAACTAAATACAATTTTAAAATTATTACAAGCTAAATACAATTTTAAACTTATTATTATTAAAATATATAATTCTGCACTAATTTAAAAACTTTTTCTCAATTAGGTACTCCTTAATATTATAATATGCTTTCGCCATTAAAAAGCTTCGGAGTCTCTTTTTAAATAATGCAAGCGGAAGCTCTTTACATGTCTTCGGCAGTTTGTTATAAATGACTGGTGCCATGCAGTAGACACTTTTGCGCATAAGTGCTGTCTTGGCTGGCTCCAGACATAGCACACTATTATCGCGCCTATTGCGTGGTGCTACTTCTGCTAGTCGTCTAAAACGACTCGGATTTGTCTTTACAAATACAGCTACTTCAAATATGTAATAAAATTTAATTTAAATAAAATAAATATGTTAAAAATAAAATTTAATCTAAAAAAAAAAAATGTGCAAATTTCAGATACTTTTTGTTAAAATACTGCTCGTCATTGTGAGTAGAAAGCTAAAACGTTTGAATTTCGACCACAGAGCGTCCATTCGTTCAATAAATGAAGATTTTGCACTTTGAGTCTAAATTTTGCTTAAATCGTAAGCCCTCCATAATGCTAGTAGGTATTTTATTATATTCAAAACATTTCGGCGTCCATTTTTTTTTTTTTTTTTTTTTTTTTTTTTTTTTTTTTTTTTTTTTTTAAAAAAAACGTTGCCCCACACTAGGAATTTCTCCTGTATCGTGGGTGCGTTTACAAACATTTAAACTCACATACACAAACAGCCAGACCCGGAACAACTACCTGTAGGCCATACAAATATTTGTTCCGTGTGGGGATCGAACCCACAACACGCGGCGCAGCAGCCGATGGCTCAACCACCGCGCCAACCGTGTCGTCAAAATTTTCAATTTTCAATTTTCCTATTAAGGTTTTATTTTAATGAAAAAATGTCGATCATATTATAATCAGACAGATTTATTGAACCGCTATTGACTCCATAAACGGAAGATACTTCCATCTAAATCAATCAAATCATGATAAAATTCAATTTGATCTAATTTTCCTTGTTCTCGATGTCACAAACAATTTATGCCATTATCCTATTTTCCTCAATAAAACGCTTAGATGGCAAAAATTTACCGCTTTATTTTCTACGTGTCCTAAATGTATTGTCACTGATGACGTTTGTAGTGCCACATGTATGTGGTAGAAGGAAAATCGACGCACAATCTGAAACCATACGTTCAGTAGATTCATGAGGAGACATTGATAAGAAATCAAGTCAAATACCCTTTTATTTCTTTCACACCTTTCACTTATGCCCGTTTTCACTAACAGTATGCGGCTTCTATTTAGGTGTTGCCAATGTAGTGTAGTTTTATTTAGACATTACATTTAGTTGTTGGCTACTGTCAGTGAGGACTTTCTGTTTGCCGTCAACAGCAACCCCGCCTCGTAAAGATTTTAAAGACTTTAGGCAGTGTCCCACAAGCCTATGGGCTTGTGGGACACTGCCTAAGTCTTTAAAATCAACTCCGTTTCTAGAAGTCACATCAGTAGTAGATATATCAATGGCAAAAGTTCTTACTAAAACCTCTTTACAGTCTATTTTTTTTAAAGTTTCCAGCCAACTTTTCTCATCTCGAACATTATTCTCGAACCAATACTGGTGTTCTAATAAAGACTCATTAGTGTCTGTTCACTGCGCACTTTTTACTTCGCCGTCGAGCAAAGGATCGACTCTATTGAATCCCGTGAATAAGCCTCGTACCGTAATTGCGACTGCGACTCCTTCCCTTACTATGAATTTTTGAATGTAGAGTTATGCTGGGATTCAAATTGTTCTTTTTGACGTTTTTTGGGGCTTCGCTTCTGTGAAATTTAGCTTTGGACGTTTGTGGAATGGGTTAGTTTGTTGACCTACTAAATGAAACAGTATATTCTGAAATGTATTTTCGTAATCTTTATCGAGTACAGTTGTGTCTGCTATCAGTAACATTAATGTCACGATGGAAACCCAATAGAATTCAAATAGTCAAATTTGGATACAATTAAAATGCAATGATTTAATACCTCCATTCATTAACTTTATTTAAACGAGATGATATATGACGATAGATGCTCGCCTAAGTTAAATAGTTGAGCCGAGCACTTCCATATTACTTCGTCTTTTTGTGTGATATATTATATAGTGAGCTTGTGATATTTTTTTCGAAAGAATAATTTGATATGTATTTTGAATTCAATGAAAATAAATGATGAATAACGTCTTTTTAGGCTTAGAAACATACACTCCGGTGAAAGATCAGGCCAGAACAATGTAAACACAGCAGAAAACAAAACAGTTTCCCAGTTTGTTAGAAAAAAGTTTTTTCGTCACCACAAGAAGCACAACAGTGGGGAACATAGAACAGAGAAGAAGTTCGAAATACCTGTACATGAATTCGAAGAGAGATTTGAAGCGAAACCACCACCAAAAAACTTGAATAAAACACAAACACAAAATTTTGACAACTGGTTTTTTCGTGACGACATGGAGGACTTAGAGGCAGCTGAAACTAGTTTTTTTAACAAAACTCAGGTGAGCAACCATATTATACTTGTAATCACGAATACACATAGAACAATTTAAACCACGAAACTAATTAATGTTTACTAATACATTTCATTTATTGATTATTAATTAATTTGGTATAATCTACGTGTGACCAGAGGGCTGGCCTTTTTTTTAGCGAAAGAATCAGCATTGCCATTCAACGTGGCAATGCTACCAGCATTCTGGGCACTTTTCCCGTTGACAGTGATGCGGATGAATTTTTCGATGCCCTGTGATTATATATATTATTTTATATTTTCATTTATTAATAGTTTTATCATTTTCGATCTACAAAATAAACTATTAATATTACCCTACAGCTAAAAATGTTTGTTAACATAGACCCAATATTTAAAACTAATCTAAAAACCACAAAACATTCCCTCAATTTCCACATCCAACCTCTAATCACAAAGGCATAATTCTTGCTACGAGTATCATTTAGCTCCCAAATATAATTAAACTGCATGTAGCCGACAAAGATATTCCAATTTGGGCTCTGTTACCGCGTTGTCAGCGATTAAATCAATTACTGGCCATTATGGTAATCCGGGAATTGGAGCCCTAGCTTAAAGGCATTCTCATTGAAG
Source organism: Phlogophora meticulosa (assembly GCA_905147745.2). Classification (NCBI taxonomy): domain Eukaryota; kingdom Metazoa; phylum Arthropoda; class Insecta; order Lepidoptera; family Noctuidae; genus Phlogophora; species Phlogophora meticulosa. The sequence goes on from LR990523.1 coordinate 15,399,334, forward strand.
CCATGTGCATAATAACGGATTATGGAATTACCTAAATGAGGGCATTCGCGTAATTTCCGACGAGATTTAGTTGATTCGATTGTATTTGATGAAGTAGACAATAATTTGATAACAGAAAATGATTAAGAGAAAGAACATAACCATCTTTTAATGTAATATTTCCATATTACATTAAAAGATGGTTATGTTCTTTCTCTTAATCATTTTCTGTTATCAAATTATTGTCTATTGTGTGTTATTGAACCTTATTACAGTTACATACTTCCGTATGTAACTGTAATAAGGTTATAATACAAGGGAAAGGGAAGCAGTGTATTAATACATTTTGAACGCGGTCTACGTACTTACAAGCTTATTTACCAAGCAGTATTTAGATCGTCCCACATACGTCGTTAGTTGGGGTTTATTTATAGATATTAAATTAAACAATTGGTAGTCAGATACTCCTTAAGAGATACTCTAATTGCCGCACATGTTTGATAGAAAACAGACTAATAGACTTTATCTCTTTGTCGATAGACGTATACATAGCTAAGTAGCGCGTCTGTAGTTTTAATCGTCTTGCTAGATGTCTACATCATTATTCTAATTGGAAGTCTTGGCATATACCATTACTTTTCTTTGGTATTAAATATTGTATAGCATAAGGAGCTTTGTAAGTCTCAGTCTCCAAAAACGTTAGGTAGCTTTGAAAAAAACTGTATCCGAAACTGTTTGTTATATTGTATACACTATAGTATGACAAAATGCTTCCACAAACCCCTGTCAATATCTTATCTCACATCCTTTTATAGGCAAAAAAGCGTCACCGTTCAATACGAGCAGCGACGAACAGGAAGGAACGAATCTGGGAGAATGGAGTGATTCCGTACGAGATCGACGGCAACTTCAGTGGGGCACATAAGTCCTTGTTCAAACAAGCCATGAGACATTGGGAGAACTTTACTTGCGTCAAATTTGTGGAGAGGGACGCAGATCTACATAAGGATTATATTGTTTTTACTGAACGGCCTTGCGGGTAAGTTTAGACAATTACTTTAGTAGTTGCGTATGTTGAAAAGGTCGTGTGTCTGAAAAAAATGGTTACCAGTTCTGTCAAGTTGAAGCCATACGTGTTCATCATAGGTAGGTAAATCTCACTGGAAACAGAAATATCAGTGCATTCTATTTAGTGAACAACATTATATATCTGTCCATGACCAGGGTGATGATCACAGATCCTGTGTTGTCACCACCACATAATAGTTACGAAACAGGATAACAGCAGGATTTATTTACATGATAAAAATAAATGGCACATGTCATCATCGTGTGATGTCAGAACTAGCGAATTCCTATTCGCTAGTTCTGACATCACACCAAATAATTCCTATTAAGAAGTAAATAATATGTATCCTTATACATATCATTTACTAAGAAGTAGAGAGTAGGTATACTTAAGAAGTAAATAATACGATTATGTATCCTTTTACATATTATTTAGTTCTGGAAAACCCAATGAGATTTTAATATTATAAACTAAATAATTCACTACACATTTAACTAAAAAAATATTGGGTTTGGTAGAAATCATTGATTTTATAACGGATTGAAATAAAAAAAAAACATCCGGAAAAAACGCAAAAGTCATAAAAAAATGAGGAAAAATGTCAACGGAGATTGGAGATCCAGAATCGTGAACTGAACTCAAAATATCCCTCTCACCCTGCATACACAATACCCGAGTTATTCTATAGCCGCTAAGTTGTTTCAATTTCTGCACTTACCAACAAAATAACCTGCGTTCTCCTCCACAGTTGCTGCTCCTTCGTCGGCAAGCGCGGCAGTGGTGCTCAAGCCATCTCCATTGGGAAGAACTGCGACAAATTCGGTATCGTTGTCCACGAGCTGGGCCACGTGGTTGGATTCTGGCATGAACATACCAGGCCTGATAGAGACCGACACGTGCAGATCATCAGGGATAATATCATGCTTGGTAAGTTTTTTACACGGTGTTACTTATGGTGTTTGACCATATTGTATTATAATTGGTCGGTGGTGTACCCAGATTACGAGTAAGTATAAAAAATCCGTGTGGCTATAATATTTAAAGAGCTCCCTCGATTTCCCCGGATTCTATCATCAAATCCTAACTTGGTGACAATGAGAACACCTTGATAACCCTTTCAAACAAAAACAGTTTTCAAAATCGGTGAACATATAAAAAATAAAGATATATGAATTTGACGACATGGTTGGCGCAGTGGTTGAGCCATCGGCTGCTGCGCCGCGTGTTATGGGTTCGATCCCCACACGGAAAAATATTTGCATGACCTACAGGTAGTTGTTCCGAGTCTGGCTGTTTGTGTATGAGAGTTTAAATATTTGTAAACGCACCCACGATACAGGAGAAAATCCTAGTGCGGAGCAACGTTTAAAAAAAAAAGGAAAATAAAAGGAAAATAAAAAGAAAAAGAAAAGAATCTGTATCTGTATTTTGTAAGCAGAAACGCCCTAGTAGGACATACACTGGCCTTATTCGTGATGTTCTTCAAAAAAAACAAGTGCGTAGTACTCGCAGCCGCTGCGAGTAGTATGAACGTAAACGAAGCAAAAGGACTAAGCAAGTATCGTAGCAAGTGGCGTTCAGTAGTTTCTGCCTACCCCCATTGGGAAAAGTCGCGAATTTATGTATGAATGTAGCCGACAACTCATATGGTCAGGTTCACGAGGGCATCAGACCAGAGCAGGGTCGTTACACACGCGACAGTGTCACGGTTGCTTGTTCAACTGTAGTTGACCTCCATTGTAACCACTCACCAACACACTGAATGCTAGTGAAAAACCGTGAAATAGCTGCGAGATTACTTTTGACTGAAAACATAATAAACAACCTTTGTTTCTGTTTAATAATGTTATTTTTGACTGCCTCGTTGGTCTAGTAGTCGCAAGTGCTAATGCGATGCATGAGGTCTTGGGTTCCATTCCTGGATCGGTGTTTTTTTTTTTTTTTTTTTTAATAATAATAAATCTTTATTTATAAAAAGGTAGATTGTAGTACATTTTTATACAAGGGTGTGTAGTACATAATATGTAACATCTTCAATCAAGTGGGTGAAGTGCTGTTCTCCTAGCTAGGCTACAGAGTAGCCTGTATTAAGGAGTAACAGTCCCGAACCCCTCTATATAATATATAACTGCTTAGTACTAAAATCGTAGTACTAGGATCGGTGTTATTGTGGTTTTCCATCTATAACCGCTCGGAGTCTAGATTTGTGCCCGGTTGATGCCAATGGCTTGCCCCTTAAACATCACCAAATATGGGTGTACTATAGTATACCTCTGCTTAACCCTTCGTGAAATAGAGGCGTGATGGATATTTCTAAGAAAATGTAAACTGTTTCCAAGTAAACATTAGGTGTAAGGTGAATTTATGACTGTACTTATATTCGTAAGAACACTTGTATAAAATCAGTTAGACTAAGCCATTTTGTTTGAGCAGTTTTAAACTAGAATCGTTTAAATATAATCTAGATCGCATGAGCACGTTAAAATGGCATTAAGCCGGTTACATCTGTTGGTAAAATGCAACAGATGGGATTCATCATTATCTACAGTTACTGGATTGACAATGTGGGACGATGCGTAAATGTATTCCTACTGAGTTTACGTTTTAGTTTCCAAACATGTCAACGACTAAGTGGTTTTGGAAAAACGACTACAAACTTCAGACATAAAACTCAGTTTGCGCTACCACTTATTAAATACTAGCTACCGCCCGCGGCTTCGCCCGCGTGGTTTGTTGATAAAAAAAGTAGCCTATATCCTTTCCCGGGGTGCAATCTATCTCTCTGCCAAATTTTATCGAAATCCGTTCAGTGATTTAGGCGTGAAAACGGACAAACAGACCCCTTAATAATATTAGTATGGATTTACGACTTTCTACGTAATCTGAAATTAACCTAATTTTCATAAGTATAACGTAGATGATGGTTTACTTGGAAAAGATATCAATTGGAAACAAGGACTTAAATAGACTTTACTTCCAAGTATACGCTAATATCTTGGCAGCTTTTCTTGAAATATTATTTTCACTAGAAATGATGAAAGACATATCGAAGGGCGCAAATTTGTTATTTTGTTACTTTGACAAAACATTAATATGAGATGACACCAATAAAAAAAACTCAATACAGAAATTGATCCAAATATTCTTTCATGTATTACCGAAGTTAACTAACAGCTCCTTTTCAATATCATCCACGTTTCTGATTATAATCCCGATATGAGCTCTTAAGCACTTTACGAGTGCGTACCCTGAACAATGCGCACGCACTCACAGTACGCACTTAAAGTACGCAGACTACGCAGTGTGCGTATACTTGACCCGAATACGTTGGAACATCTTCCCGAGTATCTTTACGAGGGGAGGTTGTCACACCGTTACCATGAGTAAAGTGAATTATTTATTTATTTATTTATTTAATACTTTAAGCACACAAATGTACAGAGGCGGACTTAATGCCACTGGCATTTTCTACCAGTCAACCTTTGGGTGATGCAGAGACAAACAGTGGCAGGTGCAATTTCTTAAAACACTAATTATGTAAGTACCGGTAAAACGTGTGCATCTAAACAAAAATTTAAACGAGATTAAATTAAACGGCAATCCTGATACAAATCCTATTTTCCCAATGCCAGTCTTCTAGTTACGTTAAGAGTGGAAATTATAATTCGGGTGATATAAAAAATATAACGAGGTCTTAGAAACAAGTTTTTAGATCTCAAAACGTTTGGTTAACCCTTCCCGAGACTTAAGGCCAGGCTTCGCCAGAGGCTAAGTGTATACTGTTAGCATTGCCACGTTGAATGGCAATTTTTGGGTCTTTTGAGCACTTTACCAGTCGACAGCGATGCGGATGAATCTTTCGATGCCTTCTTATTACTAACACATTATCATAATTAGCAAGTCTTCAAAATAAATGAATAGGTATTATAATTAAGAAATTATTAAAAGTTTCTACCTTTCTATACAGAGGTACCAGAGATAATGATATCACCAAGTCAAAGTTGATTTTGTTTCTTGGGTCTTTAAAAAAAAAAGCATATATTATATACCTTATTATTTTTTCAAATATCTAATATGTTCTTTTAAAATTTCTACACTACAAAAAATAGACCTAACGCTTTAAAATAGCTGTCTCATAATTAAATTGAATATACTTTTATTTTAATTTTAAACATCAAATTCATAATTATGCACGCCCACGTTTTAAAGACCTCAGGTTATTCTGTTTACAAGCCTCATTGATTACCAACGTAACCTTTAAAAAGATTTTGACTTAAAAGGCAGCACAAGGACCAAATCAAATTATATTTTATTTAATCTTGTTCTATGCGTAAACAGAAAAACACTTTATTCGCGTGATAGGATTTTGATAAACAATTTTCCAAGTATTCAACGTTCAAAACGTTAATAATTCGAACCATCAGCACTTTTTCTGAAAGTGACTGATGTCAAAATAGGTTTATGAAAGAAGTTATTGACGTGTAATAATAAAATAAATGGTTGAAAAAAAAAGATAAATTTGCTGTCACTGAAAAAATAATCGCAGACATTTGTAAAGCCAAATATTTTTAAATTAAAAACTATCTGTCATTGCGATTCTCGAGAGTGTTTGCGTTGCGAACAAAAAAAGGAAAATGTCATGAAGCTATCACACTTTAAACCTTATAAAATAAAAATAATACCAGCCTGTTACCGTCACACACTGCAGAGTTCAGGCCTTCTGTCATACGGAGAAGGCACGAGAATTAATCACCATTCTTGCTCAAGACGCGTTTGCGATTTCAGACTAAAATTAGTCTAGAATCCAGGTCTCCTCAACGTATTTTCCTTCACAGATACCACTAATGTCCACAATTAACTAAGAAAGTGAACGTATTTCAATTAAATACTAACTACTTATATACACTAAAAAAAATACAACGTACTATGCTAACATAATAAACCTAACCGTACATTATAACAAGGCATCGAAAAATTCATCCTCATCGCTGTCGACTGATAAAGTACCCAAAAGACTGACGGCAATACCACGTTGAATGGCAATGCTTAGCCTCTGGCCAAAGTAAAAACCGGCGCTTGGATCCCGGGAAGCGATAAAAAACTTAGAAACTATATGTGAATTGAAAAAGTCACATTAGTAGGTACGCGCCCAGAATTGAACCAACTACCTCATGCGTGAGAGGTGGCCATTAAATAATGGGCCATTACGACAATTTTATCTTCTAGAAATAAACTTCGCTACACAATAAAGCTATCCAACTTTGCTCCATTTTCTGCAGCAAATTGGACCTAGAGCAGAACAGATCGTATCTCAACCATTCAGGAATTATTGTACGTATCCGAACGAACTGGGCACCAAATTTTAGATTCAAGCCTGTAATATATTGCCTTCTGTGAAATAGATAAGTTTCTAGGCCAGAATAACGCAATTTAACGTTAGTGCTGCACAGAAATCGACAGTCATAGATTTTGTTCCGTTCAATGGAAATAGAAACAACTCTTGATCTCGTTATATGTCAGAGTACGAGCTAACTCGTGTTGACCATTGTTTCTCTACTGTGTTTTTGGCGTGGCAGATAATGTGTCAAGTAACACAGCGTACTTAACGTAGATTATTTATTTAAAAAAAACGTTGCCACACACTATGCACATTTAAACTAACATGCGCAAAAAGCCAGACCCGGAACAGCTATCTGTAGGTATACAAATATTTGTTCCATGCGGGGATGGAACCCACGACACGCAGCGCAGCAGCCAAACGCTCAGTCACTACGACAACCGTGCCATTAAATCGTTATGTGCCAGACTACAAGTTAATTCGTGTTAACAATAGTTTCTGTAGTGTTTTTATGGCGTGGCAGTCAACGTGTTAAGTAACACAGCTTCTACTGAAGGACACTTCTCTAGTACCACTGCATCCAGTCTGCAGCAACTGCGTACTTAAGGCAATGACCGACCGAATCTCCGATTTCGTTTTCAGTCGAGCCGAAAATCCGAAGTAGTAATATAAAATACCACGACACTGGAGAAATTCCTAGTCTGGAGCAATGTTTTTATTTATTTTACTTAATCAATACAACAAGAAATACACGAATTATGTATCCTCTAAATTAGCTTATCTTTGCTCTTTCTCTCTCTTGGTGTAAAACAAAACAATCACTAGTTCAGTGTACAGCGGAAATATTAATATTTTTACAAATAAGATTAAAGCCTCTACAACTAGACGCTTCATTGTTTTCCTTTGGTAATACTGATATTCTATGGGGAACAAGATTTTCTTCATGGCTTATAATTTTCATAAAATAAAAAACATTATCACAGTCCTAAAAAAAATTCACTGATATTATATCCCGCGTGTGACATAGTATTTATATACTTTTGGTAAAATGTTGGTATCACTCCCACAAAAGCTATTAATGAAGTTGAAATAGTTAAACTTGCCAATAAACTATACATATCTTAACCAAAAAGCTTCCGCACACACCAATAAAACAATCAACATGACACTAATACCATCCTTTTTTATTTGTAACACGGTTACGCTTCGGTGTGACAGGCCCCCAGGCATGACACTGACACACACATCCCACATTGAGCTCGACACGTCATCGCACATCTGACGCATAATCAGTCGGTACGGAACCAAAACACGATCCTCCTTCCTGTTTATTATATTATTTATATTATCTCTTGGGGACTGAGGATTGATTTACTTCTTAAGGTAATGAGGTCAATGTATGGAGGGGAAAGTTTTGTTTTGAATGTCTCAAGTTGTCGGCGCGTTATAGTGTTAACTGTGAAACGTTGGGTATACTATTTTCATAAAATATTAATAATGATACCAGCCTGTTACTGACCCACCACTAAGGCCTCTTCTCCTATGAGTACAGGCCTATATAGAAGGCACACACATGAATCACCAGGCTTGCTTAAGGCGTGTTGGAGATTTCAGACTTCAATAAACCACTAGCTGGGCTCGCGACATTGTCCGCGTGGAATTTAACAAATTACCTTAACCTAACATTACCTAGTTACCTTATTAACATGATATTTTTTGAAACTCCACGTAGCCGAAGCGCGGGCACAAATAGCATTTAATCAATTCTGCGATCATTTCAGTTGCACTTCCAAAAGGCAAGTCTATTGTTAATAAGTACCTCTTGTACCCATTATCCACTTCCTTCTTTCTTCTTTAAAATCTAACCATGTGATTTACGAAATAAGGTCCATAATCGTTTAAACTATTAAGATCGTTTATATGGGTCGTTTGTCCAATTTCACAATTCGAAATGGCGCGGTAATCGTGTTATCAACTGGACTATCACGGTATAACCCGACCGTATTATGGTCATTACACAATTATATTAATCTAAACTATGCGCCCTACTTCGCCAATATGCAGCATTATACAATGTATAGTAAGATCCTCCGGTGTTCCAATTAGAAGGTAATGTGTTGCATAAATATAATATAACGCCTGTATTCACGATGGGTTGGGCAGCAGTGCACCTCCTATAGTCATAGCCACATTTCGCCAGTTATGTTTAAGTCCCATGTAATAGGGGGCGAGCCTATTGCCATCAACAACCACACAGGGCACAGATGTGATCATCCCTATATCCTCATTCTGGACAACGTTTAAATTAAAGTGTTACTGTTAAAGTCTACGAGGACGACGTCGCGGGTATATCTAGTAGTCCTTAAATGTGAAAATTATAAATACTGAGTCTATTAATAATTTTCCTAGATATTATTATTGTCTTTGCGCTAATATTATTGTGGAGACTAGAACTTGAATAGATAACCCCAGAAGAGTTCCTGAGTGCAAATACTATATGAATGGGTCGAGTCCAAAGTTCACATTTAAGCGTTTCTTAACAAGAATGTCACTGTTTTACTAGTTATTAAGTAGGTTTTTATTTATTCGAAAACGCTGCTAGGTTTTCTTACAAAACGCTAGGAATTTCTCCTGTATCTCCTCCGTTGGTGCGCTAACAAACATTTAAACTCACCTACATAACAGTCAGACACGAAACAACTACATGTAGGCCATAGAAATATTCGTTCCGTGCGGGAATCGATCCCGCGACACCAAGCCCAGCAGCCAATTGCTCAGCCAATGCGCCAGCGGTGCCAACAATGGTATGGCTCACCTCTAGAAGTTCTGTGGAACTCGTGAGGAAAGTTTTGAGTATGAATGTGAGTGGCTATAAGAGTAGAGGAAGACCAAAAAATAATGGAAGGATTGTGTGAAAGATGATAAGGGTAGAAAAAGGTGACTATTGAGATGACGGCAAATAATTATTTATGGGCGAAGATTATGTTGCGTCGATCCCAAATAAACTGGGATAAGAGCAAGAGGATGGTGAAAATAACCTCTTAAATAGTTTATAAAGAAAGGCATACTTAATTATTGTGAAAAAAAGGTTATAGTTTCCGATGTTAAAACTAATTACAATATCGAAAGAGTTTCACTATCCCAAACATAAAGCTTGAAAAACCACCGCATCTCTTGCCGATTTAAATTTTCCAAATTATATCACTCTGGATGCTATTGCTACTAAAATTCTTTTATAAACTCACTATTGTAAGAAAGAAATTCATGGTCAAAGTCAGAACCTCCTTATGGATGTTCAAATAAACAAATGTAGCAAGATGGATGGAACATGCTGGGCATTCATAATTGGCCAAAGTATAATGGACTTTATTGTAGGTACTAAAATAGTGATGAATATAAATGTGGATGTATGGATACCCTATCCATCCAGAAAAAGGCCAAAGAAAGATGTATGGATTGTTTGAGGAATGATTGGAAAGTAAAGGTAGTGAAACAGGAGACTGGAAAACGTGTTGGTACTAAGATTCTTTTAAATACTTACTATTATAAGTTTGGAATTGACAATCAAAAATCCAATTTTCTACACAATAGTAGTCTTTATATTATTTTAAAGACACGTTAGCGCCTGATAAATTAGCTCCTTATACCAACAGTGAACTAAAGCGCAGACAACTAAAATACCAAGTGAGCGTGCCAAAATCTCAGAGATTCTACCCTGAACTTAATAACTTGTTACAATCAAAATTGAACTTTAAAACAAGTGTGTAGAGTTTAGATTTAATTTAACAGGCAAACATCTAGAAGTTATACAAAATTGCACTATAAAGTTGAACAGGTACAGTCTAATTTTAAATGAGATTGTTCCTGTTTAAGGCCACCCAAATAGTTTTAGTTGTTCAGTCTTAAATTCGAAGTGAATCGCTGGCGTGCTTTGCGATAGCTACTTGAATAGAATTCTCTAACAATGTTTCCCCAAAAATGTAGTTGTCTTCGGGCGTGATCTTAGTTTCGGCTAGTTGGGCATTACCTTACCTTACTACGTACTAAGTTAAAGAAACGAATCATTATTGAATACAGGAGCGGAGGGTTTGATTTTGGGAATTAACATTTAAATATAGGTATGTGTATGTGTGTGTGAGCTCTAGGCTAAATAAAAACAGCCCCACGGGTTGATCGACGGTTAAGCTACGCTTGCCAAGATCAGTCTGTGGATGGGTGACCGTTCGTAACATATTGAGACTCCTCCGTGCTTCGGAAAGCACGTTAAGCCGTTGGCCTGTCTTTTGTAAATCTTTGAATCTTTGACAGTCTGACAACCAGTCTTACCAAGGGGTATAGTGTTGTCCAGTAACTGGGTTGTGGAAGTCAAATAGGCAGTCGCTCTATGTAAAATACTGGTATTCAGCTGCATCCGGTTAGACTAGAAACCGACCTCAACATACTCGGGAAAAGGCTAGGCAGATGATGCGGATGATTATTGATATGTGTGTGTGTGTGTGTCAGGGTCTGCGTGTGTGACATAAATATAACTTTTGACATGAAGACGGCTTTGATGAAGGAGTCACAACACATTTGCTAGTACCATACACAACGGTGCTGAGTTCAGTAGAGCGTGTATTTGTTAGACCCTTTAACTTGAAATGTTAATTGACCTGTCAAATACACACTTTAAGTACTTGTAAGTACATAAGAACTGCTCCTAGCTTCATGTACTTATTAAGTTTATGTCTTGGTAATTACTGAACGGTTTTTAGCAAATAATAAATTGGTAATTTAATGTAAACTATTTATTAACAAAAGCAACACGTAATGATATTACAGTTTATTATATTATTACATTTATTATATTATTTATAATACTACAGTTTTATAACACACAGCGCCACACAAGCAAGCGGATACATCTTAAACTAATTAGAGTGCGTTCCATTTCTATAAATTACTCTCACCATCAAATTCAAATTACTCCATTTTATTTTATGTAAATCTACCTGGGCACTTATGATGCGTCATAAGGTAGGTTCACGGTTCTAATTGGTCGTTACCAACGGGGATGAACCAGCAAGCAACTGCACGGTTATTTTTTATGAAAGCTTGTATTTTACAATCAGTGTATTAATATGTACAAGAGGAGAGTAGGCATGTCAATACAAGTACCACGTAGTTTACAAAAGCATAAAACAAAATGGAAAATGCCCAACAAATTGAAGTTATGGGGTCTACAGCGTTCTCAAATTCACAAATTAGAATATATGCTTTCCTTTTTATCTTTATGTCATGATTGTCATTTGATGTTCATCAAAAAGGTCAGGTGCGCAATACTCGTAACTGGCGTGCGTGTATGACCAGTAACTGATATGAACGTAAACGAAGCAAAAGGAAAACATCGTGAGGAAACCTGGACTTATAAATAAATAAAAATAAATAATGCTGGACAATCCACACAGCATCATCTAGCCCCAAGCTAAGCAGAGCTTGTGTTATGGGTACTAGATGACTGATATACTTAATACAACACATTACATAGATAGATATTTTTTATTATACATAGCAAATACCCAGAACACCCAGAACAAATATTTGTAGATCGTACAAACATTTGTCCCAAGGCGGGAATCGAACCCGCAACCTCCTGCGTCGCAGGCGGACCTTCGCCCGCTGCGCCACATAGGTCGTCGTTATATAGTTAATATAAGTCTGAAATCGCCAACCCGTCTTGAGCAAGCGTGGTGATTAATGCTCGTGCTTTCTCTGTATGAGAAGAGGCCTTTGCCCTGCAGTGGGACAGTAATAGGCTGTTACAAGCGTACAAGAAGCAAAAGAAGTATGTAAAGATCGTAGCAGGTGGCGTTCTGTAGTTTTTGCCTACCCCCATAGGAAAAAGGCGTGAGCTTATGTATGTATGTATGACTGTACAACTAGTTATAGAATGGATCCATCAAGACACTTCCTAAGAGGCTACACTTAGATCAAATTACATCGATGGTCACTGGGAACCATACAGTTTCTAATTTAGTTAAAAGCAGATGACCAATATTGAATTTATCTAAAAGCATTTAAGCATCTTCGGGCTTGAGATTATTGATTTCGTTCGAGTGGGTAATAAGGCTACTTATAATTATTATATCCTTCGCGCGTAGTGCCCTGGCTGGGGGCCTTCTTGTAAGGTCACCACAGGATCGACCGGTTAAGCAGTAAACAGCCTTATAGTGCTGAACTGCGAAAAAAAATTCGCGCGTAGTCTGGAATGGTTAACACTAGTAAATTCTAATGTTCCTGATAAACATCTAGTAAACCGTTAAAAGTTCAATTGAGAAATTTGACAGTTTGAGATAACTTCATGGAATAGCGTCATGATCAAAATATAACGATGAAAAAACACTTTTGATTTCGGTAGAAAATAACACTTTTACACGTATCGGTTTTTCGCTTATCCAGTAGAGGTCAATGTTTCCTCGCCGATACTCTGAGAAAAAACACAGAAACCAACTCAGTCTCTTTAAAAGTGTAGCCATTATCTTGGTCAAATTAATTATATGAGAACTTTCCAGATTATTGTCTAAAAATCACACAGATTTGATCTTTCTAGACTACACGACTACTGACAAATACATGCGCTGAGCACGCATTTGTCAGTAGCTGCTTAGCTCAACTTTGGAATTAAGGAGCTCAACGACTCGACGAACAGTACCAAAGAAAAGACCTCCGGACCTCAACCTCAGTACCAGTACAATACATTAGCAGATAAAACATAAAATGGTTGTTTGAGAAATAAAATGTGTCTTTCCATAATCTGTACACACAAATCTTACAAACAACTTAATCTGAACCATCGTATTATGTTACGGTAAATAAGCATCAGAACCATTAACATTTAATTATGGACAGTTCGTTACGTTAGATTCTACGATGACCTGAGGACCGTCACTCAATGTCATACATTTATTTACTATCAACACGCGGTCACGCGTAAGTTCTAAGGATAGGTGCTTAGTAAGAACGTCTAGCGAGGCGGGAAGCGGGAAATAGGAAAAGATTTAAAAACAAAACGCTATTATTTTAGTACTAGACGATTCCGTGCTTCTTCCAGGTTAATCGAAGGTTAAGCTTTGCTTGCCGAGGTCGGTCTGTGGATCGGTGACTGTTCGGAACATATCGAGTCTGCACTGTGCCTCAGAAAACACTTTAAGCCGGTAGTCCCAGCTGTTATTTGTAGATCTTTGACAGTTGTTACGGGTACTCAGGAACTCTGACAAGCAGTCTTACCAAGAGGTATCGTTACCCAGTAGCTGGGTTGTAGAGGTCAGATAGGCACCTGCTCCGTGGCAGATGATGATAGTATGTAGTGTACATCTGACGACGTTTAAGTAAAATTTCATGATGATTGGTTAACTGCCATTTTTAAACAACGTATGTTATTCCAAATCTAGGTATCGATCGTTATTTTTTACCAATCAATGTCCCGAGTTGGCAATCTGTAACCTTGAGAGGGCGAATCAGAAGCAGCAGCGTCTAAAGACGCAGATTGAGATTATGATTGAGGAACGTTAATGAAATTGGCAGTTAGTAGATAAGGCGTGAAAGCTTAAAAACTTAACTAACATTCACATTTATAATATCAGTTAGTATGTCTTCTTGTGGCAACACTTAGTGAAAATTCTAGCAATCCATCACTCAAAGAAAACTAGCTTCTTTCAGTCAGTACAAGCATTTCTAAGTAAAAATTACTCACCGAAATAAACTGCCCATCAGACGTCAGAATTTTCTGAAATCTACAAAGGTATTGGACCGTTTAGTGTTATTACGAATCCGGACATTAATTTCAAAGTTGAATGATTGCTTCTAAAAATAGGTATCTTGTCTTGTATTTCTGAAAGGTTGACCGTGATATATTTTAGCTTGCGAAAAAAACAAGATGGTATTAATAAATCTTGACATAATGATGTCCAAAGAAGTTTTGACTGTTAAAAGTACAGACTGTTACCTACTACGATCCATGCACTCTCCTTTTACTTCGTTTATGTTCATACGCACGCCAGTTACAAGTACTACGTGCCTGACCTTTCTGAAGATCATCACCAATAAGGTCCGTGTACGTAGGTTTTAAGTAGAGTAATTAGCAATCAAAGTTAAAAGTGATTCAGTCCACAATTTCAAGAATTTATTTAAACAAACTCATTGTTACAATAGGTACGTTCTTCAATATCTCGAGCGAAAAACTTGAATAATCACATTGTGAAAGTTTTGCGAAAATTCATCAAAATTACAAATTTCCTCTTCACTTTTGACGTTAAAATAATTTGATTCAAGGGGCTTAATATCTGATACTCGTGTAGCAATAATAATCCTTTGTTGAAGTTCTGACTTTTCAAGTCATGTTACCTTGTACAAGTTGTTCATGTGTGATTGTCATTGTTATTAAAATTTACATACTTAAGAAGTACGAGTAATTTTGACCTTTATTGACATTTTTCGTACGTTGTGTGACAGCACTGAAGGTACTACACTGAAATGAAAGTTTAAGAACGTTTTATTTACTTCGCTATCGTCTTTTGTGTTTTGTAAACAATAATGTGCTATTCTGTAAACAATCTGGGATTTTGTCTAGGCCCCCAGACGAGATTAATGTTAAGAAAGAAAGCCTCGTTGGTTTAGTGGTCCAAAACATGACTGCTGAGCGTGAGGTCCTGGGTTCGATTCAAAGACAAAGTGTTATTGACTTTTTCCAATAGAAATTATCTCATTGGCAGCCCGGAGTCTGGATTTGTACCCGGTTGATGGCAATAGGCTTGCCCCTATTGCTCGGAACTTAAACATAACTGGGGAGATGTGGGTGTTACTATTACTCCACCTCTATACTACTACTATTAGTCCACCTCTAAAAGGCGTGACGTTATGTTATGTTTATGGGCTACTAAATTCTGTGATCACCAATCTTCAGTCAAGACTGTGGCAAAGCACGTAAAAACGGTTGAAAACATGTTTTCTTGTTTACAGGCCAGGAGTACAACTTCAACAAGCTAACGGACGAGGAGGTGAACTCCCTCGGACAGACCTACGACTATGACTCCATCATGCACTATGCGAGGAATACCTTCAGCAAGGGAACCTATTTGGACACCATACTGCCTCTGGAAGTCCATGGGAAGAAGAGGCCGGAGATCGGACAGAGAGTGAGATTGAGTGACAGTGATATAGCACAGACTAATCTGCTGTATAAGTGTGCAAGTAAGTACATACGTTATGATACCTTTATTTTGCTTACCTTTTTTTTGGCCTTGCCCACCCTTTTTCGGGTCGGCACATTCGTATCCCAGAGTAGCCAGTAAAGTAAAGTACCAGGCTATTACTGTCCTATTGCAGGGCAAAGATCTCTTCTCATTCAGAGAAGGCACGAGCATCAATCACCACGCTTGCTTACGACGGGTTGGCGAGTTCAGACTTATATTAATTATATAAGTCCAGGTTTCCTCACAATGTTTTCCTTCACCGATGTCAGTGATGTCCGAGATAAACTTAGAAAGTACATATGAATTGAAAAACTCACTTGGTACTTGCCCAGGTTTGAACCCACAACCTCGTGCACAAGAGGCGAGGCCTAAACCACTGGGCCATCATGACATTCCAGTGAGTGGCCAGTGATGATAATATATAATGCATCATGGATGATGATGCAAGATGGCATCATGGATGATGATGCAAGATGGCATCAGAAATAAAGAGATCCGCAAAAAAACTTAAGTACTTAGCCCGACAAATTGCCGAATTTAAGTAGCAGTAACCGGAGCCTTATGAAACCTTAAATTAGGTCATAAACATGTTCTAAAATGTTACTCTATTTTAACTGGGCTGGGAATCAATACATTTTATCGATAAATGATTACTATTGCGTTGTTACTAATATTTCTCGATTTTTGAGTTGTCTCAGTTTTGATCTAGCAGTGGGATTATGCTTGTACTAGAAATGGATTCACGTCAATACTGCAACGGATAAGGATCGAACTTACGACCTCCGAGCCCCAACCGTGCATTACGTAGGCAGTGCCATTGTCGCCTTCCAGTTTAATCATTTCTCATCACGCCTTTCCATTGATCATGCAAATGCCATCCAACCTTCGAATAACAATTAAATTAAGAGTTTGCATTATATTCAAACTGTGAGTAATTGAATCGTGCCTTGAGAAAATCTAATATCTTAAATCAATACGTATAAAGCCGGCTGATATTTCAAAATGAAATGATTCCAATCCACAGAACTGCTGTGTCAACATCCAATATTCCTGCTGCGAAATTAACCCCCCCTCCGGTCCTAAACATTCGTTAAATTAACGGGTGATTTGATTACGTTTATCAATATGCCGTTTTAAAGAACAGTGACCGTACTAAATTACCCATGTTTATAGGTATTAATTGTGATTTAATGCTAAGAGCTTGCTCATTGTCCTCTCATTGTATAGGATTACCATACACTGAGAGGTCAGCTTATACTGGAAAAATATAGCTTGATATGTAGCCATGTGTACTTAGACCTATAAACGATGGTTGGACATAGCTGCGTAAATGTTTTTTTTGTTTTGTACGTGTGATTTTTCCCTGTATGCGTAATTTGTTTTTTTCTATCCGTATTTTTAAATTGTGTTCTTTTATGGATTTCTGGTCTGATTATTTTTATTTATATTGTAAACAGAATGTGGAAGGACATTGCTGGGCAACTCTGGGTGGTTCAATTCGCCCGGATGGGGTAGTGAGACGCCCCCCACGACCCCGGAACGGTGCGAGTGGAGGATCGTGGCTACTCATGGAGAGCGAGTCGTCTTGAACATTACTGGTGAGTTACTAGAATAGATGTTATTTTATTTTATTTTAACTGGCTTTTTGCTACGATGACAAATTTGATTTCTATGGTTGAACTGTCGAATTTTCCCAATTGAACTTGAACCTTATTATTTTGTAATCAAATAAATTTGACAGATTGGTTTAACCTTATGTGCTGGCTTCTGAACGTACAAGTACATATCTACACTTCTACACTAATTTCTTAAAACGTGAAGTGAAAAACGACTGAGAAATCGCTAGTGTAAAATTACAGTAACAGTTTGTTCGACCCGGCCAATCGAACGCAGAATGTCATACTTGCTGATCAGTCACCGTTATAGGTATTGTGGTGACATCTATATCCCAAACTACGAACTGACAATTAAAAAAGAAAAATAAAGAATCATAATTATTGCTTCAAAAAATTCATCCACATGGCTGTCGACTGTTAAGTGCCCAAAACACTCGCAGCATTGCCACGTTGAATGGCCAAAATAAAATCCATGACTTGAATCTTGAGAAGCGTCAACTAAACGTTTGGAAATCTCAAAACTTGTTTCTATAAATTTGCCAATATTCTTTATTACACCCGAATTAGAAATTCGACTCTTCACGTGTCTGGTCACGTGGCTGGCCTTTTTTTACTTTTAAAGTTTCGACAACAACTGTCGCGCAGTAGCCCACCAGACACAACACCCATCTGATCGGAGGATCCTCCCTGATCAATGGAGGATGAGGAACTTTTCCCGTCAAAATATAATCTGGAATATATAAATCTAATACTGTCGAAAGTAGGCTAATATATTGTGTAATACCTACACTGAATCCCTTGGGCTCTAAATGTCAAGTGTATATCAACTCACGTAAATCGTATTTCCATCTCATCGGGACGTACTGCGCTGTATTCTAATTGATTGAATTCATTTCCAATGGGAAATTGCATATACCTTTGACTTTTAAATGTGTTTGCATCGTTTGCATTGCTAAATACACTTTACACTTAAACGTAGATTACATTAACTTATAAAGATGTTTTATTTTTAAACTTAAGAAAATTACGGTTTATAAATAAGAATATGTATATTTTTCAAAGAGAAAAAATAAAGGCTTAGAAGGTTTTCTTAGAAGTTTAATACAAGCAATTTCAAAGACTTTCTGCACCAAGCTAGGTCTGTCCCACAAGTAGCTTATAATTTTCTATGAAATTTAAATACAAAATTTGAGCAGAATACTTATCGTAAGGTATTATTTTATAGTTAGGTAGCTACTATAGGAAGCTAACGTTCTTGTAGTGCCGGTTTTCGCAAAGAGAGGTGTATTTACATACTATTCATCTACAGAAAACCACGCCTGTATTACCCGATGGGATAGGCAGATGTGTAACTAAAGAACACTCACTTTCCGCCGCTGCAACCTACAGCACAGTAATTAACATTTGGATTTAAATCAAGCAAAACATCACAAATTGAACACGGTACATTATTTAAAGTTATACAAACCCTAACAATTTGTTCTCCCAAGAAGTAGATACCCATTAACGTACAGAATACTAATGTAGACCCACAGTCTGCCAAAGACAGGATTTAATCCTACTTCGTACTGTTACATTGTCGGACACAATTTTCCTCACTCCGAGTATAATTTCATTTTCAAAGGCAAGTCGGAGCATTTGTATCAATTAGACTATTTACTGGCTCTCTGGAACTGTCTGCGTTCCTGATTTATAGGGTAAAAGATTTTTTAAAAGACCCTCTAGAGTCAAATCTGGTATTGGGAAGCCATCTTTGCGACATTACCTACATACCTATCCTGCTTTTCCAGTTTAGCTTCCAGAATTGAAACAAATGTGTTTTTGTAAAAATTACTTTAACGCCCACACATAAAGTTTAATTTGCGGTACAACCTCAATCGTTTGTTATGACTTTTCTATAGTATCTACTTAGCTTAGCCTAAGCTAGCCATCGTAAAATCTACATAATTACTACTTTTGTAAAGTTGACATTTATGTGTTAAGTCGAAATATGTATTTGAAAAAGGAATACCAACCGACAAGGCTAATTTTATAGCAGGCCCTTCTCTAATCTCTAAGATGACCAAGTAATATTATGTCCTTGTATTAAATAGTACTTATTACTTCTGAATTAGGTTACGAGAGTCGTGACTGAAAACAGCCGCACGCCTCAGCAACCATTTTTAAACTTTGAATATTGACCATTTTCAAGGCTAAAAAATGCTTGCTCAGGTCGATCCATAGATGGATCAATCTGTTTCAGGTATATTCCGAGACCCATTCGTGCCTTCGGAAACATGTTACACCGTTGGTCCCGGATGTCCTTTCTATATCTTCGACAGTCGTTACGGATAGTGAGAAACCCGATAATCTGACAACCAGCTTTAACAAGGGGAATCGTGTTACCCAGACACTGGATTGTGAATATTAGATAGACTGGCGATTCATGTTAAATACCAGTATTCAGCTGCATCAGGGTAGACTGGAATCTGACCCTGACTGGAATAGGCAGATGATGAACTTCTGAAGCATGAGCATGATAAAATTTAATGCGGTTCTAGCCATGATTTTAAATTTCTCCAGTAAGATAATTTTACACCTGTAAACGAATGCGGTATCTTTAAAATAAAAACGAGCGACTCTAACAGTAGTCGCATAATTATGATGTGTTACATATTACATCTCTTCTTGGTAATAAAAGCAACATTACCATTATATCCTGAAAAATACTGAGGAATTATTTGAAATGATTTTACGTGACCACGCGCGCTCATTGGTCAAATCAAATAGCGCGCACTTTCCAGGCTTCCTTTTACACTCTTTCGTCCCTTTTCACGAAAACATTCCCACAGATTGTAAGATAGCGAGAGCAAAGTAAATTGGTGGAAAACATAACGCTTTTGAGTTAAAGCTTGTATTAATTTCACTCCGCATACATTTTCCATACAGTAGCCTTATTTGAAAAAGGATTCCCAAGGATTAAACTCCAAAAAGTTTAGGTAACACGAGCAATTTTAAAGACATTTTCAAAGTTATATTTAAACTCACATACACAAACAGCCAGACCCGGAACAACTACTTGTAGGCCGTACCAATATTTGTTCCGTGCGGGTATAGAACCCACGACACGCAGGGCAGTAGCCTTTCGCTCAACCACTGCGCCAACCGTGCCGTCTTCGTGCAAATATACTCGTATTTGTAACCATTTTTACTTTTAGTTTTTTTTCATTTGAATCTCCTGCGCGTGTCTTCTTCCTATCTTTCTTTCTCTCTTTATGAACTGTAGCGTAACTACTAACGCCCATTTACAGATAAGATAATAGATAGATGTTATCTTAACCCTAACTTACCATATAAAGAAGAAATCCGAGACAGCACACGAACATCATCATTCTCAGCGCTACCTACCTTCCTATTGTCTCCATATTGTATCCAAAAATCCATACGGCACTACTTACTCCTCAATACGGATAAAGGAGCTCTTTCCAGGAAGGCTGTCAAGTGTTTGCTGAGAGCCTTGGCAGCCCAATTTTGTTGGAGGGTGCCACTCGAGACGGCCCTCGGCTGTAAGCGAATCGTTAATTTTCATAAATGCACGCAAATGGACGTTTTACTTCGTCATGTTCTGAGATTTTAATGATAGTTATACAGGGTGGAACAGGCATCGACGCACAAATTCATACCATGAGTTCAGTTTCTACATGTCCCTGTATCCCCAAATGAAAATGAAAATGTGTGGAAAATTTTCGTTGTCTTCTTCCTAAATTTTTGTTATTAAAAATACACATTTCTTTCTAACCCAATGACATTTAATTTAATCAAGAAGTAAATCATTAACTTCCTTCATTACAAATTCATTGGATTAAATAGAAATCATGAGTTTAACAGTTTTTAGTTTAAAAAATACACCAGTAATAAATTTAGGTATTTAACCGGGGGGTGTTCAAAAATAGTCGACTTCCAGTCTATTCGGATGTAGCCAAGTACTAATATTTTACAAGAAGTGACGATTTATCTGCTCTCCACAACCCTGTCACTGAGTAATTCCTATACCCCTTGGTAAGACTGGTTCGAAAAACTTCAAATGGCAATGCGACTAACGGCTTAACATTAATTTCCGAGACCCGGAATCGGTGATCTCGGGAATATTGAATAATCACCCATCCAGTTGCCAACCTCAACGTGCGTAGAACTATGCCACTTTAATTGAATTGAAACTGTAATAAAACAGAAGAACTAATCCTACTTCAATGATTTGAATTTTGTACGAAAAGGTGGTAACAAAATATTCTCTAAAAACAATCACCTTTCTACCCAGCACTTAAAATGTGGTCATATTTTATGTTAAATCTTACATAAAGCATGCATAGACAAGGAAAGACATTTGCCTTGTTTTTTTAAGACCCAGGAATTGGTTACATCTTACAACGTTTACCCACCGAATCGATAGACGATAACATGCCAGCCATAATTTCCATTTGACTTGTTACAGTATCCACTAACTTGAACCACTCTCAGCAGTCCTTGCTTCATCTTCATAGCCTCCCTTCATTAAATATACCGAGGAGACGACAATGCAAATAAAATAAAATTAAACGCCTCTCTTCCCTGAAGGGTTAGGCAGAGATGTATCTAATAGTACACCAGCATTTTACCAGTTATGTTTAAGAGTGACGTAATAAGGGGCGAGTCTTATGCCATCAACCGGCACAAATCTAGGCTACGAGCTGCTACTGAAATATTCTAGTAGTAGAAGTAGTACCAGCCTATTACTGTCCCACTGCAGGGCAAAGACCTCATCTCATACAGAGAAGGCAAGAGCATTAATCACCACGCTTGCTCAAGACGGGTTGGCGATTTCAGACTTATATTAATTATATAAGTCCAGGATTCCTCACGATGTTTTCCTTCACCGATGTCAGTGATGTCCAAGATAAACTTAGAAAGTACATCATCATCCTCTTGCCCTTATCCCAATTTCATTTGGGGTCGGCGCAGCATGTCTTCTTCTTCCATACATCTCTATTTCCCGTCATCTCAGATGTCACCTCCTTCTTAGCCATATCAACTTTCACACAATCCATCCATCGTTTCCTGGGTCTCCCTCTACTCTTGTAACCCTCTACATTCATACTCAATACTTTCCTCACAACATGATCCTCATTCCTTCGCATCACGTGTCCATACCATGATAGCCGATTTCCACACAACTTCTCTGTCACAGGCGCCACTTTCAGACTTCCTCTAAAGTACATATGAATTGAAAAACTCACATTGGTACTTACCCAGGTCTGAACCCACAACCTCGTGCACAAGAGGCGAGGCCTAAACCACTGGGCCATCATGACGCACATGAAATAATCCCAAATAAATAATTTTTCTTTCTCTCATTCTTCTTTCTAGACGGAAAAACTAATTAAAAATACCTGACCTGAGAATCATCTTTAGAATGAGCGCTTGTGAGGCATTCATAACTTTCAAAATACTCTTAAGCATAACCAGTGTTTCACAGTTCATAATTATATATCGATAAATTGTCTTCAGTCATCCTTCGTGGCGATACTAGTAGAAATACTTTGACGGCCGTATCTCGTTAAGCTTTATCTAGCAGACAAATGGGTGTTTGGACAAGCGGTCATAATCCAGTTTATATTGTTAGTAAGCTCCTGTCAAAGGAACTTGTACTTTTTGTGGGAAGCCGGTAAACAGATTTGTAGAGGGTAATGGTTGGTTTGATTGGGAGCGGAGCGCGGTTTAGGGAAGCTCAGACCAGGCTTAATAATATAAAGCATAAATATTGTAAATAATTAATATATTATATAATTTTTTGCGTGTGCCGCATGCACTGTGACCGTTGGGCAAGTCTCCATGTAATACAATGGGTACCCGATGGACGGCCGAGAAAGAGATGGCGAGATGATCTGGACGCATACTATGAAGATGAGGGCTGGTACAAGGGGGCGCGGGAATAAAAATGTATAGCACAACAATATCACTCAGTATACATTTTACATGGACACGTTCACGCAACGGTATCATATGAAGTAATTAATAACAAATAAATGAAGCGATATGCTTCTCTATACGGTGAGTGTAGTCTGTACTGCCCTTCGTAGACGCTCAGTTTCTCATGAACCCAGTCATGCGATAATAATAAAATAAATGTAATGATCGAGTTAGACTCGCTCATCGTATGTTTCTTAAAACTTAAATTTTAATTTCTGCCACGGCTAAACTAAGTTAAACAAACTTAGTTAAGCCGTGGCAGAAATAAGTTAAGATTTTTACTGATTTTAAGGAGACTGTGCTAGTAAAAGACATATCATTTTAATATTCCTGTAATAATTAAATTGATACTTCGGAGATAAGGGGGGGGGGTAGGAGGAATACTATTTTCACGGACATTATTCATCATAAGTTTATGTAAAATCTAGTAGATGGCAGGAAAAATAAAAAGATGTCTCAACTCCCGCCGACGTCACGCGTCTATTCGCTCTTAAGCCCGCACATTCCTTTTAGTTTATTTACCAAAATAATTATTATATAAAATACAATTCCCTTGAATATTTTCAAAGAACCAGAATCAGCCATTAGTAAGCCACTTTTCAATATAATGAAGAATGACTACCCAAAGAAAGTATATTTCTTTCAACTTGACACTCATTTCTTAAAAATGGGCCCCGTAATTGGGGTAATTAGAATAAATTAGCTTAACAACCTTATCTGGGTGATCGGGACAACTTAATTACGAGTTATGGCGTCGTTCATTTTCGTTTTAATTTTTATGTTGTGGTCAGCGTTTGTAGAAAACAATTTTGCGGGTCTCCGAATAATCAAAGTCTGTTAGATTCAGATCCAAAAGTTGACAGGTAGAAAAGGCCTGGTATTAAGTCCGTCTCTGTACATTTATGTGCATATAAATAATACTGTACAAATAAATTCTACTGACACTTCAGGTGTGCTAGATTGAATCCGGGTGTACCTAAGTAAATAGCTACTTCGAGAATAAATTAAAGACTAGAAGACCTCAATTCAGGCAAGTGCGCTCCTACAGTGACTGCTTTCTTACTTACAAATCAAGTAAAATTATTATTAATCAGGCGTATGTTATTTATTTTGACTTACTATTATGCCCCAAAGTGTCACCCACTCCTAAGATTCGTAGTGTTATGTTGAATATCCCATCATCTTTCTGATCTGATAGGGATACTGACCATTTTTTGTTAGGGTTATTAAAAAAGGTTAGTCAAAAGATTACCCACGTCTATACATTGAGGTAAATGTGGAATGACATCACGCGTATGTAGATATTATACTTACTTATGACGTAGCGAGCGCCCACTCCCAAACTTTATTGCGTTTTATCTAAGTCATTATTTATGAATATGATATAGCAAAAAACGCTGCCTAATTTTTTTTCCCATACATAAGAAGTATCAGGTTATATATAGATTCATTATTAAAATAACTTTGTATTGTGCCGTCATAAAATTAAGCAAAGCATCTGCTGGCCTTATTTCCTTATTGTATAATAAACATTTTTGTTAGATTCCTTTCATGTTAAAAAAAGGAAGACGCATTATGTATAAATAGCAACGACCAAAAGATCCACATTTTCCGGAGCTCTCGTCCAAAAATTCAAAAGATTTGCTACGGATATTTGATCCTAAATACCAAAATTAACGCTATATAGAAAAAAAAATATTCCTCTTTAAAAGATCTTCTAAACGCCCTTTATCAAGTACCGTGAAATAGGATCCTTTACACACACATAGGTACAACGTAGACACATGTGTCGGGTGTATGTGGGATGTGTGTGTGTGCGTGTCTGTACACAATAAGCTTCAATACATGCAAATAAATTTACCATTTCGTTTGTCCGTTACGAATATAAATGGATTCTGGTGAATTAATGAATTTATTACCCGCTTTTATTTTAAGTGGCCTACGCCGGTCATTGGGACTATAAATCTTTGTGGTGGTACCACTGGTCTCCTGGGACTGGATTCTTTGTGAGTCTGTAAAATACAGTTAGGTACATAAATTTATGTCCTGAATAATGCCAATGTTAGAACTAACGTAGTATTGTAAGATAGTCTGGTATTAGAATCAGGAACTTTGACTGTTGAAAAAGGATGTTCTATAAATGACTGATGCAAGCGGAATCTCTCAAAGCAATGATATTTGAAAGTGCTAGATTAGACACTAGTGATCAAAATCTTCAGATTGGAATCTATCCCAATCTTCGTCCATTATTATGATGTGTCTCTAACATTTATTTTGTCAATAAATCCAATAACCAATATTTTTGTTCTTTTTTATGGATTTATAAATATCAGTGTCCTGAAATTCAGATTAGTTTGCTTTCTGCGACAATATGTTCTTAATACTAATATTTAAAATACATTTAGAAAAACCTACTTATAGGTTAGTAAGGGTTGTCAAATATGAATAAACACGAAATGAAATAGACACACACAATCTGATTTTAAGATTTTATTTACTAATGTCTATTTAGAAGATAAAAATAAAAGTTTGGCATATACCTATTTCCATCAAAAATCGAAAATGTTAGCATTACCTAACTTAAATAGGCGTCATAAGTCAAATTATTTATTTCAATTAGACCTATAGGCACTATTTATTACATCATGTAAGACTAACAGCTAAAACGAATAAACAAAAGCATACTCCATCGAACGCCAGTAACAAGTCTTCACGTTTAACGACAAAGAAGAATTTAGAATATCCATACTAATATTATAAATGTGACAGCTATCTGTGTGTAACCTTTTCGCGCTTAATCCGCTCAATAGATTGATATGAAATTTTGTAAGAAGATAGTTCAAGATCCTGGGAAGGACACAGGATACTTTTTAATCCACAACTTCATCTGCATCCGCGATAACCGACATTCACACAGACCAAGTCGCGGGCAAAAGTGAGTAAAAAATAAAACCAACAAGCTTTCTGGCACCATCCAGACTCTATCTGCAAGCTATTCTGAGCTTAAAACAATTTACAGAATGCGGTCCTCATATTTTGCATACTCAACTTCCTTTGGCGCCAACCCTAATACGAGTAAGCAAAGCGTACAGCTAAACCAAAATAAAGTAACACTTTTACAAAAGAAAACAAAACATAAACACAACAAGCTGGTACTAAAACTGCTTATTTAAATAAGTACAGAGCTATTAGTTAACACTATACTAGTGTATATGTCTATGTCATCATAATCTGCTAGCCTTTTCCCAACTATGTTGGGGTCGGCTTCCAGTCTAACCCGATGCATCAGAATACCAGTATTTTACATAGAGCGACTGCCTATCTGACCTCCATAACTCAGTTACTGGGCAAGACGTTACTCCTTGGTAACCAATAACAGCCGGGACCAACGGTTTGACGTGCTTTCCGAGGCACGGAGGAATCACGATATGTAATGAAAGGTCACCCATCCACAGACTGACTGTTTTTGTTTAGCCACGAGATTCTGTATCACTCTATGTATCAGAACCGAAATACAGGCTCTAACATAAACAATGTCTCGCGGTCAATTCGAATAATTTCAAACTAATTAGCAGATATTTACTCCTCATTGATTGAATATTCAGCATTCAGTATATTCCGATATTTATCAAACAGTTTATTTGCTGCATTTCCAGTGAATTCACCATGTATATTATTAATTCGTCGAATACCGATTAAAATAAACCACTGAACTAAAGTTTGATTTAATATTTTGATATCGTTATTGACTATGGTGGAACTGATAATAATTGTATAACTGTTGATGCACTGAGCCTGGATTGTAGTAGAATGTTGTCAGATTTGTTTACTGAAAATTGTTATAGTGATCATCATCATCATCTGCCCAGCCTTTTTCCAACCATGTTGAGGTCGGCTTCAAGTCTAACCGGATGCAGCTGAATACCAGTATTTTACATGGAGCGCCTGCCTATCTGACCTCCCACAAAATTGTTATAGGTGTACCCAGCGTAAAATAGTATAGTCGACTTCGTTACTGCGTCCTACCCTGACTGCCAATTACAATAACGTATCTCAATCCCGATCTATTTGGCCTTTGTTTATAGCCAATCAACGGCCAAATTTGAATTCCGTAACCTTGAAAGGACGAATCAGAAGCAGTAGTTTTAAATCGCGTATTGAGATTTGGATTGCGATCCGTCATTGAAATTGGCTGTAAGACGTCAGGTCAACGTGACCATTAGATAGTTTCAATCCTAATAAAGTTACAATTTACTGGTTTTTATAAGATCTGTAAATCTTAATAGTTACATTGAGCCTAGATTTTCTTAGAATTAATTCTGCAATACTTACTGAAAATTGTATTTGTGGTACTGAACGTATGGTCGACCTCGTATCTGCTTCACCACCTTAAGACGTCAGTTCAATGTGACGTTTAGGTACTTTCAACCATAGCGAAGTTTCAATTCATATGCAGTATTTGTCAAAAGTGATAGAGCAATCATAGATTTACATTGCTTTAAAAAAAAAACTATTTATAATTATTTACTACATTAAAATCAATAAACAGTTATAGTTAAATAAACAATTTCCTCATTAATAACACAGCAATGGGGATCTTTCGGCTGAGCGATGATGAAACTTACAATTTGACGCCGTTTTAGCCGAAATATTAGTCAGAGCGGAACAATGTCTCATATCCCTACTTTGAAGAAATATCCAACAAACAAATACCAAATATAAAAGTATTAAAGAAGCCCAAAAATGTCCTACATCGTTCAATCCGTACCTACTTTTTCACCCACTAGTTGGGTAGTCGAGATTCAGATTTATTCAGGCACATATGGTTGGAATAGATAACAAAAGAAAAGGTTGGACAAATGGTGATGTTCTTCAGAAAGGTCAGGTGCGCTGTATTCGCAACCGGCGCGCGTGTATGACCTGATGTATGAACGTAAACGAAGCAAAAATAATATGTAAGGATTGTAGCAGGTGGCATTCCGTAGTTTCTGCCTAAGTCTAGAGAAAAAAGCGTGACTTTATGTGCTTGTATGTATGAAAATGGTCAATTTTTTATCATTAACCATCTAGATTCCAATATAATAGATAGTCCTGAGTAAGAATTTATGAAAGAAGTAAAAAAAAATCACGAGCTTTTTAGTCCAAAACCAATAGTTTTAAAATACAGAAATATGGCAGAATTAGACTCAGACAAAATCATCGACAGAAAAAGATAAAGTGACAAATGCAGCATAACAAAGGCGAGACTCGAGATTTATAGTAGCTCGAATTGCACGGAGCGGGCGACAGGTTAGAGCGGTCTGTAGGCAGGACCATAGAACAAGAAAAAGAGAGATACGAAAGATTTTATTTTATTTTTAACTATCAATCAGACGTGTTGCTGGGGAGTTTGTTCAGCCACTTCTTCCCAGCAAAAACACTAGGAAGTGGTGAAGGGTGGGCGTTTTAGGGGACTGTCTTTTGTAAACGTTTTTTTTGAAGTTCAAAAAGTGCTGATTCTCATCCTAATTTGAATAAATGAGTTTTGTTTTTTTTTTATTGATTGGGACGCACAGGCCACATAAACGTAAAAGAAACGAAAACTTAACAAAGTTACAAATAAAAAAAAAAAACTGGACCTGTGCGAGGTCAAATAGAACCCTATGTCAGCATAATGCTGCGATATTTAAAAATAATTGGTGGTAAGTAATAACAGCCGCTATAGATGTTAAGTTCCCCTGAGTTGTTAAGTTCTGACAGTAGTTAGAAGAAGAAGCTAGAAGCCCGAAAGTATGACAACCGGAACAAGGGATACCGTTTTGCCCATTAACTGTGTTGTGGAGGTCAGATATGCACTCGCTTCATTTAAAATACTGATATTCTGCTGCATCGGATTAGACTGGAACCCTACCCTAACATATTTTTTTTTTTTAAACATTGCCCCACACTAGGAATTTCTCCTGTATCGTGGGTGCGTTTAAAAACATTTAAACTCACATACACAAACAGCAAGACCCGGAACAACTACCTGTAGGTCATACAAATATTTGTTCAGTGCGGGGATCGAACCCACAACACGCGGCGCAGCAGCGGATGGCTCAAGCACTGCGCCAACCGTGTCGTCGTGTGTGTGTGTGTGTGATAATTGGGAAAAGGATAGGCAGATGATAATGATCAGCGGGATAAAAAAAGGAAAACCATACTAAAGTACCTACTAGTCTAACTTTTGTACTATTCCCCAATCAACTAGCGTTTGTCAAAGAATAAGACTCTCAATTTGTCGTCGATAGAGCACCGCAAGCAACAGTACTCGTACGAAGCATATTTTTACTTTGTTGAACGTTTTGTATGGCGCGGAACTAAGGCATTTAGAATTCGTTCTGAGCGGGAGTCTCGCTTCTACGTTATATTCTTGTTCTATGGGAGGACCCACCGATACATGACGGTGAAAGTGCCCAGTAGCCGTGACTGGACCCATCATTTATACTAAAAAGATTTTCCTTATTGTACCATTGATATCCATAATACTGTTTTTTTTTGTAAATTCATCTTGCATAGAGGTGAAGATACTAGTGGTATTCTAAAATCTAAATAGACACGACGGAATGAGGATAGCATTGTGAGGAAAGGTTTGAGTATGAATTTGGAAGTTACATTAGAAAAGGAAGACGTAAGAAACGATTTATGGATTGTTTAAAAGATGATATGACTAGGAAGTATGTGACTATTAAGATGACGGGAAATAGGATACTTGAAACTCTTGAAAGACTAGCATTATATATAGATTTCCTTCGAACTTTAAGATACCTTCCACTCCCTTTAACGCGTTGTTTTTAAAATAAAATATAGACTATAAATTACTCGCTGATAGTGTAGCTTTTTATAAGTGGAAGAATTTAGTAGTTACTTACGTATTTTTAAAGTTAACCCAATGGTTAACTTTAAAAATACGTAAGTAACTACTAAATAAAAAATAAAAAGGAAAGATTTCTTTGTTTGCATGTCTGTGTGCAATCACACAGACATGCAAACAAAGAAATCTTCCCTTTTTATAATATTACTTTAGATAATATTAGTGACATGCTGTGCCTACCTAAAATAAATGGGATATGGCCAGGAGGATAGTGATGTTGTTGATGATGATATCCTCAGTAATGGTGTTTTATGGTAATAAATTCATCGTGGATACTTTATTGGTGACAATAGTCAGTGTGCGGGACGAAATAGTGCTTCTTTTGAGGACCTCAAGTTCATCTGCCGTGGTGTTCCGACCTGAGGTCCTAGCAGGAACGTAAATGTAACATAAATTATAACGATTTTTAAATTTCAAATACGCGTTTTGTATGCAACATTTATTTGTTTTGAAGTTTCGTATCTAAATCAAAGTCTATATCAAAGTCAAATAATGTGTTTCAATTAAACCATTTAAAAGGCACTTTTGAATGTGAAAACAATTTAAATAAATTGATAAATAGAATACTAAAATTATTCTAATGCCCCTTCATTAGAATAATTTTGATTTTTTCTCAAAAAGTGGTTTACTGTGGAAAGAGTAGGCAAGAAACTCCTCACTTACTCTCTTAAAAGAGTTTATTTACATTTTTAGTTATACTTACATTTATCAGATGAGATTATGAGAGATATTATGTGAATACGGTGTACCTGTGATGTTACTAATTGTGTTTTTCGTATAAATTGAAACTTAAATGGTATGGGATGGTTGTATATTCTATCTTTAAATCAAAACCGTTACGAGTAACACGTGGATCAGACCACATAACGAATTCTCGACATCACGTCTGAAACAAATGCTATTTACATAAATTCACGGCTTTTCCCCATGGGGGTAACACTACCTGCTACGATTCTTTTTCCTTATATACTCCTTTTTCTTTGTTTTCGTTCACTACGCGCACGCCGATTGCGAATACTATTAAACCTGACGTTTCTGAAGAAATTGACCAATAATTGATTAATAATAATAATTGGTGTATGTCCTTCTATAATACGTAACATCCCCTGTGTTTCCATTTACAAGTACTACATCTGCCTAGCCTTTTCCCAACTATGTTGGAGTCGGCTTCCAGTCCAACTGGACGCAGCTCAAACCAGTATCTTACATGGAGCGCCTACCTATCTCACCTCCACAACCCAGTTACTGGGCAACACGACACCTGTTGGTAAGACTGGTTGTCAGACTTTCGGTCTTCTGACTACCGCGGGTAACGATTGTCAAAGATCAACAAAGTACAGGAGGGACTAACGGCTTAACGTGCTTTCCAAGGCACGACAAGTTACGATCGGCCATCCATCCACAGACTGACCTCGGCAAGCGTAGCTTAACCTTCGATCAACCCGTGCGGCTGTTTAAATTTAGCCACGAGCTCGACTTACAAGTACTTTAAAACTTCTTGAAAAACGAAATGCCTAATCCTTAAATGTGAATAAGTCAGATATAGACCCATCTTTGCTCCGACTTAACAAGCAATTAATAGATGAACAAGCTTGTAGATTGATTGCTCGCTTCATCAGCCAGAAGGGTCCAAATGAAAATTGACGGAGTATCTCACCTACTGCGCCGAAAGTGCCAATATTTGTCCATGAACGTTTCTAGGTAGGTTTTAAAACTTTACTTGATAGACTAATCAGGGTAAAAAACTGGCAGTTGCGAGTCTGACTCGTGAACCGAGGTTTCCGTACACACATTAGACAATAATTCTACAAGCTACTTTCACCAAAATAATTATCATTACCTACTGAAGTTTATAAACTACGTACGCACCGAAAATCAATCTGATGAAAAGATAAGTATGATTGAAGGACAAACTTACCGTAATTAAAAAAAGTCGCAAAAAAAACGGTTATGTCACACAAATCGATATATGTACGTCATGGCCAATTCTCCAACTGCAAATGTAAGATTGTAATAAAAAATACAAATTAACTATGTTCGGACTATTTCCTTTACTTGTGCTGAAACAAGCTGAAACCTTGCTTTTTTCATGACTCAACGGGATCAGATCAACGGGAAGTACTTTTATAGGTTTTGATTTGACCTTTTTGGAACTCTAAGGTACCGTAGATATAAGTATTTGGTATTAATTTCAACTTGAAACTTCACGCACTCCTGAAAAAAGGGTTTAGACGGATAGACGATCATCGAAATAATCCTAAGGTTTCCGTTTTATCATTTTGAGGCATGGAACCCTAAAACACTGTTGCCTTTTTCTGATTATAATTTTTAAGCCCGAAAAAATTATTTATCAGCAAAAAGTTTGTATAAACAGCCAAAGGTTGACCATGTCTATCTGAGAACATATTTTCACTAAAAATGGTTGATCTTTTTAATAATCAAAAAGTTAAACTAACAAATAATTAGAATTTTTTTTTAATAAATTGAGTCTTAGTTTTGCGATCTAGGAAAATATGAAATAAATCACTGTAAAAAATAAAAAAAACAGCAATTTACATAACATAACATCACGCCTGGATTCCCCGCATGGTTGGGCAGAGGAGTACCTACAGTACACCCACATTTCCACACACCCACAGATCCAGGTTCCAAGAATTTACCTAGCCAATATAAGAGATGAATCCTCAATAAAATATTGCTTTCACGGTTCTATATACTACCTACAAAGTCAACTAAAGTCGGCCCCAATATCCTGCAACTTTTAATATTCGCGGGGTCGCCAAACATAGCAACATCAAACGATTTTGAACATATGTACATACGAGTAATAAAGAGAGCCCTGTATGAGAAATCAATCGACTGAAATACAGCTAAACACACCTATTATGAGCAACTTTGAAGTTATTTGTATCGATAAAATCTTGTTAAAAATGGATTGAATATGTTTAGAGGTCGTACCTATAAAAGAAAGCTAGAGATTTAGGAATGAGTATGCTGGGAACAGCGTCAATAATCGTCCTGGAAACAAATTTATCCCGATTCGTGTACTTGGATGTAGTTTTGGGTGGATTTATGATGTAGAGATGTAGGCAAATGATTAAAGTAATTAAAATTTCTATATATTAGCTACAAGCACGGAAGGGGTTATCAAGACGCGGCTCCGCGCGGGCTAGTGAAATAATAAAAATTGAGAAATCATCCATTGACGCCACGGTTGGCGCAGTGGCTGAGTGATCGGCTGCTGCGCCGCGTGTCGTGGGTTCGATTCCCGCACGGAACAAATATTTGTATGGCCTACAGTTAGTTGTTCCGGGTCTGGCTATTTGTGTATGTGACTATAAATGTTTGTAAACGCAACCACGACACAGGAGAAATTCCTAGTGTGGGGCAAAGTTTGATAAAAAAAAAATGACTTCGTGTCAAAATTTGACTGACGGTCGGGCAAAGTATTATTGAGTTTTCAAATCATGACTGTTTTCGATAGCTGCCCGGTTTCTGAAGTTGTGCCCGATTTATGGCAATAGGCTCGCCCTTAGCTTGCATGGGACTTAAATCATAAGTGGTAAAATGCTGTCGTTGTATTCTGCCCAACCCTGCTGGGACAGGTATGATGTTGATTTTGTTGAGATAAAATCGAAAGATTTAAACAACGTTAATAATTTTAAATACAATGTTGCAATTCTGCTTCATTTTAGTACAACACAGTGAACTCAATTATTTCTAAGACTTAATAAAAGACCTTAAACAACAACTAAGAACCTCTACCTCAGAATAAGGACATCGAAAGCAATAAGTTTCCACTTCAATTCGCAACGTTTAGTGGCCAGTACTGGAATCCAGTTCAACACAAACTTACCAACGTAACACGACCTCCGCTTTGCACAACCCCTTTCAAATTTCTGAACGAAGTAAATTAATGAAGGAGTCATGGGGCTCAAAGTATACTGGTCAGTTAGGGATGGGTGATCGTAAATTTCCATTGGTCACTACCACCTAAGTTTACGGTTGCGGTTGTACAGCTGAACGCCGCCGTTAATTTACGGTCTTGAATATAGAAATAAATTGTTTACGAATACAGTTTTAATTGAATTAAGAATTTTAATTAGTCGACTATTGTTTTAGCAAGAGTGTCCGCAAACGCGCTTCGTTGCGAAGCTGGCACCAAAAGAGTTTGTGCACCTTTACGAGTAGTAAAACCCACATTTCACTAGACATAATGTGTTTAATGACGTAAACTAGAACGATTTCAAATTTGAATATAGAACTATCCTGTGACATTTCGGTTTTAATTTATGAGCCAAGCACAATAGATAGATCACCCATAAAACTAGTATTTTCAGTATTGAAATCATTCGAGCTAACGTTAGATTTACGTCTAGCAATCGTGCTAGGCATCCATGAAAGTAATGACGTCGTTTCAGTACTGGTTTTTTTTATTATGTGATAGGATTTTCTCATGCTAGAGTAATTTCACAGTACATACAGTTTTGACATTGTACATTATCGGTGCGATTTAACAGTCGGTTGCCGCGAGTAATCCCAAATCCCCACGGAACCAATTATTGTTGCAGTTGTCGATAAGCTGAATGTCCAGGTAAATTCAGGATATTTACAACTGCTACAGGAAATGTGCGGGAATGTAACTGTCACAGTCAAATTGTAGTAGCTTTAACTTCACCACCACTACCTACTACATTCAGAGTATTTTTTCTTACAGAAATCGATATCCACAAATCCGAAGATTGCCGATCAGAATGGGTTGAAGTGCGGGATGGCTACATGCCTGATGCTCCCTTGCTTAGCAGAATCTGTGGCTCCGGAAAAGGACCTATGATGAGGTCCACAGGCTCAAGACTGACTGTGGTATACCAGCCTGGTCCAAGACCCAAACCTCATAGAGGGTTCAGGGCGTTTTATGAAGGTAAGTTGGTGTAGCGACATTTATCTCGGTACATACGAACTAAAGCTGACGTATCCTACATCGCGATATTAAAGTTATCCGCGCGA
The DNA here is from genome assembly GCA_905147745.2 of Phlogophora meticulosa. NCBI lineage: Eukaryota > Metazoa > Arthropoda > Insecta > Lepidoptera > Noctuidae > Phlogophora > Phlogophora meticulosa. Next base: position 15,434,450 of record LR990523.1, read on the forward strand.
TTGAACGTATAGGTATTAAAAGTATGCGTACTTAAAGGGTGTTGTCCTTTCAAGTAATATTGAAATGAGGAATATCTGAGTTCTAGAGAAACTTTATAAACTAACATTCAGGAGACGACAACAAAATACATGTTAGAATTTACACAATGGGTTGCTTTCAGAGAACCGTTAAATAAGAAAACTGTTTTTCAGCTGTATGTGGTGGAGACATAGAAGTGGACAGCACAGGACACCTGGAGTCTCCAAACTATCCTGATGACTATCAGCCGAACAAGCTCTGCATTTGGAGACTTTCTGTGCCTCAGGTAAATAACGCCCTTTTTTCTCGCAAAATCCTGTTTCAAAACCAGTAAATATATTCCTTTCTACTCTAGAATAAGTTGGCTCTACTAAATATTACTGAACCCTAAATTATTGTTTACTTCTTCCAGGATTACCAAGTAGCTCTTCGATTCCACTCTTTCGAGGTAGAGAACCATGACACATGTTCATACGACAAGGTCAAGGTCAGAGACGGGGACTCCATCGACAGCCCTCTCATTGGCATGTTCTGCGGGCACAAGATACCTCCTGACATTAGGTAAGAACTGCATTTGTAGATAAGAAAACCTTTCACAGTAAATCTTTTCCAATACACCTAGTTCATTTTATTTAATATTCCGTGTTGAACTCTTGGATAGTAATTTATTGTAACATGTATAAATTATGTTAGTGGCCTACCACCAACATTTCTTGCTGTTTGGCAACCATTATTTAACTTAACTTATTAGTGTTGTTCTGGTCACCAATAATGCGACAGAATAAATAATAAATAAATATTGCTGGACAATCCACATAGCATCATCTAACCCCAAGCTAAGCAGATCTTGTGCTATGGCTAGATGACTGATATACTTAATACAATACCTACATTACATGGATAGATATTTTGTATCATACATAGCAAATACCCAGAATACCCGAAACAAATCTTTGTAGTACGTACATAGCTCGTCCAATAGAATAGTTCCAAGAAGCAGTAACCTAAAAGTACCTAAAACATAACATTCCAGGTCTACGTCTAACAAGCTGTTGGTCATCTTCGAATCTGACAGCACGGTCCAGAAGGCTGGTTTCTCTGCGACCTTCATGAAGGAGTTCGATGAGTGTGCCTCTATAGAGCATGGTTGCAGTCACTCTTGTGTCAACACACTTGGAGGGTACGAGTGTGCCTGTGATATTGGATATGAGCTGCATTCAGATGGGAAGAAGTGTGAGAGTAAGTAGATGATGAGAATAACCTAAAAGTTATTTCTATGTTCGTAAAGAATAATCTTTGTAACCCTTTTTAAGTAGGTACTATGCGCACGGAGGCGTGTGATATTTTGGAAAGTTTAAAATTATATGTAAAAGGAATGCAAAATGCTAAAAACGCTCAGTCAATGTTTGCCAATTCAATCAAAATTAAACTACATGGCGAATACTAGTAATAATAACCTATATTTTTCTTTGGAAGAATTCTGGTTTCATTAGCATGTCGGTGACGCAAACCCTCAACCAAAAATCGCTTAGCACTAAAGAAAAGGCTAAAGTTAGGTATATATATATATATTAATATTGCCATATATATACCAAATTGCCCAACCACCATGTTACAAAAATTCTTAGTCTGTCACCAGATGATCCTGATTTGGTTTTTAATACCTACGCCACAACGCTTTCATTTTAATCCCAGAAACGCACTGAATTAAGGACAATTTAAAAACGGATCTTTTCAACAACTTGATTGAATTATATTAAAAATATGTTCTTTATTTTCCTTAGATGCTTGCGGTGGATCTCTATACGCTTCAAACGGGACCATCACATCACCATCATTCCCTGATCTTTACCCGCCATCAAAGAACTGTCTGTGGGAGATAGTAGCACCACCACAGCACAGGATCACGCTCAACTTCACTCACTTCGACTTAGAAGGGAACAATATGTATCAGCAGGTAAGAAACCCACAACCAATCTATTGACCTATAAAAAGTAGGTGAAAGGTTCATTATGATTTAGAGTTATCTTCTTTTTCTTAATATTTTTTTTGGTCTAATTTTTCACTCCTATCATACCAGCCTTAAATCCCATAAAATCTTCTCAACTTCAATTATAATTATCGCCTTGGCGCTTACACCTGTAATTTGTTATTAATTTAGCATCTTTAGCTTATCAGCCGTCTTTTATAATAGCCCACCCATCATTTCTTGTAACTTTAGCATCTTTAGCTTATCAGTTTTATTTTACAACAGTCCACCCATCATTTCTTATAACTATAGCATCTTTAGCTTATCAGTCTTCTTCTACAATAGCCCCTTTCCAAAAGCAAAGGTACTGCTTATAGTCATCACGGAAAGTTTATGTATTTCCAGGAGTGTGAGTACGACAGCGTGACTGTTCACTCGAAGCTGGGAGCTGACGTGTTGAGGAGACATGGCGTGTTCTGCGGTTCAGCGCTGCCACCGCCTGTTACTTCTGATGGATCAGTGCTTAGAGTTCAGGTTGGTTTACCATTTTTTTGTATATGCTCGTTTTAAACGTTTCCTTGGTATACTCGTACCTACATGTGTAGACTGATCTACCGTGATACAGTTTTTACTAGTACGGAGGTCAGTGCGAATTACTTCTCTAACAACCATATTTCTACGCACGACATAAGATATTATTTTATTTGTATTTTTTATTTTCTTTAAGCGTCTAAATTGTTATTCTTAGGGTTGTTATTGCGATGCTAGAAAGAAATGTTTTTTTTTTTTTTTTACATATTAAGCATATGATGCGTTCTCTTCAAAAACTGCCAGTTCGGGAATCATCTCGTAAGAAACGCCCTGCTGAGCTTGAGATAGATGATGTACGGGATGATGGGTTCGCTTCCCAGATCGTGTACAGTGTTATTGGGTATTTCCATCTGGAATTTCTTCAGATACTGAATGTGTTGCCTGTTTGATTGCGATAGGCTCAATCCCTGTTACATGATGGAAACTTGCGAAATGTGGGTGGATTACAGATACACCTCTGCCTAGCCCTTTGAAAAATACAGGCGTGATGTTATGTGTTCTCTGAGGTAAATTAACACACGACATACACTAATTAAACCAGTAACTGCTTTAACGTGTTAAAATCGCAAAATCAGAACGATGCTGTCCTGTGCATGTGCTGGTCTGCCTAAAATCCACTCGTCGCCCGTGACGGTGAAGACATGCAAAAAAATTAGACATTCCAATGACCGTTATCTTTTACTCGCTCAGTTCACATCGGATGGCTCAGTCCACCGGTCAGGCTTCGCAGCAGCATACTACATCGATGAAGACGAATGCGCCGAGAACAATGGTGGCTGTCAACATGAGTGTCGGAACACACTCGGGGGATACGAATGTGCGTGCTACAGCGGCTTCATGCTGCACACCAACACGCATGACTGCAAGGAAGGCGGCTGCAAGCATGACGTCACGCAGCCACACGGCACCATATTCAGGTAAGAGTATGGAATACGAGTCCGCATACTTATTCTTTCGCTCAAAAATATTACGCCCCCAGTTAAACGTGATGAATAAAAATTTGTAGCCCACCAGTATTGGGAACAGGGTTTGAGCTACCGGTGATCTGGGCAGAGTGAGGAATCACCTAATAATACGAAACGTATCCAGAAGAACTGTTTTCTGAATCAAGCCCTTGATCCAACTGCCTATTGAGATTCTCCTCCGGTGTTGGTCGAGCTCTTGGCTTTTATACCATTGGCTATTGGTGAATTGCCAATGGTCTAATAGCCAATAATAATACAATAATATAATATAACAGTGGTGACTATCGGCAGAACTATTGCTGAATCGTCAACGTTACCTATACGATGCAATTTTTTATTTATACAATGACGCAATCAAAATATTTTGTAATATATTCCATAGTCCAAACTACCCTGCAACGTACCCACCACGAAAGGACTGCGTTTGGCAGTTCTCCACTACACCTGGACACCGTATCAAGCTGATCTTCCAGAAGTTTGAATTGGAGCCTCATCCTGTAAGTCCCTACCTACACATTTTAGGCCTAATTTAAAACCTAAGTAATCAGTATAAAAGTTTGATTGCTAAGTTCACGAAAAAATGTATTTGAGACAGTATAATTTTGAAGATAGAAGACCCATTACCCATACTGTGTTTTATCCAACTTTCTCTCTCCAAAATGAACGTCACTCTCTCCCCAGGAATGCGCATACGACTACGTGACAATTTACGACGGAGCCTCAGCAGACGAGAAGACTCTGGGATTATTCTGCGGCAACAGATTGCCCCACCCGATCGTCGCGTCGCAGAACCAGATGTACGTAGTGTTCAAGTCTGATGGCTCCGTGCAGAGGAACGGTTTCTTGGCTAACCATTCTACTGGTAAGTTCGATTTAAAGGCTCATCTTGTAGGTAGTGGTATAAAGTAATTTTAAGAAATAGGTATATCCCACTATCGAGCAACGGCTGCCTAGTCATTTATAACATCTTATGGAGCAGTGCAATAATATTTATCACACACCCAGTTGCTAAAACGGAATCATTGACGCATAACAAATTAAACACAAAAGCCAAGTTATGCTATTAGCCGTTGGTAATTTATTCAACCAATCCCAGCAGTTAAATTTAATTGACAAATTCTCAAGCGCGCGTTGCACTTCATTTTTTCATAGAAACTGCGGGTTAGTTAAATTTTTAAAAGCCGCAAGTTTTACTGAATTGCTTTCATATTATGCTACACTCTATTAGTTTTTTTTTTCAAAATCGTAAAAAAACGCATTAAACAACCACAATCAAAGACACCACTTCAATCGTTCTTCATCCTTTAGCATGTGGAGGCTACCTAGCTGCAACCGGAGCAGTCCAGCATCTGTACTCGCACGCTCGCTACGGCGACAACGCGTACGAGTCCAGGGCCAACTGCGACTGGAACATCGAGGCTCCTAGGAACCACTTCGTGAAGCTGACCTTCCTGACCTTCGAGTTGGAACCGGAGTCCAACTGCCATTATGATTTCGTTCAAGTGTTCGGTGGTTTGGATGGCAGTGGAGGGAGCTATGGTACCTTCTGTGGGACTAAGGTAATAAAACCAAAACATTTATTTTTTTAAAACGTTGCCCCAATCTAGAAATTTCTCCTGTATTGTGGGTGCGTTTACAAACATACAAACTGACATACACAAACAGCCAGACCCGGAACAACTACCTGTAGGCCATACAAAATTTTTTTCCGTGCGGGAATCGAACCCACGACACGCGGCGCAGCAGTCAATCGCTCAGCCACTGCGCCAACCGTGCCGTCAAATTCAAACATTGAAATCTATTCATTGTATACACATTGGTTTTTCAACAGATTTAAAGATTTTCACAAAGAAGCCAATGATGATGATCCAGCACGCAACACAGTGTATTTTTTTATTCTTTATCTAGTAATAATTATTACCTGTAACAAAAACATTGCGTAATCAATCTCTTTTGTTCTAGATGCCGCCTGAAATAGTATCAACATCAGAAGCCCTACTTATTAGATTCAGGACAGACGATTCCCTTGTCTTCAAGGGTTTTTCGGCCTCATACCAGATGATCAAGCCCGTGTTGAGTGAAGAGGACGGTGGAGAGAGCGCAGATTATGACGAAGAAGAAGACGAGAGGATGCCTCCCTTAGTGGTCGGCAGGAGAGGTTTGCGGGCGTCCATGCCGCGCTTCGTGCGTCGCCCCACGTGACGCTGGCCGCTACCCCGACACCCGCGACATCGCCGACCGCACCGCAATAGCCGGATTTAATCGGTTTTATGGTTTTCAGTCTTATAATTTGGCAACACTAACGTTAAGCTAGTGCAGTGTTGCCAAGTTATGCTGTTGACGTTCAGGAATTGTAGTTGCCATAATATTATTTAATTTGGAAACAGTTTTTAATCAGTTTTTAAATAAATAGATATTTTTGTTGTTAAAGCATAATGCCTGTTACATAAATGTAGTAAAATGCGGTCAATTGCTCTTAAATAGTTGCGTTAAAGACACTAATTGAAATGTTATTTTTTACGACTGAATAAAAAATGTAAATAAATTAATATTCCTAGTCTAATTTAGGTCTATTACTGAAAATAGTTGTTACCATTAGGTACAATACTCGTACGAGAAATGTATGAATCATTAAACAAATAAGTGATGTTACTTATTATACTTATTACTATAATACCCTATTACCAAAGAAATGTTCATAGCTCTCATTAGTCAAAATGATAAGATTTTTTACTTTATTTAAGTAAATGTTTTTACTTACTACATATTTTCTATTATATTGTATCAGCTAATAAATGTTAGACAAGCGCACATAGAATCATTTTGCCATTTACATGCATTTATATAATCTAATATAAAATAGTGATAGAATTTGTGACAATATATAAATTTAAGAGCTAATTTAAGATGTAAAAAGTTATTTTATAATAGGTGTTCAATTCATATCAATATTTGAATACATTTACAGTATATTGTATACTAGTAGATAAGCACTTTACTGAATTAACGTAGGCATTTGTCTTTTTTGGCAGTCAGAAACCAATACTCGTTTTTTATCAATGTAAGTACTTGACACCAAATACAGTAAAAGTGAATTAGCTAAAGATACATTTATATAAAATCAAAATTTGTTATTTTTGTCAAATTGAGTTAGCGTACAAAACTTACCATATACCTACCTATACTTTTTTACTTTTACATTATTATTCTTTACACTGAAAGGTTACGCGCATTGTTTTGATTAACATTACTTTTGTACTTAATTATTAAGGAAACAGTTACAAATAAAACGTAGTTACAGATTATTGTTTACCTCTACTACTTTATTACTATTATAAAAAATGAATGTGAAATGTAGGAACGTAAATTTACGTAATAGAAGTCGTTTACAATGTTATAAGTTAACATCGTGCCAATATGGGATACTTAGTTACTGTTAATGCCATAGAGTAAAATAGGCTAGCGTTTTGTAACTTAATTATGAATATTTATACGTAGGAATGTTATTTTTATTAAAATGCAATGAAATGTAACTTTGTTCAATTATTTCTCCACACTTCCAGCCGCAGATCGATTATATCGTTACCGGATATCCAGCCAAAATTGCGACTATTTATTTAGGGTGCCTAAGTGCAAGTTTCTGGGCAAGATGTTGGACCTTCCAGAGTCATCCAGGCAGTTGGCATTAAGGCCACTGGCAATAAAAAGAACAAATAATCTAATCGATTTTCTATAGGTACATGTATTTTGAACTTTAATTTTATCTACAAAAAGCCGTAATTACAAGATTGTGGCGTGACACAAACTACTAGACCTAATTAGCCACTAAATAGATTAAAGATTTTTTAAACCTAGTTTTGGTTTTCGACCCTAGTATTTTTTACATATCTGTACTTGAAAGCCCAGTGTGCCAATCACGACTTCATTACTTAGACGTAACGTCAACTCGAACGAATATATATTTAATAGCTACCTGCTACTATCCTGAATTTCGGTTTCAAATTAATGAGGGGAGCATGAGTAATTTCACTTCATTTACCTAATATGAAAAAGTTTTAAAAATAAATAATTACTTGAATTCGAAACTCGTAGTCGGGATACTTTTACACATAACTTCGAACTTCTTTTACAAAAAATCCGACTAGACGAGTCAAACGGTGGTATATGAAATACAGTGAAATGAACTAATTAAACATTGATATAGTCACCGGCAAATAAGATGGCAAGATTTTGTCGTAGTGGGGGTAAGTTCGCGCATCGTACACTTAGTGGCACAAAAAAGTGGTAACTTTTATTGATCGTCATTATTCTATTGTTATTGCCATCATTTATATTTAATCATGTCTGTATAGAACAAAGTTAAAGAAGGGAGAGGAATTTAAGTTTATTAGGAGTTATAAATAACGTGCATTTAAAATTCAAAAAAGTTTATATAAAAAAAAAAAAAATAACTAGTCGTCGTCACTATCCGTTAATAAAACTTCCCTTGGCATCATATTGAAAGTCGCAATCGCAGAACACTATGGTTGTGTTCTGCAAGTGTTTGGTCAATGCTGTATGTTTTAAATTGTTCTTTTTCCAATTTTATTAATTTGTATAACTCTGGTTTGAGCAAACTTTCCTAGTATGCTATGCCTTTTCAGGAACTCTATCCTAAATTTAAAAACAGTAACAACACTTAAGCTTAACACAACAAAAACAAAGGGTTCAATTTTCGTGCACTGAAATGTAATCGGGAGCGAACGGGACGAAGGCGCGGTGCGGGAGGCAAGGGTCGACTGATGCACCAATCGCGCGCTCGGATCGACGCTACCTCATACCCCGCGTCCCGCTTGACCACCAAAGAGACCTAAAAAACGACTTGTGCGCATCTAACGACTTTTGCCATCTTATTTGCCGGTGATTATACCTATTGGTAACAAAACCGACGCACGCGAGGTGTAAGAGCAAGCGTTCGCCGAGAGCGAGCGCGGTATAATCATCAGCACGTAAGATGGCAAGATTTTGGCGTAGTGGGGGTAAGTTCGCGCATCGTACACTTAGTGGCACAAAAAAGTGGTAACTTTTATTGATCGTCATTATTCTATTGTTATTGCCATCATTTATATTTAATCATGTCTGTATAGAACAAAGTTAAAGAAGGGAGAGGAATTCAAGTTTATTAGGAGTTATAAATAACGTGCATTTAAATTAAATTAAAAAAAGTATATATAAAAAATAAATAACTAGTCGTCGTCACTATCCGTTAATAATACTACCCTTGGCATCATATTGAAAGTCGCAATCGCAGAACACTATGGTTGTGTTCTGCAAGCGTTTGGTCAATGCTGTATGTTTTAAATTGTTCTTTTTCCAATTTTATTAATTTGTATAACTCTGGTTTGAGCATACTTTCCTCTTATGCTATGCCTTTTCAGGAACTCTATCCTAAATTTAAAAACAACACTTAAGTTTAACACAACAAAAACAAAGGGTTCAATTTTCGTGCACTGAAATGTAATCGGGAGCGAACGGGACGAAGGCGCGGTGCGGGAGGCAAGGGTCGACTGATGCACCAATCGCGCGCTCGGATCGACGCTACCTCATACCCCGCGTCCCGCTTGACCACCAAAGAGACCTAAAAAACGACTTGTGCGCATCTAACGACTTTTGCCATCTTATTTGCCGGTGATTATAAGCGAGGGATTTTTTGTCGACTACCTACAGTACCTACTTGTTACGGCAAATTTCAACGTATCTCAATCCAAATCGCAATCGGACATCTTAAACTGCTGCTTCTAATTCGCTTTCTCAAGGTTACAAATTACAAGCTCAGTCATAAATTAGTTACAAATAAAGATCGATCTCTAGATTGGGATTGGGATAATTATGTTATTGAAATCGGCCGTTAGCAACCGTCATGGCTGCGATTGGGTACGCGCATAGAGTTGTGCCCAACCGTTACTTTTGACCAACTAGTTATAAGTGTCACACAATTAACTAGTCACACAACACACTAGAGGTGCAAGGATATCCTACACATTGCTTTTGACAGTACTTACCTCCGGTACTTAAGTTGTTTTCTTTTATAAATTAACCGTCTATTACCGGAATAACCGATAAAAATGTTTTGTCTGTCACTCATAACTTTGCAATGGTAACATTTTTCTAAACGTCACAGCTCATTGTTTTGTCATTTCAAAAAGAAAAAGTCAAGTCAAGTAATTTATTTAATTCATCTTTATTAGCGTCTTTTTGACCTAATTACGACAAACTTAACTGAACACGTATTACTTACGGAGTGTATATTTTGTTAAAATGGCTGCATTAGCGTTTAAAGTCAAAAGTAAAAATGGTCAACAAATACTCAAAGATTTGACCTCTGATAGCACCGTGGGCGAATTGAAGATGTTTTTGTCGAGTATATCAGACGTGAGCGCTGAGAGAGTTAGTGTACTGTGTGGGTATCCTCCGAAGCCCTTGGACATTACTAATGATAGTCAGAAACTCAGTGACATTGGTTTGAAAACAGGCGAGACTCTGATAGTGGAGGAAAAGCCAGCAGTCCCGAACGGTCCTAGCAAGTCCCCCGAGTCTAAACCACAAGAAAACGGTATTGCGTCACACGAAACATTAGTACCCATTAGACCAGGAATTTTAATGAAGAAGGTGGTCCCTTCTGATAATTCGTGTTTATTTACTAGTATAGGTAAGTTCATAAGATTTATGAATGACAAAGTACTTATTTATTGCTTAGTTTATTTCTTTCAGTCATTGTTACGTAGGAGGCATTCATGTCTAACAACCATTATTGGTAATATTGTATAAATGGGGCATAATTAGGTTGTGCATATCGTAACCACAGTTGTGATCTAAATATAGCTGTGTTTCAATTACTCGTTGTTATATGATGTTCAGTGGTTAAGAGTACATTATTTTATGTGATGTGGTGTAACAATGGATCATAAAAGTTAATGACCAAAATAGGCACGGACGCTGCACTTATGTAAAACTTACTTTGATGTTTGCATTATAGACAATAGCATGCTTCAAGTAAGTCACAAACTTACTTAGTAAGTCACAAGGTATTTTAATAATAACATTCCAAAGCAAATGACTCATCATCAGCATCATAATCATCATCATCACTAGCATCATCATCATCTGTGTAGCCTTTTCTCAACTATGTTGGGGTAGGTTTCTAGCCTAACTGGATTCAGTTGAATACCAGTATTTACATGTAGTCCACAGCCCATTTACTTGGCAAATGATGGCCAGGACCAAGGGCTTAATGTGCTTTCCATGATTTGGAGGATATGTAATGAATGGTCACCCATCCACAGACTGACTTCGGCAAGCATAGCTTAGCAAATGACTGTCTTCTCCTATCTCTCTTTATCTTCTACATGATTTTCTTTTAGAAAACTTAATCTATAAAAATATTATTTACATGAAGAATTTGTATGTTTTTGCCTGAACACTAATCACTGATACTATCAGTCAGATTCTAAAAATTCTTTCTTGAAAAAGATAATAAGCAACTTGAATGTTCTTAAAAAAATCATTTTGTTTTAAAAATTATTAGAAGGGGTAACAGTAGATGTAGACAGTAATATTTTTTTATAAATTAGAGTTCAGTACTTACTACTTTTTTGTTAGTTATACATACTTTTACTCCAAGTTTTCTCTCACCAGGAATCAACAGAAACCTTAGAACACCTCCAAAGTCTTAAATACTAAAATAGTATGTTTTTTTAACATTCCAGGTTTTGTATTAAATGGAAATGTAGATACTACAGTACACAGTCTAATGCGAGAGATAATCGCAATGGAGGTAGCTAGCGACTTAGACACTTACAATGAAGCGGTGCTTGGTAAACCAAATGCTGAATACTGTGTGTGGATCCAACAGCCCAGTTCGTGGGGTGGTGCTATAGAGGTAAGGAGAAAACTTTCCTTAGTAAATAATATTATTAAATTCACTTGAGCCATATGCACTGTGACGGATGGGCAAAAGTCTCCACACAATGGCTGCCCGAAGATGGATGACGCAGCCAAAGTCGTCTACTCAACTCTCGACGAGATCTCCTGATCTGGACGCATATAATCAGGGCTGGGTGGCACGATAAAAGAGTAGTAGGAAGATCTTGGGGGTTGCATTTGCCCAGCTGTGGGACAGCATAGGCTAATAAAAAAATAAACTATTTAATACTTCAAACACACTTATTTGTATATAGTTGGACTTAATCCCATAGGCATTGGTAAATGCAATTTCACGAATAAAAGGATACAATTACTAAAAGAGATTAAGCAGTCAATAGCTCGAAAAAGGATCACTTTAATGTCGGTCTGTCAAGATCTCCTGTTTTTTCCTCAATATATTACAGGACCCTTCGTTTTGCGAGTTATTAAGCTTCATTTCCATGAGAGGACAAAACTTTAGACTAATAAAAACTCTAAAAAAAAATGGTGTAATCACCACTTTTCGAATGTCCAAAATTGCACAGTAAACTCCCCTAAATCAAGAAAAAGTGGCGCAACAAACTCCTTGAGTTTACATAATAGAATGCAAAGTATTTAACATTAATAACAGAACACAGTACGTAAACACGTAAAACTTACATAACCTTTACTTATTGCATTTCCAGGTAGCAATCCTATCTCGTTTCTATGGACTGGAGATGGCTGTTGTAGACACATTGAATGCAATTATAAATAGATTTGGTGAAGACAAGAACTACGGACAAAGAGTTTTCTTATTATTTGATGGTGTCCACTACGATCCTTTATATTTGGAACAAGTCGACGTAAGTTTCAACCTATGTATTTAGGAATAAATGACTATTTTCATAATTTCCGTGCTGAATTTGGTCTATGCAAACATTCTACAGAGCCGTGTCGGGGCGTAAATCGCCATAGACTGCGTTAGCTGCAATAAATAGTAATAATAGATGTGGATTTGGTATGGTGCACATAATCCTGGCTACAACAGACGATCTGATCGAACTCAGTTCTGCCAGTCACCGCGACCTTCGTGATTATGTTCCATATTCAAATCCTTCGTTCCAATTGATTTTATTTTTAACTTAAACGAAAATCAACTTTAAGCTAGTATTAATTAAGTTGAGTTCAGAATGCCCAGTAGGTACTATTGAAAAATATTTAAAGTGTAGGTAGTGCAAACTACTTTATGCCTGGGTGTTTAGGTTAATTTTGAAAACTAAATTGGAAACGGAGGTTTAGTGTTTTGATCGGTCCGATCGTTAACGCGAGGATAACTTTCGGCGTCTGTTAATACCATAACTCGCGTCATTCACCCGCGGGCTTGTAGCAACTGACTGATGAGATATAATTGGTCCTTATGGCAAAATTGGTCCTTTGGGTGTCATAAAAGGGATGAAGCGATTTAGCCACGCATTCATTTATTCTCATCAACAATTCCTCTACAGGGTGGTATCCAAACAATATTCCCTACGGAAGACATGGAGATATACAGAGAGGCTGAGCAGTTGGCACACGAAGCGAAGTCCTCCAGACAATTCACTGACGTGAACAAGTTCACTCTCCGGTGTAATGTGTGTGATAAGTTAATAACGGGATATGTCGAGGCTCAAAAGCACGCCAAAGAAACTACACACACGAATTTTGGTGAAGTTTAACGAATAATCGTTTAACACCTCAGACGCCAAGTGACCGGCATACAATACATGTTCTATTGTGTCTCGTTTTCTGGCAGTTCAGGTGTTAAAAGGTGCACGTATATATCTAAATGATGATTGTGTCTGCTTTGTTGGTCGGTGATGATAATGATAGATAGTTATATTAATAAAGCTTTTAACAAGACAATGTTATGTATTTATATTATTGTTTTTAGTGAGTTTTATTATTCTTGATTGTCTTACCATGTCTTCCAGGTTTCACATGACTATGAGTATATATCCTTTCCAAAGTTTGAAATCCTTTTGGCTCTTCCTTACAACATAATAACCTCATTTTTAATTAGTATCAAGTGCACTTATAATAAACGAAATATTCCTATTTAAAATAGTATATTTGTCAAGCGGACACAATCAGATAAATTAGCTTAATTTTGTTAGGATTTTTAATCGGTTTTCCAATTCCCTTAAGACCTCTAACCTAAATGACATTTAATGAACATAGTACATAGTTCAATTCGAGATAACTGTTATTTGTTTGTAATCTCAAATATTAATTGTTAAAGCGAGATTTATTTATATACGAGATGATACACATATCCTAGTGACATCTATTTTGTACGAAATAGACATTGTTTGAGAGCGAGGTCTTGTATGAAAAGAAACAATTATTTTTACATGATTACAAGCCCGTTCGAGTCTAATGTTTATATGATCGGCGTGTCGTTTTAAAATAATAATTATTTATTTTTATGTTGTATATTTGTTAGACGCTCAATGTTATTTTCACCAAAGTAGATAACTAAACAATGCACACAGTAAATATAGTCAATTATTAGTACCAACTAGACATGGCGGTATTCTTATCGTAAATTCAAGCGTTCAAACTACAATTCGTATTATAAGAATATGCTAATTCGCATTTAAATTGTCGTACAAAGATTATAATAAAATATTTCTTGTTTTTTAGCTGAATCGTCTAGCTATTACCTACTTTAACAATTTTAATAATGTAAGGTAAATAACGATAACGAAATTTTTCTTGTAAAAATATAACCAATGTCTATAGAAGGAGAAATGCATACTATGTATTTACAACACAGACAATAAACACGAATGTTTATATATATTGAAGCAATTCATACTTTTTGTTATAGTTCGCTTTGTTGCGAAATAATTTATTGCGTCATCAGATGTTTTAGTATTGTGTACCTGTAGGTAGGGGGCGTCCATTGATCGTGTGATGACGATTTTTGGCGATTTTACGCCTCCCGCTGCAGTCCTGGTGAGATGCCGATAAAAAATATCCCCAAATCACACACGAGGTGTAAAAAATCGTATTTTCAGTGTGAATGCTTTAGATTTATTCAAAAAAAATAGATTATACCCAACTTTTGCGCAATTTTACTGTTTTCAGAAAAAAAATTAAGCGATATTCGCTGGACTTCACCTCTCTCCAAAGTAAGGTTAGATGAGATTCGGTTCGTTCCCCTTTCCCCCTGAACGCCTCACGTAATTAACGGACGCCCCCGTACCTATAGAAATGCAATGAACGACTACCGTCTAATTAGGCAATGTGTATCGGTGTTTTTCTACTGAACTGTGCAACATGCAATGTAACTAGTGGTTTATTGTAACAAGGCCCTGCCCGTTGCATTAGAAAATGAAATTCTGATGTCTGTGTGGTGTTATTTGACTTCCAATTAAATACAAGTCTGATCCTTTGCAATAAAAGGTAGGTACATTTAAAAAATGTCATCGAAATGTTAGTTAAGAGTTTTTCCACTATATGTCTCTACTTACCTACTTATTTTATCTCGTCCCGCTAAGATTAATGAATTGGCTAGAAAAGCATTATGTTGTAATAACGCTCATTGGCGGCTCAAAAATGCAGAGGCGTAAGCTAATTTATTTTTTTGTATCACGTTGTTGAGTCGCCAATGTAAAACATGACCCGTTAATTGTAATAAGGCTCAAAATGGCATAAATAAAATTTGATAAATGAAATATTTATTTAATTTAGTTTACGGTGAAAACTAATTGCGTTTTATTCCATTCCTTTTAAATGATTTGAAGTGTATGGGAGGCGTATGTTTACAGATTAATGAACCTTGACCGTTATAATGATTGTTAGTTTCTTATTGCGTGTGTTAATATTATTACTGATATAACTAAGTTCAGGCGGCACCAAAAATAAAAATTATCTTTTTCAGTTCAGTATTTGCAAATATCTTAAAACTAGACGTCTTAACTATTTAAAAAATAACGAAATTTTCATCTCCCACTGATTCGTGGATACAACGACCTTGAACATGACCGTTCTCATAATATTGTTGGATTTATTTATAGTTTTATCGCATAAGTCATAGAACACGCACTGATTTTTGTTACGATAGACTAGCTTTGCCCGCGTGGAATCTAAAAAAACATGGGGTTTTATTTTTTGAGCGGAACCCCTTTTTTTCTTTCTAAAATATAGCCTAAGTTACTTCGTATCACATCAGCTATAGTCCCCAGCACGTAACTTGGCAAGAGTCCGAATCCGAGCGCGCGATTGGTGCAACAGTCGACTGTTGCCTCCCGAACTCCCGATTACACTTGCGTGCACGAAAGTTGTACCCTTTGTTTTTGTTGTGTTTATGTTAAAGAGTTATTGTTATTTTTAAATTTAGTTTTTGTTACGAGTTGATATTATTGTTGTTGTTTTAAATTAAAAAATGAAGGCGAAAAAAGGTATGCCTTTTTTCGCATACTTTTTGAGCATACTTTCCTCGTATGCATAGGTATTATTTATAACTCCGCATAAACTTTACGAATTCCACTCCCTTCTTCAACTTTCTTCTAATCAGATATTATTAAATATAAATGATGGCAATAACCATAAAATAATGACGATCAATAAAAGTCACCACTTTTTTGTTCCACTAAGTGCACGATGCGCGAACTTACCCCCGCTACGCCAAAACCTTGCCAACTTACGTGCCGGTGACTATATTTGCCAGTGAAATTCCCCTCGAAATCTGTCCAACCGTTTCAGAGATTACCTCAAACAACAGACAGGCAGACAAAAAATAACTTTTTTTTCTAAGTACCGTATAAACTATCATATGCATTTGGTAAAAAAAACTTGTTCTTCTGACATTACAAACAGACACTTCAAATATATTTATTTGTAAGTAGATATATAAACCTAGGTACTATGTTTCAGTTGACAGTACTTCGCCTATGCACCGTATTTTGAATCAGAACGCATTGATCAGATCACTGTACACCAGTTTTCGGTAAACTGTTTTGTTTCATGTTCAATTGGCAAAATTTGACAGTTTGGGACAGCCTCATGTGCCGTGCTATAAAGGCGTGGTTCAAGCAACCGGTGCCACGATTAGGGTATTTGATATCTGTCACAAATCATCTGTCAGAAATATACATGAACAAGTACTAATTAAAAAATGATTTTATATTATTGGACATGTAAAAAATACACTAAAATTCGGTGGTAAAATAAAAATGTTCAGGTATTTGCAAGTTTTTCTTCCATACTTTTCGCCTAGAACTTTTTACTGAATGGTGCGTAGCCACTATGGCGTTTACCGTCCTGTCGGTCTTTTCAGCATATGTATATATTTTTAAACACTTAAAACTTCGCCATTTTGTAAGATACGAGTATTTCTACATTTTTTAAGTTGCGAGAAATCTTTTAAGATTAATCCAGTCAAATACCCTATGCAGCGAAAAGGAAAATACGCGGTTGGCAGTAGAAGTGTTGATAAGAAAAACTCATAAACAGGTTTCATTCGATTTATTTTTAACACAAATGTACAATATCAATAAATATAGTCACATCGGCTTACTATCACCTGTCGTTTCACTATAACTCACTTTATACAATGTTGTCATACAACATTAACTTAATGTTACGCTCGAAATAATAAAATTGTGCATTAGAAATTGGGCCGCCCTTAACTTTGCTTGATTTTAAGGCAAGAAATATTTCTTTTTTGGCGATTAATACCTAAATAAACATCTCATTTGTATTCCTCGGAGGGTTTAAGGCAGAGGTACACCTATAGTACTCTCACATTTTGCCTAGTGCCACAGACCGGGGCACAAATCCAGACACTCGGCTACTGCTAAGAAATTCCAGATGGAAAAACCCACTAAGACTGCCTGTCCATTGAAGCGCAGCGAGGACAATAGGATTGTATAAAATCTCAAGAGGACAGGGATTATTGGATAATATTTCTCCGTTTCTCCGCTGCGCAGCCTAACTCCTGCTTCATTGGACAGGCAGGCTAACACTTAGCCGGACCCGGGAATAGAACCCAGGACCTCATTAGCAGTAGTGCTTGCGACCGCTAGACCATCGAGGTAGTATTAGATGCTTCAACATAAAGAGGTCATATTTTACCATCATATACAATATCATCAAAGTATAGTCCGCTCGCGATCACAATGGGCGAACTTCTTCACATTGTATCGACGCGAGTTTGCCGACGCTACCACAACCGGGCGGACAGCAGGTGTCTTCTCAGTTCCAAAAGGTCGCATACCATTCTGATTGCGTGCGTATTACAATTTTTGAACATACTTCTTGCCTTAAAATGAAACATTTCGATACAGTTTTAGGAACCAAACGGCGATAACTTATGGTTAGCGTATACACAGCTTCTTATACTAAATAGGTGAAGATAATTTATATGAAGACGTGCCCAAGCTAGCTCGCGATTACAATTAGAATATTTTACGTTTTTTCCCCTTGTTCATGCAATTCTTATTCTGTTCAAGGTTTGTCAAAACAAGGGTGTTTTTCTATTCCAATTATTCTCGGTTTTAACCCATTAACCGCCCAACTTGGATTTATACAACCAATATTTACGTGTCCATTCCGCCTGAGCCATATTTATACGTCAGAAAACTTTTATTTTTCCAGTTAGATTTTTTTTTGCCCCACATTAGGAATTTCTCCTGTATCATGGGTGCGTTTACAAATATTTAAACACACATACACAAACAACCAGACCCGGAACAACTAATGGTAAGCCATACGGGTATTTGATCCGTGCAGGAAACGAACCCACGACACGCAGCACCAACCGTGCCGTCAAATATTGTTAGGTTCAACTTTACAGTCTACCCAAAAAGGGCTAATTTTGGGCAAGATGATAAATGTTTACGATTTATAAAGCTGGGCGTCGGGGGCACGGAAACTGATGTAAACTCAGGCGGTTAAAAGGTTAAAATTGATAACTTATATCGTTTTGATTTTTTATGACTGTTTCTCTCTGTACATTTTATTATTGGTTTTTACTACACGTTGATTACTTGTAATACTTAACTTATTTGAACTTTGTTAAATATCAAGGGGACATCCTATCTAGATATTTATTTTTACCTTTTTCATGTTTCATTTGCTTTTAAATATTTAAACAGCTGGAGATATAATCGAGTGAATGTTAGTTTCGTCTTTATAAAAATATATATTAGGTATATTGAAAGCAGGTGTTTATATACTTAAAAGCTCTATGAGATATGGACATTTCAGATAGTAAGTCTAAGCCGATTAAAATTACATACGATTTCACACAAACAAATTTGGTTTTACGCCACAAATTCTTCGAAACACAATTTTACTTAGCAATCAAGTCAAATTGATTGACTAATTGTTTTAACAAATAAAAAATAACAATAAAAAGTTCGCTTTGATTTCGATTTTCGCTTAAAACTAAAGGCATTCTGATATGTTACAATTATCAAGTTCACAAATGTTATTTTTTCACAAATAAGTAAGCATGGAAATTAATATAAATAAAAAACGTATTTATCAAGATCCGTTCAAAAATATTACTTTTATAGTTAATTCTAAATGCAAATATCGAAAAGGTTTTCGTAAAAATATAGTGCTTATTGTAAAATACCATCTTATAGCAAACTAATCCTGGCAGTGTATAAAATAAAAAAAATGCACAAGTAACTGCAAGAAAAAAATATAAGTTAAAAAGACCTTAAAAGCAAGTAAATAAATAGAAAATAAAAGCTTCATATGATTCTTAAGGGGGATGGGCCAGGGTAGACCAATATTCAATTTTAAGAAATGTATTTCGCGGTCTACCCTGACGCTTTCGCCTTGATACGTATAAATCTCTAATGCCTGTTTTCACTAACACTACGGGACATCTAAATGTATTACCTATAAGTCTTTACACTATTTCGCAGAACCAAAACAGTACGCTTTTATTTAGACATTACAATTATTTAGGTGCCGTCTAGTGTTAGAGAAAATGGCTATATCCTTATTGCTAGCTGTAACATATCGAATGCTAAAAAAAAACAAATCTAAAAATGGCTGGCCTTCTAATGCCCAATTTCCGGAACGATAATTATCGCTATATTAATGTGACAGTCTATCAAACACTGGTTACAACGCTGTTTATTGCTGCGATTAGTTACGCGTTGTCAATTTATTTCCAGAAACCGGGTCTAAGTGAAGTGCCTCTTTATTAAAATGCTTTTAGGTGCAAGAAGACTACGCAATAGAGAATATGCATGTATTTTATTCATTCAAAAAATAAAAATAAATGACAGTCCTTGACTTTTAATACTTTTCTTGGATTATCCAAGAAAAGTAATTAAAGTCAAATTCCAAATTTTCTGCACCCGCGTCCGTTACTGTCGCGGCCATGATGTGACGTCATTTTCCACAAAACTTTTTTGAGGAATCTCTTTTGTTTTAGCCCCCCAAATCAAATAAATTTAATTATTGTTGTGCTTTATTTGATCAGAAATCGCGCTTCCGATACCAAATAAGTGTGATATCAAACAGTTTGCTTTGAATAAATGTTTATTCGCATGGATTGTCACGTCACTACCGGCATTGTCAAAGACAAATTATTAATTAAAAGTTTTATATTACTTGCATATTCCCTACTACTTTTATGTATATTATGGCCTATGTAATAATATGTGCTAGAATAACATTTTATGAAAACCCTTATACTCAATCAAAGGTTGGTTTTGTAAAATGTAGGTTGTCTTTCCTGTTATGATTAATTTTAAGGCATCGGGTTCATTTCTAGTCACCAAAGAGAGCGTCTAGCATATCAAATAATTTTAATAATCTCTTTACAATATAAAACAATAAATAACAATTAATCTCAATATTAGTAACAAAAATAATTTAAATAGATTTTAGAACTCGGCGAGATACCCAATTAGAACCCATTTGTAATAATTTTTTTTCAAGAATGATAAATTAGAAACATTGAGTATAAACATACATTGAACACTAAAGGACCTAATATTATGTAGACCCCTCCGTGAAGCACGCAAACTCGTTGGTCACGGCTGTTATTGGGAGATCTTTGAGTCATTACGGGTAGTCAGAAACCCGAAACTGACAACCAGTCTTACTTACTAATGTATCGTGTTGCCCAGTACCTGTGAATACCCCTTACAGGATAAGGGGAATCCCCCTACCGGATACTACTGAATACCACTGTTTTACATGAAACGTCCTTACTTGACCTCTACAACCCGGTTACTGATTAACGCTATCGTGTAACTGACACGATAGTGTTACCCAGTATCCGTAAGACTGGAAGCCGGGAGATGGACTAATATAGGTTATCCGGTCAGGTATTTCACATTTTCCTTGTCTTGTTGAACACTTAAACAGTCGTTTAGTTATAAGGGTTTTCATACAACGTCGACTAGCAAATACAACAGCCCCACAGCAAGTGTGGACCGCCTTTAGTATTTAGTAATGGACACCATTGCTTCAGAGCTTGGATTATTTGAAAAGTCATTTTTCATTCACAAGTATTTTATACTATGTCGTGTATTCAAGGCTACACGTTGTTTTTATACTGAAGAAGGATTTTAACACAACCCACAGTAAGCTCGTTTTAGAAGTGCTGATTGCATACTATGCGAGGCGATAAAAGTGGCGTCAGAAATACTTTTTTTGAATATGAAGCCTACGGAATATAATTTCGTGTGATATAAAATGTATAGTGTTATTTAAATATTCCTTAATCTCACTTGTTATGTCTTGTCCTCAAATATTGTTACAAACTTACATTTTTTACTAGACACTGCAACTTTAGTGGGTAGAACATGTCGCAATAGGGATGATTACTAAAAATATTTTCTTTTATCTTTCAGGTAGATTATTAAAAAATATTGGACACGTAGTTTTGCCTTTTTTACGTAATCGAAATATTACGTCAATAAATTGTGTTGGAATGTAGCATGACGTCACGCGTATGTAGTTTTGATACCTAGTTGTGACGTAGCACGCTCCATCTCTCCAACTGTAATGCATTTTATATAAGTTACTTTTTTATGAATATTACCTAATATTAATAAAGCAAAAAATACGTGTCTAATATTTTTTTTATTAGGTATCTGACAGACGAAATTATTATATTTTTTTTATCCAGGCATCATCCCTATAACAAACCTTTGATGTACGATACATCCATCCCGTCAAACTGGGTCAAGCTAATTATTTCGAGAAGTTTTCCCCTGACAAGATTTCGGGGTTATTGACACGTCAACTTCATCTCTGTCGCCCACAAGTACACGTCCATTTTTTATGCACCGTTCAAAAGCGGGCTAAAACATGTCTTACCCACAAAACCGCTAGTATTTAATAACTGACTTACAACTCCTCAACATATGTACGTAGTAGCGCGGCCTACTGCGCAGGCGCAGCGGGCGCGGCTTGTGCGGCTTGCGCGGACCAGCGCGGCAGAGAGATGCCGAACTTGGTCTCGAGGCCGGTGAGCACGGGCAGCGCCACCTGGTAGCCGCCGATGTGTTGCGGCTTCTTCATGGTCTCCTCGATGGGCGTGGCCACGTGCAGCTCTGACCCGGCTGGCCGACTGGGGAGCGGATATTTCAAGTGAGTTACGAGTAGGTACCCCACAAAACGATGGCTTTTGTGATTATTTTTAAATATTTTGGCAGTAAGATTTTTGTAGTTGGGTGTCTGATTGTTCATCGGACGACTTTCTTCAGCAACTACGTAACTTCACGCCTGTTTTCCCCGAAGGGTTAGGCAGAGGTGTCTATGTCTATATTTCTATAGTACACCACAGTATATAGTAGTATAGTACTGTAGTAGTATGTTATGAGACTGAGCCTATTTATAAGGGGCGAGCCTATTGCCACTAATCGGGTACAAATTTAGAGTCCGGACTGTTACTGTGAAATTCTAGATTGATTGGAGATTTTTTTCAGCTAGGACGTTTAGTTTTTAGTATGTAAGTGTACTCACGATCCTCCGAAGTCGACGAAGAACAAGCGCTGCAGGATCTCGTAGGTGACGAGCGTGACGCCGAACTGCGGCGAGGAGCGGAACACGCGCGCCACCGCGCCCTTCCAGAAGGCGCGCGCGCCCTCCTCGGCGTAGATCTTGCGCGCCGCGTCCAGCACGCCGGAGTACGTGGTCTGGCCGGAGCGGGCCACCACCTGGGTATTTTAAGCTTAGTAAAAGCTGGCGCACGTTACAGCTGCATCGAGCCGCAGAGCATCGCATATCAGTAGGAAAATGTAGTGCAGTCTGCCTGTAGACTGTCTCTTTCATCTGTGTCATCGTTTTGCAATATTTACACATCAAGCGCCCCTTTCGACAAGGAAATAGAAGCAGTCGTTACTATCAAATAATATAGTGTACCTGTAAGCGCGTCTTGATGACGTCAGCGGGTGTGACGAGCGAGGCGGCGGGTATGCCGGCGATGGCTCCGGCGGCCAGCAGGGTCAGGGGGTGGTTGTAGCCGTTCTCGTCCGCGAATTTAGCCTGGAATTTTGGGGCGTTGTGTTATTAATAATGATGTGAAGTACCTCTATAAGCGCGGGTAAAACTAATTGTTGGCATGGCGACGCAGTCAAGAAACAAATGAAAAAAATAAAAATAGACATGTTTTCTTTCATTTGTTTTTGTTATCGATACCCAACAATCTGTTATTTTATGCATATTATTTATACAAAATAATTTCGATGTTTTACATCTGCCATACGTCTCGTGACGGCTCACAATTTTGCATCAGTTTATCGAAACTGCATGCGTAACATGACCACCATAAAAACCGGTTTTGTCGAAGGAAGAATAGACAACATGAAATATTTCTACCGCTGCGCCGATTATATGGCAATGTTAAAACTGAAGCGAAGGAAGTTTTCTATTCTCTTAAGTCTACGGGGCGCCCCGTGCTCAGGTAGCAGAGATGTCTAGTTGTAAAAAAGAACGTTGTCTATTCTTGGTAGAATATATATAGAATTGGTCTTGTTACGCGTCCAGGAGGTATGAGGATTAACAGGAAAACATGTACAATGAGCTCTAAGGTATTCGGACAGGCCACAATCAGATCAAAGGTCTGAACCATCTTCAACCCCAAATCAGCAAAAGATAGACCTTCCAGAATATGCCCAAAATATTTGTTTTATGGTTTCAATTTTTTTTTACTGCATGTACCTAGTTAGCTGCACGCCATGTTATGCCAATGAAAACTATGCGAAAATAAAATTATTGTAACATCTTATGTAAGTACCAAAGTCTAGTAAAATAACTTTTTGATTTGATTAAAATTTAGAAATTCGAGACATTTTCGTACATTCAAAAAACACTGTTTTATACTTAAGATAAGATTTTTTACTTAATAAAAAATATACTAACCTTAACATGAGCATAAGCAGGGAAGTAAATAGCGCTGAAAGGTACATCTCGTAGCAGACACGCCTTCGCTCCCTTGTACAGTCCGAAGAGGCCCAAGTCCTTGACAACGGACCAGGCCCTCACCTTGGTACCGCCCGCGATCTCTCCGGCCACTTGCAGACGGATCTTTACTATTTCTAACGGGTTTGTGAATACTACTTGAGAACCACCGGCCTGTGGGTGGAAGATTTATAATAATTAATAATAAATATCTTTATTTCCCAAAAATACAGATATAGGGTAGTGTCCTTAATAATTCTGTTTGGTCCGTTAGTTGGATTACTCAAAAATATTGGGCACGTATTTTTTCATACACTTTTTACGTAGAAGTAAACACACAAGCCCCTTCTACTGTTTGATTTGCTATATCCTTCTCTCTTTTTATTGATTTGAGTAAGCAAAAAATATGTGTTCAATATTTATTGGTAATCGAACTGACGTACCCGATAGACTTATTATATTTTTACCTAAGACACATCCCTATTGTACTTTAAGTTTACAATTTTACGGCCTAGTAAATGGGTATTACGTAGGTTATCAACACGGGTAAGTATTGATTTGTTCAAAGCGCTATGAAAACAAATTATATTTTTAATATAAATAATATTATATACTCACACAAGCACCAGCCATAATTTCAGCGTACAGCGATATATTCCCCTTTTTGTCAGTGAATTTGTCGCGAACCAAGTCGTTTATCTGGAAAAAGAAACATAAAATTGTTTTATTTAATAATTCGACATTTATGCCGAAATTAGAAAATTGTTTATGCTGTCTTAATTAAACACTAATTGGTTACGAATATCATCATTTTTGTACGGGCAGCAGCTCCGCACACTGAGATGTAGGATGTAGGTGGATGAATCACTCGGGATGTGTACAGGAAATAAAATCACTGTTTTGTGTCCGATAATGATTGACCATTTATTTAATAAAACAACGAATTATATAATGCCAAGAGTAGGTGGCTTGTGGCGGGCGTAATAGCTTAGTCAGCGAATGTACATAAATCGGTGAATTAGCAACTGCTTGATCAGGTAAAAACTAAAACAATAAATATCATGTGGCGATGCTCGTACATCCTGCCGACTATAAAAGTACAAATGTCCAGTAAAATGCATTATCCAAGGGTAAGTAAAGTATGTAAAGAAAGTTATTGGAAGGTTCTATGTCCGTCGCTAACTGTCATTGGCGACGTTTCGCGATCCACCTTGCTGCTGTTAGGAAGATGTCTGGTGACCTCTTCTAGATCCGGGGTGTCTGCCTTTGCTTGTCCTTCCGTAGGGAGATGCCGTTCAGTAGGACTTGGGGCCATCTCAATCTCTTCCTTGTGCGCCTGCTTTCCTGTTCTGTTTCCTTGAGGTGTACGGAGACAGCGTGCTTTAATTTGGACGCATACCCATCTGCTGAATATTGTTGCACAGGTTATCATACAGCCGTACAGGACGTAGTGATGTTGCTCCGCCTCCACGGAATTAACCATTTGTATGTCCTGTTGTTCTTTAACCAGCTCAATTTTTCTCTTAATACTCTTTAGTTGTTCTTCATGTGTTTCAAGTTCCATATTTGTTATATTTGTAATTTGACTATTGCTTGTTAATAGTTCGTTTAGATTTATCTCTGGTACGTAGATCTCTTGCTCATTTCCTAATTCCATGGTGCTTTGCATTTTGTAATGTGCATGAATCTGATGTTTATCGCCGCGCATCATGCAACCTGTAGCTAAGGTGATGATGCCTGTATTTTGTAGTGTCTGTGACGTAATTCCCGCAGGACAGAAAATGCGCATAGTGCATTCCTCGCAACACGTAAACAACCAAGCTCCCTTACTGTGCAGTTTTTTCCAGTCATTGCTGCAATTCGATACCTTAGTGCGGCAGGTTGTTGCTCCTCGATTGTTTATTATTCCTGCTTCGCACATTGTTGTGGCTGTTTTTATACTGTATATAGGTAGGTCAAGGTTGCATAGCAACAGCTGATTTGTGTTTACTTGTTCGCACGATGAAAGATGTTGTTGATCCAATGGTATCATCATGTCTAGCTTCAAGTTAACGGCTATGTATTTGGTTGTTGGTATTATGTGAATCATGGAGGTTCCCTTTATGTTGCGGATTGGGATGACTTCGGTTAGTTCGTACTGTTCGTCTGCTACTAACGGGATTTTTACTTCGAATATGATGAAGTCTTCGGTTAGTTTTCCTTGCACATTTGCTAGTTTATACATTTCCCGGATACACTTGAACTTGTTTGAGCAAGGGAGAGATAATCCTTTTGGGACTTGTCCTGCTATGATGTTCAACTGTTTTTCGAACGCATCGGGTTTCAACAGGTGAGTGTCGACCTTGCCGTGACGAAGATCTGTAACTAGGCTGATCAACATGTCTTGTATTCTCCGCAAGTTTGTTATCATCATGTTTGCGGCAAGTGCAGTAGCAGTAAGGAACGTTGCTTGGTCTTGTTCGGTTTTCAGTTGTTGGAGCGAGTCTCTGAGACTTTTGTTGATGACAATGAACTGCCGGTTCATTACTTGCTCGTTCCTCTTCAGAAGGTTATATTCCCCTTCGATTATTGAAGTCTGTTGTTTGTACAGATTGTACAAGTGGTCTTCATTGCTGTGCAGTAGTTTGATGTCGTTGTTGTATTTTTCGGCGAATTTGTCATCAAGTACTCCAAATAGAGAGTTGGCAATGTTCCCAATTCCGTTTATGAGACCTCGCTTGCTACGTATTCCGTGGTCGGATTGTAGTACTTCGTTGTAGTGTTTGAGCTCGTTTAGTTCGTGCTCGAGTTGTGTGGATATAGTCAAGTACGCTATATTTCGTTGACAAAGTCCGTGTAATTGCTGGACGTATTGTTCAACGGCAGAAGTACTTTTCCAGTAAGTTGACATGTTGTAGTATACTACCAGTCTCCATTCGTCTTGTATTATCTGTAAGTCTGCGGCTTTGTCAAAGTATACAAGGCGGGTCGGGTCTAGAGTTGTTACGTTGACGAGTTGTTGCATGGACGGTGTCACACACGTAACCATCAGTACTAGTAACGTGCTTAGGTACTTGAGGACGTTACAGCTGGAAACACCCTTCTGTGCCCGTCTAGGGCTCACCCGACGTTGAGATGTTGATGACGTCGCCTCTGGTTGTGTTGGTTTGTTTTCTTTGTTGTTCCCGGTTTCAATTGGTAATCGGGACAATTTCGTTACGGGTCTCTTCATTATGTTGGATTTAGTTTTGAGCGTGACGACTCGTACCAAGTTATCCGGTCCAGGATGCGTCTCTATAACTCGCCCTAATAACCATCGGGCTGGGGCTATTTGTTCTTCCTTTACAAGGACGACGTCATTCACGGCAATGTTGCGTGTTGGAGTTTGCCATTTCCCTCGTAATTGTAATGTTTGTAGGTAATCTTTGGACCATTTCTTCCAAAATTCCTTGTACATGTTTTCTGTCAGGCGCCATCGTAAAGTTAACTGGCTGTTGTCACTCTCTGACGTCATCGGAGGTGCCAGAACCGGTCCACCGACTAAAAAGTGGCCTGGTGTCAAGTAATCGATGTCGTCGAGGTCGTTTGTTAGGGCGACAAGTGGCCTTGAGTTTAGGCAGGCTTCAATTTGTACTAGCAAAGTAGTAAACTCTTCGTACGTAAGCCTTTGTTCCCCAAGGACGCGTTTTAGGTGGTGTTTCATACTCTTGACTGCAGCTTCCCATAGTCCTCCCGCTGTGGGCCAAGATGGTGCGTTAAAGTGCCATTCCATACCTTTTTCGGAAGTGTTGTTGATGAGGTCGTCGTTAACTAGAAGCTGCAGTGCCTCCTGGCGTTCTTTGGCTAGAGCTCTTGCTGCTCCGACAAAGTTCGTTCCGTTGTCACTGTAGATATGTTTTGGTGTTCCTCGTCGTGCGCATAGCCGCTTCAATGCTGCGAGGAATGTTATCGTGCTGAGATCTGACACCAGCTCCAGGTGGATGGCTTTTGTGCATAAACAAATGAAAATCGCGATGTAGGCTTTAACTGTTTTAATGCCGCGACCTTTGTTAGCCTTTATTTCAACGTGTCCCGTGAAATCCACGCCCGTGTGTGTGAATGGCCTTGAAGGTGTAACTCGAGGCGTTGGTAAGTGTGCCATTTGTTGATTGCTGCGTTGCGTTTTGTAGCGGTGGCAGGTGACACATTTGTTGAGTTGCTTCTTGATTGGTTTCATGCCGCCAAGTATCCAATATTTGTTACGAAGGTTTCCCAAAGTAAGCCTGGCACCGCCGTGGAGAGTATTCTTGTGGGCTTGGTCAATCAGGAGGTCTGATAACTTGTGTTTGTTTGGTAATATTATTGGATGTTTTTGGGAGTCGTTTAACTTAGCATGTTCAAGTCTTCCTCCCACTCGAAGAATACCTTGTGCGTCTAGCATTGGGCTTAAACTCAACAGTTTGCTTGTAGCCCGTACCTTGTTATGTTTGTGTAGGTATGCTATTTCATCGCCAAATGTATTGTTCTGTGTAGTTTTCACAAGCAGGTGCTGAGTCTGCACAATGTCTTCCGTAGTTAAGTGTGACCTGTGTATGGCTCTTGTTGCGTCACGCGAGTTGTTTATGAATCGTCTGATCCAGCTGATGACTCGGGTTGCATAAGTCATCGTGCTGTATTTTTGCAGTAGTTGCTCGATGAGGGGCGCGTCTATTGTTTGTATTGCGTAGGTTCGACCTCGTTTATTTTTCTCTTCGTTCGTTGTAAAAATACCTTGTTTGGGTATGTTGTTGTTTTGAAGCCAGGTTGGGCCTTTCCACCACAGTTCGTGAGCTATCAAGGCTGATGGTGAGATTCCTCTGCTTGCGCAGTCCGCAGGATTGTCTTCGGACTTGACATGGGCCCAGGAGTTGGGTGGTGTTATTTGGATAATTTTTGTGACTCTGTTGGCTACGAAACTCTTCCAACGGCTCACATCACCATGTAGCCAGCCAAGCACCTCCATGGAGTCCGTCCAGCAATGTATGGTGTGGATCTGCGAGTTGATGGAGTTTTTTACTTTTTGGATCAGTCGGGCTAGTAGTACTGCACCACATAACTCCAGTCGTGGCAGAGAAATAGGCTTTTTCTGTGGGGCTAATTTTGTTTTAGCTGCTACTAGCCTTATCATCTGTTTACCTTCTTTATCCGTGGTCTTGCAATATATGACACATGCATAGGCTCGTTCTGATGAATCACAGTAGCCATGAAGTTCGAAGGGTTGTTGGGTGTCGCCGATCCAGCGTGGTATGGTTATGTCGTGTATGTGTGCGAGCTGATTGCGGAATTGCTCCCATTCTTGCTGTATCTTTAGTGGGAGTTTATCATCCCAGCTCGTTGTAGTTGACCAAGCATGTTGAAAAATTAGCTTGGCTTTCACTGTTATCGGTGATAGCCAACCAAGGGGGTCATACAGTTTTGATATATCCGACAGTAGTGTGCGTTTTGTGTCGACATCACGTTTGTTGCAGAGTGGGATTTGTTTGTAGGTAAACTGATCCGTGCGCGGGTTCCAAGTGATACCTAGCGTTTTGTTGGTGTCTGCATCCTTTAAGTCGAACATTTTTTGGCTTATCAATTCATCGGATAAGCCTTCAAGTAGGCGCGTTTCGTTGCTAGCCCACTTTCGTAAGTTGAATCCACCGCCCTTCAGCATTGTTATAAGTTGACTTCGAGCTTTCTGTGCTGTTATGAAGTCGTGACTCCCGCCTATTAAGTCGTCCATGTATAGCTGATTGGACAGAATAGCCGCCGCCAAGGGGTACTGTGCGCCGTCATCCTTTACCAGTTGCCTTATGGTGCGCATTGCCAGGAAGGGAGCGGACTTGGTACCATATGTTACTGTAGTCAGTTGTAACTCTTGTAACGGCTCTGTGACTGAATCCCTCCACACTATTTTTTGTAAGTGTTGGTCTTTTTCCTGAATACGTATTTGTCGGTAGAATTTCTCAATATCCGCTGTGTACACGTATTCAAATGCCCTCCATCGTAGAATAATAGCTTGTAAGTCTTGTTGTAAGTTAGGCCCGCATTCCATCAGTTGGTTTAAACTGTGTCCCGAGCTAGTGGTTGCTGATGCATTGAAAACCACTCGGAGTTTGGTTGTCGTTGAATCGGGTCTCATTACTCCATGATGGGGTAGGAAACAGCTTGGCGTGTCCGGCTCTGTGCACCTTTTCATATGTCCTAGAGCTTTGTATTCGCCGATGAAAGCCTTGTAGCTTGAAGCGAGGGTTTCGTCTCTTGTCAAACGTTTTTCCAATTGCTTGAATTGTGCGACTGCTTGTGGCTTTGATCGTCCTAAATATTGCTCGAAATTGGTCTTCATGGGGATTCTCACTTCATACCGCCCATCTTCTTGTCTTTTTGTTGTATCAGCGTACAGCCTCTCGCAGTACTCCTCATCGACAGTCGTAGACTGGTCGTCTGATGTTATTTCTTCAATTTCCCAGAAACGAGAGATATCGCTAGTGTCCACCACGACATGACAGTTGAAAGTATTCGTATTTCCAACTAATACCCAGCCGAGCTTTGTTTGTTGTGCTATTGGTGCGTATATGTTTCCTCGAGTAATGTTGCTCATGACTATGTCGCCATATACCCCAGCATCAAGTAGAATGTCAATCGGCCTTGATAAGTTGAATTGTGGGTCGGCCAGGTTAATGTTTTCTATGTGAGGCCAATCTTGTTTTTCGAAGGAGTAGTTAGGCAGGTTGTTGAGTAGTTTAGCCATTACTAATGCCGGCGTTGAAAACTCGTAATCTCCGTAAAGGGACTTACAGTCCAACTGAACGGTCCCGTTGCTCTGGCTGGCAAATGCTCCGATCCCTGACACAGTTGAGTTGTGGTTGCGTCGCGGAAGCCCAAGTCGTTGCACAGCCGATTCTGTTATAAGGTTCAGTTGGGAGCCTTGGTCTAGAAGGCATCTAAGTACGGTGTAAGTTCCATCTGCAGCCTTTACTTTAAGTTGTACTGTAGCCAGTAAAACTTCGTTAAAGTTTCCTGACACGTGATTGGTTTTTCGCTGCATGTTGTTGTTTGTCACGCCTTCGGCCATTTGGCTTGACGACCGTGTCGCTGACGTAGTATCGCGGACTAGGTCATGTAGCGTGGTGTGATGTGCGCCGTTACACACTTTGCATCTTTTCTGCGAGTTGCATTTCTTTCCGTTGTGCGGATACATGCAGTTTTTGCAAATGTTCAATTGCTCAATTGTCCTAATTTTTATGGCTGGCGTCATTTCTTGAAACTCTTTACAGTAGAGCAAGATGTGGCTTGTTTTGCAAACTGGACAATTTCTGTCGGAGCTTGTATGGTTTGCTTTGGGGTAGCGTCTGTATCTGTTGTACGCATCCCTTGGTACTGTTGTCATCGAGGCCCCTTTATTTGGGGTGACGTCGGCATCTGTTTGTTTGTTGGGTTTACTTGTTTTCTTCACTACTGACTCCAGCGCCGTGAACTTCCCTTCGATGAACTGGATGAATTCCTTGAAGTCGGGAAGCCCTCTTGGATTTTTCCTCGCCTCCATGTAGTCAGCGTAGGTCTGAGTGTCTAGTTTTGCTGCCAGAATGTGCACCAAAATCGGGTCCCATGTTGCCGTGTCGATGCTCAAGTTACGCAACGCGTGCACGGTTTCGAGACTGGTGTCGTGTAGGCGCTTCAGCTCGTACGCGTTTTGATTTTGAATCGTAGGTTGACTCGTCAAAACTTGCATTTGCTTGGTGAAGAGCATCTGCAAGTTATTGTACCTATGGTGGAGGATTTCCCAGCAGGAGTCGTAGTTGCTCTCGGAAACAGACAGATGTTGCACAAGGCGCTCAGCTTCTCCTTTTAGCTTCCCCTTCAGGTGTTGCATCTTCTGCCCCTTCGAGAGGGAAGGGTTATTATGGATAGCCGCGATGCATAGATCGAGGAATGTCGGCCATTGTGTGTAGTTTCCAGAGAATATCGGTATTTCGATCCTTGGCGCACTATCTCGTTGTTGGACAGCGTGGTTGAGTTTGCGGTTGAGACCTCGCTTTGTGCACTCGTATGTTTCTTCGTACTGCGAGAACTCGAGCTCGTAGTTTACGTCGCTACCGACGAGAACGTTGTCGAGCTGCCAGTGCACTTCGTCAATCGCCCTCCATCGCGATTCGAGGACCCTAAGCTTGTCTTCTATCTCCCATTTCTCAATAATGTCAGCAGTACGCAAGTTGCTGACGAAACGTGAGAAGGCTCTAAAGTTGGTTGCTTGTTGATTTTTTAGCTCGTCCGATCTCGATAGGACTCCAGTGTTCTTGTTCTCTTCTTCTGGGCGACTCGCGAGTTCCGCAGTGCTTGTTGACCATGTTTGCAGCTTATGTTGTATGTTTGAGTAGTTCGACTTGACCCTGTCGTATACTTTTGTTGTGTAGTATATGTCGGTCTGGTCTATGGCGCCCTGTAGCACGCCATGATTCATTTCGAATTCGTTCCAGTGCGCCTGGAGGGTATCCAGTCTGCCCCGGATGTATGTGGCGGTTTTGCGGTCAGGGCCATCTTTTCCGAAGTTGACACCAATTTTTCGGATGCCCTCTGCGATGATTTCCTGCCGCTTGAGAAGTTCTTGTTGCCTGGCGTCCATAATTGTTGCACGAGGATGTATGCGTGTAGTGGAGGGACGTTAGCTCTGTTGACTTCACTGTTGTATTGTTGTATGTAGTTCCCGAACCACCAAATGTTGATGTTTCCCACGGCGATCGCAGGGTCCGAAGGAATCTCTCCGTACGATATTGTGCGCCTTCTCAATCTGACTGGGGCGATCCGCTTGTGGAAGACCAGTCAAACCGATTCGCTATCGTAAGTAGAAACACTTCGTACCTGTGCGACTTGCAGGACTGTTTGCTCCAGTAGTGGCGATCCGGCTCGAAGGACCATAAATGTACGGGCAGCAGCTCCGCACACTGAGATGTAGGATGTAGGTGGATGAATCACTCGGGATGTGTACAGGAAATAAAATCACTGTTTTGTGTCCGATAATGATTGACCATTTATTTAATAAAACAACGAATTATATAATGCCAAGAGTAGGTGGCTTGTGGCGGGCGTAATAGCTTAGTCAGCGAATGTACATAAATCGGTGAATTAGCAACTGCTTGATCAGGTAAAAACTAAAACAATAAATATCATGTGGCGATGCTCGTACAATTTTCCTGTCTGATGGCGCTGTGGTCCGCGCCATCTACCATCATCTACTAGCGACATTTAACCGGACTGGCCATTGGTTTAAACCATGACACATTTAAAAGCACATGGCTAAATTAAAACAGCCGCACGGTTCCACGGGTCCTCCGTGTCTCGGAAAGCACGCTAAGCCGTTGACCCCGGCTGTCATTTGTAGATCATTGACAGTCGTTTCGGATAGTCAGAAGCCCGAAAATCTGACAACTAGTGTCACCAAGGGATATTGTGTTGGCCAGTAACTGGCTTGTGGAAATCAGATAGGCAGTCGCTCCATGTAAAATACTGGTATCCAACTGCATCCGGATAGACTGGAAGCCGACCCCAAAATAGTTGGGAAAAGGCTAGGCAGATGATGACATTTAAAAACATCATACTATCTAAGCAATAAATGACTCACCGTCAATTTAATAGCCTTCTCAGGAGCCACTCCAATGAGTTGCGGCACCAGACCTCTGTAGAGGCCGAACAGACCCTCGTGCCGGATGACCTTCTTGAAGCAGTCCCAGGAGTTTCTGTACGCCACCTCTCCGATGAAGGAGCCTGTGCGCTGGTTCTGCATGCGAGTCTTTACTAAGTCGATCGGGTACACTGCTGACGCGCCGACGGCTGGGGAGAGTGTGTTCAGTGATATTAGTTTTTTACTCAAATGTTCTTTCTTTGGTATTGTTGGTTGAGTCGTTGAGCTCCTTAAGTTTTGAGTTGAGCTCTACGATTACTGATAAATTCTTGCAATGACTGGACAAGTCCACAAATATCTGTTTGGTTCTTTCCTCAAAAAGCCATCTCAGACACTATTATAATCTGCATGGTCCTCACATGAACTGACCAAGATAATGTACTTAGAGGTCACATTCTCATTTAAAGTCCTGCTTTAAAACGGACTGTGACCTCTAAGTACGACGACTCATTATTTACAGTAGAAAAAAAGGAAACTGAAATCCTTAGAAGGAAATGTCTAATTTATTTTCCTCAAAAATAAATAAATTCCATACATACCACCAGCAATGGAACCGAGGGTGAATCTGTAAGTGCTTTCCAATATTTGAATCAACACGCCTCTCTCCTCTGGACTCTGGAACAAGCATACAAAAGTATTTACCGGCACCCTTTATAAATTACATAAACGCAGCTATAAGAAATATAAGAGTTGTCGAATGGTTTGTTGGTACAGAGGCCAACACATCAAACTACCCCAATCTGTCAAATGTCTTTGATGGTAGTAAACTTTATTACAAAAGAATAAGGTTCATGTTCAATTCGGAAAATTTGACAGTTTGGGAAAGGTTCATGTGCTGGCATCTGTACAATAATGATACGAGTCATGAATGCATTTTTATCAGTGCAAATTATTTTTTATTGGTCGGAATAATAATATTCCGACCAATGTCTTTTACCTCTTTTTTATTTCAGATCTTGAGTTCTTCACCGAGGTCTACGTTGAATGGGAGTGCTCAATCGGAAAGCAAAGCAAATGCTATGACACTCTGGCAAAACAAAAGACACCCGTGTCTTGGTCAACAACGAAAACATTTATTCAACATTATTTTCGATAGTATATTTTGTTTTTTTTTTATGTTTTCGATCAGAAATGCATTCAAAATGTTGCTGGCGTAGTTGATATGTAATACTATTACGACTGTACTGTGGAGTGGTCTAGCATCTCTCATTTTTTGTTGACAGAAAACCTCTTAAGGTATTATTGCGCTCATTATTACTATCAATTTGTATATGAGACAAAACCTTCGAATCCAAAAAAAAATCAGATGCTCCATACATTTTGTCCATTTAAGAAACAGCATTTCCTGTTGTAAGTTCGACAAAATGTACAGAGGCCAGCACGTCAAGCTACCCCAAAGTGTCAGATTTTCCTAATTGAACATGAACCTTATTTCTATTGTTAAAATTGAACAACAATCAAAGAAATCTAACACATTGTGGTAGCTTGATGTGCTGGCCTCTGTACTAAACAGTGTACAATGGTTTCTTTTTAATTAAGAGTTGGACACTCAGAAAATGTTTATGTATTGTATATGAATGTAATAATAAGTACAGTGACGTTGAGTACGTGAGTACGTGAGTTTATTGTCTACAAAAACCAAGATTTTATTGTAGTATTATGTAAGTGTGGTGTGGTTTAGGCCAATTAATTTTGATAATATTGGTCATGCTGTATAGTTACGACTTATGTTATTATTTTTTACTGAGGCACTTGGCAGTTGTTTTTATTATTACAGGCTGGAAATAAATTTGAAATTTTGTTTTTTCATTATGGTTGGTCAAAATTAGATTTTGTAGTCACCAGTGCCCAGAAGTTCTAAATTCAAAAGTGGATCTTTGTCGTGAATTATGTATCTACGATTACTCAAGAATTTGAATATGAGAAAAGACTGAAGAATTGTAGTGTTTTTAATAGATACAGTGAATTTTTGGTGGTGCCAATTTAACAATCACAGGAATGGCTATGTGTATGTAAGCTTAAGAGGGTTTACGTCGTACGGCATTTCATACAAACTTTCAAGCCCTTATTTTTCGAAATGACTGAACCGATTTTAATGAAACTACATACGCATATGCAGGATACAAAGGTCTAAAAACTTAGTTAAGAACATTTTCGAAAAATAGTGTTCCAGACAAATTAGGCCAATTTAAAATTTTCCATAGAAACAGAGATTTTCAGTTATCTGTTTTTAAATAAGACATTTCGAAAATGTTCTTAACTAAGATTTTAGACCTTTGTATCCTGCATATGCGTATGTAGTTTCATTAAAATCGGTTCAGTCATTTCGAAAAATAAGGGCTTGAAAGTTTGTATGAAATGCCGTTCGGCGTAAACCCTCTTAAGTACATTTATTATATATTAAGGTGCGTTTGCAAAACAGAAATATCACACGCACACACACTCGACGCAATAGATATACGTATGTGTACTAGTAGCTGTAACGAGAGCTGTTAGACATTTTTGGGAAGGAATTTGAAGTAAGCTGAAAACTTGTTCAATACTTCTCCTATAATACCCAAGTACAGAACCACAGACCTGGCTAAGGGACAGCGGGGCTAATGCAACCCCTTGTATTTTAAAAGTAGAGTTTTTTTTTGCTAAAATATTCATAACCCGTTACTTTTATACTTTTAAATGTTATAAAAAATATTGTTTCCAATTTTAAATGTAATAGTTAATGAATGAAAAAATTAACAAGCCAGATAATTTATTCGGTAACACTTTTCCAGTTTCCTAATTGAATGTGATAAAAAAAAAAAAAAAATGTGTTTGAGGCACGATTCAATTTTCGCAGTATACAGAGTGGAAAGGAAATAGACGCACAAACTGAAACCATGAGTTCAGTACATGATTATTTACTCTCGTTGAAATTATTCGACGGATTTTACTTCAGTTTTTCGTTTTTTGTACTTAAAACAGTAAAAAGTCATGACAAAATCATCATTTCTATCTAACCCAATGAGATCATTAATTAAAAGGTTAACACGGCTTCTCATTAAAAATCCAATTGCGTTTGGTAGAAACCATGATATCTAACAAGAGTTCAAATTAGAAAAAAGCTGCAGAAAAAAACGTAGAAATTAGAAAATACCTATAAAAATTTCAACACTTTGGGATCCAGAATAGTAACTGAACTCTAGTATTAATTTTGTGTCGATGTCCATCCGTTCCATTCTGTATTATTGATGAAAAAAAATATAAACAAATTATAGCTAGCTTGCGTCAAGAAAACAAAATCTATTTGATAGTTTAAGTGTTTAATTTAGCCCCGCATCCCTTTATCCAGATCTGAGGTTCTGCACTTGGTATTACAAAAGAAGTATTGGACAAGTTTTCAGCTTGCCTCAAATACCTTTCCAAAAATATTTAACAGCTCTCGGACTATGGCAGGAATCGATACATGGTCCATGTATCGATTCCTGCTATAGTCCTATCCCCTAATAAAACAGAAAGCCTAGCGTTTAGCAACTACACCAGAACGGTTATCTTACGTTTTGGTTATGTGCAAGTGAGCCTAGCTTATGACGTCACAGGACAGTACAGTACATGTATATATTCACGGACATTACCCTAAAATTGGCATACAACTATAATAAATAATTTATAACGCAATGTTAAGCTGACGTCACACACCTACCAAAAATCCACTGTCCCAAGAAATATAAAAGACAGATACATCATAAACTCCGCCGCCGGCCTTACTTACCAGTAGTCGTTCCAAACAGTTAACAAATCGACAAGGCTCTAACATAGTTACCTCCTCCTTTAATAAGCATTGAAAGAAAGAGAACAATATACCTGTCAGTTAGTGATGTTTCCAAACAAAACACAACTCTTATGTCATAAACATTAAATCTAAATTACACTAAACATACATTCGAATACGAAGGCTGCTCCTGCAAGTTTAATGAGACAGCGTTATGCCATGTTAGTATGTGTGTGAAAGAGAAGGCTTTACTTACGGAGACTGCTTTGATTTCGGCGACGCGGCGTGTGACTTGTTTGAAGTATTGTTCGGGAGTGATGGAGTTGAGATCGTTGTAGACGATTCGGCTGTAATGTAGAAATAGTAGATGTATGAGATCAATTTTACTATCCTTTATTCAATATTTGCCATTCAAAAATCGCCTTTCAGTCTTTCTGATAAGTTACAAGTTTCAAATAATGTTTTGAAAAAGTTGTCAAGTGATTTTTTCAATGCAGGACTATTTGGAAAAAAACGAGGGAGCCTAACAGTAGTCGCTTATGATGTGTAACATCTCGCCTCGGTAATAAAAGCAACATTATATCCTGAAAAAAAATACTCAGATTTTATTTTAAAGGATATGACGCAACCGCGCGCTTTCATTGGTCAAATCAGATAGCAGGTAATCGAGAGGAAAGATGTTACACACAAAAAAATTAAAGATCATTCTCCAAGAATATAGTAGTTTTGTGTTAAGTAAGAACATAGTGTAGATACAAAAGTGCGTAAAAAAATGGAGTCCCTTTAATTAGGACTTTCTCGTGTTTCATAAATAACCTATTTCATATAGGCGTGTATGTAGTAGCACTCGCATTCCCCTCAAAACCATTTATTAACATTTTTTTCTTTTTTTTTAAACTTTCCCCCCCATTATTAATTCTCCTACTTTTCCTAGGAATTAACTAGCTGTGTCCAATGGTTTCACTCGCTTCTAAGACTCGTAGCGTGATGTTACATAGCCTTGGTCCTTACTCAAGGATTGGGCTTATATGCTTAGTGTTTTTCATATCTTAACAAACATTATAATCTCCTATTGTTACTAACTATAATGGATCATGTTATCTGACAGATTAAAAAAAAATATCCGACTAGAGGTTCTACATAACTACATAACATCAAGCCCGTATTTTCTGAAGGGTTAGGCAGAGTTTATGTTTTTTAGTTTATTTTTAAGTCTCATGTAATAGAGGGACTGTTTTGCTACCAACCGAGCGTAGATCTAGACCTCGGGAGGATCTAGAGCTATTGAGAAATTCTAGGCGGAAAAACCCAAGATTCTATTATCATAGATAATGGAATAGATAGCGCGTTAAACCAAAAAAACACAAAAAAGCTCTTCAGCTTTAATAGTAAAATAGCATAGATGACCAACCCTCTACCGCCGGGTGTCAAACTCGCTTCATCACTGACGCCCGCGCCGCCGCCAATGCAATAAAACTGCAATTAGTATCCATTCTTTCTTTTAAAACCTTAACAGCCAGGCAACGAGACACAATAGAATAAAAAATAAATTAAAAAAAAATAATGCTGGACAAACCACACAGCATCATCTAGCCCCAAGCTAAGCAGAGCTTGTGTTATGGGTACTAGATGACTGATATACTTAATACAATACATTACATAGATAGTTTTTTTTTACTATACATAGAAAAATACCCAGAACAAATATTTGTAGATCGTACAAACATTTGTCCCAGGGCGGGAATCGAACCCGCAACCTATTGCGTCGCAGGCGGACCTTCGCCCACCGCGCCACATAGGTCGTCAAAATAAATAAATGTATTGTTGAATGTATTATTTGAATATGTATTGTTTTTCGATCACCTGGCGTTTGAGGTGTTCAAGAAACTTGTCCCACACTAGGAATTTCTCCTGTACAGTGCGTTTACAAACATTTGAACTCACAAACAGCAAGATCGTAACAAGTACCTGTAGGCCTTACAAATATTTGTTCCATGCGAGAATCGAGCCCACGATACGCAGTGCAGTCAATCGCTTAGCCACGCATTGAATTTTATTTCCCTATGACATAGGGATAAATTAACTAAATGGTGAATTAAATGTATGACTAAGGAAAACGCACTTGTACCGCATTTACAACGCTACATGCTTTACCGGCATCGACACCGGAGTGTTTTGGTTGCTGGGGCGTTAGTTGAGCGACTTCTTCTTCTCAGCAAAAGCACTAGGAAGTGGTGAAGGGTGGGCGTTTTGGGGGACTGTCTTATGTAAATTTTGACGTTCATAAAATGCTGCTTTTCAAGTTAAGTTCGCTCTTAAGTTCTTAACTTTTCTGAAACCATCCATTTTCCTGCGCAATTGTCTTAAATATTCTTTCCGTGACAAACTTCTACTAACTATATGCAAACTAAAATAAAAAGATTAATAACATCGGTAAAGGCGTTCTCAAGTTATGGCGTGACCAAGGGAAACAGAGATTCATTTTTATATATATGTATATAGATATTAGACTGTCACGAGATTACGTGTACTCTTCATGACATTGTCATATATTTTGGAGGTCGAGATAACACGTGTTAAGGTAATTAGTGCAGAAATGCAGTGCTAAAATACTATGAAGGTTAAAGTGTTAAGAGAGAAGTAGGTAAATGTCTAAATGATAGTAATTACCGAAAGAATATCGAGACAGAGTGGTGCCGTTGTATTAGACTAGTTATGTAGTATTTTTTGTGTTATCGTCATCTGCGAAACCTTTCCAAAACCATGTTGAGATCGGCTTCCACCCATCATCAATAATTTTTTTATTAATTAATTAAGGCTAGGAAGATTATGACAACATTTACGGATATCACTGATATGTTGCAGTACAGTTTTATTACATTTTAATTTTGTTAATTAATTATACCGACCGACATGTCTGATATGATTATGCGACCGACGCGAGTAGCCGACATATTACTATGGTCTTAACGGTTAGTCAAAAGGCCGAATGTCTAGGATACCAACTCTACTTTACAATTTCATTATAACTCGCGCATTTATAGCAATGCTGAGTAGATTGAAAACCGGCTTTTAATATACAGCGTGAAATAATGGTTGTTTTTTCGCGGCAGTAATTTGTTTGATTCATTTCTTGCTACCGACTTCCGAAATAAAAATGATTTTACACCTTTTACTGTTTTTTGTCTGATCATTTTCTTTGTTAGATGTTTTGATTTTTCGTTTTCAGTGGGGCGGTTTGTATTTTTTTTTAGG